>CAWUFW010002191.1:1200000-1800000 GCA_963921515.1 Calotriton arnoldi | reverse complement strand
TTTTTACTAACTTACACCTATGTAGTTACTCCTGCACAGCACATTGTTAACCACTGGTACTGCAAGAGTGGAGAAAAGCAGCCGGTATAGAGAAAAAGGAGTCATGGATTGCAGAGAGAATTCTGTCGATACTCTGGAGCTTCAAGGAGGTGGCAGGCCTCAGAGTGAATTGGGGGAAGTCATGTACCTTCCTGTTTTGACAGGACGTGCCCCCACAGACCATACCCCTGGGAGAGGAGCCCCTAACTTGGAAAATAGTGGGAGTCCAATATCTTGGCCTCAAGCTATATCATTCACAGAGGGCCTGTTTGAGGGCAACTTGCACCGTGCCTTTGCAGCAGGCAAGTCCTAAACCAGATTTTGGCATAGACTGCCACAGATCGCTCTTTCTAAGATGACTGTCCTACCCTGCAACCTATATTGATTGATTAGTGCCAGTGTTCCTCCCCAAGAATTCTTTCAAAATGATGCTGGGAGACCTGCTGTGGGATGGTAAATGGCACTGGGTGGCCCTTAATAAGCTCCAGTTGCCTATGCGACAGGGTGGACTGTGCACCCAGTGCAGCTTAAGTGGGTGTACCGATGGCTAGCGGAAGTACATCTTTATGAGACCATTATTGGGGACTGTCCTCTCCCCATGCATATCCTCCATCAGCTGCTATTCATGGCCAAAATTTGCAACTCTCCTGGTCCCTTCATGTGTGGGTAGCCTGGCAGCGCCTAGCAAGAGTTACCCAGATGGCTAGATAGGTACTCCCATATTCCCCCATTACACCCCTTCAGGGTCCTCTGGGTCCCCAAGGATATTTCAAGGCTGACCAACTGACAGCATGGCACAATTGTTCCCTAGATATGGTGGGTGGTCTCTTTTATGATGCCCATCTACTCAAGTCTGACCAGCTCCGACAAGATCATGATATACCCCAGGGCCAATATCTTTTACATGGGCAGCTGCTGGCAGCGATTCGAATCCTTTGGCGTATGATGGACAATGAACCCCCTACTCATGCAGGAATCGACACCTTATACACTATGGGGGGCTTCACCTAGCGATATGGTTGTGTAAAGCAATGAGCGAAAACACAGGGGCATCCCTGACCTACCTTCATCATGTCTGGGAGGAAGATTTGGCACAACCCTTATAATGACACCGAATGATCCAGGGCCCTACAGTCCTCCTAGGTGGTGTCACCAAACTAACCCTGGGCGGTAAAATCCGAAAACTCGCGCTCCGCAACGGAGCAGAGTTTTTTTTTTGTTTGCGCGTTCAAAATGCGTTTTTGCGTGCGTGGGAGCGACTTACCGGGATGCCTGCATTCGCCGACGAGATTTCCTATCCGTTCGTGTGCGCCATGAGATTTTGTTAGCCGGCCGCATGGTCCCTTCGAGAGTCTGCGATCTCGAACACGTCATTCGGACGCGCCATTGGACTTCCGGCGGAAGTTTCGTGAAGAACACGCAGAATTTGCAAGCTGGAGAAGAATATCTCTCGAGCAGCATAAAACCTTCTCAAAAATGATGATTTGGATGAAAAAAACTCCTCAGATTGACATTTGGCTGTACTTTTTTGTGCAAGGAGTCCTTTTTCTTTTTTTACTTATTTTTTGAAGAGGAAGGAAGTGCCCCAGTGTCTCCAACTTCCTGTTCCTGTCCAGCAGGCTCCTCTCAGTGCTTTGTCCATCTCCTGTTCACTTTTCATTTGGATTTGGAGCTGGAAGGATCCCTTTTTTGTCTGCTGCATCACATATTATTGGATTTTGAGGACTTTTGGATTTGAGATTTCACAACTAAGTTGGAAAGTTGGTGTTGGTTTTGTTTGATTGGGGGCATTGCACCTACATTTTTTTGTAATTTTTCATTGTATTGTGGTGGGTGGCCTGTAGTTTCAGTAGGGGCCTAGTTGTTTCTTTGTATGTCATTTGTCTTCTAGTTTTCTTTTATAAAGGAAACATGTTGCAATGTTCACTACATTTTCTCCAACTTTTGCAATCAATTTGCAACATTAATTTAATTCACTAGCCCAGTAGTCTGCCAATAGGCCTTTTTCAGCCAGTAGGCCCAGAGATACTCATGTGTGCATGAAACATCTGTTTCTATGGTGTCTGTTGAATTTAAACATAATTTAGGGCATGGATGACATTGGATTGAATTGCAAAATGTTTATTTTTTGGGGTATTTCACTTTTTCGTGTGTGTTAAATAAATGCCTTTGTTGGATGTGTGTGGCTGGTGTGGTTGTTGTGTAATTTGCAAACCTTTTTAGCCCTGTGGATTTTTGTTTTTGCATTGTTGCATTAAAGCTGTGTTGTTTAGCATGCCTCCTTTGTCAGACCATATAGGCCTGCTTGAGTTCATTGTTTTACAGGCCTCCTGCTTGTTGTTGTGTGAGTGACCATGTGGCTGGTGGCCATTTTGTAAAATTTCTGTGGTGGTAGTTAGTGTGCTGCTTTTGCCATAGGCCTGCATGTCTTTCCTTTGTTCCTCTTGGCTTACTGATTCTTGTTGTTGTGGCCTGGCCATGTGGCCGGCTGCCATTTTGTGAAGCCAGCCAGTGTGCTTTTGCCATAGGCCTGCATTGTCTGTCTTCCCTTACTTGCCGTTGTGGTGGCCTCTGGCCATGTCGCTGGCGGACATTTTGTGAAGCCAGCCAGTGTGCTTTGCCATAGGCCTGCATTGTCTGTCTTCCCTTTCTTATTGTTGTGGTAGCCTGGCCATGTGGCTGGTGGCCATTTTGTACAGGCAGTCAGTGTGCTTTTGCCATAGGCCTGCATTGTCTGTCTTCCCTTTCTTGTTGTTGTGGTGGCCTGGCCATGTGTTTGGTGGCCATTTTGTACAGGCAGCCAGTGTGCTTTTGCCATAGGCCTGCATTGTCTAGTATTGTCTGTCTTCCCTTTCTTGTTGTTGTGGTGGCCTGGCCATGTGGCTGGCGGCCATTTTGTACAGGCAGCCAATGTGCTTTTGCCATAGGCCTGCAAGCTTTCTTTGTGGTGGCCATGCCTTGCTCTTGTTGTTGTTTTGCATGCAATTTTTTTCTTTTTACCCAGCAAAAAAATGCAGGACAGTTCACTACATTTTCTAATACATTTGCAATATTATTGATTTGAATTGATTCACTATGTGGCCTAGTCTGCCAATAGACCTTTTTCAGCCAGTAGGCCCAGAGCTACTCATGTGTGCATGAAACAACTGTTTCTGTGGTGTCTGTTGAATTTAAACATCATTTAGGGCATGGATGGCATTGGATTGAATTGCAAAATGTGGTTTTTGTTGGGGGTATTTTTACTTTTTTCGTGTGTGGTAAATAAATGCCTTTGTTGGATTTGTGTGGCTGGTGTGGTTGTTGTGTAACTTGCAAACCTTTTTTAGCCCTGTGGATTTTCGTTTTTGCATTGTTGCATTAAAGCTGTGTTGTTTAGCATGCCTCCTTTGTCTGGCCATATAGGCCTGCTTGATTTCATTGTTTTACAGGCCTCCTGCTTGTTGTTGTGTGAGTGACCATGTGGCTGGTGGCCATTTTGTAAAATTTTTGTGGTGGTAGTTAGTGTGCTGATTTTGCCATAGGCATGCATGTCTTTCCTTTGTTCCTCTTGGCTTACTGCTTCCATCCCCATTGCCAGCTGCAGCTTCCTGAATGATGCTGCATCCCACATGATGCACAATCACATTCCCAAATCACAATGCCAAACAGGTTCCATTACATTTTTGTTTTTGTTCTTCTTCTTTCCTATCCTTCCTGAGTGATGAAACAAAGCCCTTGTTGTCAAAGTCTCACAAATGGCTACACTGTTATTATGTTTTTTGAATAACTAAACTGAGTTAATACAATTTATTAATATTAAATAACACTAACAAGTATGACCACACACTGTAAGTTATATATTATATTTGTTTGTTTGTACTAGTAGTAAATTGAACACCAACAATAAATGCCATGTTTCACTGATGTTCTTCTTGCTTCTTTGCATTTAGGTGCACAAAAGAGGAGGAGGCGTCATCACCCATTGTACTGCCAGACAGAAGTCCTGCTGCGCACGACGTCACGTGACTTGTGACCACAGATGTCTTCAACTTGTGCCACTGCGTGCTGCTGCCATCTGAAGAAGATGGCCCCAAAGAAAGGTACCAGGTCCTCCAGTACCAAGAAAGTTGCCAGTGAGAAGAAGAAGGAAGTGCCACTTACCACTTTCGGTGTTTCGGGCAAGATCTTTTTTGGGAAACAAAAAATTGCGCCTGCAGCAGCGGTGTCTGGGGATCTAGCTGGGAGCAGCACCCCCGCATCAGTGGGCCCACCTCACCAACCTAGGCCCAAGCCCATGTCTGTCGCAGAGGCAGCCAGCGTCCTCATAACAACGCCAACGAGCAGCGATGTTGAAATTGACTTATCGTTATCGCAAAGTAGTACCCAATCAACACAGATGATCCAGCGCAACGCTTAATCAGGGATCGATACTCATCAATATTACATACAATGGCCCATACACATTCACCCAAATCCCTGATGCGCTGGGGGTCAAGTTTTAAAGACGTGGAATTCGTTTCCTTCACAAATTCATGTTCAATTATTCTAAATACATAACTAGACCTAAATATCAACTCTCTTTCCTCTCGGTCGATGGACTAATTAGTTGAGTAGTTGATGGTAATAATAGAACTAACTGACTATCTAACCAGCTAACTAATCACAGACTCTCGGTAAGTTTTAAAAGGTTTATCTCAAATAAATGATTAATGCTCATCGTATACAGGTCGCCATGCAAACAATGAATCTCACACAAGGGAGAGAAAATCAATCAGCAATGTAAACAGTGTCAAACTCATCAACAATTAACAATATGCATATGAGGGAGTGGATAGATAAAGAGACATACGTTTCTGCAGAAAATAATGTGAAACAATATACTTATAACGGAGTGGATAGATGAAGAGACATAAGTTTCAGAGACAAAATTACGTTTGCAAATGATTATGCAAATTTCGAGTTGGAAGATAATACAAACCCAAAGATCAATGAAATACCACTCCCCTGGCCAATGGAGTAATGGGGGTCTCCTGAAATAGAGTCAGGAAACAAAGATTTCAGGAACAGAACACGACAAGGACAGGAACAGCTAGGCCTCTCTGCAAACCGACGAACAGCGATGCATCTCCCCTCTCAATCTCCTACTGCTGCAGTTCCGCACTCCCTCTAACCACACCCCCAAAGGCATCCCAGTTATACCCTAAAACCTACATGTCCAACCCACAATAATTGAAACATTACACAGAATTCGACTGCTCATTGGATGCTCGGGGAGCTGGTGTATCACACCACTGTGATTTCATTCAAAATTCGACATATTCATTGTTCTACTTCCTTTCCCATGGCATATGTCTTGACCAGTCCATACAAATTTATTATTGTTACATTTGATTTAATTCTCAGCCACATCTGTGGACTGCATCTCTGTGCTGCATAGCCTTGAACAAATGTTCATCATCCGCAGCGCTCAACACTTATGTCGGTTTTGTCAGGTCATTCTTGCTCTTTTTCCAGCCCCTCATCTATCCGGACAATTTAGGAAAATACAGGCCCATTCGATTCACTATGGTAAATAGAACATAAACATTCATTAATTACATGGTAAAGCATTTTTCACTGTGTACCACCCACTTTTGCACTATTCCCTGTTAATATTCTTCCTAGCATAAGCTTCATGCAAAGCGGCATTATTTATTATAGTTTTTAAAGCAAAATGCAAAAGGCAAATCTGAGATGCGGCCTAAACGCGCATAAATCTTGTTTCTTTTGAAACGCAATGTAAAAAGCGACCTAGTTCTTTCATGCATTAGTTCACATTAGTGCACGCATGCGCACAGTGGTTTCCCACGTGTTCATGTGATTTGCTATGTTAATTTTACACCACACACTGTTAATAAGTATTATGGGGGTGTCAATCCGATCAGGTTTCTTTTTGCGAAATCCTGCTCCATCACAGGAAACTCAGATAAGTGGACAACAACAGCTGCAACCACCACCCACAATAGTACTTCTTCCTCCCGAAGTAGGGGCAGTTCAGGAAATCGAGCTTCCCGCAGAGGAAAAAGAGCAAGCCACTCTTTCAGAAGATCCATTGTCTTCCAGATACCCAGCAAGGAAAAGGGGAGTTAGTCCATTGAGTTCTTCTGCAAGCCCCCCTTCTGATGATCTAGATGCCACTTGGAAGCCACCACCTCAGTCTGAGAGTGAGAGACGCCACAAGACAAGGCTAGGGAAAAGGAAGGTTCCAGAAAGCCTTAGAGTTATGGAGGTAGATGTAGAAGAGAAGGATGGTGACGAGCCAGTCATCATGAACATCACTCCCGCCCCAGTGGAGATGGAGACCGACATTACCCCATCCCAAATTGCTGTGAGGGATGTGGCATGGATACCACCAACACAGGTAACACCAACACCACCTCCAGCTTCCATATTTGCATTTTCAAAGGCCCGGCAGCGACCTACATCCAGCACAACCACCACCTCAGTAGAAGTAGATAATAGTGGTAGTGGTGCAGAGCCACAGAGTCAAATTCCACGCCCATCCTCCAGTTCATCCGGCATTGAAAGTGGCACCTCCAGCAGTGCCAGAAAGTTCACCTCCCCAGTTTGGGACTTTTTTTCAGTTAGCAGTAAGGAGGAGAACGTTGCTATATGCTCAATTTGTGGACAAGGTGTTAGTCGGGGTAGGCTTGGTACAAACTATGGTCCCGGAGGCCAAACAACCCATCTGAAAAAACACCACTTGATCCAGTGGGAGGCGCACCTTAGCGGCCAAAAAACTGCACCCATTGCTGTTGGTGGGTATGAAGAATTAGAAGAAGATACGATCGCGGTGGAAGGTGAACAAGAGGGAGACATTTTCTCTGGTACACAAAGTAGCCCTGTCCCCAGCAGTGCAGTGGTACCGCCAACATCCTCAACAGCCTCAGCAACATCTCAGTGGCACAAGAGTAAGAGTCAGGCTGAGACACCAAGGCAACAGAGTACCGCAATGAAAAAAAGTGCGGGGTTGAGCCTAACAACTGCAACATCTGGGTTCAAGAAGTCACCTGCATCAGTGGCACCAGAAAGGAAAAAAATCCAGCCTACCATTCTCAGCATGTTTAGGCCGGAGGAGCAGTACGAACGCAACCACCCAACAGCACGTTTGTACAATGCGAAGCTGGCTAAAATGTTAGCGCTGGACCTTCTCCGGTTTTCTTTTGTGGAAGGGGTGGGTTTTCTGGAATTTGTGACAGCCATCTGCCCAAAATGGAAGGTTCCCAGCCGGTCCAATTTTGCCAAAGTTGCTGTTCCAGCACTACATCACGACGTGCTGGAATTGCTTGGACAAGCTTTGCAGCAGAGTGCTGTTCACTGTATCCACATGACAACAGACATGTGGACCAGTTGCCAAGCCACTGATTACATGTGCATCACTGCACACTGGATCTCTTTTGTGGGGGTTAGAGAAGAGATATCTGCAGGTGTTGACACTGGTGAGATTTTTAATGCCACTCGGAAACATGCAACTGTAGCCATGTTAGCCATGGAGAAATCTCATACTGCTGCAAATATTTTGGAAGAGTTTAACAGCAAGGTCTTTGAATGGCTGCACCCAAGAGGGCTTAACATTGGTTTTGTTGCCACGGACAATGGCAGTAATATGTTATGTTATGTTATGTTAATTTAGTTTTATTAGGCGCACAGCTACCCAAGGGTTTCCCGGCGCCGCCTGTAGGATGCAGAGGGAAAGAGAGAAAAAGAATCTACATATTGAACAACCAGGTTTTTAGGCACATACGATAAATCTCATAACTAGTTTCGGTTCGAAGTGCTATCGGAAGGGAGTTCCACATCGATGGGCCAAGGTAAGGGAAGGACCGACCGCCCATACGGGACAACCTGATCCTAGGCACCTTGAAATTAGCCTGTGTGGCAGAACGTAAGGAACGTGAAGGGAGGTAAAAGTGAACTAGAGCATTCAAATATTGAGGCGCTTTACCATTTTTGATTTTGAACATATAGCTCAGGGCTTTGAACTTTATGCGGCTCTCAACCCTGAGCCAATGAAGATCGCGGAGGGCGCCTGAAATAGAAATAGTTTTGGGGACCTTGCAGAGCAGCCTTGCCGCCGCGTTTTGAACCAGTTGCAACTTTCGTACCTCATCTTTATTGGCTCCCAGATACAGAATGTTGCCATAGTCCAGCCTAGATGTAATAAGAGCTTGGACCACCGTGCGTTGTGTAGACAAAGGCATCATCCAGAGGATTTTCCTGAGCCATTTAGGAATAGTAAAACAAATGGACGACACTTTCACTGCTTGCTGCCTCATTGAGAGTTGGTCGTCAATTATGACGCTCTAAATTCCAAACCTGCTGATTAGGTTGGGGCAAAACACCCATTTCAGGTGGCCAATGTTGAAGGCCCCAAAGATCCTTATTCTTGCCCAATATCATCACCTCTGTCTTATCACCATTTAATTTGAGCAGGTTGGCTTGCATCCATCCTGCAATATTCCTCAATCCAGATTGAAGAGAGGATTGATTTGACGCCCTGTCAGCTGATAAAGAAAAGACAATCTGGGTGACAATATAGTTAAGGCAATGTGTAGGAAGGTGGAATCTGACTATATGGTTGCCCCCACTTTTTTTATGGTGTTTTGCTGGTTTATGACTTAGTTGGACTGGGATCCTGCTATTCAGGGCCCCAGTCTATCTGCTTTCTCTGAAAAATGGTTTCCATGTGCCTTAGGCACATCACTGATTGGAATCTGGAGTGCCCTTATAAGTCCCTAGTATATGGTATACTATGTACCAAGGGCATAGGTACCTCAGAGGCCTGCCAGGGGCTGCAGCATGTATTATGACACTCCTGGAAGGCCATCCAAACTGACACCACAGGTCTGCTACTGCAGCCTGGGTAAGGTGGTGCATGCACCCCTTACTGTGATATAGGTTACCTATATCCCTAAATACATACACACATATAAACCTATAAGTCACTCCTAAGGCAGGCCTTATCAATCCTAAAGGCAGAGTGCATGGTTCCTATGTGAGAGGGTGCCCCTGCATGAGCAGGGCCCCTCTGCAGCGTTCGGAGACCCTTCTCTGATGCTGTTTGTAGTGCAGCCTGACCATATACTCTTAAGCGCATTATAACCTCGCGTTAAATGCTAACTTTGGAATGGCTGCACCTAAACATGTCGTGTTTGGTGTCAAACATCTTGGAATACTACCCCCCCGCCAATTCTGGCGGCGGGGGTAGCATTCCACCCTTCTAGAGGGAAAGACATGTTAACTCTGGCTAGCCCGGTAACTTCTTTCCAGAGCCCTGGCATCACAAAATGGATGCTGCTGCCACAGACACGAGTCTGGCCTCCTGCTGCTGGACGAAACTCCGGCAGGGGAGGCCTGGACAATAGGTTTCCTGTCCCAGGGAGGTGTGACCACCTCCCCAGACAGGATAATGTGTATTGGGGCTGGGCGGGAGCACTTTCTGGTGCTTTGAAGTCCTGCACTGGGGGCACACTTGGTGTCCCTTTGCATACCCCAGTTCAAACCGGATCAGGGGCTTGCAGCCCCTGCTTTGGCATGAACTGGACAAAGGGAAAGGGTGTAGCCACCCCTCTGCCCTGACCCACCCATAGGTGGGGCCATAGAGTAGTCCAACCCCTATCCTTAGTATAAGTATAGGAACCCAGTCCTTAGGACTTTAGATTCTCCCTGGACGAAACTCTGAAACTGAATCCTGGACCTTCGACGCTCTACTCACAATTAGAGGACAGAGAATCTCCCTTGGGATCAAGGAGTGACTCCCCTGCTTGGCAGGCACCAAAGAAGCATCTGTCTGGTTCGCATTTCTGAAGCTCCCGCCGGACGCCAAAGTCATCGCATCACCAGAGGTAGATTCTCAGACTTCCCCGAGGCTACCCTGAGTCCCCAGCAAAGCTGAGGTCCGTGGCTATCGTGGGTGACTTGAGACCGTGACCCCTGGACACCGAGCACATTTGCAAGTGCATCCTCTTCTGGGTCTCCCCCGAAGTCGTGCTTTAGGCTCCGAGTAGCTCTAGCCTCCAGCACCAACTGCACCGAAGATCACTGGCCTCCACTCCACGAGTGTCCTGTGAGCCAGATCCACGTGCGGCGTCTTGAGGCTCCTTCACGGTCGCTAGCCCGTTGGCTAGTAGGCCTTAACGAAGGCCAATCTTTTTCTAACTTGGCATCCTGGTTGCTCCAGGCCTGCCCTCACTTACCCTTGCTGGGTGAGTTCCGCAGACCTTGCTGGTCTGCACCATCGACGATCTTCCTCTGCATTGAGACTTGCCGTTGCCAAGGCTTGTTGGGTCTAATCCGGTCGCCGACACCTCAGCACTCGACAGACTTCGTGTACCAGCCCGAATCCTGCTTTTGGTTGCCGACAACGCCTCCTGGACCTCGTGGCTGAAGAGTCAAGACGACCGTCAACGCACCTGAAGCACTCGACATCGGTGGGCATCTGTCCATCGCCTTCCTGGTCACTGGCTAGTGACCCAGACTCTGTCCCCTCTGCTTGCAGGTTCTTCAGAACTCCGATCCACTCTTGGATCCACCCGGACATTTTTCACTTGGTCGCCAGCAGCACTTTGCAGCAGATCGCCATTCAAATCGACGACGAAACCCGACCCCGAAAGGCACCTATGCACCCGGCTTCCCTGGGTGAGGTAATACGAGTACTCCGGTGCTCCCATGGGTAGAGACTCTTCAAAGTCCTAGATCTCAAAGGGTTTGCTCCAAGTCCTCCTTTAAGTGTCCCTTTTCTCTAATTTCCCGATCACGACTTTCTCCATAGAAGTCAACGGCGTATCGCGGTTGTGTATTTACACTGCACGCGTCCCCGTGGGTCCCCTGTGTCACTACCTTGGGTGGTTCCTTGTGGTCCAAGCACTTCTAGAGGCTCTAGGCCTAGTGTCTAGTTCAGTCGTGGTTCTTATACCACTTTATTGGTATATGGTTTGGTACGCCCCTAGGGCCCAAACGTGTATTTGTGCTATTACTGTGTTTAAATAACTTCTAACTTATGTATTTCGAACTCTAGCCTCATAAAGAGACTAGAGGGGTGTGTTTAGCAATAAATACATATATTTTGAATATATACCTGGTGTGGTGCTCTTTCATTTGATCACTCAAGAGATTATAGACTGGTAAAACAAGCTGCTTTACATTCCTTCAAGACTTAGCCTGAAGGCTGCTCTCCATAGCTACCACTAGGATAGCTTTCAATAAGGTTGTCTTTAACCTATCTCCAATAAGGGGTTGTTTGGACTGGTGCAAGGTGCCCACTATAATTAGTGGACAGCATATACCAGGCCAACTTCTCACATTGGTGTGCAGCGTGTGGGATTCCAGCTTGTTATTGTTTTACCAGATAATCTCAATTGAATTGATCAACTGAAAACCACTAAAGGTACCTAAGGTACATATAATTTAAGCTTAGAATATAGTAAGTTCTACTGAACTTAGAGTTGTGTGTTAAGGGATAGCACAACCCTTTCTACAACTCAAGAGAGTTTAGTAGGCCACACTAGAGTAGGTAGTGCATGTAGGTAGTGCATACACCACACCACACCAGTAATGTCTTTAAGGGTAGGATCTAAAGAATCCTTGCAGGAAGCCATTGAGCTTCCACCCTCCAAGTATGATACACTCCCATTCTTGGAATTGAGAGCTTTATGCCACTTGAGAAAAATAAGGACAGGCCAAAGCCCCACCACCCAACACCTCAAGGAGTTGTTGGTGGCTTATGACCTTAGTAAGCCCTTAGGGACTGAAGGGGTAGGAGCTGAGGGTGGGGCAGATGATGAGGATGGGACCAGGGGCACCAATACCCCCAGCCCCCTCTGAAACTGGCCAGGAGGGCGACAATGGCCCTGACCTGGATAATCCAATCCCTCCTGAGGAAGATGAAGAGGATGATCAGAATGATGCCCTCTTTGTCCCCCAGGAAGGATCATGAGTGTGCCCAGAAGGTCTAGATCTCCTTCTCAGGAGTCTAACCACTCTGGCACCTCAATAGGGAGCTCTGTCTCATCTCATAGGAGGGAATCCTCTCATGAGAGAAGAAAGAGGCTGGTTCAATATGAGGAAGCTCAGCTTGAAATCAAAAAGAAGCAACTGGCTATAGACAGGGAGTCCCTAGATCTCTTTAGAGAGAGAAGAAAGTTGGGACTAGAGTCCCATGGTGGCAGCAATATCCCTAGAGATAGGGAAAGGTCTTATGACCATAGAAACCTAAAGAAGATTGTCCCTCCCTACCAGAGTGGGGATGACATCCACAAATGGATAACTGCACTGGAGAGGGCCTGTAAAGTTCAGAAGGTCCCCCAGAGGCAGTGGGCAGCAATCTTGTGGCTCTCCTTTGCAGACAAAGGTAGAGACAAGCTCCTCACTGTAAGAGAAGAGGATGCTGACAATTACACAGTCTTGAAGAGTGCTCTGATAGATGGGTTTGGCCTAACCACTGAACAGTATAGGTTGAAGTTCAGAGACACCCAAAAAGCTCAGACTCAAGACTGGGTTGATTTTGTAGATTGTGCTACAAAGGCTCTGGAAGGTTGGATACATGGCAACAAAGTGCATGACTTTTTAGGATTGTACAATTTGATTATGAGGGAGCAGATCCTTAATAATTGTCAAAACCAGCTTTTGCACCAGTATCTGGTGGACTCTGATCTGACCTCTCCCCAAGAATTGGGAAAGAAGGCAGACAAATGGGTCAGAACCAGAGTAAAAACTAGAAATCAGGGTGGTGACCAGAAGAAAGATTCTACTAAGTCCCAAGAGAAAGGTGGGGATAAATCTAAGGATAAGTCCCTACAGGGCCCCAAAATTCCTCTTCTGGGGTGGGTCCCAAACTCCTTCCTCTCCTGAAAAGAAACCATATTGCCATGTCTGTAAAAGGCCTGGGCACTGGAAAACTGATCCCAGTTGCCCCAGGATTGGCAATAAAGAAAATGTTCCTCCCACAACTACTACCACCCCTCCTGGTACTACCAGTAGTAATCCTCCAGTTGGGAGTAGTGCACCCAAAAAGTTGGGTGCTTTTGCAAGAGGAACCGAGGTGAGCCCTAGTTTAGACAGGGACCCCTCAACAGACTCCTCTGACTCTGATGGTGGTATAGGATTTGCCACCTTTACCATGGGTCCCACAGCGTTGGGCAGGTACATATTGGAGCCAATAATTAATGGTCAGAAAGCTGTGGCATTTAGGGACACAGGGGCTAGTGTCACCATGGTGGCAGGGAAACTAGTCCCCCTCACCAGTTTTTACCTGAGTTTAAATACCAGGTGACCAACATTGATGGTGTCAGAACAGATCACCCCATGGCCATAGTCAATCTCAGCTGGGAGGGGGTCACAGGCCCAAAGAGAGTGGCAGTGTCCCCCACCTTACCTGTAGATTGCCTGATGGGCAATGATTTGGAAATTTCAGCCTGGGCTGAAGTTGAACACCAAACCCATCTTAGGATGTTGGGCGTCCCTGTAGAGGTTAGTGGGGCTGTGATGGCCACAGCCCCAGCCCAAGAATTTGGAGAGATGGAGCCTGAAAGAATGGCCCACTCTCCCCAAAAGAGAGCACAAGGGTTGAAGAAAAGTCTTCTTCCCCCAGACAGTAGGTAAGGGTCAGCCTCCTCAGGGAACTGACCCTACCCCTAGTGAAGGAACTGCCACAGAGGTAGTCAGGCCTGGCCTGGCCACACCCCTGATGGCAGAGGACCCTTCCAAGGTGGTACCCAGTCTGGAGCAGGTAACCTGCCCCTCTCTACCCTGCCTCAGTCAGCCCAGGGCTGCAGAGGTCAGGGAGGTCAGTGGACCCCCAGGGCCCCCTGTCCAGAGGAACCCCCCCATCAGCAGATTAGGGGCACCCAGTCTAGTAGCCCTAGCCAGGTGACAATTCCTCTACACACTGAGGGATCCCCCATACCTTTATGTAGGGACCTCCCCCAGAAGGACTCTGGTAAGCAAGGGCAAACCTGGGACCAGAAGGTTCCAAACCTGCCATGTCCCCCCAGTAGTCCATCCAAAGGGACCCAACCCCAGCTGTAGGCAGCCAAAGGTTGACCCTTAGAGCAAAGTGCAACTCAGTCATGGAAAGACAGGCATACATGGTGACCAGTGATCTGAGGAAGCTGAGGCCAACATTCCTAGGGCCTCACTTCCCTACTCAGACACCTCACCAGCCGTGTACTTTACCTAAGCACACCACAGGTAGTGATTCCCCATGGTGGAGACCCTCTCATACCCTTAGGGTGAGGGATTGCTTAGTGGACCATAAGACAGGGGGCAACCATGCTAGTGCAGGTGCTTCCTTATATGGCCACTTAGTCAATAAAGGCTCAACTGGCCAAGGTTAGCCTTATCTCCTTTCGTTTGGGGGGTTATGTAGGAAGGTGGAATCTGACTATATGGTTGCCCCCACTTTTTTATGGTGTTTTGCTGGTTTATGACTTAGTTGGACTGGGATCCTGCTATTCAGGGCCCCAGTCTATCTGCTTTCTCTGAAAAATGGTTTCCATGTGCCTTAGGCACATCACTGATTGGAATCTGGAGTGCCCTTATAAGTCCCTAGTATATGGTATACTATGTACCAAGGGCATAGGTACCTCAGAGGCCTGCCAGGGGCTGCAGCATGTATTATGCCACCCCTGGAAGGCCATCCAAACTGACACCACAGGTCTGCTACTGCAGCCTGGGTAAGGTGGTGCATGCACTCCTTACTGTGATATAGGTTACCTATATCCCTAAATACATACACACATATAAACCTATAAGTCACTCCTAAGGCAGGCCTTATCAATCCTAAAGGCAGAGTGCATGGTTCCTATGTGAGAGGGTGCCCCTGCATGAGCAGGGCCCCTCTGCAGCGTTCGGAGACCCTTCTCTGATGCTGTTTGTAGTGCAGCCTGACCATATACTCTTAAGCGCATTATAACCTCGCGTTAAATGCTAACTTTGGAATGGCTGCACCTAAACATGTCGTGTTTGGTGTCAAACATCTTGGAATACTACCCCCGCCAATTCTGGCGGCGGGGGTAGCATTCCACCCTTCTAGAGGGAAAGACATGTTAACTCTGGCTAGCCCGGTAACTTCTTTCCAGAGCCCTGGCATCACAAAATGGATGCTGCTGCCACAGACACGAGTCTGGCCTCCTGCTGCTGGATGAAACTCCGGCAGGGGAGGCCTGGACACAGGTTTCCTGTCCCAGGGAGGTGTGACCACCTCCCCAGACAGGATAATGTGTATTGGGGCTGGGCGGGAGCACTTTCTGGTGCTTTGAAGTCCTGCACTGGGGGCACACTTGGTGTCCCTGTGCATACCCCAGTTCAAACCAGATCAGGGGCTTGCAGCCCCTGCTTTGGCGCGAACTGGACAAAGGGAAAGGGGTGTAGCCACCCCTCTGCCCTGACCCACCCATAGGTGGGGCCACAGAGTAGTCCAACCCCTATCCTTAGTATAAGTATAGGAACCCAGTCCTTAGGACTTTAGATTATCCCTGGATGAAACTCTGAAACTGAATCCTGGACCTTCGACGCTCTACTCACGATTAGAGGACAGAAGAATCTCCCTTGGGGTCAAGGAGTGACTCCCTGCTTGGCAGGCACCAAAGAAGCATCTGTCCAGTTCGCATTTCTGAAGCTCCCGCTGGACGCCGAAGTCATCGCATCACCAGAGATGGATTCTCAGACTTCCCCGAGGCTACCCTGAGTCCCCAGCAAAGCTGAGGCCCGTGGCTATCGTGGGTGACTTGAGACCGTGACCCCTGGACATGGAGCACATTTGCAAGTGCATCCTCTTCTGGGTCTCCCCCAAAGTCGTGCTTTGGGCTCCGAGTAGCCCTAGCCTCCAGCACCAACTGCACCGAAGATCACTGGCCTCCACTCCACGAGTGTCCTGTGAGCCAGATCCACGTGTGGCATCTCGATGCTCCTTTGCGGTCACTAGCCCGTTGGCTAGTAGCCCTTAACGAAGGCCAATCTTTTTCTAACTTGGTATCCTGATTGCTCCAGGCCTGCCCTCACTTACCCTTGCTGGGTGAGTTCCCCAGACCTTGCTGGTCTGCACCATCGACGATCATCCTCTGCATCGAGACTTGCCGTTGCCAAGGCTTGTTGGGTCCAATCCGGTCGCTGACACTTTAGCACTCGACAGACATTGTGTAGCAGCCCGAATCCTGCTCCTAGTCACCGACAACGCCTCTTGGACCTCGTGGCTGAAGAGTCAAGACAACTGTCAACGCACCTGAAGCACTCGACATTGGTGGGCATCTGTCCATCGCCTTCCTGGTCACTGGCTAGTGACCCAGACTCTGTCCCCTCTGCTTTCAGGTTCTTCAGAACTCCGATCCACTCTTGGATCCACCCGGACACTTTTCACTTGGTCGCCAGCAGCACTTTACAGCAGATTGCCATTCAAATCGACGACGAAACCCGACCCCAAAAGGCACCTATGCACCCGGCTTCCCTGGGTGAGGTAACACGAGTACTCCGGTGCTCCCGTGGGTAGAGACTCTTCAAAGTCCTAGATCTCAAAGGGTTTGCTCCAAGTCCTCCTTTAAGTGTCCCTTTTCTCTAATTTCCCGATCACGACTTTCTCCATAGAAGTCAACGGCGTATCGCGGTTGTGTATTTACACTGCACGCGTCCCCCGTGGGTCCCCTGTGTCACTACCTTGGGTGGTTCCTTGTGGTCCAAGCACTTCTAGAGGCTCTAGGCCTAGTGTCTAGTTCAGTCGTGGTTCTTATACCACTTTATTGGTATATGGTTTGGTACGCCCCTAGGGCCCAAACGTGTATTTGTGCTATTACTGTGTTTAAATAACTTCTAACTTATGTACTTGAACTCTAGCCTCATAAAGAGACTAGAGGGGTGTGTTTAGCAATAAATACATATATTTTGAATATATACCTGGTGTGGTGCTCTTTCATTTGATCACTCAAGAGATTATAGACTGGTAAAACAAGCTGCTTTACATTCCTTCAAGACTTAGCCTGAAGGCTGCTCTCCATAGCTACCACTAGGATAGCTTTCAATAAGGTTGTCTTTAACCTATCTCCAATAAGGGGTTGTTTGGACTGGTGCAAGGTGCCCACTATAATTAGTGGACAGCATATACCAGGCCAACTTCTCACACAATGCACACTGGTGGCTATTTTAGGGTCCTGTGTTTGGCACACTGCATTAACATCATTGTTCAAGACTTTCTGAAAAAGAAGACTGAGTCAGCAACTTACTGACCACCTGCAGAAGAATATGCACACAATTCAGCCATTCTTTTAAAGCCCGGAAGCAGCTGAGGATCATTCAACGTGAGCATAGAGTTCCAGTCAAAGCACTCATCCAGGAGGTGCCAACACGTTGGAACTCAACTTATTACATGCTTGATCGTCTGTTTGAGCAGTACAGACCAATCAATGACTATGTCATGCAAAGACTGGGGGATGCTACTGTGAAAGGCATGACCGTTGAGATGGACGAATGGATCCTAGTTAAATGCCTGACAGAGATGCTACTTCCTTTCAAGCTCTTCACACGTGAAGTCAGCAAGGAGGACTGTACTATGGGCCAAGCTATCCCATTGTTGCACATGCTAGAGCAACAGCTGAAGGTGGTGTCTGCAACGTACGCAGGTGGGGAGGCAAAAAAAGAAGCATATGAGTTGATGGAGAGCTTAGCCCTTTGCTTAGCTGAAAATACAAGGGTGCAAACTAAGATTGTGTCAGCCAAACATTACATTTCTGCCACAATTCTGGATCCACGGTACAAAGCAGTACTGAACACTAAGACTTTAATTCCTTTTTCAGAAGTGGATGTTGCCAAGTACAAAACTTGGATAGCTGACGCAGCCAGTGACTTTGAAAAAGAACACCCAGTAAAATCGGCATAGGAATGGTTTCTACAGCAAGGGTTTGTTAGGTCCAGTGCTGATGCAAAGGCAAAAGAGGCCGAGCATCAAAAGAGGCCGAGCAAAGCGGAGCACCCCTGAGCATTGAGCGGACGGTCCAGTCCTATCTGGATGACCCAACAGAGGTCTACATTGATCAAAACCCATTGCTGTATTGGTATGGGAAAAGGCGCCAATGGCCAGTGCTCAGCAGGCTGGCGATAAACTATCTGGCTAGCCCTGTCGCAAGTGTCTCTTCTGAGCATGTTTTCAGTGCTGCTGGTGCCATTGTAACAGTGAAAAGGACCAGTCCTTCGCCCAAAAACGTGGAGAGGTTAACCATGATCAAAATGAATCAGCACTTTATACCACCGAATTACACAATACCTGAAGCACAGCAGGAAGATGAGGACAGCGACTTAGGTGACGGAAGAAGTGTGTCAGATGATGACCTACTTCTGATTGACCCACCAGAGTTTAAGGACGAGCTCTACTTGCTTGACAACTAGGCTTTCAACTTGTTACTTTCTTGCTTCCTTATTTACTTTTATTTTTTGTGTGTGTCTCTGTCTTTCTGGTTCGAATCACATTCACAACAAATCCATCACCACCGTCTTGTTTTTATTGCAGTATTGGAGTTGCAGCTGTGTGCATTCATTAAAGAAGTCCACTCCTCCGACTCCTGCTCCATCCTGACTCGCCCCTAAATCCATTTCCCTCAAGCCAGACATTGGATGGAGAATAGTACAAGAAATGTTGCCTCGTCGAGTCCCTCCAAAAGAAGTGGAACATGACTATAGCTATCCTCCTTTCCGAGCCGAGAGGGACTGCCCCTTAACTTGAGATGAGAACAGGTAATGAATGATGGCATGCATTGGACGCTGACTCTGAGTGATTGGTGTTTGTGTTGTTGTTGTTGGGCATGAAGTGTACTAGTATTTAATCTACACACTAAAAGTGACACAAGTCAATGTTTACCTTCTGTCTTGTTTAATACAAAATTGTACTTCTACTGCAGGCCGATCCATTGCATTTTTAGATATGGAATCTGGACTCACTGGGTGCACTACACCATGATGATGATGACCAGTACTCTTCGCAGTCAGTCAGTAGTATCGGAGATGATTGATGGAATAACTCGGGCGTGTCATGAAGTGGCATAATAAGGCAAAGGTAAACAAGTCAACAACAACCACAGCAGACCTACATGTCTGTGTAGTGGTGGAGTCGAGTGTAGTGGTTAACATGACTGACAGCGGTGCATTGATTTAGTTAGTTACTTAATTTGGAAAATGCTATGTTGCTGTATATGTGTGCTCAGTCTGGCTCAGTCAAAATCTAAGCTAAGTGGAGGTTGGGTGGGCGCCGTGGACCTGCTCTGTCCTGTTGCTGTTGTAGGTTAATGCTGGAAACAGAGTACAAATGATGTAGCCATGCCGCCTCTGAAAGTGTTTGCTCTCCTCCATAATTGATGCATTTTTTTCTCCTTGATTTTTCAATATCCCTTTTGTTTTTCCATCTACACTTACAGGCCGGCCTTTACCCTGTGCTAAACAGAAAAAAGCAACTCACACTCACCTACCAATCCGCATCCGCCAGTCAGGCAGTGGCACCCAATATTGACGGACGCAGCGTCCATGGAAGGGAGGACCAAGAGGAATGCCGAGATGCAACTCCCCAATTTGACCAGGATAATACAGTAACTTTAGTATCATTCATCATCTTTTAATGAATTTGATTCATTTTTTCTCTTCAATCATTATGACTGTGTGTTGTTATTATGTTTGCTCTTTGCTTATAATTGATCCCTACAGCTATTTTTTAATTTTCTTTGCTAGCTTTAAAAGGAAGCCCGGTACAACAGAACATAACATGTATGTAATTTGGGTCTCTCTGAGGGCAGACAGGCAAGGTAAATTGCATAATAATAATTAATAATATACTGCTGCCCTGTACTGTCTACTAGTCTAGTTAGTAAGTACTACTTATCATTATTCATTAACCATCAAGTCATCATCATGCATGCATTTCCTTTTTCTCCTTTAACAGATTTATGAATATGATGGTCGTCTGCCAAGATTGTGTGTGTTCAATCAATCAATCAATCAGGGAATTGTAAGCGCGCTACTCACCCGTGAGGGTCTCAAGGCGCTGAGGGGGGAGGGGGTTCGCAGATCTGTTTAGCCGAAGAGCCAGGTCTTGAGGGTCTTCCTGAAGGTGTTCAGGGAGGGGGCGCGTCTGATGTCTGCAGGTAGCTCGTTCCAGGTCTTGGCTGCAATGTGAGAGAAGGATCTTCTGCCTGATCTGGCTCTGTGGATGCGCGGGGTTTCGGCCAGTGCGAGGTTGGAAGATCGGAGGTTTCTTTTGGGTACGTGGAAGTTGATTCTGTCGTTGAGGTATTTGGGTCCGTTGTTGTGTAGGCATTTGTAGGCGTGAGTGAGGATTTTGAAAGTGACTCTTTTCTCCATGGGGAGCCAGTGGAGACTTCGTAGGTGTTGGCTGATGTGTTCGTGTCGGGGGATGCCGAGGACGAGTCTGGCGGCGGTGTTCTGTACTGTCTGGAGTTTGTGGAGTAGGGACTTGTTGATGCCGGCGTAGAGTGCGTTTCCATAGTCCAGTCTGCTGGTGATGAGTGCATGGGTGACTGTCTTCCTTGACTCAGGGGGGATCCACTTGAAGGTCTTGCGGAGGATGCGGAGGGTGTTGAAGCAGCTGGAGGTGACGGCGTTGACCTGTCGGTTCATGGAGAGTGATGAGTCGAGTACGATACCGAGGATCTTGGCGTGGTCTGAGGGGGTAGGTGGGCTTCCGAGGGCGGTCGGCCACCAGGTGCTGTCCCATGCAGAAGGGGTGGTACCGAGGACGAGGACTTCTGTCTTCTCGGCGTTGAGCTTCAGGCAGCTGTTGGTCATCCAGAATGCGACGTCTTGCATTCCTTTCTGGAAGTTGAGTTTGGCAGTGGTGGGGTCTTTGGTGTGGGAGAGGATGAGCTGGGTGTCGTCGGCCTAGGATACGATGTTGAGGCCGTGTTGTCGGACGATGGCTGCGAGGGGGGCCATGTAAATGTTGAAGAGGGTGGGGCTCAGTGATGAACCCTGTGGGACTCCGCAGGTGATTTTCGTGGGGTCGGAGAGGAAGGGTGGGAGTCTGATCCTTTGGCTTCTTCCGGTGAGGAATGATCGTATCCAGTCCAGGGCTGTTCCTTGTATGCCTGCGTCGTGTAGTCTGATGACTAGTGTGCGATGGGAGACGGTGTCGAAGGCCGCTGATAGGATGAGGGCCGAGTAGGATGAGGGCTGCGGAGTGGCCTTGGTCCAGGAGGGTGCGGATGTCGTC
Organism: Calotriton arnoldi; assembly: GCA_963921515.1. Classification (NCBI taxonomy): domain Eukaryota; kingdom Metazoa; phylum Chordata; class Amphibia; order Caudata; family Salamandridae; genus Calotriton; species Calotriton arnoldi. The sequence continues at coordinate 1,778,747 of CAWUFW010002191.1, read as the reverse complement.
TGTGGCGGCGAGTAGGGCGGTCTCTGTGCTGTGGTTGCTTCGGAATCCGGATTGGGACGGGTCGAGGACGGCGTTCTCTTCAATGAATCGTGTCAGTTTCCTGTTAACTGTTTTCTCTGCAACCTTGGCTGCGAAGGGAGGAGCGAGATGGGCCGATAGTTCTTGAGGTCGGTGGGGTCAGCTGTGGGCTTCTTGAGCAGGGGTCTGACTTCTGCGCGCTTCCAGTCGTCTGGGAAGGTGCCTGTTTTGAAGGTGGTGTTGATGGTGCGTTGTAGTTCGGGTGCGATGGCGGCCACGTCTCTGTGGTAGATGTGAGGGGGGCTGGGGTTGGTGGGGGCCCCCGAGTGGATGCTTTTCATGGTCGTGTGTTGTGTTGTCCATGTGTAGTGTTTGTCTTTGTCAAACCTTTCCCTCAAATACCCCTTCCCAACCATTCATCAAACCCTAACCCTCTTCCCCCGGGCTGTGTGATTTATATTGAGGTGTGACTAAATTAAGTTTACACCAATAATTGATCACACACTTGCTGGGGCGGATGTGGTGAAAGCAACATTAATTCAATTTCAACAAGGCAGGGCAAGGCTCTTCTTCTGCTTGCCCACCCATGCTCAGTATTTGCAAGTCAATTTTTTTTCCAAAGGAACAACATAATCCATCATAAATTATAATTAATTGCCGGCATCGATTGGATTCATCATCCTTACAGCACTAAAGGTTACGCTTGTCCACTTCATATGTCTGTCGAGTGACTCGCGTCAACTACAGTTTGTAACTGTTACTTGTTGTACTAGGCTATCTCCGCCACCATTATGTTTTATTTTACTTTAGCATTGCTAATCATTATTATGGTTTCTTGTTTGGCAGTCTTCTTCTTGTGTACTATACTGTACTTCGTTCTACTACTCCTTCCAGAGTCTCCCTCAGGCGACTGACTGTCTCATTTTCTTTTTTTTGCAAATGCTACTGCCAGTGTCTACTACTACCACCACCACCATGGCATCTTGAGAAACCAAACCATCATCACCATGCAGCCATCGCTGTGCCTAAGTTTAAACATCAATCACAGGTAAGAGAAGAAGTTTGGGGGAGGCATAATTAATAATGGAAATTAATTCATTAATTCACACACCCACACCCTTCCGAGTCCAGTTGCAGACTGCATAGACTAGGAGGAGAGACTGACAGTACTAGTAGGACAAGTCACTCAGTGAGGGTACAGCATCGATCTGTTCGTGTGTTACAAAATTGACAGATTATTTAAATCAAAAACTGGCTGCTGCCCTGCAGCAGCAAAGGAAACCATGTGACGTAAAAGAGTAACCCCCCACAAAACATTTACATTGTATGTAAAGTTTAAGTATAAATATAATTTAATCCCCTAACAATATAAATTAATGTAAAAAATCCCACAACACCTGACCCACCCCTCTCCCTAACCCCAACCAATGTCCGTTGAATTAAAAAATTGTCCATAAATATAAACCCCAACCTTTCCCCAACGTTCGCCCAATGCCCACCCACCAAAAAAAGAATAAAAAAGGGGCAATCCAACGGGATATCTTATCGGCGGGCTCGCTTGTTACTCGCCAGGACCTCCTTCATCTGCTCCTCTAGGCGCGCCATTCGGAGGAGCATGCAGCGCTTGAATGCTCGACAATTGCATCCACAGGGGGGGCAGCAGTGTTGGAAGAAGTGCGGCAGGTGGCTGCCAGACCGCGGCGCCGTACACTGGAGGGGCCTGGCTGGTGCCCGGGGCATTGGAGGAGGCTGCAGCTGCTGCCGCCTCCTCCTCCTCCTCCACCAGAGCCTCCAGCTGCCGATATTCTGTGCAGATGGCCTCCAGCTTCCGGCGCCGGGCCATGGCTGCCAACTCCTTCCGGTCTGGTTTTTTTGATTGAGAAGGAGTAGCTATATCAAGAAAGAAAAAAGACTATTGTAACCAATATACTCCTAGCAAAACAGTAAGACAAATTAATTCTACACATAGTGGCACAGTAGCACTAGCAAGCACAGTACATAACATTTGTGGTATCCTCCCACTTCCTTGGCCTATAACATTTGTGGGAGTTTCAGGCATTATACTAATACTATGGACTCAAGTACACCAGTCTTCTTCTTCTCTCTTGTTTAGCTAAATTAAGTAACCTTGTTGTAGCCAGCATGCCAGCTCAGTCAGCTTGCGCCCAAGACAAACATACTCGTGACGCAGACTCACGTCACGTTATGTTTATTTACTACTGTCTGCAGGTGGGGAAGCTGACTACACAATCATCTTATTTTTCTATTATGGGTGGCCATACTCTCTGTTACATCAAGGGCAACTGCTCAATTTCACTTTCAGCCTGCCCTGACTACTACAACAAGGCAGATGATATCTGATCCAAATGATCATTAATTATATATGGGACGATGAGGTACTTTAAATTAACATAGGTAGGGAGTGGGCCTTGGAGTCAGAGGGAGGCGCTTGATAACAACATACATACACAATATATATGCTGTGCTTGCAAACTACTGTGAGTCAAGGGAGTATTCTGAAAATACAACCTTGAATCAAAAACCTTGCAAAATAACAGTCTTCTCCAGTGATTTTTCCATTTATCAATCATTGCATTGCTCTTCTAGCCTTATATTTTTTAATTCTAATCTTCTATTCTCCTTGGCTTTGCTACTCTGGCGCGGTTTATTTTTCTTTTACATTCTCTTCAAAGACTCTTCATCCAGTGACAGTCAGTCTCCACCTATGCTATGATGATTGAATACCATCCAGGCATCCATCCATTCAAAGTAAACATGTCTATCATTCATCTTAATCTCTCAACAAACCTTAGTTTGTTTCACCAACAACAAACATTTTTTTTAAACCACCACCCATGCGTCCTTCCTTCCTTGCTTGCCTTTGAGTTTGACCCATGAAACACCCCGGAGGATTCTTGCTATCACCCATACAGTTTCACCCACCCACCCAGGCAGGCATCTTTTCTTTTACCTTCCACCCATCCAGGCTTCAACCACCCATGCATCTGATTCCTATCAGCCGCCTATGCATCCCACGTATCCTTCTCTGCCAGTCATATATATTATTACATCTCGCCCATCCTTCCTCCTTCCATCCTTCTTTCCCTTTTCGTTCAACCCATCCATCAAGGTCATCTGACTCTTAGTCTTCTCCATAAAACTTTCCCAGCTGAGTTGAAGTCAGATAGAAGAGGTCCTTAGTTACTCAACTACTCCCTCCGTTAATGCTATTGCTCTAATGCTAAGTAAAGGGTGTCTTCTTCTTCAACCGTTGTTCACAACATCTTAGTCTCTCTCATCAGTACAGTGTACACCCTTGCAGTGATTGTAATGTCAATAAGTAAGGAATATAACTTACCACCTCCCGCCACTGCTGCTGACTCACCCCCTGCAGCTACTGCATCTCCGCTCCCTCCTTACTGGCGTCGCCTTCGCCGCTGGCCCCGGCACTGGTGGCCGGTATGCCTAGAAAAAACATTACCCATTTTGTAGATGTCATATACACCTCCCCCTATTTATTCTTTTTCACTAGCAAGATTGAAAAAAAAGTTAAAATACATACATATCATATACCACATACATCACTAGTACAAATCAGGTACTAGAGATGAGTAGAGTAGACACTAGTAGTTGTATGTCCTATCCTATTAAAAATAGTAAAATATCTGGTTGGGCATTTTGCAGGTGGGAATTGTCGAAAAGCCTCTCAAGATTAAGAAGACTAGAAGAGGACAACCCAAAGGACTGGACTCAGTGGCTAGAGCTATTGATGAATCTGAGTTTTAAAACCTTTTAAATAAAGAGTGGCCAACTGGGCAAGCTTAGCTACAGACAGACTAATAGAAGTAGTACTAGTACAGAGAGTCAGAGCAGAGGCAGTTAGAGGCAGGGATTACAAGAATTTAGAAACAGATAGTCTAGATCGAAGAAGATTTGGTAAAAAATAGAATTAGGAAACGGAAATAATAGTTCAGAAAAAATAAGGTGCAGTAAAAGTTAGGGAAATATAATTATTAATATTAACAACAGGAGGACTTACTGGGGCCAGCAGCAGTGCCCTCGGTAGAGGAGCGGTCCTGGCCCTGGGAGGCATCTTGTCCAGCTCCCGCTGACTCCAACCCCGTCTTCTTGCCCCTGGGTGCTGATCATGTAAGATATAATGAAGAAAGAGGCAAACATTGATGATTGGTGTGAAACACAAACAAATTTTTTTTTAAAACGCTCAAAAAACGTTTTGGGAAACAACAATTGCAATAAAATTGACCTATCTAATCTGATCGACTAGTAGTATCGCGGGATTCGCGGACCGTCTAGTTAATATTTATGAACACTAATCCAGTGTTCCATTCTGATTCCAGAATCCTAAGCCTAAGTACCACCTGACCTAGCCCACCTATTCCAGACGGGCCAATTGTTCACTAAGTCTGCATTTCCATTTATTTTAGTCCTTGAGTCAAAATGCATAGATGAAGGACGCATGCATAAATTTTTGCAGACACCAAATTGTTGATTGGTTGCTGCTGATGTTCTGCTAAGCCTATTACACACTAAATAACAAACTACAAAAGGTTCTTCAAAGGACCGGAGTTAGCAGCACTCAGCAGCACGTGACGTGACAGAGGATGCGTCACGCAGACCGCAAAAAAATTACCAACTAAATAATACTAAGTAACTAAACTACCTATCAATCCACCACTATCTTAGTGACAGGAGGACAAAGGAAGGACTAGAGTCTCTCTAGCATTACCTAACTTAAGTTCTCCAAAGTAAAAACTCTCTTACATAATCAGCCCAAGCGAGCGCAAAGTTGCAAACAAGTAAGATTAGTAGCGCAGAGCACCTGTGTCTAGAAGGATAACAATCACAGAAGATTTTTAAACGTAATTATTTACCTGCAATGTAAGCAGCAGCATTTTTGCTATTCGGAAAAAAATTATATTCGCAATAACAGTAACACACAGTCTACAGAACACACAATACTACTAGTATTAGCTACTCACCAAGCCCCACGACCTCAACACCTAGCAGGTCCAGCAGGTCCTGCTCCCAGTCCAAGATGTCTGACCACCGGTGGGTCAGCTGGTTATGGGTGCGTCGGACCCCAGGGAAACACTGCCCGGCGAACCCTCGCCCAACGGCGGTGACGCTCCTGGGTAGCATACCCAGAGCCAGGCCTGCCGCCCGGTCAAGGGGAGGTGGCGCTGAACAAAAAAACCAAGGGCGGCCACCACCGCCTCGGTAAAAAGGGCCCGGGGCTGCATCCCTTTCGGGCGCCGTCTGCCGCAAGGAAGGCGGCTCTTCTTCGCGGCAGGCGCCTTCCCCGTGCTAGTGGAGGAGGTAGTGGTACCCTTAGCCATGGAGAATAAGTAGGAAAGTAAAAAAGCAAGTAATATAAAACAGTAGAAAAATGTCAAAAAAACCGCAGTAAAAGTAGAAATAAAACGCAAAATATACCCTTAGGGACAGAGAGGGATAGATAATAAATAAAAAAGATCAGAAAAACAGTGTAAAAAACAAAGGATTGAAAAGATTAGAGAGGGATGAAAAACAGGCCCCAGAACCATGCAAAGAGTAGGAAAACAAGATGGCCGCGCCCATTGGCGACTGCGTGGTGAAGTTCGTGCGATATTCCCCCCGAACACGCAATCCGCATTGCCGAATGTCAACAACATCTCGCGAGCATACGCAAGCACACGCGAGCATGCGCAAACAAGCAACTACGCATGCTCGCGTAACTCCGCGTAGCGTTGCTGAGTTTTTGTGCCGCTTCGCGTAGACTAGCGTAGCGCGGCTATGCGAACTCAGCCCAGGGTTACACCAAACGCATGTTTCAAAAACATCTAATTCATGATGATACACAGGGCATATCTCATGCCCCCTCCACCCCCTGACTCAACCGCATGTTCCTCGAGACTGGTTTCACTTGCCCTAGATGCCGAGCCCCAATAGCCGACCTCCGGCATACGCTCTGGTCATGCCCCAGCATAGTTATTGGCATTCAATACACACCACACTGGCCACTGTTACGGAACTTGCAATGTTGACCCAGTCCGACCCTGCTTAACCTATACATGTGCCCTCTTGCAGATGTGGTGGGGTGTTTAGGTGTCAGAATCATGTCTTATGCCAATGACATCCAGTTAATTATCTTCCTATGTCAGGATGAGGGCCTCTGTGCAGCCAATTTTAGGAACTGTTTGGCAAGTTTAGCTGATTAGATGGACCGCAGCTGCCTTAAACTTAATGCTAAAAATACAGAGGTGCTGATTGTGGGGAAACAGACCTCTAACTGGTCCTCCGCATGTTGGCCAGATGCGCTGGGACCTATCCCAACCCCGAAACCTAAGATCAAAAACTTAGGAATTTAGTTTGACAATATTGTCACTTTTGATCACCAGATAATCAACCTTGTAAGGGTCAGTCTTGGCATCCTAAAGATGCTTCATAAGATCCCGGGATTTCTACCAGTCATGGCCAAAAAGACAGTGTTCCAAGCTTTACTGGTGTCCAGGTTGACCTACTGCAATGTGCTATACCTGGAGGCTACCCAAGGCAGTATGAGAGCTCTCCAACGTGTTCAGAATGCTGCAGGTAAAATGATGCTTAACGTCCCTAGGTTTTACCCTACGGGTACTGCCCTGAGACACCTACACTGGCTCCCGATGGGGGAAATAATCTCTTTTAAAACACTTTGCTTCTGCCACAGGATTATAAACTCGAGGTGCCCCTGTTGCCTAAACCCTTTGATCAAACCCTGAAATCCTAATTGCTGTTTAAGGACTTTGGGTGCTGCACTGGCTGTAGTCCTTAGGATAACCAGAACATGCATGGTGGGTCATTCCTTCAACTATCGAGCGGCTAAACCGTGGAACTCTCTCCATGTCAAGCTAAGGCAGGAACGATCTGAAAAAATCTTCCGGAAGAAACTAAAAACTTGTTTTTTTAGACAATTGTTATATCTTCTTTCCTTTAGGAGCTCTGCTCTGGTCACTGTTGAAGTGTGGCATCTTAGTGTGGGGACGCTCTGTTGGATTAATCATTGCACTTTATAAATGAGATAATATATCAACATAACAACACTTGCAAGACTACCGCCCTGGGTATTTCCCCCAGAGGAAAGAATCACAAGGTGTATTGCCAATATGGCACTCCTGATTTATAAGCGTCTTCTCATCATACACTGGAGTGCCCAATCTCTGATGCCTCCCCAATGGCACAGGGCGCTTATCCATTGGGGAGACACGGAGAGCACTGCGTTACATTGGGATTAGTGTGGCAGCTCCAAAAATGCCCAATAGCAGCAACCTCAGACTCCATGCCCATGCAATTTAAAGAGATGAGTGCTGATGATCCTCACACCCCTCCCCCCGATCCCCTATTCCCACAGGTCCCTACATGGACACAATCTCACCTCCTTTCCCTCCCCCTTCCTGCACTGTTGGGATTGATGGGTCTGAGAGTTCAGGCACTTACCACTCCGATTGTCCCCTACCCCCGTGACCTCAGCCCATGCTCACCTCCCTTTTTTAATGTTTTTCCTGGCTGAACACGTACTGACATCACTCATACACCCCTCCCTCTGTTAGTTCTTACGTTTCATGTTTTATCTTCTTTCAGTTTCCCTGCACCCCCCTGTTAATTAAGCCCGGGATGTAAACTTCGCTCCGCTTGTAGAGTTTGCGGAATTCGGGCACTCGGCGCTCCACGGAGGAACGTGAAATTTGTGAATTCCACAATTCAGGCGCGAAGAGGAGTTTTTTTTCCGTTCACACACTCAAGTTTTCTTTTGGCACTCAACTGTGAGTGCCAAGACTTTCGGGCCTCTTGCGAGTGCGTGTGAGACTTTTCACACCGCTAGAGCCCCACAAGACTCCGCGCTCACTCGCACGGCTTCTGGCCGTGACAGCACCAATCTAGCATCCTTAGTGCCAATCATGACCGCAAACGGAGTGGTTGAGCACCTTTTCTTCTTGAGAATGCAGCTGAGAGGCATTTGGAGTGGATTTTCTTCTCAAACTGGCCGTGGGAGTTGGTTTTTTTTAGGCGAAAAGGCATTTTTTTCAACTTTTTTTTCAAACCTGAAGGAAGTGCCCCAGAGACTGCAACTTCCTGTTCCTGTCCAGCAGGCTCCTCTCAGTGCTTTGTCCCTCTCCTGGTCACTTTTCATTGGGATTTGGACACAGAAGGATCACTCTCCTTGTCTGCTGAATATACCATTGGATTTAATGACTTTGTATTTGAGATATCACAAGTAAGTTTAAAAACTGGTGTATGAGTGTTGTTTATTTCACTGGGGGCATGCACCCAGCTTTATTTGTACTTTTATTTGAATTTTATAATTTATTGTGGTGGGTGGCCTGCAGCTTTAAGGGGTGTAGTTGTTTTCTTGCATTTGATTTTTCTTCTTTCGTGAAGGAAAAAAGTTGCACAGTTTACTACATTTTTTCCCCATTTTTTAAATAAATGTGCAAAATTGATGGGCCTTCCAGCCAGTAGCCATGTTCTATTCATGTGTGCATGAAACAACTGTTTCTGTGGTATCCGTTGAATTGAAACTTCATTTGGGCCATGGATGGCATTGGATTAAAATACAAAATGTGTTTTTGTGGTATTTCATGTTTTTTTTCCCTTTCAAACAGTGTTTTGGTGGGGTGATGCCTTTGAAGAATATGTATTGTGAACATATTCTAGCCCTGTTAATTTTCATTTTTGGCATTGCTGAATTAATGCTGTGTTTTCCGTGCTACCACGCCTCTTTTGTCTGGCCAGTGTGTGTGTGTCTGTGTGTTTGGCACATGCCACCATTTGCCTTTGTTGTTCATTATGCCATGTGGCCAGGGGCCATTTTGTATAGTATGTGTCCACCCTAGGCCTGCATGTGTTCTTTGTTTTCCAGACCTCCTGCTTGATGATGCGAGTGACCATTTGGCTGAGAGCCATTTTGTGTAGCCAGCCAGTGTGCTTTCCCCATAGGCCTGCATGTCTTCTTTGTTTGTGGCCATGCCTTTTTGCTGGTTCTTGTTGTTTTGACCATGTGGCTGGCAACCATTTTGTGTCACAAGCCATTGTGCTTTTGCCATAGGCCTGCATGTCTGCTCTGTTTGTGACCATGCCTCCTTGCTGGTTGTTGTTCTTCTGACCATGTGGCTGATGGCTATTTTGTTTAGCCAGTCAGTGTGGTTTTGCCTTAGGCATGCACATATTCCCTGTTTGTGACCATGACTCCTTGCTGGTTGTTGGATTTAGGGGATGCCTGAGGGACATCTCCAGCGGGATGAACAGCAATAAATTAAAGCTTAGTGCAGAGAAAACGGAGGTCCTGTTTTTTGGCAGGGCACCCCCGTCGGCCGGATTAGGGTGGCCGGAGGAAATGGGACGCCCCCCCTGCCCCTCAACCACGGCAAAAAACCTGGGCGTAAAATGGGAATCCGACCTGACGTTCTCAACCCAAGTACGTTACATTGCATCCTCTTGCTTCGGTACACTGAGAAGCCTGAGAAAATTCCTACACTTACTACCGGAGAGTTACCACAGATCCATTGTTCATGCATCAGTGACATTGAGGTTGGACTATGGGAATAGTCTCTACCTGGGGCTGCCTGCATATCTGATTAGGAGATTGCAGATGGTGCAAAATGCGGCTGCGATATTGATCAGAAGAGTACCTTTCAGACAAGACATCTCTCCGCACATTAAACAGCTTCACTGGCTACCTGTAGCAAAACGGATAGAATTCAAGGCCCTGACGGTAGCTTTCAGGGCTTTGAGAGGCAACTGCCCTAACTACATTAGGATACGAATCCGTCCCTACCAACAAGAACGCTCTTTAAGATCGAATTCCCAGAATTTGCTTTGCGTACCTCGATATGCAAAAGCACGCATTGGGGGTAGATCTTTTACGGTGGTTATGACCAGATTGTGGAACTCCCTTCCGGTTAAACTTCGCCTAATCCAATCTGAATTGGAGTTCAGGAAAGCGCTGAAGACCTGGCTATTCAGCCAGAGCTAAACTCCCGGCATTCTATCTCTCCTGCTTGCCTTGGTTAGCACCGGGACACCTCTGTTTGAGGTAGCTGTTGCACTTTATAAATGTATTATTATTATTATTGTTGTTGTCTGACCCTGTGGCTAGTGGCCATTTTGTGTAGCCAACCAGTGTACTTCCCCCATAGACCTGCATGTCTTCTTTGTTTGTGACCATGCCTTCTTGCTGGGTGTTGTTGTGACCATGTGGCTGGCAGCCATTTTGTTTAGCTAGCCAGTGTGCTTTTGCCATAGGCCTGCATGTCTTCTCTGTTTGTCACCATGCCTCCTTGCTGGTTGTTGTTGTTCTGACCATGTGGCTGGTGGCCATTTTGTGAAGCCAGCCAGTGTGCTTTTGCCATAGGCGTGCATGGCTTCTCTGTTTGTGACCATGTCTCCTAGCTGGGTGTTGTTGTTGTCTGACCATGTGGCCTGGCGGCCATTTTGTGTAGCCAGACAGTGTGCTTTCCCCATAGGACTGCATGTCTTCTTTCTTTGTGGCCATGCCTTCTTGCTAGTTGTTGTTGTGACCATGTGGCTGGTGGCCATTTTGTGAAGCCAGCAAGTGTGCTTTTGCCATAGTCATGCATGTCTTCTCTGTTTGTGACCATACCTTCTTGCTCGGTGTTGTTGTGACCATGTGGCTGGCAGCCATTTTGTGTAGCCAGACAGTGTGCTTTTGCCATCGGCCTGCATGTCTTCTCTGTTTGTCACCAAGCCTCCTTGCTGGTTGTTATTGTTCTGACCATGTGGCTGGTGGCCATTTTGTGAAGCCAGCCAGTGTGCTTTTGCTATAGGCATGCATATCTTCTCTGTTTGTGACCATGCCTCCTTGCTGGGTGTTGTTGTTGTCTGGCCATGTGGCTGGAGGCCATTTTGCGTAGCCAGCCAGTGTGCTTTCCCCATAGGACTGCATGTCTTCTTTCTTTGTGGCCATGCCTTATTGCTGGTTGTTGTTGTTGTGACCATGTGGCTCACGGCCATTTTGTGTAGCCAGCCAGTGTGCTTTTGCCATAGGTCTGTATGTCTTCTCTGAAAATCTGACCATGCCTCCTTGCTCATTGCTAGTTGTTGTAGATGACCATGTTGCACTGGCTGGCAGCCATTTTGTGCATCCAGCCAGTGTCGCCCTTTTCTATAGGATTGCATGGATGGTTGACAAGGATAGCAGTTTAATAAATTAATATACTTGCGGATATTTATTTTTCACTTATCTTACATTTTTTTATTTCAATTTTTTGAATTTTGGTTGCTTCAATTTTAAATTTTGCTAGTTGTATTTTTTAATTTAAAAAAAATCTATATAAATATTTTTTATATTTTGTTTTACTTTTTTTTAAAAAATGTAAGTATAATTTTTTATTTTTTTTTAACTAAATTTTTTAAAATAAGTTTACATTTTTTTATTTAAAAATTTCTATTTTTTTTATTTACTTTATTTTATGTTGATCTAAAAAAATGTTTTCCATTTTCTTAACATCTGGCATCATCAACCCCATGACTGAAATAGGTGTACGGCACAGCAGCATTGATTGTCTAAGGATTATTCAATTGTCAACTGCACCTCCCTGAGGCCACATCCCAACGTGATGCACATAAAGAAAAAGTTACATCTGTATGTTTTTGCTGTTGCTCTTTGTGATCCTTCCTGAGTATACTGCACACAATGAAAGTTTGTTGGTGTGTTTTTACGAATGGATAGTTAGACTGTATTATTCCTAAGTCACATAACTACATTATTTTGTTTGTTTGTACTACTACTTGAACTGCAACAATGCCACGTTTCACTGATGTTTTTCTTGCTTGTTTGCTTTTAGGTGCACAAGAGAAGAGACATCACCCACAGTACTGCCAGACAGAAGGCCTATGCACAACATGACACGTGACTGACTACCCAACACGGCCATCTCTTTAGCTTGTTGTGAAGCTAAGTGCCACTGCCAACTGACAGCTCCAAGATGGCCCCAAAGAAAGGTGCTGCCAAGAAAGTGGCTAATGGGGAGCAGAAAAAGCATATTTCCACCACTGGCATGCCGACCCCAACCTTTTTCATGGAAGTTGTGCCTGCCACACTGTCCTCCGGCGAGCAAGCTGAGAGCAGCACTCCTGCATCAACAGCACCACCCCCTCAAGCATAAGCCCAGGACTATGTCCGTCAGTGAGGCAGCCAGTGCAATCATGGCGATGAGTAGTAATGTTGAATTGGATTTGTCCCTTTCGCAAAGTAGTACACAATTGTTTCAGGAAACACTGCAAAGTGGACAGCAGCCACAGCCAGCAATAGTACATTTGTCTGATGTTGGAACAGAACAGGAGCTTGAGCTTCCTTCCGAGCAAGTTAAACCTCTTCTTTTAGAATCATTGCCTCCCATATCTCCAGCAAGCAAAAGGAAGGGTACTATAGCACCATGTTCTCCAAGCACCACTTCAGATGATGATGATACGGACATGGAGTGGACCCCAACAGAGACAAGGAGACAACAGGAGAGGCAAGGGAAAAGAAAAGTTCCAGAGAGACTTAGACTTATGGAAGGGGATGAAGCGGAGGGTGACGATGACGCAGTTGTCATGGTGGAATGTGACATAGAGGAATCTGCCATTGCTATTCAACCAGGTCCAAGAGATGTGGCACAGGCAGCACCGCCACCAGCTACCATATTTGCAAAGCTCCAGCTGAGACATGCATCAACCCCTGCCTCAGGAGAAGCAGAGAGACAAGTAACGACATGCCCACCTACCTCCAGTTCTTCTTCAGGCATTGGCAGTGGCCCGGTAAAAAGTACTCCTCCCCAGATTGGGACTTTTATACAGTTAGCAAAGAGGGGAAGCACATTGCAGTATACACCATTTTCTATACAAATGTTCGTTGAGGTAAGCCTGGTGCACATTATGGTACTGGAGGCCAGATGACCCGTATGACAAAACACCACAAAATCGAGCGGGAAGAGCACCTTAACAAATTGCTGAACGTGGTAGTAGTGGTGGGGAGAGCTGGGGAACATCAGTTACAAGTCCAATCAAGTCCGATCACGGCCGAAGACATTGCCTCGACCATGAAAAGCATCTACTCGGGGCCCCCACCGACCCCGGCCCCCCTCACATCTACCACAGAACCGCGGCCGCCATCGCACCCGAACTACAATGCACCATCAACACCACCTTCAAAACAGGCACCTTCCCAGATGACTGGAAGCGTGCAGAAGTCAGACCCCAGCTCAAGAAGCCCACAGCTGACCCCACCGACCTCAAGAACTATCGGCCCATCTCGCTCCTCCTCTTCGCAGCCAAAGTTGCAGAGAAAACAGTCAACAGGAAACTGACATGATTCATTGAAGAGAACGCCATCCTCGACCCGTCCCAATCCGGATTCCGAAGCAACCACAGCACAGAGACTGCCCTACTCGCAGCCACAGACGACATCTGCACCCTCCTGGACCAAGGCCACTCCGCAGCACTCATCCTACTCGACCTATCAGCGGCCTTCGACACCGTCTCCCACCGCACACTAGTCGCCAGACTACACAACGCAGGCATACAAGGAACAGCCCTGGACTGGATCTGATCATTTCTCACCGGAAGAAGCCAAAGGATCAGACTCCCACCCTTCCTCTCCAACCCCACGAAAATCACCTGCGGAGTCCCACAGGGTTCATCACTGAGCCCCACCCTCTTCAACATCTACATGGCCCCCCTCGCAGCCATCCTCCGACAACACGGCCTCAACATCGTATCCTACGCCGACGACACCCAGCTCATCCTCTCCCTCACCAAAGACCCCACCACTGCCAAACTCAACTTCCAGAAAGGAATGCAAGACTTCGCTGTCTGGATGACCAACAGCTGCCTGAAGCACAACGCCGAGAAGACAGAAGTCCTCGGTACCACCCCTTCTGCATGGGACAGCACCTGGTGGCCGACCGCCCTCGGAAGCCCACCTACCCTCTCAGACCACGCCAAGAACCTCGGCATCGTACTCGACTCATCACTGACCATGAACCGACAGGTCAACGCCGTCACCTCCAGCTGCTTCAACACCCTCCGCATCCTCTGCAAAACCTTCAAGTGGATCCCCCCTGAGTCAAGGAAGACAGTCACCCATGCACTCATCACCAGCAGACTGGACTATGGAAACGCACTCTACGACGGCATCCACAAGTCCCTACTCTGCAAACTCCAGACAATACAGAACACCGCCGCCAGACTTGTCCTTGGCATCCCCCGACACAAACATATCAGCCAACACCTACGAAGTCTCCACTGGCTCCCCGTGAAGAAAAGAGTCACTTTCAAAATCCTCACTCACGCCTACAAATGCCTACACAACAACGGACCCAAATACCTCAACGAGAGAATCAACTTCCACGTACCCAAAAGAAACCTCCGATCTTCCAACCTCGCACTGGCCGAAACCCCGCACATCCACTGAGCCAGAGCAGGCGGAAGATCCTTCTCTCACATTGCAGCCAAGACCTGGAACGAGTTACCGACAGACATTAGACGCGCCCCCTCCCTGAACACCTTCAGGAATAGACCTGGCTCTTCGGCTAAACAGATCTGCGGACCTCCCCCTCAGCGCTTTGAGACCCTCACGGGTGAGTAGTGCGCTTACAATTCCCTGATTGATTGATTGAATCATGGGGAAGGTGATGATGAGGAAGAAGAGGGTGACATCTTCACGCAAAGCAGCCCTGTCCCCAGCAGTGTGCCAGCTGATTCACCCACCTCCCTCAGTGACTTTGCAATGGCACAAGAAGACTCAGAGTGAGATGATGGAGACATACAGTGACTGCCCCACCACCACAACGCATATTGTCTACCGCTAGCATCTACTTCTCAAAAGACTCATGTGTCAGTGTCCTAAGAAAAGAAGAAAATTCAGGCTACTATTATGGGGATGTTTAGGCAGGAGGGGCCCTACGAGCGAAACCACCCAATCGCATGTTTGTGCAATGGGAAGCTGGCAAAAATGTTAGCGCTGGACCTCCTGCTTTTTACTTTGTGGGATTCTTAGAATTCGTGGCAGCCATCTGCCCAAAATGGAAGGTACCAAGCAGGACCTATTTTGCCAGAGTGGCTGTTCCAGTGATGCATCACGGTGTGCTGTAGTTGGTTGGACAAGCTTTGCAGCAAAGTGATGTTCACACCATCCACCTGAGGACAGACATGTGGACCAGTTGTCAGGCAACTGATTACATGTGCATTGCTGCACATTAGGTCTCTTTTGCAGGGGTAAAGCAAAAGATATCTTCAGGCCTTGGGCGTGAAGAATGTTTTAAGAGCGTTTGATGGCATGCAACCGTGGCCATGTTTACGATTGAGAAATCACATACTGCTCTAAACATCTTGGAGGAAGTTCACAGCAAAGTGAATGAATGGCTGAGACCCAGAGGTCTTAAAATTGGATTTGTTGCCACGGGCAATGGAAGAAACATAGTCAAGGCCGCCGTGTCAGACGGAGGCTATTTCAGGGTCCTGTGCTTGGCCCATTGCATTCAACCTAGTGGTGCAAGACTTCCTCAAAAAGGAAGACATAGTCAGCAACATACTGACCACCTGCAGAAGAATCTGCACCCATTTCAGCCATTCTTTTGAAGCCCGGAAGCAGCTGCGGATTATTCAGCATAATAATAGAGCACCAGTTAAAGCCCTGATACAGGAGTTGCCAACATGTTGGAACTCCACCTTTTATATGCTGCAGCGTCTGTTTGAGCAGTACAAACAGATCAATGACCATGTCATTCAAAGAGGAGTGGATGCAGTTGGGAAAGCTATGACCATGGATGCGGACAAATGGGGCCTAGTGAAATGCCTAACACAGATGCTACTCCCTTTTGAGGTTTTCACACGGAAAGTTATCAAGATGGACAGTATGATGGGCCAAGGTATCCTGTTGTTGCATCTCCTACAAGACCAGGTAACGAAGGCATCTGAAAGGCTCGCCCCTACAGGTGTGAATGAAAACTCAGATGCACATGCCTCGGTTGAGACCATCGTCCTGCGCTTGGCTTCTAATATAAGGCTGCAACATGACATAATCGAGTCCAAAGAGTACATATTTGCCACACTACTTGATCCACAGTACAAAAAGATTCTGTCCACTTTCATTCCTTTTTCTGAAGGGGATGTTTTAAAATACAAAAGGTGGATTGTAGAGCAAGCTGGAGACGTGGAAGGAGAACAGCTGGAACTTCGAGTCCCACCCCCCAGTTCTGGTGTGCTGCCTTCAACTTCCAGAGAGGGCATTCTTGTTTCACAGCAGCCAACAACACCATCATCCAGTACACCGGCAACAACAGCAACAGAAGGACTGGGCCCAACCTCTGATTTGTATTGGTTTCAATTGTCAGGCTCAAGTCCAGTGCAGAGGCGATGGCAAAACAGGTTGAGCAACCAACAAGAGTATCTGGATAATCCAAAAGAAGTCTTTGTGGATCAAAATCCATTGATGTATTGGTACGGGAAGATGCGCCAATGGCCAGAGCTCAGCAGGCTGGCAATAATGTATCTGGCTAGTCCTGTTGCTAGGGTGTCTGCTGAACATGTGTTCAGTGCAGCTGGTGTGGTTGTTACAGTGAGAAGGACCAGTCTCTTGCCTCAAAATGTGGGGAGATTGACTATGATCAAAATGAACCAACATTTTATACCACACAGTTACACCTTTCCTGGAACAGCAGCACAGGAGGAGGAAGAGGATGATTGGTCCGAAATTGAATCAAATGCGTTAGCTGCCCAACTTCTGAATGAACCACCTGAGTTTGAGGACGAACTCTACTTCCCGGACTAAGTGTGCCAGTGCGCCCTTTTTTCTTGTTGAACTTAGTTCTTTATTTGCAAAAAAACAAAAAACAAAATAGCTAGAGGAACATTATTATTTTTGTATCCGAATTATGCTGCCCAACCTTTTTTATTAGTCACAGATATATTGCCGGATTGCAGTTGGGCCAGTGTGCATTGAAGAAGCCTCCACAATTCCTTCATGAAATTGGGGACAATGCCTACCTCCCTTGCATACCTATTGCCTAATGCCTATTCCTTTTTGCATCACTTAGCACTAAAAGGGCTGCCCCATAAAATTATTTATTACCTACAAGATGGCCTTCCAATACCAAATTCCAATTTGTTGCCTGCATCAAAGATGACTGGATACCTATGTGAACTGCCTGTGCTTGTTTTGGATGAGGTAACTTCAACTATTGCAACAGTGAGTGACTGATTGCGTGAGTGATGATTTAAGTTGATTGATGATTCATGTGGTGGCAGACACTGAGGAAGGGTGTGTGTTTAACTGTAATATGGGAAATTTCTTTAGATTAATATTGATTTACATTGTTTGGGGCTTGAGTAATGGGTGCTCATTTTTTTCCCTGTAGGTGATGATCAGCCCTTTCACACTTAGCAATATTTAATTAATTGCAGGATGTTCTCCTTTTTTCTACTTCTTCAGAGACCAGAACAGTTACTTTAGTTAACAAACAAAAACCTATGCAAAATACTGCAATTCTGTTTCATTCTCTACTTGTTCTTCAACAGCAATGCACTGCACTCCACATCTATCTTGCTCGGGTCATTGTGATTCAGGATGATGATGATAACTGGTCTGAGATGACGTTACTCAGAGTCAGGACTGGAGGAGTATCATGGATGAACTCAGGGCGGAGCTGCAGGACTACATCATCAATAGCTAGAAGTAAGAAGTTATCGAGTATCGACTTCAGTTCAAAGGTAAACCAAGAGTCTGGGGCCTAGTACTCAGCTGTGTGGAATAGAGAGAGGTGCGTTTGTGAAATGCCGTGTATGGGTGTGTGTGTTTTGGCCTTATGGCAAAAGTGATGCTCTGAGTCCCCCTTTGTTTTTTTGTTCTGCCTCTGAATCTTCTTGATACACTCCTCATGAAGCTTACCTTCCTTCTGTCTTTCTCCTTGACTCTAAAATACAGTTTCTCTTTTACAATCCACATGCCTTCTTCTACTCTTCTTCATGAATAAAAGGCGAAAGCTAGCTGAGCTCAACAGCACTACTGCTTACCTACCGGACCAGTGCAGACAGGCCCCAAAGAGTGGACATTCCAGAGGAGAATGCAGATGCACCGACCACTTTTGCAATACAGTATCAGTATCCTTTTTCAATTAACAATCATATTAACTAAGAGAAGGGGGTGGGTGGGTTCCCTCCCCAACCTAGAAGACAGAACATTTAGATATATTGTAAATTGGGTCTCGGGGGCAGAAGGACTGTTAGCAATGCATGTATCTGTACTCTATAATACACATTCCTTTGTTTCTTTCTAACAACAGATTGATGGCGAATGATGTGCTGTGCTTATTGCCCAGATGAATGTTGGCCTTGTGCTGTAGTGTTTGTCTTTGTCAAACCTTTCCCCAAATCCCATTACCCATCCATTCATCAAACCCCTAACCCTCTTCCCCCTAGCTGAGTAATTTATTGAGGTGTGGCTTAAATTACACCATCAATGGATCACACACTTGGTGGGGCAGATGTGGTGAAAGCAACACCAAATTTCTGTAGAATCTTCTAAGCAGTAGCCCACACCAGCCCATTACCAACCCGTGCTTTAAAAATGATCCATATTTTTTTAGATATAGAATGAAGAACATCAGTCATCAGAATCATCAATCAGGCCTCGTGTTGCCTAACCATAAATGCCTAACCTAAGCTTGTCCACTCCAGAATTTGAGTCCATTTTTTATAACTTGAGGATTTCACAAATAATACTGCTAGCTCCACATTAGCTAAAAATTTACTAGTAGTGCTATTTTTTTCTATTTTAGCACAATCAGGCATTCTCATTGTATCATCATCTAGTACTCACGTGGTGCCTATTCTTTGTAAATCTTTGATAAATATATAACCCACTTACTCAGTCTTTCTACTTCCATAGTAGCCTAGGATGGATAATCAATTAACCATTCAGATCAATCCTACAGTTGGAGCTCACCGGGGTGGAACTGGAAGTGGAAACTCACTTGTGAAGTTGTGATGCCTCCCCTGTTATTGCTCCATGTATATTCAGGTAAGAAAACTAGTATGGATGTAATTTACCTTAGTAGGAAATAAATTAACTCCTATTGATTTTTATATAGATAGTTCTACACAATATAGGCCATCATGACAGCATTTCCCATAATGGTCAAGATAGTTAGAATAGTATAAGCCCAGAGTCTATAAGTAAGTGCTATGCTCTCTCTTAAGTTACAAGCATATAAACAGCATGCGTAAAACTACTTGAAAGCAGCAGTGCAAAGTAAAAGTTAAGGAAACTCCTTCAGGTATTAATTTTGATTAGAAAAAATAGTAGGTGACCAGCCGCATGCTCCTCATGAGAAGAATAGCGGCCTTGCTTATTCATCCAAACAATCCAAATATCAATTCATACTTTCATTCTAATTCACCCATAGCCACCATGATTAAGCTTTACTTTCTCCCATCCAGTCTTTAACCAACATGTCCAATACATTATCCACACATTCAATACATAGCAACCCTTTCTTCAAATCATCCTTTCGCCCATTCACCGTGCATTCTTTCCCCCACCCACCCTTTCGCTCATATACCATTTCCTTTCTTTTAAGTTACCTTCCTTCTCTTTCATGTCTCTCTCAAGCCATCAAAGCTCATTATGTGAGATTTTGCTGCATTGCAGATAGAAGAGGCCATAATAATAACTCAGGACAAGGTTGTGGGGATGACAAGACATTTATTACGTCATAAACGTTATATCATCCACATGTATTTTAGGATCTAGTCCTGGTGCTCACACATCAAGTGAGGTTGCGTGAAAAGGTGAAAAAGTGCTGGTGACTTAAAATTACATCACATTGACAACATAGGCAAAACTCAAGGGAATTTATACAGTTGGAGTTTTGGTTGTTAAAGGTCGACGGCGTTTCGATCTCTATAAATTAGAGACCATCATCAGGACGAGTAACCGTGTGAGCAAGTAGAATCTAGACAAGAAAAGAAAAACATTGGTCCCCTAGACTAACCCTGGGCAAAGCACTACGCTACACTCGCGTAGTTTGCGCTACTTCGCACAACGCGAATTGCACATAGCACAGTGCAAACATGCGTAGCGTAGCGTAGCGTAGTGCAGCAGTCATTTTTTGCTTGCTCACGGTCCTCAACGTCAAGTTGGCGACCGCGAGCAAGCAAAATGACATCCCGGCGAGACTTTTTCCTCGTTCGCGATCAGCAACATCAAGTTGCCGATCGCAAGCGTGGAAAATAAACCTGCCGGCGAGATTCTCAACGCGGGGAGGTCAGGTTTCTCATTGTGAGTGGTCGCGTATGCTCGCGACCGCTCGCGATGAGAAACTACCAGTCCGCGTTGAGAAAGCTGCCGCTCGAGTAAAAATCTACTCGAGCGGCAGTAAAAGACAGCTCGCACTGTGCAAGATGCCCTTTTCAATAATTGCACAGTGTGGACAAGCATCCGGCACTGTGCAATCATCGCGAACAGCGCACTACGCAGTTTGCGTAGTGCTACGCGTAGCTCACGTAGTGCGAACTGCACTTCACGTAGCTTCGCGAACTACGCCCAGGCTTACCCTAGACATAGATCAAATCTGAGCAACATGTAAAACCTATTTTTTATATAAAAGAGAGACATGTCGTGATGACTAATTATTGGCATCAGGAGCAAGTAATATCCATTAAATAATTGACTTGGACCTGAATGTAATAATTTATGCATCCATGGGTGATAGACCATAAGTGTACGACACAAGACAAGGACTCCGGTGCCTAAGGGAGTGATATGGACATATACCATAGCTGGGCAACATGTAAAACTATTACAAAGAGGACATGTCGTGATGGCTAATGATGGGATTCAGGAGTAGGTAATATACATTAACCAATTAGAAACAATGCGACTTGGACAAGGATGTAATTGACTATAGGTGTACAACATATGGTATGGACTCTGGTGCCGGAGGCATCCAGAGACGTAACAGATAACGCCAGGTGTCTCAAAGGCAGTAACGGGGGAACATCAATTACGCGGTGAACCAACTAGTTAGCGTCGGGTGAAGCGCACAGAGAGTGATCAGTGAAGGGACAAGGAGCAGTGAAGGCAAGGCGCGGTGGACGCGTGATCAGGAAGCAAGCCGAATGTTTACCTGGAAAAGGCGGTAACCCAGGATGCTTGTTTCCGGTCCAGGGAAGACATGGCTTGGCAGTTCGGGCTGGACTGTTCCCATGAGGCACAGGGTCAGACTGATTTGCATATGGCCATGTCTGAACTGGGGTGGTGGAGTGAGCTAAAGAATGATGATGGATTAAACCCAGATCAGTTGACTGGGGGTGAGTGTTTGATTTGCTCTAGCGCTCCGTCCATCATCCCCTTTGGTATCGCTTTGTTCGCCCTTAGTTGGCAGGGTATGCCCAGATGTGGGTCCCTTGCTCACTTTGCCACTGGATTCAAGATAGCCTGGCTGATGAGGGTTTTGAACCCGAAACCGGTCCCAGGATGCTTGTTTCCGGTCCAGGGAAGACATGGCTTGGCAGTTCGGGCTGGACTGTTCCCCTGAGGCACAGGGTCAGACTGATTTGCATATGGCCATGTCTGAACTGGGGTGGTGGAGTGAGCTAAAGAATGATGATGGATTAAACCCAGATCAGTTGACTGGGGGTGAGTGTTTGATTTGCTCTAGCGCTCCGTCCATCATCCCCTTTGGTATCGCTTTGTTCGCCCTTAGTTGGCAGGGTATGCCCAGACGTGGGTCCCTTGCTCACTTTGCCACTGGATTCAAGATAGCCTGGCTGATGAGGGTTTTGAACCCGAAACCGGTCCCAGGATGCTTGTTTCCGGTCCAGGGAAGACATGGCTTGGCAGTTCGGGCTGGACTGTTCCCATGAGGCACAGGGTCAGACTGATTTGCATATGGCCATGTCTGAACTGGGGTGGTGGAGTGAGGTAAAGAATGATGATGGATTAAACTCAGATCAGTTGACTGGGGGTGAGTGTTTGATTTGCTCTAGCGCTCCGTCCATCATCCCCTTTGGTATCGCTTTGTTCACCCTTAGTTGGCAGGGTATGCCCAGACGTGGGTCCCTTGCTCACTTTGCCACTGGATTCAAGATAGCCTGGCTGATGAGGGTTTTGAACCCGAAACCGGTCCCAGGATGCTTGTTTCCGGTCCAGGGAAGACATGGCTTGGCAGTTCGGGCTGGACTGTTCCCATGAGGCACAGGGTCAGACTGATTTGCATATGGCCATGTCTGAACTGGGGTGGTGGAGTGAGGTAAAGAATGATGATGGATTAAACTCAGATCAGTTGACTGGGGGTGAGTGTTTGATTTGCTCTAGCGCTCCGTCCATCATCCCCTTTGGTATCGCTTTGTCTCCTCCTGCAGCGGCACTGGAGCCGGCATCACCGATTTTCTGTGTGGCTTGAATAAAACATTACACATAATTTAGATCCCAGATAAGCAACTCCAAATACAACTGTAATGCAGCACTACAGCTCAGTTATCACGTCAGTATCTTCCAAATATCACTCTTGGCATTTGATTGGTTGGTTCACAAAGTTAGACAAGCCAGGCGTGGAATAATGGTCAATGAAAGTCATATGGTGTTGGTTGGCAAATGCAGCGCGCGTTGGACTTCATACTTTCTTCCAGCCTTGCTGCGCTGTCATGGAAAACTGCTGGTATACCGTAACTATAAATGAAGGAGTCTGCAGCACACTACATTAGAGGGCGTGGGGGTGGTCCATGATGATGGCCATTGCCACTCTCTCATGAACTGAACTGTATTAGTGCTAGGTATAAGCAGGAAAAGGTAAGTCTTCTCAACAAACATACATGGTGATTTTTATTTGAAATACTGGCTTACTTGGGCCTGCTATCTGAATCTTCACGAATCATGATAGACAGCACCAACATTGCAATATCCCAAGATTCTACCCTAAGAAGTCTACAACAATCAGAAAAAGACTTACTGGGATCAGCAGAGCCCTCGGCAGCGGCGCTGGTGGTTGACGCCGGCTGACCAGCTTGTCCTGGACCCTCCGAATCGTCCCTTTTCTTGCCCTTGGGTGCTGATGAAAGAAATTAAGAAGATATATCAAAATAGATTAGTGATTCTGTTAATAATCTCCACAAAATGTTTTATGAAAAGCAGGCGCAGTCGCTAAAACAGATCACCTATACTACTATTAGCTTTGGCTCGAGTCTATCCATATTCCAAATCTCCTTAACGAAAACTACATTTGGAACTAATGTCTTACAGTGAATGATTTTTGATTCTATCTATTCCTATTTCTCAACACCCTTGATGAGCCAGCTCAGTCTCCCTTTTTTGCAATGCATTGATGCATACAGCACATCATCACTGTGAATTCAGTTAAATATCCTGGAACTGTAGGAGCTACGTAAACAAAGTCACAGAGAGAATGCGCTACTCAGTGATTTTCTATAGTGACAGGAGAACAGTCTGCAATTGCTTCTTAATTAATCAGCCAAAGCCAGCGCCTGATGACTGCGATAAGGTAGCGGCACCTGCCTAGCAGAAATTAGAAACTGGTTCACACAATAATATACCAGCGTAAACTAAACATAAATTACCTCTGAGTGTGAGCAGCATGCTAATCAGAATTTCTTTTTAGCATTGTAGAACACAAACACAAAAAATAGTTAATACTCACCAAGCCCCGGAATCTCGAGGCCTAGCAGGTCGAGCAGGTCCTGTTTGCGGTCCAGAATGTCTGCCCAACGGTGCTTCAGCTACTGGGAAGTGTGCCAAACATGGATGGTGTGCCGCACGCACTGGCGCACCAACCCCCAGCATGGCCGACTCTCCTGAAGGGTTTACCCGCTACCGGGTCGGCTGCCTGCTGCCAGCATTGAGGAGAGGTGGCGCTGCACAAAAAAAAATAGTGCTGCCACCTCTTCCTCTCCAAAGAACGCCCGGGCCTGCACACCTGGGCGGCGGTGCCGCCTGCACGGAAGTCGCCCTTCTGCCATGGCGCCGGTTGGGGAAATGACAAGAAGGAAAAGGAAGGGAAAGTAAAGAAGAAAGAAATAAGGAAGTAAGGGGAAATAAAATAAGTAAAAATGTCACAAAAACACAAAACAATGTACACAAAAACATAAAATACACAAACACAAAGACACACTTTAAAAAAAAAAAAAAATTAGGGATACAAAAGTAATAAAGGAGGAGGATTACAAAGATTAAGGACAAATTAAAATTTAGGCCCAGCACTGTAACAGAGAGCGAGAAAACAAGATGGGCGCTCCTATGCGGACCGAGTGGTGCTGTCAGTGCGCTCTTTAGAATGTGAGCACACTTGAGGACTGCGTAGTGTAGTTCACATGTCATTTTGGAGCGTGCAGACGCCCTTTGCATTCCAATACAACACAAACAGGCGCCCCGGCACACCCCGTCCGAAAGCGGACCTCCGCGTAGCACGGCAGAGTTTTATTGAGACTGCGGAATACCACATACTAGGACTCAGCGAACCCCACCCACCCCTACTGTTAATGGAAGAGGTTTTCCCCCCACTCTCTCCTTTGATTTTGCATTCATTTGTATGGAGTATCTGAGAAGCTTAACCTTGGATCCTAAACTAATTGCCTCCACACAAATGTCCATACTAGAACTCACCATTTGATCCAAGATGTAATATGCTCTGTGGAATACGTATGTTTGTCACTGGTTATTGACATTTGCCTGCTTAACATCATATACATGCACTCAATACTTATTTTCTCATGGTTATGACTTAACAGCTAGCTGCAGTTTCTTTTATGCTGAACCAAGCAAGACATGCTGTAACCAGAATCTCTTCAAAAATATTAAACCTCAATGAAGAATATTGAAAAAAAATGGATTGCAGAAAGAGAGGCAGAAGTAAGCAAGGGCCACCAAGTGTGAAATAGAGGAAGGGAGCATAGTGGGATGGGCCCATGAAGTTAGTGGCCCAATCCTTTTCTCAAGCGCTTTTGTTACTACTCAAAATAGTGACTCCACATGGCTAACGTGTTGAACTGCAAATGCATTTCATAGTGCTTTTAATAGTGCCACGTATAGGGTTGCCTTTTCAGGTGGTTTTGAACTAATTCCAGGGGCAATGGAAAGCAATAAAATTTACGGGAGAACAGAAAAGGAAAAAACAGATTTCTTATTTGGTAGATATATTCCCAAGAGATAAAAATGTAAAGATAGACATTGGTATACAATTTGAATATAAATTGTATTCCAAGGTGAGAGATGGTTGCCATAAACCATCTATGATTCTCTTTTCATGCAGGCACTATGTGGCCATCTATTAAGGCTAAGAGGAGAGGACATCTCAATAAATATCTGATGGTGACTCTTCATACCACTATTGCTCCAAGGTCTTTTGTCAGAAAGCAGAATGCATTAGTGCATCCAGTATGGCCTTGTGAGCAATGGAATCCCTTTCACACAATAATTCCCACACTCACCATAGCATGAGAGCTTTGCAGGCATTGTCCTTATCCACTGCTTAATTGAAGGATACCATTCCTGTGGACTACTTTCATTTAAATGTTTTACTGTGTTGTTGAATGTGCTGGGCAAGAAAAGGACCTGATAAAAACAAGCCCCCATTAATATCTATGGCTTATTTAAACAAATACAAAGAACAATAACCTCACATGCCTTGCATTCTCTTAGGATCATCATAGCCTCAGGCAGAATTTGCTATGCATCCATAATTAATAAAAAAACAAGAGCTTAATTTTAATTGTATTTATATAACACTTACTACACCTGACGAGGCGTCGAAGTGCTTTTCGACAATTAGCACGGTACTCCGGAACCCAAAAAGGATTAGTGGTGAATTAGTATAGGGAAGCATGAGTTGATTTTAGCGGTGGACATGTGAGTCTGGTAGTTGGATTGAAAAGGATAATGAAGGGATAGAAGAGAGAAGAGTCTAGAAAGTGTAGATTAGGTAAAACAAAATAGTACTGGGAGAACCCAACATGTCAGAGGGAAGATGGGAGGCAGGAGTCCTGACCAGAAGTCTTTGAAGAAGGTGTATATGTGAGCCACACATACAGATAATCACCCACATTGCTTTCCCCTTAGACCTTGGAAAAGATAATACATTGAAATCGGACCCACTTTTATTTTATAAGAGCCTTTCTTTAAGCCAGTTACACGATACTTTTTGCCATACTCTTTGACAATTGTTCTTTGACTGCCTAAGCTGGTAACTTAGCTCAAGGGTTAATGTGCCTGCTGCAGAAACCAGTGAGGTACCTGCAAGTCACACATTTGAATTACAGTGGGACTGATTTAGCCTCAGTGCTGGAATAGAGGAAGACCCATCCGAGCTCCTACAGTTATTGCCGAGCCAAATCTGGAATGTAGGCCAGCCCCAGAGAGAACTACTACATAGCTGCCAAGGTTCCAGATTGCATATGTGTGACATTTTCATAGTTTTACTTGTGACTGACATTTAACATCCAAATGTGTGACACTTACAGTGGCACTTTCTCACGAGCAAAATCAAGCAATGAAGTCCATGGAAACACCTAAATATACTAAATTACACCCATTTGAGCAATTAGAAACTCTAATATTTAGAAACTGCTGCAAGGGAGCTGAAATGGAAGGGAACTAACCTAGTGCCATTGTAAGCTCATCGAACTGTAAAGCAACTGTGTAACCATGATATTAAACAATAAATTAGTTTTTCGGAGGCAGTACTTTATTAAGGTTCTTTGTAGAAATGCAAAGACACACAGTTAAATACCAAAAAATACTTACTGGATGTAAGAGATTATCACTTCCATTATAAAATAAGCAATGTACTATGAAAGTAATGTCTACAATTAAGACCGAGTACAGCACCTTCCTAACCAGACAAAACTATCAATGTCAAACAGCACAGTGACAGACATCACTGATTCACTTTTTCAGAGCTGGCATTAGAGCAGGTGGTGTCCGGTGCAGCAATCTTTTTGTGCCCCTCATGCCTCCATAGCTCCTGTCTCACACAAACATTTAATTTGTTTTATAGTGCTGCTTATACCACTGCAGGGTGTCAGAGCACTATACATCACATCTGCGCTATACAGACACAATCAATTATTCATGGGTAATTTATTCTAGGAAATGTTATATAAAACAATGAGGATTATCCAGACAAGTAGTCAGTATATTTTAAGAATGTTTGGTCTGGAAAAGCAAAATATCAGGGCCTCATTTACAACAAATGATGCAGCGTGACAGCGAAAGCTATTTTGATGCACCGAGCTGCATCATTTCAAAAGCACAGGGATGCGTCATATTAACAACAATATGACACATCAGTATTCTTTCCCCTGCGCTGGCACAATTAGCTGCTAATCACCAGCACAGGCACCCTTGCACCATGTTGCAAGGGTGCCTGTGTTGTGGGGATGATTGTTTATGTGCAGGAAAGGACACCTTCCTCCACAAAAACAATAATTGAGGGCATTTTCCTCTTTCTATGTGTGCTGCACAATGCAGCACGCATAGACAGAGTATAAAACGAGGGGAAATAAAAGTATTTCTCCTTGTTGGGCCACTCCTACACCTCCCTTGGGGAGATGTACAATTCTGACGCATTCCCAGCTTTACAAAACTTTGTAAATCTGGAAATGTGTCAGGTTCCATGGAAGTTGCATGAGAACACCCACAGCAACACCCATGGAACACCCATTTCATGCTGAGTAATGCGTGAAAGGGGCCCATATTTAAAAGGCCATGAAAAGTCACGCAGGGTGACTTTAAGTGGCCTTGTAAATATGGGCAGGCACACTGCACTGCAGGTGTGTCAAAAAAAGTGACACACTGGTGGCGCAATGGCCTTATCTCTGTGGCAAATGCAGTTACCGACTAAATTGTCCACATGAAGTATTATTCTATGAAATGCAAAATACATGTTCTTTGCAGCAGGCAGATTAACCCTCTGTGCTGCTGGTGAGTCAAAACTTGCAGTAGACAAAACTTATATCTCTGTCCATTTGGAACATTAATCACCATGTTATCTTTGACTTACCGAAGGAGTCACTAACAGTGCTGGGTAAATACTGCCTGCTGCCTCAGGCTGGTAACTGTTCCTGCAGTTTGTGGAGTCATTCACTGAAGACAGTTGATCTGACAGTGTTGTAAGTCACCAGTCTGTAGAGGACAGACTGGCACAGTAAAAGAGATGAAGCTGACCCATCTGCAGTTATAAATTGAAGTCAAGGTGAGAAGGCATGGCATGGCACACTGTCTTCAGAGTTGTGCCCTGAGCCTTTAGACACTGGTGCCTGCTATCAGCATGAAACGCTCTTAGGGGCATCGGCAGTATATGTGTTCATATTTTGTGTGGGCCCTGGAAGAGAGACTCAAGATCCGAGGCTCTGTAATTTGAAGTCAAAGTGCTTGTTCTACCATTCTGTGTAATGAAGGGAATGCCCTTCCCATGTGCTCACTGGTGGGGCTCAGGGAAACAAAAGGGAGGAAGGGGTTAAGGGTGGGTGCATGGTAGAAGGGTGACTCAGTGAGAGAAACGGGGATTTAACCCCCCAAAAATGCAGATTGTCTTGGAGTGGGAGTGAGTGAATAAAAGCGCATGTCGTTTTGGTGAAGGTAACGCTTTTTTGAAAATAGAAGTCGGAAGCAATTGTTTTCAGGTACGTATGATTCATGGCGGTTGCAGCAGCGGGTAATGGGTAGTGTAAGGAGGGGGTGTGAGTATGACGTGAGGAGCAGGTGGGAATGTGATGTTAGAGTGAGGGAGTTAGAGAGTGTTTGTGATGTTGAATTAGTGAGTTGTGAGGGGGATGATTGTAGTGCGAATGAGAGGATGTACGGGTGCGATATAGAGAGTAGGTTGGAATGTGATGTTTGGATGTACTGTGGGAGTAGGGGGGCAAATTTGAGGGATGAGGCATGGGGCGTTGCATATGGAACGGGTATTGGAGAAGAGGGAGTGGTGATTTCTTTGATTTTGTCGATTTTTTTGTTTATATTTAATATTACGGAGATGTGGTGAGCTATGGTGAGTCACGGGTGGTATGTTTTGTGGGGTTGAAAACACAGAATATCGTAAAAGATTTATAACAAAAAGTATGTATTTCGTATAGTATCATCGTGACATTTGGGTTGAAGTTAATTAAAAAAGTTAGCACTCAATATAAATCACGCAAAACGAGGCATATATAATGAGAGTGTTCGTTTGTTTATTTACAGTTACCCCTGAAGAAGGGCCTGAGATGCCCGAAATGCATTGGGTTTTAATAAAAACAACACTGCTTTGAAGTAATCATGCGTTTCTATCCTGTTCTTGATCGAGGTCTGGAATGGGCACATCTTGAACATTTGAAGCTTGTGAAACAGCATGGTACCATACATGTGGATTTAAAATGAAGAAAGATGAAAATTTGGATTAACATTGGTTGAACACGTAGTACAATTGGTTGATAACAAGTATTGGTGTAATTACACTGTTTAGCTGTGCGACTGGGTTGGTGTGACAGCGTCGCACCACACTACCCGAGTTTATAAAGCCAGCATTCCTGAATGGCACATAAAAGAACAAATGAAAATCGATGGGCGTGCTTGAAGCCAAATAAGTTATACAGCATGTCTTGCAGACAGCAGATGTGCGCTGCCCAGGCTTAACCTAACAATTATCTCTAGCATCTTAAAGTGCATGCATAGACTGACAACAATATAGACATATATGCTTGCACAATGGAGATACACATACTAACATATGTAAAAACAACACTCACAGGCCAACAGGCAGCATGCCTACATGCACCATAGAGGCGTTGCATAAATATATGTGCTTCTCTTTGTCTGCATGTGTAACTGTGTTCCATGTGTGTATATTCTCTTTGTACTTATATGTACATTTAGAGTTGGAATGCCAACCTTATTAGGTTTGTTATTACCATTTGCTTATTTGTTTTGCATACATACAATAATTTATCAGATATGTTCGTTATTTATAAAAAGTTATCCTTCTTACTTAATAAATAATTTCCAACACAATCCACCTCTTTCAAAATATATCTGAAGTGCTTGAAAGATTTCCACTTTATGAATTTTTTTATTCTGCTGCAAGCTTCACAAGTCACTGCTTCTATTACAGAAATGTGATGATAGTGTTTAGCTATTCCCCAAGCTCAGGAAAAAGGCATCCTGTTAATAACAAAAGATGATTAATTTTGCATTTGAAGTGGCCAGGAACTTAAAAGGCACATACTTATTCATGAGCTCATTTCCCAAAATGAACAATAAATACAAGTGATAAGATATGCTTAGGTGTTTATAACAAGCAGCATTTGTTCAGTGATGGCTGATTTTAAATGTAAAATGTATAGTCATGAAAAATTAAATTGAAATAATTAAAACACTAATTAGCAGGAAAATAATAGAAGTATTGTTTGGCTAAAAACAATAGAAAAATAACTAGAAACGTAGAAGGAAAAAGTATTTACTAAACATGCTGTGATTAAAGGACAATGAAATCATGGATATAAATTCATTTAAAAACAGTTAAAAGAGTGTGTGTGCCATAAAAGGAATCATGGAAGGAGAGAGGGACCAAAAAAGGGCAGGGGCGATGAAAGAGATCCTTGAGAAAGTAACAAATCAGTGGATGAGGGTAGTGGGTTTCTGGAATAGCAATTTAAAAAAATTGCAGTATGAGTGACAAGAAGAGGGAAGGTAGTGAAAGACAATAGAGTTTGTTTCAAAACTTGTAAAAAAAAACAATTGAGAGAACACATTTTCAAAATTAATGACATGTCCGTCTTCAAACAGTTATGTTAAAAGCTATTTTAAAAAAGCCAGCATGGTAACCGATGTCTTCCAAATGGTAAACGTGATTTTGACTAAACAGTTTTATTAAAATAGTTTCTCAGAATTGGTGTGCTATTTATTAGTATTCTCTAAAATTGCTTACAGCCAATGTCAGGGCCTGTGACATTCACATGACTGAAGGCATATAAAAAAATTCATTTCAATTGTATGATACACCTGGCATCTTTAGGCTATGGGCCGCGCGACCCCAGTATTCACCAGTGCGTACACACCCTTTGTTTCCTCATTGCAAAGCAAGACTGTACGCAACATTACAAAACAAAATGTGATATTTGCAATGCAGGTAGTAGCTCAGAGTGTTACATGCGCCACCGTCAGAATGCAACAAGGAAACAAGGATCATCATTTCACTTAAAGTTCACATTTATGTGCAATGGACGTGTACATGGGCACTCTGCTGTATGTTCTGTTTTATGTATCTATCGCTGACGCGGACGCGCGTGAGTGAGCTGCTGCTTTGTGACTGTGTATGCTATGTACATATTCTGAACTCTTAAAACTTTTAAAAAAAACATCTTGCATTTTAACAAGTTTAAATTTTGTGTTGGTGCATATTTTAAAATATAATTTACGTACCCTGCAATGCATAGGCCTTATCTTTTGTGGGCATTTCGGCAAACAGAGTCGCCATTCAATCACAGTTTTCCTGGCATTTTAGTTGGTGGGAGCCCTCCCCGGTCCAACGCGGGATTATCCCGATTGATTGGAGGGAGTAGGCTACTTCCGGTTGTAGCGAGGTTGGCGGTCTAGTCGACCAGCCTCTCCTACAAAACCGGATGCAGAGCGGAACGCGCAGCAGACGCGCGTGAATGAGCTGCTGCTTTGTGACTGTGTATGCTATGTACATTTTCTGAACTCTTAAAACTTTTAAAAAAACATCTTGCATTTTAACAAGTTTAAATTTTGTGTTGGCGCATATTTTAAAATATAATTTACGTACCCTGCAACGCATAGGCCTTATCTTTTGCGAGCATTTTGGCAAACAGAGTCACCATTCAATCACAGTTTTCCTGGCATTTTAGTTGGTGGTAGCCCTCCCCGGTCCAACGCGGGATTATCCCGATTGATTGGAGGGAGTAGGCTACTTCCGGTTGTAGCGAGGTTGGCGGTCTAGTCGACCAGCCTCTCCTACAAAACCGGATGCAGCGCGGAACCGCAGCGGACGCGCGCAGCGGGCGCGCCAAAGGCAAGCCCGTCTGCGCCCGTCCGCGCCCGTCCGCGCCCATCCGCGCCCTCCCGTCGCCAGGAGCCTGGAACCCTGCCCTTTTGATCCCAGAGCAAGAAGTAGGCACCAAGATAGTCTATACTAGTAGTGACCTGTTAAAGCTAAGAGGGCACTTACAATTCGGGTGCAATCTTCACAAACGAGTGGAGAGCTTCAGCTATCCAGAGGGTCCTTTCGCATGCCGAGCATGCAGGTTTCAGAGCATTGACATGGACCTTGAGTCTTTCAAGTTGGGTGGTTGCCTTACACTTGGCCATGCCGAAATAGCTATAGAGACCACTTCTGCCCTTAAAAAGACCGGACGAAAGTCAAGTAAAACCCACTCATCTCCCAGACAAGAGTGGAAAGCTTTTCTTGGAAATGTCAGATCACTTCCGAAGCATGCAATAGAAATATGGGATCTGCTTGATTCGGAGAAACCGGATTTAGGCTTCCTGACTGAGACATGGTTAAAACCTGGCTCCACCCCTGCAATCACTATAGCACTCCCTGAGGGCTATAAGATTCCAAGGCTGGATAGACAGCACAAAGTGGGAGGAGGGATAGCTTTGTTTACAGAGACCTGGCCACAGTTACCATTTGTTATGTTATGTTATGTTATGTAGCTTATAGAGCGCGCGGCTACCCCAACGGGAGTGTCCCGGCGCTTAAGACAGATAGAGAGGTGGGGGGGATAGGAGTAGTGATTTCACGGGTGCTAAGGAAGACTGAAGAGCCATGTCTTTGAAGAGTTTCCGGAAGCATAGCTCCGTATTAGCCTTTCTGATGTATACGGGCAGAGAGTTCCACAGAGTTGTGGTTCTAACGGTAAAGGACCTTCCTCCTATTCTAGCCTTAGCAAAACGAGGGATGGTAAGGAGTTCAAGATGGTTAGATCTTATGTTTCTTGCTTGATAGGACTTACGGATTCTTTTCCGGAGATAGAGGGGGCCACTTCCGTTTATTGCCCGATAGGCAAGAGTGAGCGTCTTAAATTCTGTGCGTTTTTTTACGGGCAGCCAATGAAGACTACGTAAATGGGGAGAGATATGGTGCCTTAGAGGAACATTTCTAATAAGTCTTGCGGCTGCATTCTGTATTATCTGCAGTCTCCTTAGCAGATACGTTGGTACACCCAGATATAGACAATTGGCGTAGTCTAATTTTGATGTTATTAGTGCATGGACAATAGTTTTCCTGCAGTCCATTGGAAGGAAGTGAAGAAATCTTCGTAATGCCTTCATTTTCCAGAAGCAGGATGATGTCACGAGACCTATCTGGGATTTGCATGAGAGAGTGTTATCCACCTTAAAGCCCAGATTTCTCGCTGAGGACACAGGCTGTGGAGGGGGATTGAGCTGTAAAGGCCACCAGAGATCAGAGTGGGGGGGGGAGGCTGGTTAAAAAACAAAACCTCAGTTTTGTCGGCATTCAGCTGCAGACAATTCTTTGTCATCCAGGTAGATATGTCAATCAGACATTCCTTAAAGTGTGTGAATGCGGCCTCTGAATGGTCTTTAAAAGAGAACACTAGCTGGGTGTCATCAGCATATGAGATGACACCCACGCCATGTTGCTCTATGAGATTAGCTAGGGGCGCAAGGTAAACGTTAAAAAGAGTGGGGCTGAGAGCCGAGCCTTGAGGAACTCCACATTTCACCAATCGAGGAGATGAAACATAAGGATGCAGCCTTACTTTCTGGGACCGCCCTTCAAGAAAAGAACTGAACCAGGCCAGAGTGGTCCCTAAAACTCCCAATTGTCTAAGCCTGTCAAGAAGGATCTTGTGTGACACAGTGTCAAATGCTGCTGACAGGTCTAACAGCACCAGCATTGCACAGTTGTTCTTATCTAAGGTTTCCCGGATTGTTTCAGTTACCTCCAACAGAGCTGTCTCGGTGCTGTAGCCAGCTCTGAATCCAGAGTCGTGTAATAAATTATTAATTTCTAGGAAGTGGGATAACTGCTTCTGTACTTCTTTCTCAAGGATTTTGGCTGGTGCTGGCAAGAGGGAGATAGGTCTAAAAAATGTTAGTACGGTAGGATCTGCATTCTCCTTTTTGAGGATGGGTTGGACAAGTGCAGTTTTCCAGATGGACGAGTAGGTGCCGGATGTTAAAGAAGCATTCCAGAGCTGATTCAGAGGAGGGTTACTCAAAGGGGCAAGAAGGTTAAAATACCTAGCGGGGCAAGGATCCAGAGGGGATCCAGATTTAATTTTTTCCAATTGACTGAGAGAAAAGTCAGAGTCAAAAGGAATGAATTCCGACCAGGTGTTTGTAGGGGATATCGGAGGAGTGTTGGAGGTATTAATCTCCGAAAATGAGGAATAAATATCTTGAATTTTTTCCTGAAAGAAAATTGATAAATTCTCACAGAGAGTATCGGACGGAGTTATGTTGCTTTTCATTGTCTCTGGTTGCAAGAAGTCTTGAACAATTTTAAAGACTTCTTTGGTCGAACTATCTGATCGTCTAATTTGATTGGCAATGAAATCCTTAATACAAGTGCGTTTCAGCCTGTGAAAGTGCTTAACTGCTTTCCTATAGATGTTTTTCATCTCAGTGCAGTAGGTTTTGCGCCATAGCCGTTTGAGCTTTTTACAGCAGCTTTTTTCTGCTTGTAATTCAGGTGTGAACCAGGAAGCTGAGGGTTTGTTCCTGGTTAATTTCATCACTTTCATAGGGGCTATTTTGTCTATGGCAGAGGTAACCCAATGATTAAAGGTTTCCGCATCCTTATTAGGTTCTCCAGTGAGTAGTAAGGGGGTGTTAGATAATGCAGGGCCCATAGTTTCAGGGGTGATTTTCCTCCAGTTTCTACGGACATCGTGTTTAATTTCCCTTTGATAATAATTTGTAGTAAAAGTTAAATTAAAGGAAATTAGACTGTGGTCCGATCAAAAAGAGGGATGGGGTTCTCTGTGGTAAGGGATGGGATGTTAGTAAAAATAAGGTCCAATATGTGACCTGCCACATGTGTAGGCATAGTGACCAGTTGGTTAAGGTTTAATCCTTTGAGTGTGTCCTCCAATTGAGAGGCCAGAGGACATAGTATGTTGTCCAAATGGACGTTAAAATCGCCCAGGACTATCAAATTTGCATATTTCAGTGAAAGGTCAATGATCAGGTCACAAATATTCCATAATTCAGTGGGTTTGGATCCAGGAGGTCTGTAAACCAACACTCCTGCAATGGAAAGAGTGGAGGAGATTATAACATTAAAAAACATTGCTTCAAGCAGGTCAATGGATTCAATCCTTTTGTATAATATTTCCCATTCCTCTTTTATGATTATGGCAAGTCCACCACCTATTCTGTTGCCAATTCGGTTTTCTATGACTATTTTATAGCCTTTGGGGATGGCCAGACTAATATCCGGGGTGGTGCTTTCTCTTAACCATGTTTCTGTGAGGAATATGATCTCCCAAGCTCCTGCTTCTAAAAGTAGCCAAATATCATCTGCGTGCTTGGGAAGAGACCTGCAGTTTATAAGGCATGCTTTAATGTTGACATTATATTTTTTGTTGGTGGTCAATGAGTGTAAAAGTGGGACCTTATCCAAGGATTTACATATATTGCCTAAATCGATATTGATATCATTAAATTCAAAAGTACAGTCATTGCAGTGTGGTCTCTGAGCATGACCTTCATTATCTAGTGTGCAGGGATTAATAAGTATAGGATTGGAGCATTGTTTGGGCTGAAGCTCAAAAATTTGGTCCCTAATCAGTGTTGTTCTTGTGGCTGTCTGAGAACGGACATCATGGCGGACGCTGGACGTGACCCAGGCGCGGACGGGCGCAGACGGGCTTGCCTTAGGCGCGCCTTTGGTGCGCCAGCGGCGCGCCCGCTGTGCACGTCCGCTGCGCGGCCGGCCAGTCATGTGTTATTATACTATGACCCCACCAGGAAGTATCGAGGGCAGGGGGAGGAGGTGCGTCCCTCCACACAAGCGGCACGTAAAAGCCGAGGTGGACCGGGGATCAGCAGAGCTTTCAGCGAATGAAGTACAGTGCAATTAAAACATTTAAAAGCACAAGTTTAAGGCACAGTAAAAACACACATAAAATCACCAAAGTTGATTCCCCTCCAGCACGCGCTATCTGTCACTGCGCGGCCGGCTAGTCATGTGTTTTTATACTATGACCCCACCCGAAAGTATCGAGAGCAGGGGGAGGAGCTGCATCCCTCCACACAAGCGGCACGTAAAAGCCGAGGTGGACCGGGGATCAGCAGAGCTTTCAGCGAATGAAGTACAGTGCAATTAAAACATTTAAAAGCACAAGTTTAAGGCACAGTAAAAACACACATAAAATCACCAAAGTTGATTCCTCCAGCACGCGCTATCTGTCACTGCGCGGCCGGCTAGTCATGTGTTTTTATACTATGACCCCACCCGGAAGTATCGAGAGCAGGGGGAGGAGCTGCATCCCTCCACACAAGCGGCACGTAAAAGCCGAGGTGGACCGGGGATCAGCAGAGCTTTCAGCAAATGAAGTACAGTGCAATTAAAACATTTAAAAGCACAAGTTTAAGGCACAGTAAAAACACACATAAAATCACCAAAGTTGATTCCCCTCCAGCACGCGCTATCTGTCACTGCGCGGCCGGCCAGTCATGTGTTTTTATATTATGACCCCACCCGGAAGTATCGAGGGCAGGGGGAGGAGCTGCGTCCCTCCACACAAGCGGCACGTAAAAGCCGAGGTGGACCGGGGATCAGCAGAGCTTTCAGCGAATGAAGTACAGTGCAATTAAAACATTTAAAAGCACAAGTTTAAGGCACAGTAAAAACACACATAAAATCACCAAAGTTGATTCCCCTCCAGCACGCGCTATCTGTCACTGCGCGGCCGGCCAGTCATGTGTTTTTATACTATGACCCCACCCGGAAGCATCGAGGGCAGGGGGAGGAGCTGCGTCCCTCCACACAAGCGGCACGTGAAAGCTGAGGTGGGCCGGGGATCAGCAGAGCTTTCAGCGAATGAAGTACAGTGCAATTAAAACATTTAAAAGCACAAGTTTAAGGCACAGTAAAAACACACATAAAATCACCAAAGTTGATTCCCCTCCAGCACGCGCTATCTGTCACTGCGCGGCCGGCCAGTCATGTGTTTTTATACTATGACCCCACCCGGAAGTATCGAGGGCAGGGGGAGGAGATGCGTCCCTCCACACAAGCGGCACGTAAAAGCCGAGGTGGACCTGGGATCAGCAGAGCTTTCAGCGAATGAAGTACAGTGCAATTAAAACATTTAAAAGCACAAGTTTAAGGCACAGTAAAAACACACATAAAATCACCAAAGTTGATTCCCCTCCAGCACGCGCTATCTGTCACTGCGCTGCCGGCCAGTCATGTGTTTTTATACTATGACCCCACCCGGAAGTATCGAGGGCAGGGGAGGAGCTGCGTCCCTCCACACAAGCGGCACGTAAAAGCCGAGGTGGACCGGGGATCAGCAGAGCTTTCAGCGAATGAAGTACAGTGCAATTAAAACATTTAAAAGCACAAGTTTAAGGCACAGTAAAAACACACATAAAATCACCAAAGTTGATTCCCCTCCAGCACGCGCTATCTGTCACTGCGCGGCCGGCCAGTCATGTGTTTTTATACTATGACCCCACCCGGAAGTATCGAGGGCAGGGGAGGAGCTGCATCCCTCCACACAAGCGGCACGTAAAAGCCGAGGTGGACCGGGGATCAGCAGAGCTTTCAGCGAATGAAGTACAGTGCAATTAAAACATTTAAAAGCACAAGTTTAAGGCACAGTAAAAACACACATAAAATCACCAAAGTTGATTCCCCTCCAGCACGCGCTATCTGTCACTGCGCGGCCGGCCAGTCATGTGTTTTTATACTATGACCCCACCCGGAAGTATCGAGGGCAGGGGGAGGAGCTGTGTCCCTCCACACAAGCGGCACGTAAAAGCCGAGGTGGACCGGGGATCAGCAGAGCTTTCAGCGAATGAAGTACAGTGCAATTAAAACATTTAAAAGCACAAGTTTAAGGCACAGTAAAAACACACATAAAATCACCAAAGTTGATTCCCTCCAGCACGCGCTATCTGTCACTGCGCGGCCGGCCAGTCATGTGTTTTTATACTATGACCCCACCCGGAAGTATCGAGAGCAGGGGGAGGAGCTGCGTCCCTCCACACAAGCGGCACGTAAAAGCCGAGGTGGACCGGGGATCAGCAGACCTTTCAGCAAATGAAGTACAGTGCAATTAAAACATTTAAAAGCACAACTTTAAGGCACAGTAAAAACACACATAAAATCACCAAAGTTGATTCCCCTCCAGCACGCGCTATCTGTCACTGCGCGGCCGGCCAGTCATGTGTTTTTATACTATGACCCCACCCGGAAGTATCGAGGGCAGGGGGAGGAGCTGCGTCCCTCCACACAAGCGGCACGTAAAAGCCGAGGTGGACCGGGGATCAGCAGAGCTTTCAGCGAATGAAGTACAGTGCAATTAAAACATTTAAAAGCACAAGTTTAAGGCACAGTAAAAACACACATAAAATCACCAAAGTTGATTCCCCTCCAGCACGCGCTATCTGTCACTGCGCGGCCGGCCAGTCATGTGTTTTTATACTATGACCCCACCCGGAAGTATCGAGGGCAGGGGGAGGAGCTGCGTCCCTCCACACAAGCGGCACGTAAAAGCTGAGGTGGACCGGGGATCAGCAGAGCTTTCAGCGAATGAAGTACAGTGCAATTAAAACATTTAAAAGCACAAGTTTAAGGCACAGTAAAAACACACATAAAATCACCAAAGTTGATTCCCCTCCAGCACGCGCTATCTGTCACTGCGCGGCCGGCCAGTCATGTGTTTTTATACTATGACCCCACCCGGAAGTATCGAGGGCAGGGGGAGGAGCTGCGTCCCTCCACACAAGCGGCACGTAAAAGCCGAGGTGGACCTGGGATCAGCAGAGCTTTCAGCGAATGAAGTACAGTGCAATTAAAACATTTAAAAGCACAAGTTTAAGGCACAGTAAAAACACACATAAAATCACCAAAGTTGATTCCCCTCCAGCATGCGCTATCTGTCACTGCGCTGCCGGCCAGTCATGTGTTTTTATACTATGACCCCACCCGGAAGTATCGAGGGCAGGGGGAGGAGCTGCGTCCCTCCACACAAGCGGCACGTAAAAGCCGAGGTGGACCGGGGATCAGCAGAGCTTTCAGCGAATGAAGTACAGTGCAATTAAAACATGTAAAAGCACAAGTTTAAGGCACAGTAAAAACACACATAAAATCACCAAAGTTGATTCCCCTCCAGCACTCGCTATATGTCACTGCGCGGCCGGCCAGTCATGTGTTTTTATACTATGACCCCACCCGGAAGTATCGAGGGCAGGGGGAGGAGCTGCGTCCCTCCACACAAGCGGCACGTAAAAGCCGAGGTGGACCGGGGATCAGCAGAAATTCAGCGAATGAAGTACAGTGCAATTAAAACATTTAAAAGCACAAGTTTAAGGCACAGTAAAAACACACATAAAATCACCAAAGTTGATTCCCCTCCAGCGCGCGCTATCTGTTGGAGCAACGGAGTAATGAAAAAATCGAAATTTTAGTTTTCCGGATAGATCTAACTCCACAGCATAGCTGGAAGGGAGCTTTAGTTCATCGCCCCCCAGGCCCCATTGCGGATTTTTCGATTCAGCTGGTGGAATTGATAGCACTGCATGTCAATTCTACCAAAACGTTTCTCCTGCTCGGAGATTTTAATGTGCATAGCGAGTGCATGGAGAATGCGGAGGCAGTGGCTTTCCTGGCCGACCTCGCAGCATTAGATAAAACCAAGATTAATGATGGTCCTACTCATACAGCTGGCCACACTTTGGATATTATTTTCACTAATTTGTCCTATATTATTTGTGAATCTCCACGACCCGTTAGCTGGTCAGACCATGCATTCATTGATTTTAAGATTCAGGGGCCCAGAGACCAGGATAAGATTGGCTCTGATTCCAAACATTTGTTTAGACAGTGGCATAAAATCACTCCTGAGGCTTTCTCTGTCACCTTCCCACTGTCTTGGGATGGAGAGCATGAAAAGGTAGAGGAGGGGTTAGTCCGCTTCAATGCCTTGGCTAAAGCTGCGATTGACCAACTTGCATCTTTAAAAACCTCCACGGGTAAGCCAAGGCAGGTCCAAG
This sequence comes from Calotriton arnoldi, assembly GCA_963921515.1. Classification (NCBI taxonomy): domain Eukaryota; kingdom Metazoa; phylum Chordata; class Amphibia; order Caudata; family Salamandridae; genus Calotriton; species Calotriton arnoldi. The sequence continues at coordinate 1,738,489 of CAWUFW010002191.1, read as the reverse complement.
CAGGTTGGTTTACCATTGAACTACGCATTGGGAAAGGCCATTGCAAAAATCTTGAAAGGCGGTGGAGACGGACCCATGATACAAGGGACAAAGAAAAATATAGGACATCTCTTGCCCAGTATCATAAAAATATAAAAATAGCCTGGAAAGCTTTTATTACTCAGCAGTTAACCCAGGCAGGGAATGCTCCAAAAGCATTATACCAGATCCTTAAATCTTTTACGAACCCCAAAGCATGTGATCTGGAAGAACCTCCATCTCAAGCCTTATGCGATAATATAGCGGAATATTTTGAGCAGAAAATCGATCTGATTTATAATAAGATCTTTACAGCTGGTAACACGAAGTCAATCCTGACCTATGACCACCTTCCCTGCAAGAGGGGAAAGCCCTTGATGAGCTTTCCTCCCCTGACTTGTGAAGAGGTAGAAACCTTATTACATACTGTAAAATCAGGTTCCCCACTCGATGTCATACTAGCCAAAATATCCGCGGGCCTTGCAAAACAACTGTCTGCTCCCATTTGCTCCCTCTTGAATGCATCGTTAAAAGAAGGTCATTTACCATCTGAATGGAAGGCAGCACAGGTCATCCCACTACGCAAAAACACCAAGGCCTCTATGAAAGATCTTTCGAATTTGCGACCAATATCCCTCCTACCGCTCCTGAGCAAAATCTTGGGAAAGCCTACTAACAAACATCTGTCAGCTCATGTCGAAGCGTCAGGTAGTCTGGATGTGTCGCAATCAGGCTTCAGGCCTAAACATAGTACAGAGACAGCCCTAGTGGCTGTCACGGACAACATCAGGCTAGCACTAGACAGAGGGCAATCTACTCTACTGGTGTTGTTAGATCTCTCGGCGGCTTTCGACATGGTCGATCACCAGATTTTGCTCAGGAGACTAGAGGAATCTGGGATAAAGGTAGAGGCCATGCGGTGGTTGACTAGCTTCCTCTCTGATCGTTCCCAGACATTTAACCTGGGACCTTGCAGGTCTAAGACCAAGAAGCTTACCAAGGGAGTACCTCAGGGATTTGTCTAAGCCCTACCCTATTTAATATCTATGTTGCTCCCTTGGCCGATCTTCTGAGGACTTATGGGTTTGTACCAATATCATATGCGGATGATAACCAGCTTACCTTCTCTTTTGACAAATCCTCCACAACAGCTCAGACCACCTTCTCTTCCGGCATGCTAGCAATATCTCAGTGGATGTGTAATAATTTTCTCCAATTAAATGCAAGAGATTATGCTCTTCGGAGAGGCTGCATTGTTGTAGACACCAGAGTGGTGGCCAGGGGAGCTGGGTGTCTCTCCCGCCCCAAAGACACCAGTAAAAAACTTGGGGGTTCGCATTGAGCAGAGTCTGAACATGAAGGAGCAGGTGACCCATACGGTGAGCTCATGTTTTCATGTGTTAAGTCTGCTGAGACGAGTATTTCCTTTCCTCCCAGACTATACACGGAAGACTCTTATTCAGACGTTAGTTATGAGTCGATTTGACTACTGTAATGCTTTATTGATCTCGGCTAACGAGGCCTCGTTCTATCGCCTACAGGTAGTCCAAAATACAGCGGCACGGCTGGTACTGAACGCCCCCTACAGATCATCTTCAAGTCCGCTGTTACGGCAGCTTCATTGGCTTCCGGTGCGCAAACGAATAAAATTCAAGGTTTGCTGCATCGTTCGCAAGGCGTTGTTTGGCAATGGTCCAGCATATCTCGCGGAGAAATTTAGCCAATTTACTCCCCTTAGAGACCTTCGATCTAGCTCTAAATCCCTTCTCAAAGTTCCCCGGATTAATAAGTCTAGGACAGGGGGGAAAGCTTTCTCGTATCTCGCCCCTCGGACCTGGAATTCTCTTCCTATTACACTAAGGCAGTGCCCGGACCATCTTCATTTTAGAAAGTCACTGAAAACATTTTTGTTCTTGACGCCTCACATAGTACCAGCACCCTTATGTCTGTCCACAAGCGCAGAGATACCCCTTCGGGGGTGATTCAGGCGCTATAAAAACAAAAGCAAAAAAATAAAACAAAAAAAATCTCTATTTTTCGGAATGTAGTATTAGGACAAAGTCCCCCATTTAAAAGTCTTTTGTCCGGCTTTAATGGTACATGGGGTTGATGGTGAAAAACATGCCTGTCCTCTGAACAGATGATGCCATCACTCATCACCACATTGCACATTCTCTTCATTTCCAGGAAAGAAAGTAACTCATCATCAAATGATGTATAATACGAATAAAGTTGCACCATCAAAGAGGTCTCCACAGAATATCTCCAATACTTGACTTAATCCAGAACAGTAAAGACATGACCACTCTCACTCTTACATACTAAGGTTCTATAACATTGCAAAAAACAGTCAATAAATGGCAATGAATGCGAGAATCATCTGACCACTGTGGGACTCTCCCATAGCAATAATGTTGGGGTGGAGATGAAGGAGTCCACTGAACGACTTGAGATCTGCATTTTAAGAAAGAAGAGATACACTTCAGGACAGAACCTTGGACAGGGGCGTCTCCTCCGTTGGAGCGAAGTGTCACCCCACTTAAGTTACTCCCCAAATATGAAAAATAAAATGGTAATACATTACCATTTTATTTTTCATGCTCCCGTCCTGAACCGAGGGTCAGGACAAGGGGCAGTGTCACTGCTGAATGACAGCAGCAGGGAGGAGGGTGGGCTGTGTTTGCACTTTTCAAAGTGAGCATGTCCCTTTAGTCGGCTGTCATGCGACTGCCAGCCAGACATGCACACTTCGAAACCTCTAAACCAGCTGTCTTGAGACAGGTGTCAGAGTAAGTGCAGGGTTCCAGTGTCCTTGGGAGAGACGAGTGAGGCCCTCTCTCTAATCAGGGCGCTGCTCACACAGCATGAGAGCAGCACCAGGATTGGTGCCCGCACTGCAGCATCCGGCTGAAAAGAGGTCCAAAGCAGAGGACGTCAGGTACTTTAAAACAAAATTTAAATATTTGCGAGCGCGTACCCGCCTGACTCCCCCTATAGATGCCAGCCACATCTGGCCTTGGACATGGAGTATTACCAATCTCTCGGGTAGGAGAGCATGCTCCACGTGTCATTAGTCACTGACAAGTCTATCAAGATCAGGACTCCACGATACCAATTATAATATGCTTACACTTTTCAGAGAAAAGATCAAAAGGAAATATTTTCATGTCACCTGAATTTTATCTAGAACAATTGAAAATGTCTGTCTAAGGTGTACAAACAGACTTCTTGGTAAGTGCTGATGGTGCAGTTCATACTGAAAAACACATACAATGATGTGTATAGCGCAGTGCAGAATAATAACCTTGGGTGAATATAATGCCAAAAGGGCCTTAGGGTATGTAATGTTCATTATGCTTTGGATAAATCTTTAAAAGAATAAGGGTCAGATTTACGACTCACTCATGCAGCACAGTGCAGCAGCCACAAATTCTGTGCTGCGTGAAAAGGAGAGAGGAGGAGTGTGCCCATATTTACAGAAATATGGCAGTCTCCTCCCCTTTCCCTAGCGCCAGTGCTGAAATCAGCTGCCTTGTGCCACGGAGACAATTTTGCGCCATAGTGCTAGGGGGTCTCCGTGACTCTAGCATAGCTTTCTTATTGGAAGGGTTCCCTTCCAGTAAAAAAATACTATGCATAGACTGACTTTAACCGTTTTCCCTCTTTGCTTGTGTGCTATACAGTGCAGCACACATACAAAGTCGGAAAAAGAAAGAGAAATGGAAGCATTTCTCCTTTGCTGTGCCTACTTCAAAAGGGTGCAATTTTCTGATGCTAATAACTATCTACTTTATTTAGTAAATGGGGTTTAGCATCAGAACCCTTGGGTGGTTGCATGGGAATGCCCATGCTCCACCCATGGTATGCCGCCTTGGCGCTAAGTAATGCAAAGCAGCTCTATGCTCTGCTTTGCGTTAATTTTACGTTTTTTCCATCGCTAAGCAAGTTTAGCACTGGGAAGTAAATAAGGAAAAAGATTTTGTGCCGATTTGCGTCACTTTTGTGATGCAAACATTGTGTAAAATCTTAGTAAATTCCTCCCTTTCTGTTTAATAAACTTTAATTTAGAGTTTGGCAGATGGAACACTCCATCACAAACGTAAGGGATGTCCCGTCAACCGGATTTCTAGTGCCATTTATTATAATGCAAGTGTAATATCAGTAGATGCGATATCCCACCTTACAAAGTCTAAATTCAGCACTAAATCTAGTAGGTGAATGGCTGACATTTCGACCCTTAGTTCTAATCGTTCATGAGTGTTATCGGAATAGGATAGGATTGTCAGTCAGGGAGGCCTTTGAGAAAACAAAATCTTAATTATTATCCAATGAGAAAACCTATAATTACCCCTGGTATCAAAATATCCTGAACAAATATGAACAGGGAGTTTCTCACTCAGCTAATTGTGAAGAAGCTGAAAGAATAGAGGGAAAAGAGTTGCCCTTGGTCCACATCCAGACACCACTTGACTTGCACCTTCCTTTTACTCTCATGATGGCATTGATTGTAGTGACTGTACTCTGGTCTATTTGTCATGGCTTGACATACACTGAAGACCTGATTTGTTTTTTAATGGGTGTTCCTAAGAAATCAAACTTTTTTTAGAGATGGACTACTCATTAACCACCCTAAATGTATAAAACATTCACCTTTTGCTGCAGTTTACTATTTCATTTTGAACCTTTGTGTCCTTCTGCCTCATTCTGCATCCTGCTATAATCCCACTTTTCTATCATCACGCTATTTCTATTCGGTGGATGTTGATTATGAATGGCAATATTAGGGTATTTCACTTGTATCTGTAATGAGTTTACACTTAGTTGCACTGACAGCAATTTGTTCCTTCCCTCAGTCTTTCAGTTTAGGTAATATATCCTCAATGTTGCACATGGTCTCAAGTATTAACAGTAGGACATATATCGTCTTCAATTGGCCTACCTTACCTTGAAACTCCTCTGTCAGTTAATGGAAGGGCACTATTTATGAAACTGAATTACTTTAGTTTGATCACCCTTTATCATCATCCTTTTACCAGTGGCAATGTATACCCATGCTCACCAGGTTTTCCTACACTTCAATTAAACAACTCACATTTTTGAACAGTGAACTCTTCACAGTCAATAACCTTTAATGGATTTGTTTGACTTAATACGTGTTCTGTAGCCCACTCATTTGACTCAACTTAATTAGTCTGTTCTGAGTAGTTGCATTTAATTTCCCAATCAACAGTTTATTTTTTTTATTTTGACCTTTTAAACAAAAGCAGTCAAATTCATAATACATTAAGTAATTTACCAAGAGGGAAAAAGAAGAGAAAATGGTAACAACAGAAACAAGATTTCCGTGTGATAGAGGAAGATGGACAGAAACCAAAAAATAATAACAATACTCATTAAATAAAGCCCAAAATAATGATCCTTACAGGAGGACCTAACCAGCCCACTGAAGTCTAGTCCATATTTTCTCAAATTTCTTGACTGAGCGCAAACCCCGGACTTTAGCGACTGCTCGTTCACACTCATAAATTTGCCGTAACTATGCCAACCTCTCACTGGCCTTAGGTGGATAGGGATCGATCCAGGCCCGGGCTATGCATAATTGGGCAATAACAATTGCAATTGTAACTAAAGCGCTGAGATGTCTATTCAACCCCCCTTTATACCCTAAAAGAAGATCTTTTTTTTCCAGTTGGAGGTCACACTCAAGCCAATCTGTCAAGGTTTGGATAACATCTCCCCAATATGTTTTGAGCAGAGGACATTCAATGAGCATATGGGATAGATCGGCAGCTAAATGTTGACACTTTGGGCAAAATGACTTATCCGATGCTTGGGTCCATGACCACTGAAAGATGCGACTAGGTGTATAATATATCATATTTATAGTTTTGAATTGCTGTAACTTGAGATTGACTGACATCATTTATTGATCTAGTACCACTAGAGCCTCCAGAATCTCAGTAACAGATACTTCTGTTGCTAAGAGTTGTGTTAACTTTTAAGCTATCCTTTGACTATCATCTGAGACATGCAAAAGTAATTTCTGATAAAATAAACTAATAGTAACTATATTGGGTAATGAGTACAGACAGGTGAGAATTTCAGGTGGATCATGGTCAATAGTCAAGACAGAGCCGCACTCTGAGTAATCCCTTTCTTGAAGATACTTTAAAAAAATTATGTCGTAGCCCATACTCTTCCCGCAATGAGAATTATAAAACTGCCCAAGCTTATATAACCCCTTTTGTTGCCAAGCCTTTCCAACCCCATCGTGAAAAATATCTGGGAGTATAGGATTATACCATAGGGGAATATATACATGTAAAGTAGGCAACGAGTACCTAAAGCTTATCTCCCGCCAAATCCGGGCTATATCTCTGACTACCTTAAACCTTACCCTTTTTAAAGTAGTTATGATCTGTCATTCGGTGGAGTGTACATCTGATATCTGGACCAAGCGCTAACTGATATCCAAGCATAGTAATGCCAGTCTCAATTCCTGTCAGAAGCCTCTGTATCCTACCAAAAAATGCCGCCCAAAAATATAATTTAAAGTCTGGTAGATTAAAGCCCCTTGCTTATTCTGAAGTTTGAGAAATGTGATAGCACGCCTTGCTCTCTTATAGCCCCAAATAAAACTGACGATAATGCCCTCAAGCCATTTAAAAAAAGAATCTGGGACACGAAGAGGTATGGCACGAAATAAATATAAAAATTTAGGTAATATATTAATCTTGATGACATTGCACCGCCCCAAGATACTAAGAGGTAATAGATGCCACGCCCGTAATTTTGCAGCTACAATTTTCATCAAAGGCTCGTAGTTAAGTGAAATAATCTCTTCCATAGATCCACTTACCCGGACACCCAACTAAGAGCCGTCTTGACAACTACTGGTGACTGAATTAGTGATTGAAAGTTCAATATAATCTGTGTTTTAGACAGATTAAGCTTGTACCCGGAGAAAGAGCCAAATGATTCCGATTCCCTTGATATACTCTGCAACAATGCCAGTGGGTTAGTGGCAAATATTGCAATGTCATCAGCATAAGCCATGACTTTTAACTCTACTTCATTCAACTTTACTGATTGTATCCTGTGATTACATAAGAGATGCCTAATATATGGTTCAATATATAAAGCGAATAATATAGGAGATAATGGGAATCCGTGATGTGTGCCTCTATAAATAAAAAATTGAGAAGAAGTGATTCCCCCAACAATAACCTTAGCAGTGGGATTTTTATATAGCTTCTGAATCATTGCAATATACCGGATACCAAGCCCAAATGTTGCCATTACTTCCCAGAGTGCTTCCCAAGTAACCCGGTCGAAAGCTTTTACAGCATCTAGCATGATCATGCCGATTTGCTCTTTCAACTTCCCTGCCACATCCAATGCTGTTATCACCGTATTAATTTGAGAGACTGTATCCCTGCCAGGCACGAATCCATGTTGCTGTATAGATACCAGATAATGTAAACAAGGAGCAAGCCGCAATGCCAACATTTTAGAGTAAACTTTTGCATCGGCATTTATCAGTGATATAGGTCTATATGAACCTCTTTCCTCCGGTATTTTATCTTTTTTGAGAAACACTGCCAAATTTGTAGATTCCCAAGGGACCGGGCATCCCTACCATTTACCATATGGACAAATAAATCATTAAATTCAAATATTAGAATATCTCTAAACACTTTAAAGAATTCAAGTGGTATCGCATCTTCCCCTGCAGCCTTCCTCCTCCTTGAAGTGTCTGTTCCTGCAAAATACCGAATCGAGATAGATCACTCCCTGTAACATAATCAGTCAAAGTGTCGTCAAAGTGTCGTTATCAAAGTCAAGATGGTTTACTGTAAAGTTCTTGAAAAAAAAGCCTGAATTGTTCCGCTATATCGGGGGGATCTGTATAAATCACGTCATAAATACCCCTCATATGTTCTATACAATTCTGTGCCCTTTTATCAGCAATTTGATGTGCTAAGAGATGGCTTACCTTATAACCATATTCATATTGATATGTTCTATTCTTCTGTTAACTAGCGGCCAACTGCTCATTCAGACCCCTATTAATCTTTAGCCGTTTTTCTATCAATCTAAGGTAGACATCCTGCTCCTTAGAGCTACGAATTAGAATCGCCTGAACATGAAGTTTCTCAAGTTCCCGACACTGCCCCCACTGCACTGTCTGCTGATGTATAAATCTATTCTTCTTCACAATAAACTGTAACGTTACCCCTCTGACGTATGCCTTCATACATTCCCAAACCACAGCTACAGAGGCTGTCCCCTTAGTAATACAGAGAAATTCTCTTATTAACCTTCTGAGATGTCATTGGTACTCTGTATCGATTAATAGATGCTGTGGGAATGTAAATTGACGGCGGTTCATACCCCGCTCCTCTGGTCCGAGGACCATCAACATGATAGGGTTATGATCAGAAGTGATCTTCGAGCAAACGTCCATTTGAGCATCTTTCACTAACTGTTGCCAAACAAACATCATGTCTAAGCAAGAATAATGCTTATGAGAGTTTAAATAGTATGTGTACCCAGGTTCGGCGGGATGCAATATTCTCCACATGTCTACTAATCTATGTAAGCGTATAAGTTCAAAAATAGATGCCCGAGTTTTAACCATTCTTACCTGTGCTCTAGAATTTGTAGTATCAATATTATATTCCATTATGCAATTGAAATCCCCCATTACTATTAACTGACCCCTATACTTGAGTAGCTCCAGGCTTAATTGATAAAAAATACTAGAATCATCAGTATTTGGGACATACACTACACATATAGTAAACTTGTACCCCATAAATGCCAGCTGGACAATGGCACACCTTCCTTCTGAGCCTGCTGTACTTTTCAATAAATTGACCTTCAAGTTTTTAAGCTTCATTATAGCCACTCCCCTAATTTAAATTGATTGTGACATACATACTAAGATATCATACCCCAACTGGTTGAGCAATACCCGATCCTTATAAGCAAGATGCGTTTCAATTACCCCCAATATATTTGGTTTAAAAACTTTCAATTCTTCTTTAACTAATAAACTTTTCTTGACCTGATTAAGACCTGCAACATTCCAACACATACATTTTACCGTAGCCATTCTTACTGACAGTTATATGATGCAAACGTCTCCCCAAACGTTTACATGCTAATTGCCACACGTTTTCATCTTTCAAAATATATTTCACTGCTACATTTAAATCCCATAGACTCTTGTCTTCCCACCCCCACCTCTGTGCAATCACTGCATTCCTGCCTCTTGAACTCCTCCCAGACCAACCCACACCACCCCCTTCCTAGAGAAGGAATCAGCCCCTCTCTGACTGTCCATGGATTGACAGCCTATTGGGAGCCCCCCGAGGGATTCCCCTACAACCAACTCCCTTATAGCAAAAAAAGGAAAAAAAAAGGAAGAGTTAAAGGATAATAAAAATGTAGGTAAATAATGGACTAGAAAAAGAAAGATAAGCAGAGGAGAGAGAAACAGCATTAAGTGTCCTACTTAGAGAAAATCACAAATGTATTTGCTAAGCGCTAGGTTTCCATTGATTTAAGGCAAGCATAGCCTCCTGTTTAGTATGAAAGAAGTGAGATCACCCATTTTTAATGACTTTAAGATGCGCCGGTTCCTGTAGAAAGACCAACGCACCAACAGCCTTCAAAGTATCCATCACTTGATGAAGCCTCCACCGCCTATCCACTGCCTCTCCATCGTAGCTTTACAGAAGTCCGACCGTACAAAGATAGATAAGGATCCAGCTGCAATTGGTGCTGCAGGCAGAGCCTTCAACAAAATGGCCTTGCGTAACAAAAAAATCCCAATTAATATAAGAATGGGCCGTGGATGTGAGGATTTTGCCTGGACCGCTTGTCGAATGAAGAGAGGCAATCTGTGAGCCCGTTGAATTTGTGAAACCCATTCCCAGTCCCAGTCTATTGGATCTGGGAAAGCCTGCCAAAATAGATTTACAATAAAAGCCCTGGGATCATCCCCTTCCTTTCCTTCTGGTACACCGAAGACCCTTAGATTGTTACGTCCTTGCATATTTTTTATGTCTTCCACTTTGCTCTGAATCAGTACAAATTGTCCCTCCTGCATCTGGGTCAATTTTATAGTAGCTGAACAGACTTCCTCAGTCCCTGCGAAGTTCAGTTATTTCTGAAGACAGTATCGCAACTTTACTGGATACTTCGATTAATGATTGCTGTATCGCCATATTATCTGCTTTAACTTGTGCATGATGTTGCTGAGCCCCTGTGCATTGCTGCTGCAGGAATTGAAGAATAGTAGCAAGTGAGGTTTCTTTCACTTCCATAGTGATTGACCGACTATTAGACCCCGGAGATTGACTCAGTTGGTGACAGGCCAGGCAAGCTCTCCCCCGAGAAGACAGATTTTCCATCCGATCCTGAGCTCATATTGTTGACTGGGCCAAGATCAATACTGAAAATTAAAGGCCAATCAATATTCAGAGCCACAGGTTCTGGAGGTTCGGGAGGTACTGCACACCCAAGACTGGACAATCGTAAAACTATAGCCTTAACTTCACCCTTAGCTGTCACCCATTTCTGCAGGGGGCTATCCTTAGCACGTCCTTTTAGGTGAGTTAGTGCCGAATGGTCTTGGTCAATGTCATACCCTCCATTCTTTTTTTTGCATCCTTGATTTTTCTGTGTCTTAGATTTATTCTGCTTTCTGCCTGCATTCTCTTCTCCCTTATCCTCCTGATGTAGCTCAGGCCGTATTGATATTTGCACTTCACCCGACTGTGTATCTGACCCCGCCTCCAATATGTCCTCCAGAGTGAGACATCAATGTTATAGTGATGGCTTCTAGGGCTTCCTACTGAGATCCGCTGCCACCATTCGCAGGCTGCGCCAGGGTAAGTATTTGACCTATACTGGGTTTGATAGATAATCCAGAATCTGCTTGTCCTCCACCTAGAGACCCACTCGACAAAGAAATCCCCCACCAGACTCAGCCCCGCCAGACTCAGCCATTGTTTTCTGATCCTTATCAGTCACACCATCGAGGTCCTCCAGAGTAACATCTGGGGTGAGTCGGGAAGGAAGATGGTGGACTGACTCCGCCGCAGGGAGCCCTACCGGGGTCGCACCTACTTCTAAAAAACTCCAACTGGTTTTTGGAAAATGGTCCAATGTCGATTTATGTAGTTTGTGATGGACTAGTACCGGTGTTTTACTAACAGCGGCCTCCTGACCTGATGTGGAGTCAGTGGCTTTGTAGCAGAAGAAGCAATCTGCTGAAGCTTCGTTCAGCCAGGTGGTGGACCGGCAGCTTTGGGCTTAGGGTAATTGGACGTGGCCGACTAGAGCCCCTTGACACCTTTGCTGCCATGGCTCCTAGTAGAGGCCCGGTGCTGCATGGAGGACGTGGCGGGTGAGCAGCAGTCGAGACACCGCATCCTGCAGCACAGAGCAGTGATGTTGCCGAAGTCGCTCCCATTCCTGATGTGGATAGTGGAGGGCGCTCTATCCATGAAGGCAGGACAGCCGGGCTTAGCTCCCGTGTTGGGAAGCCAATCCTGAGGCTTCTCCACTCCGGGAAAGTCTCAGAGGGGCATATTAGCAAGACCGGCGATAAAATTATCGCCGTTTTAGCGGCAGGAAACTGCCGCTAAAACGGCGATAATGGGCTTGCTAATATGCGTTATAGAATTCCAATAGAAGCCTAGGTTAGATGTCCTGCACCTCTAACCTGGGCTTCTATTGGAATTCTATAACGCATATTAGCAAGCCTATTATCGCCGTTTTAGCGGCAGTTTCCTGCCGCTAAAACGGCGATAATTTTATCGCCGGTCTTGCTAATATGCCCCAGAGTTCCTACCTACACCTGGAGAGGACCCAGCAGCATTGATTGACGTGCTTCAGATGGCGGTGGAGATGCCGGGAGGAGGCGCAGCCCATTCTGTGGTTGTATTAGACATTTCGGGCGGCTCTCCTGGAAGTGAAGAGCTTGTTGCCAGCGAGGGAGGTGCCGTACAGCCCCCGCATCAAGACTTGGAGCGCCTATCTCACCAAGGTAAAGATAGCCATATAAAAAACAGTTTCAAGCTGAAATGCCCTAAGTCCGATCCGTGTTCCCACTTATATAGAGTAGGATTGCAGCTGTTCTTTGTTAATTTAGTCTGCATTGTCTCGATGCCTCATGTAAATTAACAGTAGTAAAACCCAAAATTCCTGCTATTTTGATATATTTGCTAACATTCGTACCAATTAATTTTCTTCTTGTCATATCTGTTCTTCGTTGATGCATTTTGTTAATATGATTTCAGAAATGTGCTCGTTCAAAACTACCACTCATTCTTAGTCATTTTCAATGTTTCCAGTTTCCCATCATAAGCTCATATCTGCTGTCCATCTCTACTTTGAATACTTGCATCACGAGTCTCACATACCTGTACTTCAATCTGAGCTTTGGCAAGCGACACAAAAATTAAGCGATTCTTGGAAGTTTGAGCGATTACTGTTCCTCGCTTTTTTCAAAATATACGCATCTGTAATGTAAACATTTGAACCCTCATTTAATAAAACAATCTCGAAGTATATCTTACAGCACTTCCAACCTCCCTAGCTAGGCTTCTGCTACGTGATAACTAACGTACATTCTGAGCTTTTACTCCTTAGTGACTGCTTTCTGTTCTTTCATTTTCAAATCGGTTCTTTTCTCTACTGGTTGTCCTATTCTCCCAAAACGATGACCTCTTTGGTTTCCCAAATTCTGCCACCCTTCTTGATTGAGATAAGAGTCATATCCTCGTGTTCTTTTTTTCTGCTACTTTAGTTCCAAATGTGACACCTCTATGGCGACTTACATCATTTTAGGCAATCCCTTTTTCATGCCAGCGTTACTATTTTCTGATAGGGCCACCTTAGGAATCGTTAAAAATCCAAGGTCCAGAATGCTAACACATTTAAAGTGAAATTATTTTGATGGACACGGTATTTTCTTCTCAAGTGTAATTACATGTAAATAATATCAGGGATTGGAAACGATATAAAACGAAATGAAATGTAAAACAAAAGATGACATTTATGGTAAATGACAGGTGTGACAGTAAGAGAACTGCCATCATCATTAAAATTAAATGACTTCAGCTGTTGAATACAACAACTGATAATATTTAATATAGTGCTTTTACTACGTTTTTGCAGTGGTGTAAACACAAGTTTTACTTCACTTTCTCTTAGTAACAAAAATGTGAAGTTAGAAAATGAATAGTCAACTACATGTAAAAATGGCGACTTTGTTGCATTAAACATTATACAGGGGTGATGGGCAATTCGCTTATTAATTGCTAGAATGGAAAGGTCCAAAAAGCTAAGGTACATTTAACTGTAGAAAGATGCCCAACATTTGAATAATCAGTCATGTATTGTTCAATAGAGACACTTTGTACGAGTAACTATTTTTGACCTCCAATCATTCTTTCGAAAACGGGTCTTCTCAACATGTGGTTCAAAAATATGCTGAGATCAAAGACAAGAAAGTAAGGTTCAGAAAAAAGTATGCATCTCTAAGTGTTTGCAAGAGAAGTATTTTGACATACCTCTCAACTAATCCCAGTTTGGTGGGTGACTGAACCTTTAAAATTCGCACAAAGGGGCATATTAGCAAGAACGGCGTTAAAATTATCGCCGCTTTAGCGGCAGGAAACTGCCGCTAAAGCGGCAATAATGGACTTGATAATATGCCCTTGAGAATACCAATAGAAGCCCATGTTCTGCTGTGATCCTGGGCTTCTATTGGAATTCTCAAGGGCATATTATCAAGCCCATTATCGTCGCTTTAGCGGCAGTTTCCTGCCTCTAAAGCGGCGATAATTTTAACGCCGTTCTTGCTAATATGCCCCAAAGTCTTTGCCTTTCACCAGGTGCAGTGCTGAAGGCAGGTGTTGAAGTGGAAAACAAGGATTAACTGACACGGTTTAACAGCATCAGGGCTCACTCTGCCGCTCACTCTCAATACGATGGATGTTTGCCTTTGTTTTAGAGAAGAAGGTTCAAGCAACACATCAAATAATATTCACAATAACTATTCAAATTCTTAGTCAGTTTGTAGAGGTTTAAATGATTTTATTAATCAAATCTTTTACTAGGTCATCGTTATTGCAAATTAAAAGTTAAATTCAGATTAAGCTCAATAGTCAATATATGACAGAAATATAAACTCAATATTGGGTAATTAGTCATATAATAAATGCATTAAGCGTGTTCCATAAAGGAATGAACCCGTGTTCTAATAATCGGGTTAGCTAGAACCCATAAAGAGTTCTAAGTCAAGAGAGAGTGAGATAAAACCATAAAGCTTAAATATTAAAATCAGCTCAAAAGGATCAAAAATATCAAAGCAGAACTTCCAATAAAGAGTAGATCGAGAAACTCGGTAAAGTCTCAAAGCATAAAGTCTGGGTCTGGGTAAATTAAAAAAAAAGTGAAAAGAGTGGATAAAGAGTGGTAACCTACTCTAGGAACACACATTATGATAGAATTCACATTTCATGACTTTATAACATGTTGCTCTTCTTGTCTCCCATCAGCCAATCAGCATCCGATATTCTCCTGGGAGCATGATCACTACTCATCTTCTCACACGAATACAATAGTCGATGGACTGCAATGTTACGTTTCCTACTAAATGATATCTAGGGGTGAGTGGAATTTTTAATTCTGCCAACAGAATTGGAGGAATTTAGTAATTCCATGTTATGCCTGTAAAGTGGAATTACTACTAAATTCTGCCACTCCTCTCCACTGGCGGTATTAATCATTCATCAGCATTGTAAATTGCAACCATGTGTTGCAAGGGCCTGTGCATCATATCATATCCTGCTACCACCACCCAGAGTAGATCCCATTACTCCCACTCACACTAGCTCTTCCAGTCAGAGGCAACCTTGCCTCTATGACATTATTCATTGTCCGCCCGGCATGGGTGTCCTGGAGAGCTGGCGAGGACCCTGGAGCACAGGAGCAGAAGCAGGAGGAGGCGGGGCACACAGAGGCTAGCTCTGGAGTGATCTGGCGCTGCCTCTTGTACTACTTGGGTGGGCCTAAACCATGCGAAAGAGGGGAAGGAGGAGGCAGCGAGGTGCCTCCGGATCAGCTCCTAGGTCTCTGTGCTGCTGGCTGCACCCCCAGACACCCCGATGGCTGTGCAGCCAGGCTCCGCATCCTCCTGCTCCCACTAGAAAGTGGTCTGTACTGTTTGGAGGCCCTCAACTTCTTCCTCTGGGACCGGTGAGTCTAGGCTGCGGAGGCAGATCTAGGGGTAATCCACCTGCTGCCGACATATGCTTGTAACCTAGTTCTCTATGCCCGCCCCTTTTAAAAGAGTCCTTTGGGCAAATACACTTGCTGCACGCATGGAACCTGTAAATTGCATGCTTCTCTTCCAGTAATATATTGTAGTTGAAATATTGCAGACTAGCGTGTTTTCTTAGAACTCTCAATACTTGTGTTCAGCCAGCTTGCAAAAGGTTCCAGTATTGGCAGAGAGGGGAACAGAGGGAAACAGAGATATGTTTATTACCAGTGATGAGCACGATTTTTGTAAAGAAAATCTACTCGATGTAATCCACCCAAATGCACGCTTTTATAATGTGTGTGGAATTACTAACATATAATAACAGAGTGTACAACGTGTGAAAATGTGCACTAGGCACGACAATATGATTTTCTAGTTAAAATAATGAGGATAATGTTAACTGGATGTTGTTCTGTTTTTCTAACTGCAGAAAATAAACGGCAAAAGAAAAAGCTTTATTCTTCGTGAAATTATAGTGTAGGCTTTAGAAATTATTCTCTGTTTTGCTATAATCATGAAGGCCTTAGAAATGTTAGAGGATGTGCTTTTCCGTGCTCCTGTCCTTCAAATGTTTGAAATGCTTCCTTAGAGTACAGATATTTAGTTTATTTCTGAATAAATCATTAGAGTTCTTTCCTGTCTAGGTGAGGGATGTGGATAACGAATGTAAGAGTTATAACATTTTGAATACATTTGTGGCTAGGTTCTTTCCTCTTCCTCCCAAGGAAATTATACAATACTTAGACAAAGAGTGTTTAGAAAACAGTAGTAAAGTCATTGTCAGTAGATTGTCACACCATTGTAATTAACCAATAGAGAGTCTTGAGGAGAAGAGAGAATGCAACATGTTAACGGAAGAAAGGAAGTAGCGTACTATAAAGATTCCTGTGGGAAAGTGTTCCTCGGCTCCTTCACAAGATTGGTGACCTGTCCCTGCATTCGTGGTATGCTGAATGCTGTGCAGATTCCTGATTCTACGGCGTGCATATCCTGCAAATCCTAAAGACTTTACTAGAGACCTTGCACATCATCGGCTGTTGGTGCTGCTTTTGCTATTCCCTAACGGCTGTGTGGTTAGCTTTTTAGACTAATTGCACGCTGTGCATTAGTATTTCTGTTACGTAAGTGAACTGTGTTTCGCCGATATTTTCTCTCGCTCTCACTCATCTATATCTGATGAATCTGATGTCTTCTTAAATGTGCTGTTATGATTATTGTGAATCTGAGCTGTATCTTTGAGAACCTAAGTAATGACATTCTAATTTGTAACTGTGTTTGATCATTCATTATTATTGTAATAACAAGGAAAACTAATAGAAAAGAATAGTGTTTGTCTTTATTACTGAGTTTCATAGTTATTTGACATGTTTATAATGTTTAGTGTATTTCTTCATTGTAGGTCCTCGTGGAGAAATAGCATTCCGTCTTTCATTATTTAGTCCCTTTTAGCTCTACCAAAGATTCATTGGAGGACCTTTGATATTGCTAACTGAGAGATAATGACTTATGGGCCCGTCATTAGAGTTATGATTCCGATTAGTATATGGTGGTTGGTGTGGATAAGTGAGGTGACAAAAATCCCCCAAACGCTTCCCCTGCATTACCAGAATCACACAGTTTGGTGATGCGGTGAAACAGGGATTTGAGCTGGTTCCAAATTAACCATGCATCCTCTGTACCTGAAAGTCTGTGAGTTTCCTGACATTGTAATGCTTTCCCAATGAATCCTGGGACAAGATTTGAGACAATAATACGTATTATAAGCCAGTACAATATTATGACAACGACTACTCGAGTATAAGGTAAACTGTTAAAAGGTTCTTGAAGTTCATCTATATTGCAGCCTGCTTTATTCTTAGAAGTTGTTAACAACCCTGTTTTCAAAGCAACAGCACATACAAGCAGTAACTTCCACAGTGCTGTCCAGTAGCATAGCCATTCTGTCATGGGAGCAAGCGCCTCTTTCTGGTGCCTCCATCTGCGTGATTCATTCAGCCGTATCTTGCAGCCTGTCAATATAGCAGCGAGGTGACAGATGGGTGGTGGGGCGCTATAAGGGAGGGCTGTGGACAGCTGGCCATGAGCAGTAAGGAAGGAAGGTGGAAACAGTAGGAGAAAGGGAAGGAAGGTGAGGGATGAAAAAGCAGGAGGATAAGCATCTTCCACTCACCATCCTTGAATGACTGTAGTCCATAATTGCTGCTTGGCAATGCACCAGTCTACTGCTTTGTCACACCATCCATGACTGCGAGCATAGCAAGTTGTTGCCTTGATTGTCACGACTCTCATAGACTAACCCCTGTATCCAAATCTTGGGTATGGCACATGGAACATTTGGAATGCAATTGTACACTTGATATGGTGTCCTGCAAATCTGTTACTTTGGTTCAAAAGTTACTGGTCGCTTTCACAAGCACAGCTCCCTTACTGGGCGGGCTACTGGGATCAGAGTGGAGCACCCCAGATATCATGTGAGCAGACGCGTATACAGTGCACTGCTGGCAGTGCTCACACGAGGGCTTGTGCTGACTTCATTGCTGGCGGAACTCCATGGAATTCTGCAGAGTTTTTATGACACTTAACGGAATTACGCGTAGTACAACTCTATGAGTTCCGCCCTACCCTAATAATATAAGCTATGCTTTGACGTAGAGTCCACTTACTTCAGGTTTGCCTTCCCACAGATCTACAACGTTATTTTAACTTTCTAATATCGGTTTCAAACCAATACACTATGTAAAATTTGAAACTTCTGTATTATTGAAAAGAAAACATTTCTGCAAGATCATCATTAAAAGGTAAAAACAAGTGGGTTAGAAAGTCAAGTTCACATTTTGGACTCTGCAATTCAGTTCATGAACTCTTCATTTCCTTATTAAACAATAATACTAATCATGTGCTAACAGTAGTCTTTGCGTAAATAGAAACATTCTATGGAAATACTTGAAATTATATGAGTAACTTATTAATTATCAAAAACTAAATTATCATGCAGAGGTCAGAGTTAAACTTTTTATGCATATTCAGCATTCTCTATTTAAGCTTGTTTGTCAAGCAGCTTTCAAGCAATGCTGCATTAATTATTTTGAGGCGTAATATGAGTAAATAAGATAGCCTACAGTTTTATGCATTCAAATTACATTATTTTCAGCAAAGCATGAATGTTAATACTGCACATTTATTATAACCAGCAATATTTTTCATTACATCTAAATTCTGCCTTATCAGTCCCCCATCTGAAGGTTATCTCAACTATCACATTTTGTAAAATGAATCATTAGATTCCATCCTCACTCTCAGTTGAGTCTTTTCTCTTTCTTTTTAAACTTTCATATTGTTTTCTCTTTCTGTATTCTTCACAGATACTATCATTTAATGCCATCTCGATTCGTCTGTCTCTTTCTCTGATTTTTCTTCGTTTAATACAAAATTTGCAAAGTTTGAAAACTGCAACAAAGTTAGTTTGCAAATCCCTACAACTATTAAAGGCATTGATATGGCTATAATAAGCCCTTTTCCAGATGTTGTGAACCAATTTCCTGTAACAGAAACTCCTTCACTTAAATTTTCTAAAACACTGGGGGGCCGATTCTGATGCGGGTTGGAAAAGCTTCCCGACCGAATCAGTTGGGAAATGGTGTCCGACCCACTCGGATCGGGAAAGTCCGACCGGCGGAGTAGGATGCATCCGGATGCTTCCAGATACGATTTGGTTGAACTCCCATTGACTTCAATGGGAACATTTGTTCCTAACCGCATCAGAATTGGGCCCTCGGTCGGGAAGACACGTTCCCGATCCGATTTGGAAGGAGCAAATGCCGTTAGGAGGCCTTCCTAACCGCATCAGAATCAGGCCCTCGGTCGGGAAGCTTTTCCAACCCGCATCAGAATCAGCCCCTGGGTGTCTCTAAAGCTTCGAATTTAGGTTTCAGGTCAGAAATGTTCTTTGTGAATACTAAAATGTTCTTACTTTTAAATTGTTTGTATAAACAACAATGCTGAGTTTTCAGTATCTTTTTCTGAGAGCAAAATGTTTAATGCTAATCAATTTTGCAAAGTCATGGATCTAATAGCTACTAGTTCTGTATTTACAAGAAATAAAGCTCCAGAATTACTGTTTGCCAATTTGTCAACAACTGTTGAAAGCTTTCAAATTATCTCATCATGTAAAACAACTCCCACTGGTGATATAATTGCAACAAAAATGTCTCTAACTAGTTGTGTTTTGTCACCTACACTACATGTATGTCTGTGTGATGATGTCATTTTTTTTTATTTGAATCTTTTTATTGAGTTTTTCATTAAGATTTTTCATACATTTCAACATATACATAACACATATGTTTGTCCCATGGTGGATTCATAGATTTACAGGGAAATTATATAGTGAATCAAAAAATACTGAAAATACAACAGCAAACTATAATAACAAACAAATCCACGCATTTCCTCATCATGAGAAGAAGTAAAAAAGAACTAATAAAGATGAGAGGATAAGTAGATTGGCAGTGTTATAGAGCAATGACCTGCATGGTGGGAGTCGTGAGTTAGGGAGTGGATTTTAGGATGAAGTGTAGGAAGATGACCAGGGAGGTCCCCGCCACTGCTAGAGACTTGTCATCCTCAGGTGGCTCAGCAGTGGGCGGCATGGTGGCAAGGAGGTCAGCCAGGATAGCCTCCCAACTGACCGCAAGCAAGTATTAATGGAGGCCTCCTGCATCTTCCATGCGGAGGGCACTGTGCTCAGCCTGAGCCCAGGCTTGCATGGAGTGTTCCCAGGCAGCGATTGTGGGAGGGGTAGGCAATCTCCACCTACAAGTGATCAGGAGTTTAGCTAGGATGAGCCTCAAGACAATACATTTAGTGGTGACTTTGTGTTTCTTATCCCTGTGACGCAGGCCCAGGAGGCTCACCTCCCATGTATGCAGTGCAGATTGCCCTGTGCAGTTCGACAAATGCATGGTCACGTCCAGCCACTAATGGTGAAGTGATGGGAAGGCCCAGGGCATGTGACTAATATTGGCATTGGGCAGGGTGCAGCAAGGACAAACAATATCAGTGCGACAAAACAGCAGTTTATCTTGTCCGGAGTATGATAAGCTATGTGTAATATGTTGTATTGAATGAGGCGAAACTGGTGTTACATGGAACAAGAGCCTGATATTCCAGTAGAGCATCCTATTACTTGTCGGTGCAAGGGCGGCCCAGATCTGTCTACCAGTGGTGGAGCAAAGCTGTAAGCAACATTGCCATATGTACGAGATCAGGCAAATCGATGTGGCAAGTGAGGTCCCACCCCCATGACATGAAGGTACTGGAGAGTGAGGTTCATTGGGGGTTCCTAGTATATGTCACCCCATCGTGCTCCCAGCACCCCAAGGAGAGAATTATAGAGAAAGATTCCAGGAGGTAGACCCTATTACTCAATCAGGGACTCAAGGGGATTAGGAAGCTGTTGCGGTTAAGAGTTCCCACAGTGTGCAGTCCGGCCTCATGTTATTGATCGATCTCCGTAGAAGAGGTAATCTGACCGCCCTGAGGAGTGCCCAATTTTGGTATGGCCGGAGCATATCATGGAGTTGCTGTGATGAGAAAGAGGCTCCGTTTATAACATCAAAATGCCACACATATCATAGTGGGACTCTGCAATAGAGCTTTAGAGCAGGGGTGGAAAAGGTGCAATATGCAAGGTAAAATCCAGCAGGAGAAGTTGTGGCAGTGTCAGCCGCTTGGAGGCCTGCCATCCACCAGGCCACCCACTGCAACTAGAAGGCCAAATAATAGTACTCAAAGTACGGGACAGCAAGTCTCCCTTACGTTGAAGGCAGATATAGCTTATGAGACCCACCCTGCATCATGTATTGTGCCAGAGGAGCACCCTAATGAGTTTTTCAAGGGATTGAAAAAGGATGGTGGGATATAGAGGGGAATATTCGCAAAGTAGAATAGTAGGCGAGTTAGCACTATCATCTTAATGCGTGCAATCCATCCCACTACAGAGATTAGTCGTCATCTCCGGAACCCAATCCGCCCGCGCAATGAGGATACTGCCCGGGTGAGATTGCAGTCAAACAAGTCAGCATGTTTGCGGTAGGCCTCGATACACAGGTAAAAGAACGTCACAGGTTGCAACATCAGTTTGATACCATTAAGGCAATAGGCTGGGTCAGGTGTCACATTGCTAAAGAAGAACAGGCATGACTTAGCACGTGTAACCCAGAGGCCTGATAGCGCAGCAAACATTTCAAATGTGTTGGCTACATTTAGAGGAATAGTATGCACATCCCTAAGATATAGGAGCAGATTATCCACATATAGTGAGACTGAGTGTAGCCCGTCACCAAGTGGGATCCCCCAGACTGGTCCATGGATACAGAGAGATGCTGCCAATGGATAGGGAGAAAAGTAAAGGGTACAAAGGGCATCCCTATCAGGTACACCTGTGAATCAGGATGGGCTCAGAAATTAAGGCACCCATTTTGACTCTGTTCAGTTTGAGGGTGCAGAGCAATTTGACTAATCGAAGATATCGGTGCCTGAGTCCATAGCGAGAGAGGACCGTGAAAAAAAAGGCCCATTCCAACGAGTCAAAAGCCTTCTCTAGGTCTAGTTAAAGGCAATCTGCTCGCAGCCAGTTGTGGAGCGCATGCTCCCTAATCCTGGAAAAGCGTTGCAAGTTTAAAGAAGGGTTACGGGCAGTGACAAATCCATTCTGGTCAAGGTGTACCAGTGCCAGTACTGGCAAGGGGCAGTCGGTCAGCAAGGACCTTGGCCAGGATCTTATAGTCTGTGTTTAGAAGCGGCAGTGATCGATACAACCACAGAGCGGTAGGGTCACGGTTGGGCTTGGGAAGGTGTACGAGTAATTTCTTGCAGAGTGAATCCGGTAGACAAGCAGCCACAAGGGCCTTATCATATAGAGCTTGTAGGCGGGTGGCTAAGAGCCGAACATAGGCCTTGTAAAATTCAGTCACAAGACCATCTGGGCCTGCACTTTTCCCTGCGGCAAGAGCACATATGGCCTCCTGAATCTCAAACACAGTGATAGTTTCATCAAGTTCAAGTGTCTGTTCAGGGGATATGTGGGGCAAGGTAATGGTATCCAAATAGGAACCAACGTCATTTATAGACATAGACGTGGTGGAGCTGTACATTGAGACATAGTGACGCATCATCTCAACATGAATAGACTTCTGTGTGTGAAGAAGAGTGCCCTTGGCTGAACAAAAAGCTTGTATGAGTTGCTGCGGGTGCTCCTGGTGAATAAGCCATGCCAATAGCAAGCCTGTCCTCTCTGCTTCCACATGCGTTCTAGCTGTGTGGCCATGTAATTTGAGCAGCAGAGGCATTCCAGCAGTCCAGTCGGCTCCTGTGGTGTCTGAAGCTGGCAAACCGTAAACTCGGGTGCCCTGAGTGCACACAACTCTAAACCCAGCAGGTCTCGCTCTATCCGAGCAATATCCCAGTCAAGAGTTTGGTGCATACTCCAGGTTTAATCCATGCAATGACCTCTGGTAACAACCTTAAAAGTGTCCCATTAAATGAGGCAGTTTTGGTATTAATGTCAAAGTGCACTGTAATGGAGGTGCCCAATGAGGCACAAAATGGAGGATCATACAGTGCCACCGGTTGCAGTCTCCACATCAGAATCGGGGGGGGGCTCAACATCCCAGTTCAGTCGTAAGAACTGGGGGTTTTGGTCTGAGTGGGTGCACCCCAAATAATCAATGTGTGTGATATGTGGGAGAATGTCTGGGCTGCCAACCAGGCGATCTATGTGAACATGGAGATCATGTGGATATGAGTAAAAGGAGTATTATCCTAGTGGAGGCATTGCACAGGTGCCAAATGTCTGACAGTTGCCAGTGTCCTAGCCAGTCAGTCAGAGCCTGAGCATTGGACGTGTGTACGTAGGAGGCGGGGGAGCGGTCCAGGTCCACACTCAGGACACTGCTGAAGTCACCACCGAGGAGCCATGGTATCCCATCCTAACGTAAAAGAATTCCCAATAGTATGGCCAAGAATCCGGAATGGTCAGCTTAAGGGGCAGAAATGGAGCCCATGAGCAAATGGCGCTCCCCCTAGCATCCCTCGCTAAGGGCATAGCTACCCTCCAGGTCAACAACTGCTGTATCTACCACAAAGGGGACACCCGCCCTAACCCACACCAGAGCGCCCCTAGCATATATGGAGTAATTCAATGAAGTACAATCATCCACACCATCACAGCTGTAGTCTTGTGGCCTGCTGTAATTATAAGTGGTACTCTTGTATCAAGGATATGTGCATGGAATGATGGTGTAGATATGAATAAAGTACATTTACATTGGCCTTGGCTCTAAAAGCTGTGTGTGGGGCCACGTAGCATGGGCAACAGCCCATCCACCATCTAGTGCCCATGATGATGTCATTCTTAATGCATCTATACTATATACATCATACATCATAGGAAATAGTAAAGCTAAATGCAAATACCTTCCCAGTCAGCTGGCAATTGGTAATAGCCATCCTGTACACAAACAAAACAAACTCCAGGAAGACTGTTTCTTTTCCTTGTACAATTTGCCATGCAGCTCCCACAACTTCAAAGGTGTGTTCACAGCTATCAATTCCTACGTGTCTACTTCTACTTTGGATTCTTCTTCAGCAAACACTTATTTTCACTTCTTACCTTCTGTTTAATTGCAGTTTTGGATAAATAACTTTCTTCTTAAATTCACCTTCCTCTTTCTTCCAAATGTTTTCAAAACATCATCCTCTCTATTTTTATTTTGTGAAATGTTTGTATTTCTTCCCTCATATGTCATGATGTATACTTTCTCTAAGGGTTACATTAAGCAGGTTAAATTGTTTTTGTATGCCTTGACAATATCTATAGGCATGGATGGCTTAAAATAATACCAAGCTGTGCACCTTTCTTTTGCTTGTGGGCATAAATTCATGCTCTCTACTAATGGAAGTCTAGAAAGAACTAAATCATAATTTGAGTAACACCAATAAAAGTGTTCTCGCCTATATACTAAGGTAATCAAAATGCTATGTTATTGCATATGATACAGGAATGTGGTGATAAGTCACTTCTTATGCAGCTGATAAAGGTATATACGCCCTAATGTAGCAATCATTTGCGTCTAGTGCCTGGGTATATTCTTGTATTAATCTAGAATAAATACTAGTAGAGTAGTCTTCTTGCTTGTAACTCACAAATGATGCTTTTAACTTTGTCTCATGCACTGTGTGTGCATATGTTGTAGTCTCAAGCGTAGATAGAGACGTCTCTGTTTCTGGTGTCAAATAAAACCCTATTAATGAAATTATAATCACTAAAATTGTTAATAAAAAGGCAATGCCCATAATAATCTTACAATCTTTTAATATTTAGGCAACACATGTTTGTCTTTAGTCAGATCGTTAAGTATAATATAGCAGCAATATTTCCGTTTCTTTTTGCAGTTAGTTTTCTTTAAACAGTCTTTTCTTTAAGCAATTATTTCTCTTAGCATTTTATTTACAGCAATCTTCATATAGTCATCCTTAACCCTACTCCGTCTTCTTCTAAATGTTATCCCTACTCCTCTTCAGCAGCCTTGGACCTAAGGAATCTTCTTAAAAATAATAAATAAATATTTCAGTCTTTTGCACTTTCATTTAACAAAGACTCTCAAATTTTTTTCTCGTTTCAAAATCTTTTTTTAAACAGCTTTTTGTCCAAATTCATTTCAGTATGATGTTATGGCGGTTTAAACAGTTCTGATCTCGCAGGAAGCAGGTTCTCCACTGGCTCATTTAACACTTGATTAGTGTAGTATGTCCATTCAGGTGCAGAATACCTATGACAAGGCACTCTTGCTCTTTTCGACCTTCATGGTTTTTGCTGATCATCTCCTGTGTCACTTATACTGCTTGACTGTCTCTTCTACAATGTTTGGCAGCATGCGATCCACTGACATACTCGATCTTAATTTCATTTGACCATAAGACCATGGCCATTCAGCAGTGCAGGTGACTCTTCTCGTTCCTGCACTCGTTCCTTCACGCGGATCATCTGTTTGTATTGGTACTGTCTCAATTGTTCCCCCAGGTGAAATCTCTTTTCTTCTTCCTCCTCAAAGAGTTCAATTCCACTTTGAAAAATCAAAGGAACCTGCATTGGTGCGACCGTTTGTCATTCTTCACTCCTCTCTCCTCTATACTGTTGTGCCTCTTGCTGTATTGCTCCTCGGAATTGCCCAACTTGTGATGGCTCTGTCACTAGTGATCTTCGTACAGGCTCATAGAACACCATTTATTCATATTGATTTGTCACTCTCTGGAAATGCGACACATGCACCCAATTTGGTACCGGCACATTGACAGCACCTGGTAGAGACCTTTCCACCAGGCAAGACTTCCAGACATGCTTCTTTACTAGTGTACCGTCACTAGGTCTTGACGCTGTACTTAATGCGGATTTAAGATGAATGCTTGAACCTGCTAAGAGACAGAATGACCAAATCATCCATTCCTTTACAGTAGTCAAGTATCATATAATCTGTGATATTCAAAAGTGCATTTGTGGGTATAGCAGGCAGATCCATTGCATGCCCCATCAAGATTTCATGAGGGGATAACCCAGTCTTTCTGTCAGACTCATCAGCACCAACGGCAATGCATCAGGCCATTTCATGGATGTGGAAGGACAAATCTTTATCAATCAGAATTTAATGGTGTTGTTGAACTGTTCAACGATTCCAGAAGCCTCAGGTCAATAACTACAGTGTAATCTCTGCTCAATATGTAATGCTGCACAAATCATTCTCAGGACCTCATTATTAAAATGAGTCCCAAGATCTGACTCTAGAGAAACCAGCAGTCCGTACCTCAGCAGTTCTGCTACAGTGAGACTTTCATTACTCCATGGCAGGTAGGCTTCCACTCATCTAGAAAAAATGCACACTATAACCAGGACACATCTCAAATCATTACAGACAGGCATCTTGATAAAGTCCATTTGCAATCTGTTAAAGGGTCCACCTGATTTTCCTATATGACTTAGGTTACTGGTGTTCTTTGCCCTACATTCACCTGTTGACATGCCACACAATGATGGCACAACTCTTCTGCAAGTATCCTAAATCCGGGATTAAACCAACTTTGTCCGAATATTCTCACCATTGCTTCCCCTCCTAAATGTGTTGAACCATGGAAGGATCTTGTTACTGGAAATAACAAACTGTCTGGTAAAATGAGTCATCCATCTGCTGACACGGATGTCAATTGCATTTTCCTAATCTTTGCTCTGATCAAACCATGCTGTTCTGCTCCTGAAACTTTTTCCTGCAGTCACTGACAACAACATTGACAAATCAATGTCCTCTTCAGATTCATTTGAGTAAGCCCAGTTAAATTTGCAAGCCACAAGTTCATAATACCGTGCAGCTTCGTCAGCAAATCTGTTTCCAATTGTGACATGTCCATTGTCATTGCTGTGAGCTACCCATTTAACAACGGCAATTTCTGATGGTTTCTGCAGTGCAGCAAATAATTTTTTCATATGTTCCCAATTCCCTATGGGGGTCCCAGATGAGACCATTAAACCTCTTTGTGACCATAACTGTCCAAAATTATGGACAACACCAAAGCCGCATTGACTACCTGTAAATATAGTCACTATCGTTTTGGCTGTTAGACTGCAAGCTCTCATAGGGGCAATTAATTCTGCAACTTGGGCTTGAGTTACACCTCGAAGCCATGAAGTTTCCACAACTTCACAAATTGTACAGACAGAATAAGCTGCTCTCAGGCTTCCTTCACTGTTTCACAAACATGAGCCATCAACAAACATTACATAATCTAGCTCAGTGAAAGGTTCATCTTTCATATCTGGTCTGGGCTTGGTGTTCAACTTCATCTCTAATGCAATCCTCATTTACAGGCAATAGTGTGGATGGGTTTAAATCCTGACAGTGCTTCAAAGTGATATTATGCGCTCCCAAAATATGTTGCTCATACTTATTGAGCCTACTGCTAGTCATGTACTGGGTTTTTGTTCTGACAAGCTAACTTTCTACAGAGTGAGGGACCATAACAGGTAAAGTGTATCCCATCACTATGTTCTCACTTCTCTCTATGCTAACTCCAACAGCTGCTACTGACTTAAGACAGATAGGCAGCCCTCTGGCTACAGGGTCAGGAGTAGTCGAAAAATAAGCTGCAGGTCTTCTTACATCTCCATGTATATGAGCAAGCACTGAGAGAGCGCAGCGCTCCCTCTTACTGCTAAGCAATGTAAACATCTTACAGTATTCAGGCATTCCTAGTGCCAGGGAAGGACAGATACTTTCTCCTAGCTCTAGGAAAGCTTTGAAGCAATCGTTGTCCGATGGAAATAGATCAGGCACTTCTTTGTCTGTCAGTCTCAGTAAAGGTTTAGCAACTAGGGAAACATTTGGTATCCGCTGTCTACAGTAGCCACCCATTACCCAAAACATTCTGACTTCTCTCTGTGTCCTGGCTGGGTGCATCTGTAAGATGCTTTGGACTCTCTTGGAGGACACTTTCCTTGCTCCTTTGTCAGTGATATGTCCCGAATATTGGGCCTCTTTCTGGAAGTATTGCAGCTTACCTGGAGCCACTTTGTCAAAAGTGCAATTGTATCCTGTTACAAGCTTCTCGTGTATCTGATGCCATAAGCAGGTCACCTATGAACTGCATGAGAACTGAACTGCTGTGCATCTGAAGGGACTTCATATTCTTTTTTAAAATCTGGTAAAAATTGGACGGTTCTCTATATATCCCTGTGTAAGTCAGCACCATGTTAAAATATTCTCTCTAAGTAGAAATGGGAAGAAGAACTGCCTGCCCTCATGCAATGGAATGGAGAAGAAAGACTAACACAAATCCATGAATGTGAACCATTCTGCAGTGCACAGAAGGTGAAAAAGGATGGATGGCTGGATTCAATCTAAACTCACAAAAGGTAACCGGATGGTGTACCTAAACTACTCACCAGAAAATCAAAGTGAGGGGGGGAGCGACAGACGCACACATGTGTTAAAATGAGAACCCTCACTCACCGTAAGGTGACATGCTTCATCATTGGGTTCCCTCTTGCACACTGGGACCGCAAGGTACCCAGTGTGAGGTACAACTCCCCCGCAGGAGAGGAGCTTGAGGTGTTTTATATCATCCAATGTAGGGCAGAGTGAGGAGCAGAGTGCAAAAATTAAATGTGAGTTAAAACAGGGTCAATCCTTTATTAGTGTCCCCCAGTGGATAGATTAAAATAAGCTCAGTGAGAATAGGGATAAGGATGTTCCCTATTAGGATCAGGTCAACATGTTTCTGCCTTAATAGACCGAAAAGGTTCTTGGCATTCCTCAGGACCGTTCACTATGTCACTCCGCTTGATAAGTGTAAAAATACTATTAGAAAGTTACCATAATTTTATTGGTATGGAAATAGTCAGTGGTACCAGCTTGTAGTCAGGTCCACATTCTGTAGGGATATAAGAATACACATCAAAACACAGTATACATTTTTAAAGTCCCAATATTTGCAAAACACCAGTGTCTTTCACCATCACTGCAAAAGTGTGTAATTATAAATATAAACAATTAATTGTATGAAGTCTCACCAATTGGAGACTACAAGTCAACATCCACCTTCATAAGTCCTTTAGTAGCAGGTCTCAGTACTCTAAAGGTATAAAAGTCACAGTAGCACATTGTCAGACAAAACAAGAGTATTCTAGTCATCTTCTCCTTATCAAAATCTGGGTCTCATTGCACTTAAGATGAGGACCACATGTTGTATTCCATGGTAGATCTGAGGTCCTAGACCATAGTAAAGTGTGTGCTGTCAACTATGGTCCCATGGCATTTAGAGGGCTTCGTTATCATTACCACTGAGCCCATCAGATGCATCTATGATTGCATCTAGTGTGCCCATTATCAACCAATCAATATTGGTTGATATACTACATTCCAGCATTAGAAACTGATGTTTCCTACTCAATACCCACCCACCGTGAGCACACTCCTAAGTTTAGAGCTCATAGAGGGCAGAACGAAGTAGTACATTGTTCCAAGTAAGCCACCTGCGTGTCTAGACCCTGCAACCAACCTGTTTTCAGCATAGGCGTGTCTAACTTCATAATCGGACATTCTGTCTCTGCTCGCTAGCTATCTTAAAAGCGGGCTCTTTATCAACCACAACACTCTGAGTGGAGGGCCTGTATTTAGTTCTAAAAGGAATATATCAATTTCGCTCCTATCACAGTAATGAAGCGTGACCGTGCTTCACATTAAACCATTATTGATACCCCATAGGCAGCACACCGTGATCCGTTCTTTAATGTGTGTCACTCCTATTCCCATATTGGAGCGCGACCGCGCTTCACATAAAAATCCATTAAATATGACGCACCGGAGGCACGCAGTCACTCGTTATTCAACGCGTGTCTGAAATCAAAGTGCAGCTCTCATCTTATCGAAACACTGCTTCTTATCCAACACGGTTTGTAGAACCGATACTATAGTGCAGCGCTCAATTACATTAAAATGGACTACTACTTAAATCCTAATCGGGGCATGCACCCACGGTGCCTTACCTTTTTGCCCTGTCTCCTGCAGCATGCACGGAAGGCTGAAGGGGGAGAGCAGGTATCCAGCTCCTTCGCTTTAAGCGCGGTGAGTCGGAAGTGATCACATGATCTATTTTCGGTTCACGGGGGTGCTGGGAAATGTAGTTACCAGTATCAAAAGTCTAAAAAAGCCATTTTTTAGCTCCCCCATATGTGTGGTGTAAATTAATCTTCATTTTCAATTCTATGCAGTAGGATGAATCCCACTGTCATGGTTTAAATTGTTTCAAACTTTGCGCGCAGGTCATAGTGGTTTATCTGCTCACACACTCAGTACCAGAAGTGCTAGGAATCGTAGTTTTACTACGGTTTTGGTGCCGGACATGCTTTAATTTCCAACCTACGTATGGCTACGTGCATCTATATTATGCAGTTATGTTAAACAAGATCTCTGAACAAGCTTAGAGAGCCCACATCTGTGTGGTTGTCATAGGTATGTATGTTGTCTCAGACACAAATACAAGTACTGATTGCCTGATTGTGAAGATGAAGTCTTCTTATGAGGGTCATATTGTAAATGTGCCCTATCTTCTTGAGGATCTTGATAGATATATAGGGCACGAAAAGGATAAGTGTTTGGCTACATATTGTTAAGAAGACCAAATATCCCTCAAACATTTGCATTATAGTGAGCACCAAGGAATGCCATCATACAGTCCTATAATGTGACTCCTAGTGCGAAACCCCCAACGTTGTTCCCTCCTGAAGAGGACTCTCTCTAAGGGACCCATTTGTGTGTCATATTTAGGCTTGTCAATGACCACCCAAGATAGATCGTCCTCCATATGGTTCATTTCCAGAAAGTGTCTGGTCAGTTGTGTGTTTGACTTTTTACATTTGATAGAGCTGCAATGCTCTACAATTCTGTGTTTGACTTTTCGTGTGGTCATGCTTATATAGTTGAGTGAACAAGGACATGTAATCATATCAATCACACCCCATGCATTGCAATTAGTGTGGTTATTTAATTGCCAAGGTGTCGGTAAGCCCAGTTCTAGTTCTTTAGTGTATTGTCTAAATGGACACACTGAACACGACCCACATGGAAAGTGTCCTACCACAGGGGTTCCTCTCCAAAGTGATTGTTGTCTCACTTGTATTTGACTGCATTTAGATTGTGTGTGTACTAATAGGTCCTTAAGGTTGCTGCTCCGTTTCAGAGCGAATAAGGGTCTGTCAAGGGCCAGTTCTTCTGTGTTCAAGATATGCCAATTCTTATTTATTGCTTTCTTAATATTGTCAGATGGCTAAATGTTGTCACACACACCATTCTGATTGTCTTTTCTCTCTGGTGTGTCTCCAGGAGAGCCTCCCTATTATTATTGCGTGCTCTCTTGGCCGCTCCATGTACAAGATGATCAGGGTATTGTCTTGCCTGTAGTTCGCTACTTAAATTTATGGCATGTTGCTTGTATTTCACTACCTCCGTACAATTTCTCCTCAATTTTAAGAATTGTCCTACAGGGAGATTGTTCAACAGTGCACGGGGATGAAAGCTAGAGTAGCTCAGTAGAGAGTTGCATGCCATGGGCTTCTGGAAAAGTTCTGTGTAGATTCTGCCATCTTTAGGATAAAGCTGGAGATTCAGGAAGGAGAACTCTGCAGCACTCGATTCACCAGTAAAACGTAAGTTGCGGTCTCGAGAATTCAACCAACTTGAGAAGGCATCTAGGGACATCTGGTCTCCTTCGCAGATGACCAGAATGTTATCCATATACCGCCTCCACAGTTTCAGGTTCTGTTGAAATGGGTTGGTGACAGAGTAGATATTCTTTGTTTCAAACCCATGCATGTATAGATTGGCCATCATAGGGGCACAAGTGCTGCCCATAGAAGTTCCGGTAGTTTGCCAGTACAACTGACCTTCAAACATGAAGAAATTTTCTTTTAATGCTAGCTTAGAACAATGCATGATGAAGGAGTTGGGTGTCTGGTCCTGGCGAGGGTACCGTTCAAGAAGGTGGTATATGGTGTCCAGTGGGTCGTCTTGAGGAATATTAGTGTACAATGATTCAACATCATATGTAACCATCAGGTTGGCATGCGGGTCAAAGGATATTGTTTCCAAGAGCGATAGTAAATGCTTGGTGTCCTGAAGGTAGGATGGCATGTCAGCCACTATGGGGCGTAAGAAGTGACCTACAAATTGTGAGAGAGGTTCTAGGAGAGAACCTATTCCTGAAACAAAAGTTTTCCCCGGTGGTGGTCTTTGTTCCTTGTGGATCTTTGGTAAGATGTAAAATGCCGGTATTCTAGGATGTTTCTGGATAAAAAACTCGGCTTCCCCTTTCGTGATCCAATCTGAGTCTTACCCATCCTTAATTAAGGCTTTTATCTCTCGTTGCAATCTGTTGGTGGGGTCCCGTTGGATGGGTTTGTAAAATTTCATGTCCTTCAACTGTCTCAGGCATTCATTGCGGTAAACCTCCCTATCCAGTATTACCGTGGCACCGCCCCTATCAGCTGGTTTGATAGTAATAGTGACATCATTGCCTAACGCATCCACACACTTTCTTTTCTCTCTGGAGATGTATCAAAATGGTCTTTTTGCGCGGTCTTTGTTAGACACATATTCCTTCATCACAGCCTTCTCAAAAGTGGAGACATCCGACGGTACTTGTTGAAGTGTAGGTAAGAAAGTCGATTTATTTCTCAAACCCGTATTGGAGTTTGAAATGGGTGTTCCACGCTTAGTACTGGAAAATAAAAAGTGAAGGCATATTTTGCGAAATAACTCCGCTAGTTCTTTATGTACGATGAAGTCATCACCCAATTTGGTGGGCACAAAACCTAGACCTTTCGCTAGGACTTGATTTTCCAATTCTGTGTGTATTTTGCCACTCAAGTTCACAATCAGGTTGTCAAGTCGCTTGTGGATGCCATGGGTTCTCTTGTCATGCTCCTGGTCACTCTCTGTTCCAAGGCCGGGTCCCAATTCACATGCTGTTGGTTCCATGTTGACCAACCTCTGTTGCCTCTTCTTCGACCTCTTCTTCCTCTGTCCTGCCCAAAAAAAGGTTGGAAGGAAGGGCTTCCAAAGGGGGGGCACGTGTTAAAGGGTTGTGGTGGAAATGCCCAAGGTTGTGGTGGCCACCGAGTTGCCTGTGGGTGAAAGGGCTGTGGTATTCCTCGACCTCTATCTCTCTTAGTGTTGGGTTTTAATGAGGGATCTGAATCTGAGTCGTTGGAATCGCTCCACTCATCCGAGTTGGAGGTCCGCTCGTCAGTATCTCTGCACCAACCTCTCATTCCTCTCTTGTTTGTTCTCTTATTCAATGTTACCTGATAACCATCAGCTGTGTATGGATACACCTTTTCCAAGGAGAATCTCTCCAGATCCTTCTTCAATTTGGTAATTTTGTATTTTACCAATTCGTCTTTTGTCTCATTTAATTTTTTCGTGATTTCCTCCAACTTCTTCCCGTATGTTGTTATTTATTTGCCGGTTTTTAGTTGGTTCTCCAAAGTCTGAATTTCTATAATCAAGAGATCAGCTGTTTCCTTTCCTGTATTTATCAGTAGAACCAGCCAGTCTCTGGTACACCGCCAAGCTATTTTCGACCAGTTGGTAGTAACACCTTGTTATCCAGAAAGAGTTGTGGTGCATTAGACACTATCAACCCTTGTAGGGCTATATTACCTCTAAGGTATTCCGTTAGTATTGCTGAGTGTAGGATCGTTCTAACATGTTGTTTTTTGATGTTGCTCAGTTTGGTCCAGTTCTCTGTTTATGAGAGTGTTTGTGAGATGTGCGTCTCTAGTATACTAGGTGTTTGTAGTATCTCCTGTACCATCTCATCGTCAAAGGCCAGTCCTGTAGTTTCTGTCATGTCTTTGTGTGTTGATATCTTTCTCATGTAGTGATATCATAAGGAGAGAGAAACCTAGAATAAGGTGTCTGACAAAAACACTGTGATAAAGCTAAAATTGAAACCCACAGCTACAGCAGCTGTACTCAATATAATCTCACTGTAGGGGTTCTAGAGGGAGGAATTATTACCATCCACTGTACCACTCCATATAATCTGTACTCACAAAAGGTAACCGGATGGTGTACCTAAACTACTCACCAGAAAATCAAAGTGAGGGGGGGAGGGACATACAAACACATGTGTTAAGACGGAACCATCAGCATGTGAATTGGGACCCAGCCTTGGAACAGAGAGTGACCAGGAGCATGACGAGAGAACCCATGGCATCCACAAGTGACCTGACAACCTGATTGTGAACTTGAGTAGCAAAATACTCACAGAATTGAAAAATCAAGTCATAGCGAAAGGTCTGGGTTTTGTGCCCACCAAATTGGGCGATGACTTCATGGTACATAAAGAACTAGCGGAGTTTTTTCGCAAAATACGCCTTCTCTTTTTCTTTTCCAGTACTGAGAGTGAAAGACCCATTTCAAACTCCAATACGGGTTTGAGAAATAAATCGACTTTCTTACCTACACTTCAACAAGTACCGTCGGAAGTCTCCACTTTTGAGAAGGCTGTGATGAAGGAATATGAGTCTAACAAAGACTGCGCAAAAAGACAATTTTGCAACTTCTCCAGAGAGGAAAGGAAGTGTGTGGATGCATTAGGCAATGATGTCACTATTACTATCAAACCAGCTGATAAGGGCGGTGCCACAGTAATACTGGATACGGAGGTTTAACGCAATGAATGCCTGAGACAGTTGAAGGACATCAAATTTTACAAACCCATCCAATGAGACCCCACCACCAGATTGCAATGGGAGATAAAAGCCTTAATTGATGATGGGAGGGACTCAGATTGGATCACGAAAGGAGAAGCTGAGTTTCTTATCCAGAAACATCCTAGAATACCAGCATTTTACATCTTAACAAATACCCACAAGGAACAAAGACCACCACTGGGGAGACCTATCGTTTCAGGAATAGGTTCTCTCCTAGCACCTCTCTTACAATTTGTAGATCACTTCTTATGACCCATAGTGGCTGACATGCCATCCTACCTTCAGGACACCAAGCATGTACTATCGCTCTTGGAAACAATATTTTTTGACCCGCATGCCAACCTGATGGTTATATATGATGTTGAATCATTGTACACTAATATTCCTCAAGACGACGCACTGGACACCATATACCACCTTCTTGTACGGTGCCCTTGCCAGGACCAGACACCCAACTCCTTCATCATGCATTGTGCTAAGCTAGCATGAAAAGAAAATTTCTTCATGTTTGAATGTCAGTTGTACTGGCAAACTAACAGAACTTCAATGGGCAGCACATGTGCCCCTAGCATGGCCAATCTATACATGCATGGGTTTGAAACGAAGAATATCTACGCTGTCACCAACCCATTTCAACAGAACCTGAAACTGTGGAGGTGGTATATAGATGACATTCTGGTCATCTGCGAAGGAGACCAGATGTCCCTAGATGCCTTCTCAAGTTGGTTGATTTCTCGAGACGGCAACTTACGTTTTACTGGTGAATCGAGTGCTGCAGAGGTCTCCTTCCTGGACCACCGGCTTTATCCTAAAAATGGCAGAATCTACATGGAACTATTCCAGAAGCCCATGTCACGCAACTCTCTACTGAGCTACTCTAGCTTTCATCCCTGTGCACTGTTGAACAATCTCACTGTAGGTCAATTCTTAAGGTTGAGGAGAAATTGTATGGAGGTAGTGAAATACAAGCAACATGCCATATATTTAAGTAGCGAACTACAGGCAAGACAATACCCTGATTATCTTGTACGTAAAGTGGCCAAGAGAGCACGTAATAATAATAGGGAGGCTCTCCTGGAGACACACCAGAGAGAAAAGACAAACAGAATGATGTGTGTGACAACATTTAGCCATCTGACGGACAATATTAAGAAAGCACTAAATAAGAATTGGCATATCTTGAACACAGGAGAACTGGCCCTTGACAGACCCTTATTCGCTCTGAAACGGAGCAGCAACCTTAAGGACCTATTAGTAGACACACGACCTAAATGCAGACAAATACAAGAGAGACAACAATCACTTTGGAGAGGACCCCCTGTGGTAGGACACTTTCCATGTGGGACTTGTTCAGTGTGTCCATTTGCACAACACACTAAACAAATAGAACTGGGCTTACAGACACCTTGGCAATTAAATACCCACACTATTTGCAATTCATGGGGTGTGATTTATATGATCACATGTCCTTGTTCACTCAAGTATATGGGCATGACCACACAAAAAGTCAAACACAGAATTGTAGAGCATTGCAGCTCTATCAGATGCAAAAAGTCAAACACACGACTGACCAAACACTTCCTGGAAATGAAACATACGGAGGACGATCTATCTTGGGTGATCATTGACAAGCCTAAATCTGACACACAAATGGGTCTCTTAGAGAGAGTCCTCTTCAGGAAGGAACAACGTTGGGTGTTTCGCACTAGGGGTCACATTATAGGACTGAATATGACATTCCTTGGTGCTCACTATAATGCATACGGTAGAGGGATAGATGGTCTTCTTAACCATGTGTAGCCAAACACTTATCCTTTTCGTGCCCTATATGTCTATCAAGAGCCTCAAGAAGATAGGGCACATTCACAATATGACCCTCATAAGAAGACTTAATCTTCACAATCAGGCAATCAGTACTCGTATTAGTGTTTGAGACAAAATACATACTTATGACAACCACACAGATGTGGGCTCTCTAAGCTTGTTTAACAACTGCATAATATAGATACACGTAGCCATACGTAGGTAGGAAGTTAAAGCATGTCCTGCACCAAAACCGTAGTAAAACTACGATTCCCAGCACTGCTGGTACTGAGTGTGTAAGCAGATAAACCACTATGACCTGCGCGCAAAGTTTGAAGCAATTTAAACCATGACAGTGGGATTCATCCTCCTACATATCATTGAAAATGAAGATTAATTTACACCACACATATGGGGCAGCTAAAAAACTGCCTTTTTAGACTTTTGATACTGGTAACTACATTTCCCAGCACCCCGTGAACCGGAAATAGATCATGAGATCACTTCCGACTCACCGCGCTTAAAGCGAAGGAGCTGGATACCTGCTCTCCCCCTTCAGCCTTTCGTGCATGCTGCAGGAGACAGGACAAAAAGGTAAGGCACCGTGGGTGCGTGCCCCAATAAGGATTTAAGTAGTAGCCCGTTTTAATGTAATTGAGCGCTGCACTATAGTATCGGTTCTACAAACCGTGTTGGATAATAAGCAGCGTTTCGATACGATGAGTGCTGCACTTTGATTTCAGACACACGTTGAATAACGAGTCACTGCGTGCCTCCAGTGGGTTTTTTATGTGAAGCACGGCCGCACCCCAATAAGGGAATATGTGTGACTTGCGTTAAAGAACGGATCACAGTGTGCCGCCTATGGGGTATCAATAATGGTTTAATGTGGAACACGGTCACGCTCCATTACTGTGATAGGAGCAAGATTGATATATTCCTTTTGGAACTAAATACAGGAACTCCACTCAGAGTGTTGTGGTTGATAAAGAGCTCGCTTTTAAGATAGCTAGCGAGCAGAGACAGAATGTCCGATTATGAAGTTAGACACACGCCTATGCTGAAAACAGGTCGGTTGCAGGGTCTAGACACTCAGGTGGTTTTTAGTATGAGAATATCCGGTCATGTATGAACAGTTTACCTGGAACAATGTACTACTTCTGTCTGCCCTCTAAGCGCTCTAAACTTAGGAGTGTGCTCACGGTGGGTGGGTATTGAGTAGGAAACATCAGTTTCTAATGCTGGAATGTAGTATAGCAACCAAAATTGAATGGTTGATAATGAGCACACTAAATGCGATCATAGATGCATCTGATGGGCTCAGTGGTAATGATAACGAAGCCTTCTAAATGCCATGGGACAGTAGTTCACAGCACACACTTTACTATGGTCCAGGACCTCAGATCCACCATGGAATACAACATGTGGCCCTCATCTTAAGCGCAATGAGACCCAGATTTTAATAAGGAGAAGATGACTAGAATACTCTTGTTTTGTCTGACAATATGCTACTGTGACTTTTATACCTTTAGAGTCCTGAGACCTGCTACTAAAGGACTTATGAAGGTGGATGTTGACTAGTAGTCTCCAATTGGTGAGACTTTATACAATTAATTGTTTATATTTATAATTACACACTTTTGCAGTGATGGTGAAAGACACTGTTGTTTTGCAAATATTGGGACTTTAAAAATGCATACTGTGTTTTGATGTGTATTCTTATATCCCTACAGAATGTGGACCTGACTACAAGCTGGTACCACTGACTATTTCCATACCAGTAAACATATGGTAACTTTCTAATATTATTTTTACACTTATCAAGCGGAGTGACATAGTGAACGGTCCTGAGGAATGCCAAGAACCTTTTCAGTCTATTAAGGCAGAAACATGTTGACCTGATCCTAATAGGGAACATCCATATCCGTATTCTCACTGAGCTTATTTTAATCTATCCACTGGGGACACTAATAAAGGATTGACCCTGTCAACCAGGAGATAGTTTTAACTCACATTTAATTTTTGCACTCTGCCCTACATTGGATGATATAAAACACCTCACGCTCCTCTCCTGCGGGTGAGTTGTAGCCCACACTGGGTACCTTGTGGTCCCAGTGTGCAAGAGGGAACCCAATGATGAAGCACGTCACCTTAGGGTGAGTGAGGGTTCTCATTTTAACACATGTGTGCGTCTGTCGCTCCCCCCCTCACTTTGATTTTCTGGTGAGTAGTTTAGGTACACCATCCGGTTACCTTTTGTGAGTTTAGATTGAATCCAGCCATCCATCCTTTTTCACCTTCTGTGCACTGCAGAATGGTTCACATTCATGGATTTGTGTTAGTCTTTCTTCTCCATTCCATTGCATGAGGGCAGGCAGTTCTTCTTCCCATTTCTACTTAGAGAGAATATTTTAACATGGTGCTGACTTACACAGGGATATACAGAGAACCGTCCAATTTTTACCAGATTTTAAAAAAGAATATGAAGTCATGTGTGTGTCTGTCCCTGCCCCCCTCACTTTGATTTTTTGGTGAGAAGTTTAGGTACACCACCCGGTTACCTTTTGTGAGTTCAGATTATATGGAGTAGTACTGTGGATGGTAATAAATCCTCCCTCTAGAACCCCTATAGCGAGATTATATGGCTGGATTCAATACCATGGGACAACATGGAAAAACAATGCTGTTAATCTTTCAGAGGTCCAGCACAATCCAATATTTACCATTTTAAACTCTACATCCTCATCGTTTGTCTGAAACTTAACTCCATCCAATGTACAATAAATAATGCAATTAAACTTATAAAATAAATCTTGTCTTATCAGGTTTACAGGACTATACACATAGATGACAAGATGATGATTTTCTTGAAATAAACCATTTTTTACAGGGACCTTTCCTGAAACTGGGTTAGTAATCTGTTTATTTGAAACACCTACAACTTGGATCTTCTTTCCACAGAGGGTTAGGTCTGGAACTTTCAATGTTCTAACAGTGGATCCGGTAGCACTGCTTTCAATCAGAAATAACACTTGGTGGCCATTTACGTCTCCTTCTACAAATGTTCCAACCTGGTCTACCTCCAAGACTGTGCCAAGCATGCAAACTTCCTACCCCCTTAAGCACCATCATTGAGACTTGTTGGAGCCAAAAGTGTCATTGCTCATCATTGTAAATTGTTGAACGGGTTCTGATTCTGAAATGGATTTAAATTTGCTTTGGGCATCTGAATGATATTAAATCTTGGGTTTCCCATATTTTGTGGGATGATCTGAGCTTGCAGAACTTGCTTACCTGGAACCTGTTTATGCATTGGCACTTGGATCTGCTGAACCAGGACGTATTCATCTATATCTGCATCTGATTTTAACCCTGCATTTGTACATTTCCATTTACTCTATCTGGATAAAGTCTACGCTCCCTCTTCCTGTGTCCGATTTTTTTTACAAAGGTGACAAGAAGTCATTTTCTTCAGCATTGCAACACCTACACCAGAATTTGAACCAACTGGAGCACCTCTAGCTCTACCCTGTGAAACCCCAAATCCTCTTTGAACATTTTGAGTCTGCATCCCAACACATTGCATACCACCTTGTTTTCCTGAAAACACCTGGTTCTGAAGACTTTTCTGAGCAAACTTACACTGGGCTAAAATGAATATTTCAATAAGCTTGTTCTGCTTCATCCCTTCTTCATCACTGCAATACCTGGCATACCTCAGAATCTCATCTAGCGATTTAGTCTGCCAGCAAATCACACTTTGTTGTATGTGCATACTGATCTCTAGTCTTAACCCAATGACAAACTGAGACATGAAAAAGCCCACATAAATCGACTCAGGATATTCCCTTCTGCTGTGTTGAAACACATGAAGCAGCCACTCATAGTAATAATGCACTGATTTGTTTGGCTCTTGTGGGGTTCTTATAATCTTTACCCAATCAATATCCTTTAGAGGAACCTTTCCTTTCTGAAATGTAATCAATGCTTCATATCTTTCCATGACTACAGGAAATTTGGGCATTAGTGCGAGCATCCCTGGTTGATTCTGCATGTGGCCATTGTATAACAACTTTACGCTCAGCCCACAAATCATTTGGCACTACGATGTCAAAGCATGTATTCAAATCAATCCACAGCACTTTTGAAATCTTAACAAATCTATCAACTTGTGTGTACCACTGAGCAGGCTTGTCTTTCAACTTTGGAAAATTATTAATAAAATGCTGCAAGATCTCCTCTGCTCCAAGGCATATGAACATATGTTCCTCCTGGAGTTTCTCTCAATGGATAAGCCAAAGCTTCTCCTTCATCTGGTGGACCTATCAGTGGTTTATTATTTCTTTGCTACTGGTTGTTCCTTTTTCTTTTCATTTTTCATTTTTCTTTGCCCATTTGCTCTCTAATTCATCAAATTCAATCAATTTACATAGATATTTTACTAATTCAGTGATTTGTAATCGCATTCCTAAAGAATGTATAGTCTTAATAGATTCCCCATTCAACTGCACCCTAAAGCTTTTCTGAAATGTAACACTTTTCAAAATATCGACTTCATATTTCCTGGGTAATTCTTTTAATTTGTCATGAGTAACTGCTGCACATCTAGAAATTTCTTTACACATAAATATCAGCTCCTTATCTTGGTACGGGTTCACATGCTCAAGTTCCAGACATCATCTGATAATTTCTTCTAATTCTATTTTTAATCTAAGGACATTTAATGATCTCTCCTTCTCAGCTTGCTGTGTAATGATAATTTTACCCTCTGTCTTTTTATTCTCTGCCATTTCTTCGAGCCATGAGCGATAAAATCCCATCTTAAATAGTGTAGTTTCACCCTGTATAATTGGTGTTGTAAAGACAACCCTTCTCCCTTCTCTTAGTGATTGGACTGTTTACGGTTGTGTCCAAGCAACAATCTGTGAATTCTGTGATGTCAGAATAAACCCTGTCACAGTTGATCTTCCAAAAGCTCCATGAGCTTCTGTATTTGGGATAACATTAATTGGAGCAGTCATTGTATGCATCTCTAATGGCTGTGTTATTGCATCCCTAGTAACAGGTGCAGGTACAGTTGAAGCAGGAACACATGGAGCCATCACTGTAGGAACATTCTCAGTTTGTGCAGGCACAACATTGGATATAACAGGTTGTACAATAGGCTGTGTCATTTGTAGTAGTCTTTCAATTTGAACAGCAGTCGGGTCAACAGGGGATGTAGCCAGTGTCACACCTGGTGTCAAAATACCCTCAGCATTTGTTGGAGGGACCACATAAGGGTGTGGTCATGCGGCTAATAATGCATGCAATATTTCGTCTCCTGAATCACTCTCAGAATTTGATTTCTTTGCAGCACCCTCATCATCTTTTCCCTATGTTTTATTATTTTTGGGATTGTTTAATTCAACTTAAACTGTTCAGATTTTCAAAAAAGCAAACAGGCTTCTTAGACTGTTCAGTGTTAATGGCTGGATTCAGTCTATAGCTTTTCTCCATCTCTGTTGTTGCTTATCACATTGAGCATCTGCAGAATTATGCATTGCTCTTCTAGCTTTATTCTGGCACAAGAAAAAGCATAAAGTGTATTCTACACTTTTCTCAATATCTCTGTCTTACCTGGGATGTTAGGCTACGTCAAGCCTGATAACCTGTTCAACTTCTTCACAGTAAGGACATAAACATCAGTAATTCATCCAAATCCAACATGTGACAATATCAACAACAACAGTTTACCAGCTTCAGGTCTAACCCCTGCCGCTCAATCTCAAAACGATGGATCTTTACCATTGTTTTGGAAAAGAAGAAGATACAAGAAATAAATCAAATAATATTCACAATAACTATTCAAATTCTTAGTCAATAACAAGAGTTTGTAAAGGTTTACAGGGTTTTATTGATCAAGGGCCAGATGTACGACCAAGGAATTTGCGACTCACAAATTGCGCCGCAATAGCGACTCGCAAGTTGCGAGTCGCAAATTGGTATGTACAACAGTGTCTGCGACACTGATTGCGATTCCCAATGGGGTCGCAAATTGCAAGCCTCATGCATATTCATGAGGCACTCGCAATTTGCGACCCCATTGGGAATGGCTGGCCCTCCCAGGGATGGTGGCCTGCTGGGCTCAGCAGACCTCCATGTCTGGGACTGCTTTTCAATAAAGCAGTTTATTTTTTTTCTTAATGCAGCCCTTTTTCCTTAAAGGAAAACGGGATGCATTTAAAAAAAGAAAGATTAAAGTTTTTTCGTTTCTTTTTTTAAGTGCAGGTAGGTGTCCCTGGGACCACTGCCTGCCCTTAAAAAATATTTTTAGAGCCAGTCACAAAGGGGAAGGGGTTCCCTGGTGACCCCTTCCAGTTTGTGAGTTGTTTACCACCCTTTGTGAAGGGTGGTAAACTGCGACTGTTTTGCGACCGCAATTGCGGTTGCAAAACAGTCATACATGGCATTTGAGGATGCTATTAGGAAGGGAACACCCCTTACTAATAGCGAGTTGTAAAACACTATTTTGCGAGTCGCACATTTTTGCGACTCACAAAATAGGGTTTGTACATGGCCAAAAGGATTTTTGCATGAACAAACGGGTCTAAGACCCGTTTGCGCATGCAAATATCCGTCGTACATCCGGCCCATAATCTTTTATCAAGTCATCTTTATTACAAATCAAATGTCAAATTCAGATGAATCTCAATAGTCAATAAATTACAGA
The DNA here is from genome assembly GCA_963921515.1 of Calotriton arnoldi. Lineage (NCBI taxonomy): Eukaryota > Metazoa > Chordata > Amphibia > Caudata > Salamandridae > Calotriton > Calotriton arnoldi. The sequence goes on along the minus strand of CAWUFW010002191.1, from coordinate 1,695,289 downwards.
AATATAAAATCAATATTGGCTAATCAATCATAAACTAAATGCATTAAACGTGTTCCAAAAAGGAATGAATCCTTATTCTAAGAATCGAGTTAAAAATGGAGTTATTCAGAACTCATAAAGAGTTCAAATTCAATAGAGAGTGAGATAAAAGAATAAAGTTTCAGCATTTAAAACATCTCAAAAGGATCGAAAATATCAAAGCAGAACTCCCCATAAAGAGTAGCCTGAGAAACTTAGTAGAGTCTCAAAGCATAAAGTCTGGGTCTGGGTAAATGGAAAGAAAATGTTAGAACGAGTGGATAAAGAGTGGTAACCTACTCTAGGAGGAAGCACTATTATAGATTTCACATTTCCTGACTTTGTAACGTGTTGTTTTTCTTGTCTCCCATCAGCCAATCAGCATCTGCTACTGTCATTGGAAAAGGATCACTACTCATCTTCTCACACGTATACGATAGTTGATGGACTGCAGTGTTAAGTTTTCTACTAAATACTATCAACTATCATTTCAAGTGGAGTCTTTGTGTATATAGAAACCTTCTATGGAAATACTTGAAATTATATGAGCAACTTATTAATTATCAAAAAAGCAAATTCTCATATGGAGGAGGGAAGTTACATTTTTATCCATAGTCAGCATTTTGTATTCAAGCTTGTTTTCAAAGCAGCTTTCAAACAATAATTTTGAGGCTTAGTACGAGTAAATAAGATAGCCTACAGTTTGATGTATTGCAAACTACATTATTTTCACCAAAGCTTGCACGTAAATTCTGCACATTTATTATAACCAGATTATTTTTCATTATATCTAAAATCTGCCCTATCACAAGAATTAAAAAACAAAACCTAACAAGTTTTTAATGAAACGCACGTCAATGCAAATAAAATGTTGCGGAATTTAAATATAAGAATGCACATGGCATATAAATGTAAACTTGTAGGCCTAAAGGAGGAAACAGCTTAAAAGCAAGTGATTTGGGTCATGCTAGGGCCAAAATATATTTTCAAGCAGTGTTGAATTTAGTCATTCCTTTGATGATCTCAACAAAAAAAGAATTAAATTCGTAGCAGGAATTATAGCAGGAATTAAACTCAGTGTATTTGTTGTACTACAATGACTATTATGCGCTGTATTCGCTACTGAGCCAAAAAACTGGATATAATAAAGTTGTAAAAGATGAACTGTATGCCATATAACTACATAGTCCATAATCCAAAGCAAGACACAAATAAATGTCTCTTTCAGCCATGAACTGCAACCCTAACTAATTTGTTAGAATTATGATGTGTATGCCCCATTCTGTGGTATCTGAAGTGTCTTGTATATTGGTTCACAAGCTTTTCAGAACCACAACCCACTTTTTAGTACAACAAACATTCGTAGCCCACAGCCCTTTAATGGACATGAGGAGAAGTGATGTACCGCATTGTCATTTACAGACACCACATTTCCATTGAGATGCACAGACATACTTTACTGATACAAATATAAAGTATTCAGAACTCAGAGGATAATGTGTGTAAATGAGTTTCTGTGAATATATATAATTTGTGTACCACCAGTTAAAGTGGTTTTTGTTTTGAACATATTAAAATCTCTGTTTCTATCACACTTCAGAATTACACAAAAAATATTCTTCATTTTTGGTTTCCTAACCGCTAAATGTATACAGTTCATTTGAAGATTTTACATTATGTTGTGTGCAAAAAAAAGGCATCTTAAAGTTGTCAAATAATTCACTTTAAAAACTCCTCTCTTTTCCCTAAACTGGATTTCATACTTTATTAATTGATTAGGTTTTTTAATGTGTTTTATGGTGTTGATCATATATTTAACACAAATTTACCTGCCCGAAAGCCTTCTTCTTTGTTTTATTGCTACCAGAGATCAAGCTCAGCTTGTCTCACAGAAACTGTGTTTGCCTAACAAGGCACTGCTTTTTAACTGTGTGAGTTAATTATTTGTCCATTTTCCAGGTAATATTATAGAATCTCACAGCATTTATATAGAATATCTGAATGAACAACTCTAAGCTAACACTCTCTAACCACACATTTCCACACATTGTTGTAGTGTGCGATTATACAAATATTTTTTAGAACGATGACTGGGTTAACAAACACTCACTGTATGGAAAACCCTCGAAGTGCCTATTGGCAGGTATCAGATGGAAGTAGAAGAAGAGAATGGGGTACAAATGAAGTACTTGCCAAATGACAAATAATTTTTAGCTCAAAGTATGAGCATTACATATGAACAGTATGTGTGTTAAGTTTATACTATTTTAATTATCATGTGAGGGACAATATATACAAAATATAGTGCTGAATGGAACATGATTCTGCCCTTGCTTCCAAATCAGAGAATGGACTCCCTTGTATGCTGAGACCCTGGGAGGAGCTTTTTTATAAAGGAAAATGAAAGGGTCTGATGGATATATAAGGGAGATAGAGGGAAATGTGTTTTCAAAAATAAGGCCAGCTCCTTCACCCCTCCGTTATTGTCATTTGTTTTACGTGTGCCAAGTGTCAAATATTGTTTTTAAAAAGTTTGAATGCCATGAGTGTTCTCTCTTAATTGTTGGTATAATGGGGTTCGTGAAACATACACATTAGAATAATGTTCAGCATTAGAAATGACTGTTGTTCTAAAATAAAAATTTATGCTGTAGTTTCCATAACCACCCCACTCACATATAGGGTTGTATAAGAATTCTTGGTTTAGTTACTAATCACAGCCGAATATATTGTAAGGTAGCCTTGATCATTCTCATTGCCCTATGTTCGTTTACTTGTCCACTGTATTTTTGTATAAACCAATTACCTTGATGGAAGCTTCACACATACAATACAAAATATTGTCTTTTAACAGAATTCCTTTATTACGTACATTGGTTTGTGGACATATTACCAGTTCTTTATATTTTATTGTGGTTTGTATAACATTAGGGCAGCCTGAAGGGCAATATATAGTGTTCCCAAGATGAAAGGGACATGCAGTGTCTGAAATAGGATATTGAAACTGAATAATGATTCCAATAAAATAGCATGTCTCTAGAGTCTATCTTTCAACTGGGGGGCAGGCAAAAAAGATAGAAAGAGATAAGTCATCTAGGACTTCATAAATGTATCTTCAATGCAAAGGGGTTAAGGAAGTGAGATGCTGAGAAAAGAGAATTGAGAAAAAATTGGTCTGCTAGCAAACGTTTTGTAGCTTATCAGGTGGAACAAAAGGTGGTATAGAGAAGCCAAACATAGGCCTCTGGTCAGCTGGGCAAGCAGCATTGATCTGCTAACAAACATTTTGTATTTCATCAGATAAAAAAAAGATGGTTTTGGTAAGTCAAATTCAGACTTCTGGTCAGACAGACTGGCAGTCAGTCAGTGAGCTGGGTGTGTGCAGGTGCAAACAAGTAATGCCCTCTCCTATATGGAGAGCAGAAGAAAAAGGGGAAAGTTACCTTCTGCTCCTTTAGAGACAGCCATCAAGAAGAAACCCCAAGAAGACCTAATCAACCAATCCAGACACCCCCATTCTTTCACAGATGTCTACACTCTTCTCAACATCTACAACCCAACTCTGAAGAATCATACAAATTGTTATGCTTCTCTGAAAACTCATGCCTCCAAGCCCTCAGCACCCTGGTACACGTAGAAACTTAATGAAAACAAGCTGGCTATTTGAACATAGCAAAAGAAATGGAGAAGATCAAAATGCCAGAGAGACCATACCCTTCTGAAGGCATGCTGCTCCAACTGTTATTCCATCATTACCAGGGAAAAAGCCATCTACAATATGACCACCATCAACAAAGCAATCAACTGTAGCAAAACTCTCAGTTCCATCATAAGCCGACAAAAACAACACTATAAACCTCTTCTTCACTGAGAAAATCAACAAAATTAGATGTCAACAACAACAATTCACATTGTCATCCATACCATCACCTATACCAGCTGCCTCACCACATTTATCCTTCAACAATGTTCCACACAGCCCTCTCCAACATTCTGACCTCGCTCAAAGCAACCGATTACAAATATGATGTGATTCCCTCTTCCATCATCAAGACTGTGTAAGAAAAACCTTCACACTCCTTCTCCACATTGTCAATGGCTCGCTATCCCAGAACAACTAGTCATACAGCCTTAAGACCATTATAGATCCCTCCTTTGCTGAAAAAGCCTGCACTAGATCTAGCCAAACATGCAAACTTCCATTCTAAAACCCACTTCCTATTTATTGTAAAAATCATCGAGAAGGAAAACTAACAACTAACTATAAATGCACTTTAACAAGCAAAACATGCTTCAAGCCTATATTGGGGTTCTGGACTTGCTGCAGCATTGAAACAGCCGCGCTGCAAAGAGTCAATGAGACCCACTCCCTCAGTGACAAAAACAACCTTTACTTCCTGGTCCTACTCAATTTCTTCACTGCTTTCAATACAGTCAACTATACAGCATTGATCACACACCCTGAAAGCTTGCTTCGGCTTCACTGGTACAATCATAGTAAAGTTCACATCCTACCTCACCAACTGAAACCAACTCATTCATATAGGAACTACTAGTACCCAGTCGCTCCCCTTGACCTGTGGAGTCCCCCAGGACTCCATTCTATCACCCATCATTTATAACATTTATATGGATACCCTAGGAGCTATCTTTTCAGACAGCAACTTTAAGATTCACCTCTCTCAAAATCTCCTCAACCAATGTCATACAGAGACTCAAAGCCTGCATCAAACTCATCCAAACCAAGATGCAGGGCATCAAGAAGCTACCTAATTCTAAACCAAACGAAGACAGAATTATTCCTGTTTGCCAATAATGGCAAGCATTTTTTGAGTCAGTCATGGATAATGAGCTTTGCATCCTAATTGACAGATCACTATTGTGCAGGAATTCGGACTATCGATAGTCTCTTACACTGATGACACTCAACTGGTTTGTACCCCTTTCACTTGGGACGAGTTCACTGCAACACCAATTGTACCCCTGCCTGAACAAGAGTCCATATGGGTGGCTAACTGTTGCCGAAAATTGAATGGGTTAAAAACGGAGCTAACGATCCTTGGGAATAGGTTGGCCCCGCCACCGGCGGTTAATTGGCGGTATTGTTTGGACCATCCTCCTACCCGCATCTCCCCCATAAAAAGTCTCAGAATATGGTTAGAAAAATCCCTTTCCATGGATGAACAAGCAAATTAGTTTGCTGCTACCTCCTTCGGTACTCTCAGAACGTTACCTACGATCTTAGATCTCATCCCAAGTGTATCAAGAAGAATTGTGGTTAAATCCTTGGTTTTAGGGGTGTGGCTTCCCCCCCACACAAGATGGTGGTGTTTCTTTGAGCTCCGCTCAAGCGCAGAGCTGCTTCATCCTTGCTTAGCCTCATTCATTTATCCCGAGTGATTATCTTGGCACCAAAATGCCTTTTACGCATTGCACCTCTGTTTGACCAGCTTTGGTGCAGTTATAGTGCCCCTTCCTCCCTGCAGCTGCGACAATGCTTCTTGTCATCTACTGTGAATGGCCGCCATTTTACGCGCATACCGCTCACATTCCACGCATTCCAGGGGCGATAGCTGAGGTAACAGGTGTTTCCTTTTTTACTCTTTACTCCTCATAAAACGCTCTGCAATGTCTCTGTAATGGAATCTTAACTTTTCAGATTCACTGCATTTTTTACTGCCCTATACACGAGGGGGAAGTGGAGAAAAAGTAATTAGAAATGTAAGAATAAGGAAAGAAAACTTTGAAAACTACATGTAGATGCACATTTCACAGGATTTCTCTGGCATTATTTTTCCTTCTTCTACTCTGGCTTGAGGCATTTTGCTGCTTTTTTAAGTTGTCTACTGACAGCGCTATTCCTCAATTTAGACAACATATTCTTTTCTGTCTTGTTACATTTTCTTTTTCTTTTTATTCATTACTGATTGCATGCACATTTTTGCGTGCTGTGGTCCCACTTTATGGGCAGACTTAAATCTCTACAGAAAGTCCCCATATCGTCCTCTATATTACGCCAAAATGGCTAGTGATATCTTAACTGCTGCTAAGCCATCTTCTTCTGGAGCTAAACCATAAGCGGGTGAAAAATAACCCTTCCTCACCCATCTTGTCATCTCACAACTCTTTTCTTGACACTATTCTTGAGGATGTGAGGAGTCTCAAACCTTTCAGGACCGCTACTCCAGCAGATTGAAGATATATGGATGACCATGGAAGCTAAGTTGTTTGACAAGGAGCAACGCATTAGTGATTCACATGAAGCCACTGCTAAAATTCCACTTCTGGAACATGAATCCAAAGACTCAAGCTTCAAACAGAAGACCTTGAAAATAGAAATAGGCATAGTAACCTTCATCTACACGGCCTTCCAGAAAATGTGGAGGGTCATGACCTTTTGGACCTTCCTAAAGATCCATCATTAAATATTCAATGTGCGCATCATCTTGGACACTTCCAACCTCACTTAACCAGACCTAGAGGAATCATAATGCTCTTCTTGGAATTTACAGACTTGCTTCGTGTGTTGCAGGCAGTAAAAACAAAACGTCGTCTTGTGTCATCTGGTCATAATATTTTTATATCTGAAGATCTCTCCACTGCTACTAATGCCAGAAGGAAGGAATTTCTTGCTCTTCGTCCATAAATGAGACAGTTACACATACATGGATCCTGTGCTTGACTCATGGATTCTGGGATCCATAGGAGGATCTACAGGGTCCAGTGAAGGAGCAGGATTGGCTACATCCATGACAAAATGTATTTCATTATTGGTGGAAAATTAGACATTAGTTGTGTGACCTGCACAAGTAAATGGGTCTACAGTTGTCCTCCACTAGGAACCAAACACCCCATTGTAGCGCTTGACTCTCAAGGGTAGCATTAATAATCAGTCCAAGGCCCACTCAAGGGAAGTGGTGTGAGCTAGTAATCACCATTTACAGAGACAAAAAATAACACTCAATAAGTGATTGTGCTTTACTTTAGAAAAAGGAAAAGTACATTTATTATACACACACACAAATAACGCTATATAATCACATTTATAATTACAATAGTGTACAATTATAGACTTCAGCATGTATTTTGAATAACAATCAGTATACAATACTGCACATTAACTTAGTCCCGAAAGTCATCACTTGGATAAAAAAAACTGAATGTGCAATTACCAACTTACACCCCTAGAGGGTGACAACATGAAATAATTCATTGAACACTTACAGGCCACAAAGCTTGCAGGCATATTCTTCACCCCTAGAACGCATCGTACTCTCAGCTGTACAGCGCATGCTCCAGCCAAAGAAATACTTTAAACACATTGTAATCCAAGGGGGGAAATCTTTTGAGAATCCCACCCAACTTAGGGTGGGGACTCTGGCACTTTGTTTTAGTTGAGGCGGGGCTGCTCCACAGGTTACCACAAGCCAAAAATGGGGCAAAAACAGATTGGCCTGGGCACGCCACGCGAAACATTATGGGGCGACTTCTCCATAGGAGGGTGAATTTCTTATCAGGGGCTTTCCTGCTGCATTGAGGAGTGCCACGCCAGTTTCCATTTGGTTTCTTTTGTTTCCTTTTTGACACCTGAGTGCTATGGTTCTTCTTTCCTCGGGGGGCCCGGTCCCACACAGGCACCCTGCACCTTTCTCAACATTGGAGAGCAGCTCGAGGAGCCCACCCCCGGCTTCTCCCATGGCAAGCACACTTGTGTGCTGCCACAGGAGTCGGCCATTCATTTCTAGTCTGCCCGCTCCTGCAGGCAGATGGGTGCTGTGCGGCCAGCGATCGGGCCACAGGGGAGAGCGTGGTGACTCTTCCCTCCTTCATCTTCTTTTCCGGGGTGCAGGGATGGGGTTCTGAGCCACCATGCATCTTTGCAGGGGGTGTGGTGGTGCTTCCCAGCTTCCGCTTATTGGTTGGGGCACAAGGATGGGGTCCAGGGCCCCTGTACATCTTCACAGGGTGTGTGATGGCACCTTCCGGCTTCATTTCTGTTCTTGCAGCCCAGGGATGCGGTACTGGGCCTCTTGCTTGCATTGCCAGAGGGCGCGATTGCGCTCCCTCTTCATATTTCTCCTCGGGGCAGCCTCCAGGGCCTGGCCCCCCCTCGGAGGACAGCGATCATCCAGCGGCAGATCTCCACTTGCTCCTTTCACGATAAAGGTCAGAAGTCACCCAAAATTTTAAACAGTCATATCTGTTGGCCCAATCCAGATGATCTATGGCTCGTTTTGCTCCTGGTGTCGAGCCCTACCCACTTGGAGCACTTTCTTCAGGCCTCACTGCCTCAAAGGATGATGAACTTTGCAGGGAGCTGGTTTTGCAGGCTCCTGCACCATCCTTTCACTTTGCTCTTCTTCTGGGCCTCTCTCCTCCCTGCACAGAAACCCAGTCTTTTCCCCCACTGGTCCTCAGGTCAATCAGAGACAGTGTCCTGGGGACAGTCAGGAGGCTCCTGCTTCCAGTTTTCCATGGCGTCAGCCTCCAGTCACAGTGTTCAGGAAAAGTGCATCCAAGAGAGAGGGCTCTCCCCCTGCACAAGACCTTTTATGGGGGGGATAGGGGGCAGGAGGTGCCAGCAGGAATGCACCTCTGGCCTATCCTGATGTGCCACATGACCACTCTGCCCCTGTTTCAAACTTTCTGCACAGGCTTCTGGGATACTTCAAGATGGCATCACCAAGGAGTCACTTGCCAAATGGGCTCTGAGGGTCTCAGCTCCCCTCCCCCTCACTGACATCACTGCATTGGCCTTCCCCAGATATGTTTATTCAAAGGAGCCTCCTCCCTGATTAAGGGGCCAGGGCAGTCCCGGTGCCAGGACATGCCTGGCACAGGATTACAGCTGGCTGATTGACGCAGAGCAATTTGGCCCAGTCCCTTCAACCTAGAGAGATGAGCTAAGCACTGTCAAATGCTTGCTTTGAAGGGCAAAGCCTTTGTTCCTGCAGCTGGGAAGAAAAGTAATTAATCCAACCCGGCAGGGTCACACAAGGCCTGGGCTCTGCTTCTGAGCTGAGTCACAGCAATTTGACATTTCTGGATGACCCATAGGCTGTTCAGATATGCTTTTGGACTTTACAGAATTGTTCTCTTTACACAGGCTACAGTGTACATTAGTGCAACTCTGAAGTTTGTGAACCCCAGGGAACTGAAGTTGCACCTTAAGGCAGACTTTCCTATAGGAGTATAATGGAGTGTTACTACATTTAAGACGGCAATGCACACTGACCTCCCTACATGTGTACTCCCCATTAGTAAAGCCTAGTCCAGGTCACCACCCAACTCTGCATAGTCCCTTCTGTGCCAAGGTACCTGTGCACAGCTCCTGGGCTGTGCATGACAGTAGTCTCCCATGCACAACCCTGACACAGGTGCACATGCCTGTGCACACATGTCCACATGTAACTAGTGCCCCTTACCCTGGCTGCATCGCAGTGGCCTTATCTCACAAGGTGGACACATGCTGTAAACATGAACAGTCCATTTTACCATGAGTTTACTGTGGTTGAGTCCCAGGTTATGATGCTCTCCCACAGTAAAAGGTCAAAAATCAGGTGATCAAAAAGCAAAAAATCAGGGCAGCTCAGATGGTCAAAAAAACCTTCTCACAACTATAATGCCAGGGGTAATCTAAAAAGGAAAACCACACAAAAAGCAATATATAATGTGATACAATAATCACACAATGAAGCAGGGAATCTCATAATAGAACCACTAAACAGGTAAAGCGAATGGTAATAACGCTATATAGCAATCAAACCAGAAACCTTGCATAAAAACAGCCCCAGGTAACATCTCAAGGAGCACAGCGCTGGAAGACCAGAATCAGCATCACAGAAAAATAGCATGCACCTACCATGTTAAATGACTGGATGGACAACAGCCTCAATGACATTTAGGAACACTTATGGTGGCTTGCAGCTGTAAAGTGGTCATTATTGATGAAATAAAGATATTGACATACATAACTGTGTTCTTCTACCACTAAATAAATAGCTAAGAAATTTTATAACGGGAAACTCTTTTTGTTGTTTTTAGACAATTTGGGGGTTTATTCAGAAGAATGTGTGATAACTACCGCAAGAGTAGCGTAACGCAACTTTCAATATCGCAGCCTATCACGGGAAAATAACCCTGTGTCAACGGGGAATTCACAAAAAGGCGGTACCATGCGATAATCACCAGATAACGCATCAAATGTCAGCGTGAAAATCAACCCCACGCCGAAAAAATGCGAAACGCGAACGTGAGAAATCATGCGATGAGGCCAATCGCGGTACAAAAGGTAGCGAAAAGCAGCCTCAGGCCTGCAAATCCCACGCGTCTGGTGGGAAATTGCACCATAAAAACCACAGACACAACACACCAGAAACAAGCCAAAGCACGTAGCAACATGGATGCACCCTGACCCAGTGCAGAGGGCAACGCGAACCCCACAACCCCCACAGACCACCAGCAAGGAACAACTGGGTCGGGGAAGGCCAAGGAGAAAAGGGAGAGGAAGACGGGGTGCAGACCGCAGGAAAACAAGACCAAGGCCACGGAGGCGACAGAACACTACCAGCAACTGACCCACAAGCAGACCACCTGGAATGCAGTCGGAGTGCCCAGGAGGCCAAGAGGCGCCGGCAGGACGTGACAACCTAAACCAGGTACAAACCCGCTGCTAACAGGAAGGCAGCAACAGCGACAGGAGGTGGCAGGCCAGCGCCACAGGAGGAGCTGGAGGAAACCCAGGCCACAGTCATCAGTGTGGAGAGGGTGCAAGGAGTAGGGAGTACGGACACAGCTCGAGAGGACGTGACACAACAACAACAGGGTGAGGATCCAACAGGGACTGGGGGGACGGGGGGTGATGGGCACAATGCCACACATGCACAATGAGGTGTAACACACTGCACACCCACAATTACCCAGGGACATGTCCCCCATCCCGTGGCACACTGCAGCACACACACATAGCAATCACAGCACATACCATGACAATGTGGCACAAAGTGCAACACCCACACTGCAGAACAGGGGACACAACTGGGTCCACCCAGGCGCAGAAACAGAACAATCACATTGGACAGAGCAGGGAACTGTACGATGCACATCTACCCCTACAACCACACATCAGCCATGTAGGCCAAACGTACACTTTCCCAACTCAAATAGCCACCACCGCCCAAACAGTCACAATGTACATTGTCACACAGTCTGCATGTTGACAAGAACAAGGCGCCAACACATTGCCAACATGCACCTCCCCTTCACAATGCAGAGGGACAAACAACACCTCCAGCAGGTCAGAACAGACAACCCATCAGTGATGCCCGAGACGAACACCACACCCCCGACACCGACGCCCTACAACAACCCATGGACATCCCACACAACCCACCACCAGGACCAGGGCAGACAAGCTACTCAGAGGAGAACCCAGCCCCTGCAACAGACCACACAGCATGAAGCACCCGCAATCAAGGCTGCCTCACAACACTTCACCCACCCACACATGGCACCCCAATGCCAGGTGGCAGAACGCCAAAAGGAGGTGGCCCAACAGGTGAGGGTGTTGCCGAACCCATGGAATGCGAACTAAAACACATACGTGGGTGTCCAATACCCTTCAGGAACCACCTACACCCCACAAAGGAGACCCACACCTCCACAGAGACACATGCACATATCATGTTGTGTTGAACTGGCTACTGGCACGTGTGCCCGGCCCCTTTATTGGCAGGGCCACATGTACAGTGACGCTTGTGCTGGATGTGTGTGGGGTGAGTATAAGCCAGCCCGCACGGAGTGCTTGGTGCTGCCAACAACCTGAACAGTGGACACCAGTGTAATGGAAACAGAAAACACCAGCATAATAGAGTCAAATGCAGAGCAACATGGAGGGATCCGGAGTAAGGACAGAGGTCACCCAATATTCAGTCTGGAGGTTCCGTGAGTTGCAGTGCACTGAGGTAGGGGCACTAGAGAAGAGCGCGCTCATGTGAAGAAATTGCTAGGATTGTGTCCCTTCAGGTTAGTCCTGATGCAGATGCAGTGGGGTGTGTTACACCTGCATCAACTTCCTCATCAACGTCCCAGGTCTCCCACACTGCCTGAGGTGACAGTTGCGTCCGCAGTCCACAGCGCAATACCCAGTATTAGATCCTGGTGTGTAGCTTGACTACCGCCACCAGTCTGCATTCCTGCCTTGGGGCTGTTGCCACCTGCCGTCCCATTGTCTGTGCCTTCTCCCGTCCGCACACTTGACACATCCTCCTCCTCATGGTCCCAGGTCTTCCACACTGCATGAGGTGACATTGCTGCGCAACCTCAAAACAGCACAAAACTCAATCAGTAACGGACAATGGCTTGCGGTGCAGTGAGTCACTGGCACCTGGAGTGCTGAGCAGGGTATCAGGCTGATGATGGCATCCACGACAGGTCTGAGCAACTCCGTAGGTCTGTCAGGACCACCGTTTCGACTCTGGCAGATGGCGGTTGGAGGCGGTCCTTGCGTCGGTGGCGTGTGCTTCCTGCAGTGATGCGACGTCCGGGCCGGTCAAGACTCGATGCCATGTGTGGGCCCTGGTGGCCCGCAGTTGGGGCCGTAGGAGGCGGACAGCGCAGGGCCACAGACACATGGTGTTGATGACCCCAAGACCATCGATACAGAGGCCATTCAATGTCTCAGAAGAAGGGGTCCCAGGCCTGAGCAGCACAGAGTTAGTGGCCCCGGATGCACTGCGGCCGGCACAGGCACCCAGCCACGGGACGGTGACTTGCGGTGCAGTCAGATGGGCCATGCGACCTGAGCGGGTCCCCATCAATGTCCGAGGTGTATGTTGCGGAGGGTTTCGGGGGACAGTGGAAGGTGTCCTCCAGGGCATGATGCGGAAGGTCTGATGTTATCTGGAAGCAGCAAATGGAGGAGTGGAAAGCGCAACCTCGTTTGCACCAACAATTCGGGATCAGCTACATGAGGATGAAAACTAGCCCCTAGTCCATAGACTCAAACGCCACCAATGTACGACCAGTGAGTATCCATGAATGTCGGGGAACAAACTTAGTGGCACCGGTGCTGTGAGGGGATGCAGTCTGCGATGATGCCGGTACACATATGTGAACTCCAAGAATGCCAAATCAAGGCTCTGTGACCTACTGGACCGCAGTGTAGGCCGGCGGCAGCGGTCAGCAGTGGCCCACAGCCACGGGTCGTTGGCTCGCGAGGCACAGAGTTAGTGACACAGTGGCAGTTGTCGGTAGTGTTCAATCACCTCCGTGACGCTGATCCTGTTCCCTCCGGACTGCAAAGTGTCATCCTCTTACACCACTCCGTGCGTGCGAAGAAATGTATGCTGCCTTTAGAATTACTGATGTTCAGTTCCAAATCTGTGACCCCACTCGTGCGCAGCATAGGCCGAGGGCAGTGGTCCGCGTAGGCCCACAGACACGTGTCGTTGTGATGCCATGCACAGACTTGTTGCCACCACATCGGAGGGTGTATTGTGAATTGTTCTCTGCCTTAAATAATGTTCACTGCCATGGTGTAATCAAGACTCAGTTCCAAATGTGTGACCTACCTGACCGTGGTGTAGGCCTGAGGCAGCGGTCAGCATGGCCCATTCACCGAGTGTCTCCGCCATAGGTTGGATGGCCCCACCGGCCTGCGTAGTTCAGGTTCAGTGGCACCACGTGTTAAGGTCACCTCCGTGTATGTGACCCGGCATTCGTCCGGACTGAGCCGCATCTTCCTCTTACACCTCTCCGTGCGACCACTGGTGTGGACTCCGCCATTCGTGCTTTGCGACTAGGTGCTGGATGTGTGACCTACTGGTCAGCAGGGTAGTCCTGGTCCCTCATCCACGTGTAGCCGGCTGGCGTTGAACAGGGTTAGTGGCACCATGTGTCGCAAGATGCCCATATGGAACTATGCCTCACTGATCGGGGGGGGGTCTGGTGCTGTGGCCGCTGGCCCGGAGTTGGGGTCACTGCCATTCATGACTCAGGACACAGTTTCACAGATGGGACCTACTGGTCCGAAGAGTAGTCCGGGGGCGGCAGTGGAGTACGTCAACGAAAAAGGAATAAAGCGGGCCGGTGTCGTGGAGGCCGTGATGGTCTGAGGTGGCTGACAAGTTCTCGGGCCTGGGGCTTGCGCTGGCACGTGTTGGGCCCTCCTTGACACACGCCGGTGTCGGAAGGTGATCAGTGTGGCATGGCTGCGCAGGGGCTGACCTGACGGGTTCGTGGTCCAGCGTGCCGGGGTCCGGCAGGCGCACGGCATCGCAGGCAACTCCGCTCACGAGGATGGCATCGGCCTCTTGGCGAGGTGGGAGGCGCCGCCCTGGCTGAGACGTGGGTCTTTCCGGAAGAGGACCACGCCCAGGCCTACGTGCTTTTTATTCACACCCCTACGCTGGCGTGGCATATGCCGGGCCATCCCACTCTGCTGATGCTTGGGGGGGGCGTAACAGGCAACATTTCCGCGAGGTCCCCCACTGGCTGGGGTGACATGGTGGCGTCCACTGTCCACTACATTCCATACACAATCGGTGTATGTCGCCATGAATATGCATGTGTTCTGCATACTGCGAGGTGTCCAGCACATCTCCAGCACTCTTGGCATTGTGTACTTTCCCAATCATGGTTCTACTGCATCCTTCACACATGCCTGGTTGCCACCTCTCCCCACATTCGGCTATTATGTGGCTGAGGTGCCATGCCATTGCTGGCTCATGTTCAGGGCTTGCCCATGTGGACATTGTAAGTTGTTCTGTCGTGTCTGGTGGGTGGGCATATTGTTGTGCCTGTTGTATGTGATTTTGTGACGTGTGCATTGCCAGCATTGTGAGTTGCATGGTTGTGGAGTTGAGGTGTGTGGGGTGTTCATTTGTATATTGCCAAGGGGCTGTGCATTTGCCTTGTTGCCATCCTGGGAACGCTGGTTGATGATGGACTGTCGGAGGATGAAGGTATCATGCACACTGGCTGTGTATTTGAAGGCGACATTGTTGGGGGTTCCACGGTGTTCTGTTGTTGCCTGCACATTGGTGTGAGACGTGTGCTTCCTGTTGTGGTGATTGTGTGCTGTGTCACCAGGGGGCACAGGTAGTACATGTGTGCTGTGTATTGCCCCCAACACGTGCGTGCATCCTGCTTGGGCGTATGGTCCTTGCTTGGTCTCCAGCGGATCCTGCGCATTGTGTTGTACGTATGGGGACTGGGGTACCAGGGTGATGGTGATGTCCAGGACAGGTGTGGGGGACTTGGATGTGGCTGGCTGTGAGACTCCTCCAACTCTGGCGGGTGTTGGTTGAGGGGTCCCAGGGGCCAACAGGTGCAGCCACGCCATCAGGTTTGTGTGGGGTGGGATGTTGGTTGTCCGCTGTGTTGGTGCCGTAGGCCTGTTAGGCAATGATGGTCAGGATGCGTAGGTTGGTTGTCCCTTTCAGCCTGTAGTGGACGGTGACATTGTCAGATGTTGGGTCTGTGCGGCTGATACGTTTCCTGGGGTTCAGCTATCTTTGTCTGCACTGCGTCTGTGGTGGTCCGGGGGTGGGGGGGTGTTCCGGGTGTGGGTTGGGGTCCTGGGGTGGTGGAGGTAGGTGTTGTGGCCCTCTTGGGTGTCCGGGCCGCATGATTGGTGGCTCCTTGGCATCTGTTGCCCTTCGGATGTGGCCCTGGGCTGTGCTCCCTTTTGTGGTGCTGGCTGCTGTCCGACTTTACACCAGGTCAGAGCAGGTGTAGATTTGCTGGTGCTAACGCGCCTTATCGCTTGTTTTGTGGTTTTATCGCAGATGTGGCTGGTCGTTGTGAATGTTGAGGTGTGCTGTCGTCTTGGCTTTAGTCATGGGAACGCCTACTCTGCATCCCATTAGCAATATTTGCAGGGGTCCTCTGTGGCGATGTTTTTTGCGGCTGCTATCGCGGGTAAACTGGTGCTGTGGGCTGTTAACACCGGCTTGTGAATGGGGAGGTAAATTTATCATGACTTTGGCTGCGATAAAGTGCCGTTAATTCGGCGCTAGCTCCTTGTGAATATGCCCCTTGGTTTTAGATATACCAGTTGTAGTGTATCCTTGGAGTTTAAGAGATTATTATTCTTTCAAAGAACATGTTTTCACTTCACAATCCTCATATGTGTTTGTAAACATTCCTTTGTATTTTTACAGCTACGCCTCATTGTGCATCCCACAATATTCCCAAGACTAAGCTTTTAACCTTGACACACAAATGCCAGAACAAGGCATGTCATTGATGCGTTACTTCCAGCCTCATACAGTCAGTACTGGAGAGACAATGCGCAGGCTGCTTTCTATTGGAGTCGCTCCGAGTAATAGAAAGAGAGTGAAGTGCTCCATGGAATGCAAGAGCTGTAAACAAGACAGCCCAACAAACTCTGCACTGCTGACACATGCACATTTGCACAGTGAGACGGTTAAAGGGTTTGACCACCAAATTCTCCCTCAGAGTGAGAGTCAGGCAGGCAAACAATGATAGCCATTACATTATCTCCAATTACAAACCATATAAAAAAATTATGATGCCGAAAATAGGCCTTGAGACGGCGCCCAAAGGAGCTACCACAATGCCATCACTATGCCACAGTGAGTTAAAACTCACTGCAGTCATCTAATGTGATATGAAGGTCGTGGGCTAAAATTCTAGCGGAGCCATTCCAGCCTTCATTCCTTTTTAAGTTAGCAGCCTGCATACCTATAATTCACAGCACTTAGCATGAGCAGAAGTGTGGTATACATTGTTGTATAAAATGGAAGTTATAATTACTATTATTAATTGACTAAATCATGGTATTTAATATTATTTTATAATAATATAATATAATATTAAATTCATTTACATTGTTTGATATCTACAACAGCCGCGGCCCTTGCAGGTATTTAATTTTCCCTTGTGGTTGTCTGTCGGATCCCTCCCTCAACCCGGCTTCACCACCCACCGCTCTTAACTGCACGAGCCGCAGCTGGTCTACAATGTGACATCAGCACATACCCATGACAGACGCACTCCTCAAGGTCATGACACTGCCATCCTCAGAAAGAGGGTCTCTAGCTATTTTACTGATAACTGTACAAATGTGAAAAGTCCTCTGTACCAAGATGGTCACATTTCCAATAAAGGTGAGCATATTGAGACAAATAAGCGACAAACAATGTGATGTCACTACAAGGTGCTTTTCATAGAGTATAAATGCTGTTGCATGTTGTCTTTTGCCACATTTCCAGTGAGCACAACACTGAATGCAAATGACCCTTGCTGCTTAGGTGAAAGATTGTTTGGACACAGGTTCTTTAAAGTAAATAAATATTTGTCACTATATATTCATTGCTTGTTGCTTTCCACAAACAAATCTACCAATTGAAGCAGGTCATGTTTCAAGGTGACAGCAGCTTACCTGAAAAGGGTCAGCCAGGTGGGCAGTGGCTATATGACATGGTGGATGCTCTGTATCAGAGAAACATCAGATTGATGACCTCATACATTCACTCTAGACATTCGTCCTTAGGAATGTGTGTGTCAAGAATTGCCAGATTGTACTAGTAGTATTAGCAGAGAAGGCTGTGCCTGTAGTGTTCCCAGATTGGTGACTTTCTTGGGTTATTACCAGCCCTTGTTGACTGTAGAAGAAGCAATCAATGTGTAATCCTGATTGCCTTAGGAGAGGTGGATTTGCTCGGGAATTTGGTTCAATTTCTATTTCTTCCTACAATATTGACTCAGACATCGAATATTTATTTGTAAGGAGCGACTAGAGGGGCAAAGATGAGCTCTGAGAACAGTGCTGCACGCTTTCTTATTATTAGGACAGCGAGACCCGTGAAATTAAAAAAAAAAAAGCATGCAAAACTGTAAATCTCAGCGGCTCTCTTGAAAACTGACAATATTTAAAGCACACCCTTCAGATTCTCGATGCTTGTCTTTCAGTCTTTGATGATCTGAATGGGAGTGTTGGAGCAGTGCTGGAAGTTGCACTGAAGCTCATTCTCTGATCCAGCCCTTGCCACCAAGAGAGGTACGTGCTCAGTGAATTTGTAAGATAGAAAGTATTTTTATTTCTTTGGCATCAAGATAAGGGGGCAGATTTACAAGCCCCTTGCGCCACTTTTGCGTCACTTTTCCCATGTTAAAAATGACGCAAAAGTGGTGCAAGGGGCTTGTAAATCTGCCCCAATATTTTTTAACAAACTGCGATGACAGCCACAGGACCGGGTTTCAGAGCGATCTCACTTTTCTATTTTCACGATATGATTATATGTTATTTTAAGATCTCCTTGTGCAGAATCTAAAATGACAAGAAACATACTTTTTAGTGCTGAACTATATATTTTTGAGAGCAAGTAGAGACAATAAGTGTGAATCAACAATACAAATTCATAAGGAAAGAAACTGGATTCTGGAAATGTCTTTGAAGAAAATTAGTAAATGCAAACAACACTGAGGAATACGCTACTTCTAAGTAGGTTAATTGTTAAATGGAATTTCCATAAGGCTTTCACGTTAGAGGAGCATTACAGATAAGAAAACAAGTCTTATAGGCTCCCCTTCAGACGTTATGGACACCTGCACATGATCCATTAACTTAGAGCCATATTTATGAGCCGGTTTGCATCGCTCTTGGCCACGCAACGTGGTGCAAGAGCGAAGCAAACCTTAAGTCATATTTTTGAAGCCACTTTGCGTGGCTCCAAAAATATTGAGAAACGCAATATAGTGCAAATCGCTGCGTTACATTACTCTGACCTGGGTAGGCGTCCTATGGGCATTGCATGGGTGTTCCTACGCAACTCCCATGGTATTTTGATGCATTCCCAGATTTGCAAGAACTTGTGAACCTGGGACTGTGCCAAGTGAGACATAGAAGGGAGAAATATCTTTAGTTCTCCTCGTTTTTCCTCTTTCTATCTGTGCTGCTCATAGAAAGAGGAAAAAGCCTCTCAGGAGGACCGTCCTGCACAAAAACAATCCTGTCCACAACACAGGTATCTTTGCACCATTGTGCAAGGGGGCCTGAGTTGCTACTAGGCTGTCAAAATGGGGCAATCGCAAGACGAAAGGACAGGCATGCGCCATATTGGATAAATGCAGCGCATTCCAGTCCTTTCACTGTGACGCAGGGCAGCGCAGCAAGGTGACAGATATCAGGTACATGCCCTGCATCTCACCCGTCACCAAAGTTTTTCTTGAGTTAATGTTTCAAGCAATTATCTAACTTAAGGGCACATCAGAACTCACAGATTGTTGGCAGTATTGCCTTTCAACTAGCCTTCCTTTTGGCACCCCTCACATGTTGACTTGTGTGCACTGCAGCCTTCAACAGGCTTGTCATGTTTATTCAATACCCGTGCTGAAGGACAATTTGTCATTTGTTGTTTCTCTTGAATCTTTAAATCACAAATTTGTGAAAATGTCATTGCAATGTCCTGTCAGAATAATTTTACGAGCCCCTCTCACCAACTGCTCTGCAGTCACTTAATATTTGAGAGGCAATTCAAGTAAAGCTTTCACAAGTATGTGTAATATTACTCCTGAGGTACTACTTCACATGCTCATAAATGTAATTAACAAAAGTGGTGCGATGATCTCTGTCTTCAGTTGCCCTATCGCCTAGGTTAGTTCCCTGCCAAAATTGCATAGAATTCCTCACAAATAGCCCTACCTATATAAATCATCTTGAGGAGATTAAAAAGAATAGGAAAATAGAATCAGGTAAAAGATGGTCATATAAATATAGACAGCAAATATCCATCTAAGTCACATTGTAAAATAAAAAAAACAATTAAAAATAAAGAAAGAAATTACCAGAAAGCTGTAGACATTGCTTATACCTATAGAAATTATATCCTAAAAATGTAAAAACACTAAAGGCCAGCTTCTTTACTTTCCGGTATTTTTTTAGCACAAAATACCTCTTCACATCCTTTTGTGACACAATGTTACATTTCACTGTACATCAGTGGCGGCTGGTAAGGGACGGGGGTGGCAGAGCGTTGTGATTGGTAAGCACCTAGGCTCCACTGAGCCAATCACAATGCTGTAATTGCAGCATTGTGATTGGTCTGAGCACCGTGGTTCGCCGCTCAAGCCAGGGAATGGGAGCCTGGGCATGTTCTCCATGCATGTTCTCCATTAAAAACTGCCCAACGTCAGGGGAACCAAGCACCACCCCAACCTAGCCTGACCCTATGAAAAAAATATTTATTCATAAGTTCGTCCAACTCCAAACAATCCCTCACAGCCAATACTTGTTCAATTGCCCCTGGTCTGAGGATCCTTCCAAACAGACCTTGGTGGAACCATCCTAAATTATTCAACCCTTTGCGAGCTACATAAACCTTCCCAGCTATTTTACCTCCTTTGAATTCCAGAATGTCTTCGATGTAACCACATAAATTTATATCACGATCTTCATAAGATACTGCCTTGCGATCTGGTAGTAACAGTAGCCTAGTGAGCCATACTTTGTCAAACAACTTCTGGGTGATCATGGTGATCCGTGCTCCCGAATCCAGCAACAACTTCAACTTTTCTTCTCCCACCTTAATTTCAACATACGGATCAACACACAACTCAGGATTCCCCACCATTATCTCATCGCTGTGCACTACCAAGACCATATCCCTTAAATCTTTGGTTAAACATATTTCATCTTCGTTTTGAATATCGCTATCCAACACACTTTTGACAGTTGACTGGTGTTTACTCTTGCTACATTGACATACTTTTGCAAAATGCCCCTGTCTGTTGCACAATCTACAAGTGACAAATTTTGCTGGACACTTCCCCCCTTTTGCATGCATGTGATACCCACACCGGAAAAAAATATTCTGTTGTGAGAAGTATGAATTAGACCTGTCACTAAATGTTTGTCGTACTTTTTCTCCTGGGCCAGTGTCTCTCATATCTTTTTCACTCTTGACCTTGACGGCTGCCAAAAGATCACTATTTTTAGCTTTTAGTTCTTTCGCTGATACTTGCTATGTTTCCACACTCTTAGCAACCTTGATCGCTTCATCCAATGTGGCATTGCCCATTGACAGCAGTTTCTGTTTAATGATTCTGTCATTGCAATGGCAAACAAACTGATCCCTTACCAGTTGATCTGCAAAACTCTCAAATTGACATTCGGCTACTAACCTTCTCAACGCTGTAATGTATGTATCAACATCTTCACCTGGATGTTGTATCTGTAAAAAGAATTTATGATGCAAGACAATCAAACTAGGCCTGGTATTGAACCTAATACTGAGTTTTTTGATTGTTAGTTGGTATTCATCCAACTCCTCTTCCCCCTCCAGAACTGGTTCCGGTAAATGTTTATAATAGCTCTCCCTTCAAACCCCAAGGCGTGCAAAAGTAAATATTTTCTTCTTTCAGCATGAAATCTAAGTGCTCCTATAGCAGCTAAATTGGTTTCAAAGGCATCAACCCACTGTTTCCATCGTATGGGGACTTCGCCTGACATTTCTAGAAATGCCGGTGGTGGAGTTACTGCTTGCATGACACCACACAGTGACACAAACTTGACTGTAAGCTAAATCTTTAAGATGGAGGGTATATTTCTTTCTTTTTTTCCAAATAGAAGCCTGAAAGAACCAGAGAGGATGAAAAAAGGGCTAGGTGTAGAATATCCTTCTCATATCTCTAATAAAAAGAGACTAAGCTTGCATTCTTAACATTTGACAGGAAAGTACACAGAATTAAAGAGTCAGTGCTCCTGACATCCTGGAATAAAAATGTGCCCAGTTAAAATATGTGACCAGCAAACCGCTGTTCAGTTCAGCGCTGAAGGTATTTACTGCTGTGCAGATCAGCATAGAATTTCTTCACCGGCTCTTACAACCTGCATACACTGTATCACAGAATCTGTGGGGACACTGTGCAGCTCAACACGGAGTACGCCGAAACAACTGTGCAAGTCAGCAAGGAGATGACTTGCCGCCTCACAGCACAACAATTGCAGTGCCGGCACTTCTCCATGGACTGGTTGACTTGCAGGCTGCGTGATGGGGTCGAGCAGCTGGACCGCTAACCAACGACGTTCAATCCGTTGCACTTTCCGCCGCCAAAACAGTGACGTCACCACAACTCTTTCCCACACTGTTTGCTGGAATGCACGTTAAGTTATGCGTTCCAACCAGGCGCACCTGCCAAGGCCTCAATGTACGTCATACCGGCCTCGCACTGTGCATGGCTGTTTAGCGCTTCAACCTTTTACACTGTGCGCCGACAGGAAAGCCTCGCACAAGAAGAAATTGCAGACAAACCTGATCCTGGTCCAACAAGAGACTTTCTTTGTTGAATGACTCCTCGCCCCTCAGAATAATTTTTCCTCCATCATCGCAGCAGGGGATGGCCTCCATTATAGGGTTCGTGTTGGTGACTCACCACTCATTGCCAAAAATGATGTTGTAATCAACCAAGTGGACACAGATAAGTGTATAAGTATGTAACTTTATTCTTTGTACAGCAAGCCACCAGAAGAAGAGTCCAAGTCAGGAAAACAGCCCCAACCGCCGTTCCACAGAATCTCGCCTTGAGCATGGAACCCAGGGAAGCAGGATTCCATGCTCAATGCTCTATGAATACAACACGAGCACTACAGTTGCCCACTGCTAGTGATGTGAAGTAGGCCTGGGTGGTAAATTCCGTTCCGCTCGCGGAATTTGCGAAATTTTGGCAATTCCGCGTTCCACGGAGAATGCGGAATTGCCCAAAATTCCGCGATCCGCGGCGTAGCGGAATTTTTTCCTTGTTCGCGCTTTCAAAATGCATGTTTACGCACGCGGTAGCGACTCACCGGGATCCCTGCGTTCGCCGACGAGTTTTCCTATCCGTTCGCGTGATCCCGCAAGAGTGTGCGATCGCGAACACGTCATTCGGACGCGCCATCGGACATCTGCGTTCGCGAACAGGAAACACGCATCGCAAGCGGGCGGGACAGGTGAAACAAGATGGCCACGCCAATTGGCGACCGCATGGGCAAGTTCGCAAGATATTTCCCCCGAGCACGCAAACAGCGTCCCCGAACAGGAAAAACGCATCGTGAACGGGAAGAACAAGCAATTTCGCGTGCTCGCGGAGATTTTTTACCGTTTCACGGAATTTTGCGTAACGCGACTACGCAAATTCCGCCCACCCTTAATGTGAAGCCCTGCGTCGAGTTGCGTCATGATGTGTCATTTCGAATCAGGAGCTGCGAGTGCTGTGATGTGAGGTTGTGCATTGAGTCGCATCGTGCAGCATTAGATGTGAGGGGACCCAAAGTTAGACAGAAAGAAATACACTTTGATGTCAGCCAAGGGTCCAGGACCTGGGGGCACCTCTTGGAGATCAGGACTCACTTCAGGCTGAGGCCAGCAGCAGGGCTCAGGCGGGTTCAGTTGCAGGTCCAGGTAGTTCCAGTGCATCAGGTCAGCTGGGCAGTTACAGGGAGGACTCTGAAGCTTGCTGTGTCCCTGTAACTTACAAAGGAGGTCAGCCAACTGACCCTAGAAGTGACTCTGGTTTGCCTGGAATGAGGGCAAACAAGACCAGTCTTCCTTCTCAGAAAGCAAGGCAGTCTTTCACGCAGCAAGGCAGTCCTTCTTGTGTAACTTCCACAGGCCCCGGAATGTTCTGATGAGTGGCTCCGCAGGTCAAATATTCATACCTGATGCCAGCCTAAGTGTGGGTTGGGACTCTCTGTCCTATCCCCACCTCTGGTTCTGGAACGTTCTTACCCTTCCCCTGCCAAGGCTCCAAACTGTCTTCGGTGATAAAATACAGGGCATGCCTGGTGTCAGATTCCTTTGTGTGGCCAGGAGGCAAAGCCATTTTAAATGTAAGTGGAGCTCGGTACAGACCCTCTCAGTCATCCTGTCAGGATGGTCCATTCTGCCCACACCTAAGCCCCCTTTGTTTTACTGCCTGGAACAAATACACAAACCTCAACAGCAGAGCCATTCACAGTCATTTGATCCAGGACACTGGCAGAAGGCACATGGTTAGGACAAGAAAATGTCAACATTTAGAAAGTTCAAAACACAACATAAACACCTGGCTCCGTACTAACCTACACTCCTACTATTTATGGAGCAACAGGCAGACTATTCTTTTATCTGTCCAAGTAGAATTTTTATTAAATAGTCTTTAAATTGATTCAAATTTTTTTTTCAAAAGACTGAAAAAGAAACACATATTTCTCAAATTGACACAGAAACCTTCACATATAAATAACACAATGCACAATCAAAAACAATTTGGACATACACCAAAGTGAGAATTATTTGCAACAAATTACAACAAGCGACAAAATCACTAAATGAAAACAAAAATCAAATGCAAAAACATTTAAAGCTTGCAATAAATCAAATGCAAAAAACATTTAAAGCTTGCATCATCTGTGAAAAAACATAACGTTGATTGCGTAAAATGTCCAATTTTATGGACTAAACTTATTGTTTCAGCAAGAATATCACAAAAGTGTTGAAAATAATGAATTAGTCTTTAATACATCCGACATTCAACACATTTAGATTTAACTAAATGCCTCTCTAAATGCCTCTTGAAAATGCCAACGCGTTTCAAGACCCAGGCTGTATAGTACTGGGACTCTCGTCAGGGCTTCAAACAAATGATCGGGATATTCTGATTCTTGAAGTAGGAGCAGCCGCTCCAGTTCGTTGATTCCACGCATTTTTATCTATATGTCAGTTGACTCGTTCTACTGTAGCTTTAAAGCACCACTTCTACAACTTCTATAAGTGCTAAGTTACTCACATTCCCTGTTCTATCCTTGCTCTCCCTTAGCTAATTCTGCTATTCTCAGGAGGTGCAACTGCGGACATGGTGTTCTGACTGAAGAGCATTTTGTACATTAGGACACAGCCCAAGTATTTGGAGACAGGTATGACATTGTAACACATGCTGTTTTCTGTGTCTGTAGGCCGGTGTGTAACATCCTGCCCTGTCAACTGTCCCTTCTTTATCAATGGCTATTTATTCACTTTGGTACAATATCTCTGTGTCATTTAAGCAGTATCTCAGGTATAATACTGTGATCACAACACACTTTTAAGGAGCGTAGTCATTATAATGGCAGGAATGGGGGTCAATGCTGCTAGCAGCACCCATGATCATTTTCTCTAATTGTTCTGAAAGTCTTGAGGCATTGTTCCAATCGTTGGTACGTGTGGCTAGTGTGACTAGTTGGAAGAATGTCTTATCTTCTGCTGTACTTTTACTCTTTTCAAAAAGTCTGCTGAAGAATAAGGTAGAAGCCTCAGAGATGATACCTGTAAACAGAAAAAGTAACCGTTGGTGCCTGTCTTCAAGTAATTTGAGAGGTTACTAGCACTTCTATTACTTAGGCACATTTGATATGAGGAAAACAAAGTGATGAAAAAGGTAAAGATGTCTCGTTGTCACAGGTTGTAGACTGAGGGGTTGGGGCATTCATTTTTCCAGACGTCTTTAGTTGATGTATCGTTGGTATCCGCTTACACACTCCTCCTTTTTCTTTAGCACATGCAACCCTTCAGGATGAGCTTGGGATACCATTCCCACTTGGTTGTTTCCGTGGAACACATGTATTTTCTGTGTGGCTCCTGGCCCCTTGCACAACCCCTCAATCACATGTGAGATGAACGCCGGTCCATTGTCAGAACCCAAAAACATAGGTACTTTAAAGCGCGGTATGAACTCTTTCAGGAGCCATTTGGCAATAATTTGTGTATTGCCATTCTTGGATTGGCATACCTCAGTCCAATTGCTGATCATGCACACAATAACCAACACGTACTTGTAGTTTGAGTAGGGGGCATGCTGATGAAGTCCATTTAATGTGGGGAAATGAAGTGGCCTGGGGCAGCGGAAATACAGCGTTAGGAAAACAGGCTGATCTTCCCATCACGTCCTACAAGTGATGAACCATGAAAAAGACGGGCCATGGGACCAAGCATTATCGTTGGTATACATATTTTTCCATTTGGGCCTAACCGTATTCCTTTTTTTTTTTATTGCATACATCATCCCTTGTTCCCTTCTTCCTTTTCTCCCACCCAGCCCTTCCAATAATATACTTAGGGTCACAGTACATATCATCATCCTTTATCTTTATATCATGATATCATGTGTAGTAGAAGCAATCTGAACCATTGTATACTCACAACCAATTAATGCTATTCCTTTTTATACATCTGCATCAATAAATTATTTACCAATTGATACATAGTCCTTGGAGGAGGTGTGTGCAGCACATTCTACAATTGAAACTTTGATAGCAACATGTCTAGCAATAGGTGAGCTATCAATGGTGCACGCTGCATTTGTTGGCCAGCTGAGGTAAGGAGGGAACTCCAAATGGAGGAAAGAACCTAAAAATTATATTGGCGTCCCTGTACAAGACTGTAAAAAGAAATTCATTTATCTCTAGAAGCAAAAGAAGAATTAAAACATTGTACTATAGCTTGTCCCAACAGCAAACACAGATGAAAATCTTTTTTTCTCTCTTGGGACAAGTAGGCCTAACCCCCTAGCTCAAACCCTTTGGATGTTAGTTTGCAGTACCACATTATGGATCATGTAAGGGCACTGTCTGCAGTGAAGGTAATATTTGTGTCCATGTTATAATGCTGTTCAAACTTGTATTTACTGTTCATTAATTGAAAGCCTCTATTATTAGGGTGAGCGCTCTAAGTAAATGTTGTAAGCTCAGACTGTACTACTGACAGTCGTTAGAATATAAAAATGTGTACACATATGTTCAATATTTAGCAATGTGAGGCTATGTATACTGCTCTCAGAATGCTCAGTAAACTACTGGAATATGGTAGGTACCATTTCTTTGCAACATATAAATAAGCAAGCATTGGCAAAGCCAGTAGGTCCGAAATTGTTGGTCAGCCCTTTGGCTCTGTCAATGCGCAACCCATCCTTTTCTTACAATATTTCTGTGGGAGCTGCTGGGCCCTCACCATTATAACAAACATTAGCAAAAAATAAAAATTGTTTTAGTGTCAAACATCACACATTGCACAGTCGTTACTGGCACAGAATAAAACAACTGTGTGTCGATATGCTCCTTGTGAAAGAACAGAATGAAGTCACTCACAGTGAAGCTAGCCAAGTAATAATAAATAAAGTGCACCCATGTCCTTGGATTTGTGCAGATATACAACTTTTGTGAATTCACAAGACTACAGAAGTAGGCCAAGAAATAGTACTCCTAGAAAACATATATGTGAACTTCATTTAAGCATGAGCAAATATGTAGGTGTACCAACTTCGCAGCGCGTTGTTAAGTCAAACACATTTCCTCTTATTTTTTATTTTTTTTGTGTTCATAAATACAAAAGAACTTTCAGTGTCAGTTTTAGGTCATGTCGGTTCTATGTATAGTTGCTGGTACTTATATATTTATTAATTGTTCAGGGACAAGCTGATGGGGCTTTAAGTGTTGATCAGAACTTGGAATATGCCTTAGTGAAAATAGGGTGATCCCCAGGCAATAAACTATTTTTATTTTTTCTTAAATATTTATTTGTTTATTTCTTTCTTTCAATTGTAGTACTTATCTTGCCTATTTTATTCCTAAGTAGTCCGTTCAGGCACTGCTGAGATTTGTTGCTGCTTTAATATCACAGTGGGCACATGGTCCAGCTTTGATCCAAACGTGTGGGAAACTTATGGTGACGTAACATTTGATCTAATATAGACCCCTTGTGTATTTTAAAGTAATTTTGGAAGGATTGGTTGTGTAACCCTCAAAATCCCCCCTCATACACGATCAGCAGTATATAATTTTGGATAAATAATTGATCAATTGTATGAATGTTTGAATGAGGGAAGATATATATGTGTTTGAGCATGATGAATTAAAAAGATGCATGAACCTCTATATAGTGAAATGAACTTTTATGTGATGTAATGGGTTATGTAGGTCTGTGTGGTAATGCTGGAACCCATTTAACAACTGAGTGGACACTTTGATAATGGACCTTTAAATAATGATACTAAATGGATGTGAACGGATTTAATGGTAAAAACAATACTTAATGAATATGTAAAATCATTTATAGGATTATGTTTATTGTATATTTTCGTTTTATTAGGTACATCAAAAACTTTTTTTTTTTCAAATGTGTTCACACCTAACCCACCTGTTATACCCAATATGTTGTCTACTCTTCACCAAACATTCTCAGTCTATGACCTGTGGCTAGGTGCGCAACAGTAGCTGTGCCCTTGTGCAGGCACAACATTCAGAAATAAAATATACAAATACACTGAATTTAACACCTATAAAAAACGTTCAACACATTGGTGTGGCCCTATCTTTTTGTGGTACTGACACGGACAGGGCTTCCTGGCCTCTTATTGCTCTAGATCTAGTTGTTATATATACTATGGGTGGCCAGTGTTCGTACCTGGTAGGGTGTATTCAACTGGATGACATTTTTTTCAGGGGCCCCAGTGATCACCACCCATCATATGTCTGGAAACTTTAAAATATCGAGGAATCCAAATTTATTTCATAGAGGTAAAGTTGAAGGGTGGCAATCTAGATAGATGTGTGTCTGGAATTCGATGGTGGACCATATTCTGGACAATGCTACTGCTGTCCCCTTTGGGCAGAGTATCAATCATTAAAACAATTGTGTTACTTATACTCTTTTATTTTTCACAGCACGCCTGTTTGTCCACCCCGTGCTATTACTACCAAAATCTAAGGCCTATCTTGTCAGAGCTGATCAGCCCTCAGCACAAGTGATGTCTCACTCTCTCCATAGAAAAGGTAATGCACCCAATACATGCCTGGGGAATGTGGTCCCCACCTTTGAAATATACACAACTTGGCACTACAGATGATATTTATAGCATGATGGCTGGCTGTGGACACAGACCCTGAGCCACTAGACCTGCTAAATGACCTGCTAAACATTGATGGAAACCCTGAGTTACATGTACTTTATGCCAAAAGCGGACAATATCTGTATAGGCTCATTCTTTACCAACAGTCTGCTCTTGTTGCCGCAACTGAACAAATAAGCTGGGATCAGTTGCATCATACACACCGTCCCCTGTTGGTGATACCCCAGCTACTTTTAGTGGCCAAACAACACTCTCTGAAAAATGTGTCACTGAAGGACATGCGTATATTTATATATCCATGCACACTCAGCTGACTTTACCTCAAGCAGTGTTGATGCACGTAGTGAAAAAAACTATTTTGCCTTCTCGCTGCCGCAAAAAAAAACACTATTTTCTTCACCACCACTTCAACCCAGCACAACTCTTTAAACTGATGCCAGGCAAAGATGTTGCCGGGCAGTAGTGTGTCTTCAGTACAGTGGTCATAGAGGAACGAAGCATATATATATATATATATATATATATATATATATATATATATATATATATATATATACATACATACATACCCAGTTACTAAACTTCATAATGCGAGACCTGAAACCCTGTATCTAATCTCGGCTCCCCCATTCACCAAATTGTGTGATCTTAGACATTTATTTTTCATGTTCCTCTTTTCTAGCTTTGTTCAATATAGGCATGTCTGCCATGGTGGGGAAGAGACTCAGTCTCTCCTAATTCATTCTTTAAAACTTAAAAAGTGTTCACAACGCACTTGACATAATCTGTTGAACTAAACTGGAAACTTATACACTAAAATTATTATTTTCTTTTATCAAAACTGTTATTCCATTCACACAGCTCTCCATGTTCTGCTAACTGTATACAGATATATACATATATTTTAATTTCCTGTTCGTTCGTACCCACAGGAAGCTATTGCATTGTGTCTTTCTGGCCTGGCTCAACGCCCAGACTCTGCGGCCAGCGTTAATATAACGGCAGCCCAAGAGAAATCCTTTAACCCTTCAATACCTCGTAATATCCAGACACGTGTTGTCTTTAATTGTACGTAAAATATAGCTTATTATAAAATAATATGGCGTTTTTGTAAAGTGCACGTTTACTCAGAATGGTATTTTGACGCTAAACAGCAGATCCTTATCGTTCCCTCAACTCAATGGTACTCATTTCATCCACCTCAGAATGATGAAGGGTTGATCAGACCCCGCATCTATTCACTTCAGAACGATAAAATGCTAAGTAGACCTGGTAGCATCTGAACTTATGACCATGAAGTCAAACACAGGCTCAAGCACGTTCTCTGTGTGTCATGCATGTTGTGTAAACGCCGTATATTCTAGTCTTTTCTCCTAAAGGCCTATAATAATTGTATTGGACCTATGTTTTTAATCATATTATTGTTCTATATAGCTGAATTAATCTGTGTATTTGTATCAAAGGTAAAATAGCTCTACTTTCCTATGGAAGTTGGTGGTGTGGCCTTCATTAATTTGTTTCTACACTTTCTAATGTCCAGGCAATAACTGACCTTTAACCTTCTTTGGGTAGCAGTATATTTTCTTTGAGAAGGACAGGGCTGATAACATACCATTAGGTGAAATGCAATTTCAGTCTTTTCTATTCACTGAAAGCCACAAAACATTTCCCATCAGACAAGTACAAGTGGTGTCTCATTTGGTGCTTGCAAATTATCCTCCTAATTTGTCCAGTTTCAGAGGTGGACCCCAATGTGCACTACCTCTCCCTCCTCTCTCACGGTACCGCACTCCTGTTCCTTGGCACTTCATCTTCTCTACTCCCCCCATTAGTCCTGCACAAAGATTACATCCCTTTCATAAACTTATTTTTACTTTATCATTTATTAAAAAATGGGTGTAGTTAGTGTGCATTCCATTCCATCAATGTGTCTCCTTGTCTCCTCTTTTCTCTCTAATAATTACCATCTGGTCCGAGATGTATGTTGCTCTTAGTCCAATGTCACTAACTTCCTTGGCCACGAGACACAATTTCAAAATCTTTGCTACTAGCTAACTCCAACTGTGTGTGTTCTGTAGCTGTACTTCCTAGATCTATGCTTGTACTTGGGCTACCTGCCCGTGCCTGAAGAGGTGGCACTTTCCACTGCCTGGGCTGTTGAATTGCGCGCAGGTAGGAGTAAATTATTTGGGTCTTAATTGCCTTGTGTTGCGGCTGTATGTGGGGTGCAACACTTGCATGTTGCCTACTAAGGCACATCATGGTACTTGTAGTGTAACTGCATCTATATGTCTGTTTTTCATGATCGTTATCAATCATTACGTGTGTGAGCCTTCCCAGTGCTCATCAACAATGTAAACCGAGTGGTAGCCCTCTGGCTGCGCTCCAATGTTCTCCTCATAAGTACTTCCTTCCACTCGTGAGCTTATTATAGTAATGCCTAAATTTTATTAACAAGAATTGTAGGCCTGTGTTTCCAGTTAAATGTAACAATGTATTTCAAAGCATTTATAACCTACCCTCATGACATGGAGCAGGGGGTGTCTTTGTGTGCTTTAGCGAATCAGAAAGTTTAGCTACTTATGGGAACGTAAATGTAATATTAACTGTGATACTGCGCCACTGTATTTATTTAATTTCTTTTTTGTTTTGGTATTCTAACTAGCAGGGTCTCATCGCCATCGAATGATGATGAGACTTCAGCAACACGTAATGCTTTGAAAACAGGATATACTAATATAACAATAATATTCACGGTGAACTCAAGCACTCTCAACTCACATGTTTAAAAATACATTAGCAGGCCCAGGTATTCCTGTCTCGCTAAAACAGATCAAATACTGTTAGATGATCAGGCCAAAGCATAATATGGGGGGGTCAAGGGACATACCTGAGAGGAAGGGGCTTAAGGGAGCTAACAGGAGGAATGGAGATACGACTCCACCCCCACTTTGGCTACCAATTGGCCTGGACAAATGGTAGGCAAAACATGTGAGAGACAGAAGAAAAGAGGCGCAATGTATGGATAATGTGCAATGAAGACAAGAGCAACTACTTAGCGGGATTGCGGCTACGTATTAAAGGCAAGACAATCCAGACAACAGCTACCTGGCGCAGCTGCCCGTAATAGTGAGGAAAAGTGGGGGCAATTGAGTCAACAATAATAACAAGCAGTCTGCCGCTCGGCTAGTGAGTGGAAAGCTGGCAGAACAGCAACAGATGGGGGCGGTGGCGGGAGAGAACTGTGGTGGGACAGCAGGGCTAATAGATGTATAACAAAACGAAGCACAAGAAACAGACATAACGGACAACAAATAAACAATAATTAAATAAATGAAACGCATTTCAAAAAGGAATACGTATCAATGTAACAGTGGTGGCTGAGAAAGCAGCCTGGAAGGACAGAGGAAGGAGGGGCGAGGTGGGACTACAGCGGAGCTGCGAGGCCTACTTCCTCATTCTGCGCAGAGGGAGAAAGCAGGAAGGTAAACGGGAGGTCAAACTGTGCTAGAGACTTCAAAGTGGTTAGTTCCTGCTTTCGTAGTGGCGCACGTAACAGCAGTGAAAAGCGCCGATGAGAAAGCGAGAGAAATCTAAGAGTCAAAAAGAGAAGAGCACCCAAGCAATGCAAAATAGAATCAGAGAGGGATGTACTAGAGAGAGCGAAGAAAGGGTGTGTGAACAAACAGGAGAGACACCTAAGGAAAAAGGGCGCATTGACGCCGAAAAGTAGAATGGTGTCGCAAGGCGGGAAGGAGGTCAGGAAAGAGAAATGTATGAAGAACAACAAATTGAGAAGGAAGGGAGTGAGTGAAGGAACCAAACTAAATATAGAAAAAGTTACAGAAGACGAAAGTGTGAAGAAAAAACTGAAAAATGCACTGTTGAAAGAAGAATACAAAATGGCGGCAAGAGCATTCAAAATGGCGGCGAAATACACCCTAAGAAAAATGCGACAACACCACAGTCACGCGTGCCACTTGTGCACCGTGTCAAGGGCGCAACAGCCCACAACTAAATCCAAACAGTCAATTGAAAAAGAACGTCAAAGACCTGCAATAATGATATACAAAAAAAATGTGCGCCAAATATTAAAACATGTCAAAACAAGGGAAAGCGGCAAACGCACGTGCACAATGCCAGAATTCAAAAACACACAATTGTTTCCCAGGACTCAAACCTCAAGCAGTACGAAGCAAATTAAAAACCCCACAGATTATAAATACCAAAACATAAAACGCTGCAGAAGCACTTGTGCACAATGCCAGAATTCGAAAAACACACAAGTGTTTCCCAGGACTCAAACCTCAAGCATCAACCAGAAGCATATGCAAGGGAAAGGGCAAAGATAAGAACGAGGAAGTGAAAACGGCAATGAAAGTGAGAGCACAATATTTCTCAAAAAGGCAACGACAAAGAGGCCAAAGACAGAATGGGCAAGAGAACGCAGCAAAAAGGAAACCACGACAACTAAAGAGCAGAGCACCAAAGAGCCTCGGAGAGATGTGACCAGCCACAAAGAGGGAAGAGGGCGGCGGTCGTGGCACAACAGAAACTACAGGGGACCAGGGAGGGGCACGGCGACACCCCGGAGGACCCAATCCACCGGACCACACACACCAGAGACCGGAGGAAAGGCAGGGGAAAAAAAAGTGTCCCTGACTTACCCGGTCGGTGGAGGGGAGAGGCGGGGAGAGGCCATGGGCAGCCGCAGGCGTGTCCCAGGTCCACACTGCAGAGGAACCGTCCGCACGAGACCTTCGCGGTCGCCAGCTGATGGGGGGTAAATGGAGAGACACTGCAGTGGTCACACATGGCTTACCAGCTCACGAGAGCAAGACCTGCGCTCTGCACGTTCTCTTGAAAGGAAGGAACAACGATGTCAAATACAGTAGCACTTTATTAAGCAATTCAAACCCACAGGAAACAGTTCAACTTAAATGTGTGTTCATCAACACATGATCAGGTCAAAGCATAAAACAATTCAATTTAAATGTTGCCCATCTACATATGAGCAGTTCAAAGCATAAAACAATTCAATTTAAATGTTGCCCATCTACATATGAGCAGTTCAAAGCATAAAACAATTCAATTTAAATGTTGCCCATCTACATATGAGCAGTATGAAAAAATAAATGCATAAATGCATCGACAATGTTCAAACTCAGTTGTTCAAAGAAGCAAATATATGACTAAAATATTATGCTATAAGCAGCTGCCCAAGGAGCAACCCTAACTCTAAAGAGGATGGGTAGGCTAGTGCCTAGAAGGCTAATCTTTTCTTAAGAAAGCAACACCATTCAAGACTACGCAGTTTAAACTAAGTTAAATGCAATGACTTGGTTTAGAATGAGCTGAATTAGATAGGCTGTCAAAGCCAAAAGGCTAAATTATTAAAGAGGCTGAATAAGCTAATGATGAAATAATCAGATAGGCTGACAAAACCAATAGGCTATGCCATCAGATAGGCCGTTAAAGCCAAAAGGCTAAATTATTAAGAAAAGAATATTACCACCTTGAAAGTTTGAAGCTCTAGCCCAGTAGTACGGACGATCGATCGCACGGGAACCCTCTAACTGCAGTCAAGCTCTGATGCAATGGAGAGTTCAAAGCTTATACTGTGGGCGAGGCTCTTTTATATAGTTGAATGCAGAACTTTATCGTTAAATGCAGAACTTGCCTACGTGTGCACGAGGCTTGACACGAGATGTGACGCAGGCCACCTGGCCACCTGCTTTACTGGAAAATTTTATGTGAGAAGTGGTATCATGATAAAACAGAACTGGTGGCAGAAGGTCAGAGTACTCTGACCGCAAAAAGTAAACAAAGGATAACTTTTACCGTGAAAAATGCTTTAGAATTAATATTAAATATATTAATTCTTGGTCAAGTTCCTGCCTTGGGTTCCAGTTTAGCAAGCGCGGAAAGTCCCATAGCTAAGAATATCATGAATCTTGCATGTGACACTGCCAGATGATCCATCACATTGTCATGTGGGTGGGGGCCACCCTTATTCTTGTAACTGTGGAAAGTTACAAGACAGGCTAATGTTGTATCTGGGTGGATGGGACAGATTTCTGCTAGCAGATCAGTGAGGCCTACGAGGTCTGTTTCATTATTATTATGAAAATGAGAGCAAGAGTCACTTGCTTTTGGGCCTACACATTTGTATCTTAGGAAGGTATGCTTGGGCCTATGTAAGATATAGTTATCTAGGGAGCTGGGCTTGGGCCTATGTGAGAAGTGCTACCAGGACAAGGGAAAGTGGACAATTTAAGACATTCTATCTGAGCCTGCCTGGTAGGGCCTATCTAGGAGTATCATGTTTGGTGGGTAGTGCCAAACCAGTAATGAGTTTCTTGTTAAATGGTAATACGGGACTTTCGGGACCCTCCATCAAAAATAATGAATTAATCTTTAATACATCCGACATTCAACACATTTAGATTTAACTAAATGCCTCTCTAAATGCCTCTTGAAAATGCCAACGCGTTTCAAGACCCAGGCTGTATAGTACTGGGACTCTCGTCAGGGCTTCAAACAAATGATCGGGATATTCTGATTCTTGAAGTAGGAGCAGCCGCTCCAGTTCGTTGATTCCACGCATTTTTATCTATATGTCAGTTGACTCGTTCTACTGTAGCTTTAAAGCACCACGTGCACACTTTAAACTGTGTATAATTCTTGCGCAAAGGCTGCAGAGCATGGACAGGAGCTATTCGGATTGGGACTCACAATTTTTAAATGAGTTCGTCCGATATTGAGTGAGAGATGCCGGGTGAGAGTTAATCCAGTTTGTTCAATGAAGTCGATACAAAATCAATTCCAGAGAATGCGAGCACGCTCGCTTTTGAGCAGAAGAAAAGCCTGCCTTTTGCAGAGTCTAATATCGGACGAACTCATTTAAAAATTGTGAGTCCCAATCCGAATAGCTCCTGTCCATGCTCTGCAGCCTTTGCGCAAGAATTATACACAGTTTAAAGTGTGCACGTGGTGCTTTAAAGCTACAGTAGAACGAGTCAACTGACATATAGATAAAAACGCATGGAATCAACGAACTGGAGTGGCTGCTCCTACTTCAAGAATCAGAATATCCCGATCATTTGTTTGAAGCCCTGACGAGAGTCCCAGTACTATCCAGCCTGGGTCTTGAAACGCGTTGGCATTTTCAAGAGGCATTTAGAGAGGCATTTAGTTAAATCTAAATGTGTTGAGTGTCGGATGTATTAAAGATTAATTCATTATTTTCAACACTTTTGTGATATTCTTGCTGAAACAATAAGGTTAGTCCATAAAATTGGACATTTTACGCAATCACCGTTATGTTTTTTCACAGATGATGCAAGCTTTAAATGTTTTTTGCATTTGATTTATTGCAAGCTTTAAATGTTTTTTGCATTTGATTTATGTTTGTTTTCATTTAGTGATTTTGTCGCTTGTTGTAATTTGATGCAAATAATTCTCACTTTGGTGTATGTCCAAATTGTTTTTGATTGTGCATTGTGTTATTTATAAGTGAAGGTTTCTGTGTCAATTTGAGAAATATGTGTTTCTTTTTCAGTCTTTTGAAAAAATTGTTTTGAATCAATTTAAAGACTATTTAATAAAAATTCTACTTGGACAGATAAAAGAATAGTCTGCCCGTTACTCCATAAATAGTAGGAGTGTAGGTTAGTACGGAGCCAGGTGTTTATGTTGTGTTTTGAATTTTGAATAGCCCTACCTGGCCCCGGTCCTTTGGGCTTAACCCCTATTGTTGTTAATAACATTTAGAAAGTGGCATTTTCAGAATTGTGACTTAAAGTCCTACTTTACCATTAAAAAAGATTTTAAATTACAAATCATTTGAGTGCACACAACAGATCTCTATCTGCTCTTGATCCAACGCTATTATGTATTAAATGTAAAAATGTAGTCCAGTGCTAGTCTATTGGAGAAATAGCCTTAAAACAGCAAAAAATGACTCTAGGAGTTTTTCACTGTCAGGAGATGTATAACTGCAGTACACATGTCCTACTTCTTACATACAATGCAACCTATCCTATGAGGCTGTAGGGCCTACCTTAGCAGTGTCTTGTATGTACTAAAATGGAAGGTTTAGGACTGGCAAGAAGTTTATTTTGCCAGGACAAAATGGCAGTTTAAAACTGCACCACAGCCTGCAGTGGCAGACCTGAGACATGTTTTAAAACTCTCCTTTAGTGGGTGGCACAATGCGTGCAGCATTTAATTTACAGGCCCTGGGTACATGTAGTGCCATATACTATGGACTTACAGGTAAATAAGGCAGACAGTACCTCCATGGCCACTAATAGCAGGCCCTGAGGATTGAGCTCAGGCTACTTTAGTGACATTGAGGGTTCACCTTGACAAGAGTTGTGTTTATGCCATGAGGTGAGCTGTTGTCCACCCCACATAATAATCCGGTTTCCTTCAGATTGTACGTATATTGCTATGATTTGTCTGTGCTGGGTAGGCTTAGGCTTTAATAGTATCTTACATAGTTTAGATATAGTCCTTCTGCTGGAGTACATTATGAATAAAAGGGCTCCAAAGGCATTTTTCCCCAGTTGCTGTCTCTCCCCTTACAGGGTAGATCACACTGTGCTGTAACTGGTCATAATGCATTCACTCATACTTATTGAAATGTAATTTGCATTGCTTGAAAATGTTTATCACATCCTTTTGGAGCATGTCTATTATTAGTCCCCATCCTCCTGTCCTCCATTTATCAAAAGGGCCACAGTGAGGTGCCAGGATACAATTTTGATTTAGGTGAATGGGTATATATGAAGAAGCGAATGAAGTGATGTGTTACTTCCAAGATATATTGGCCCTGATGGATAAAGTTGTGTAAATTGGCATACTAAAGTAAGCATTTAACAACCTTTCCTACCCATTCTATTTTAGGCCACATCAGTTTTCTATTTGGACTATTGTATTAGGACACAGTTATGCTGCTTGATGGTATATAGAAGTCTGGCAATGCAAGTCCCCCCTGAATCTTACTGCAATTTAAAAGTCTCAATGAAATTCCCCAAAATGCCAGGGGTAGTTGAAGTGACTTCACATGCCTCTTGACCTTCACTTTCACTTTCACTCACACTTACACATGCTTATACATTCACACGCTTGCACACATACACACACACTCACACATACACACACACTCTACCTACACATGCACACTCTTTCACACATACACACACTCTGTTACATAAACACACTCAAAATTGAAAGCCTGCATACAACATACATACATTTAAAAGCATTTATTTTACTTACTTTAGCTGCCAGGGAAAATCATAGTCCAGCTATTTGTGCTCCATCTTTTATTAAACTAATTTCGAATAATGTAATATTATAATAAATGATAACAAATGACAGAACATTAGGTGAGTGAAGCCCCCACCAACGTCCATAAGGACGAGCTGCTCCTGTTCCTGCCACTGATTTTGCCACTGCTTATGCTAAGGGTCGCAAAGGCAGTGCCAGGGGTCTCAGCAGTGACCCCTGATAGCCCCTGAATAACGTCCATGAATTTGAAGCCTTGACTTTTTACACTCACTGTGTAATGAGGCATTTGTCAGGGAAGACAAAACATGTGATGGAAGCTTTACTGGAAATCCTTGAAAAAAGGATAATATGTTAGGAACTATGTTCATTTTTACTTTCACCCACTTCAGTAGCCCTTTAAACATGTCTCAGGCAAGCCATTGCAGAGGCTGTGTGTGCAGTTTTAAACGGCCATGTCGACCTGGCAGGTTAACCCTCTTGACAGGCCCAAACCTTCCTTTTTAATACATACAAGTCCCCCCTAAGGTAGGCCCTAGACAGCCCTAAGTACAGGGTGCAGTGTATTTAAAAAGTAGGACATGTGCTTTTAAGTTTCACATGTCCTGGTAGTGAAAAACTATTACATTCATTTTTCACTACTGCAAGGCCTATCGCTCCATTAGGTTAACATTGGGATTACCTTATTACATTTTATAAGTGCAATTTCCAATTGGTAAAATATAGATATTTCAAGTTTTGTGTCTCTGAACTCACAATTTATAGACCAAACTTATGGTAAAGTTTTAAGTCTGAAAATGGCACTTTTAGAAAGTTGGAATTTTCTTACTTTAACCATTCTGGACCTCAAACTGTCTCTGAGTACATGTCTGGGGTGTGTGACAGCTGGACTTTGTGCATTCCCTCTAGACAGCCACACACAAAGGGAGCTTAGGTGTGCCTGATGGGCATTCACATTCTGATGGGCCATTAACATCCTGATGGGTCAGCCTGGGCAAGATTGGAGGGAGGAGCTGACAACTCCACCTGAATCGGCATTTCTGTCCCCACACAAAGAGCTGCAAATGGAGTCAGGGTACGAAGGCAGGGTCTTTGTGCACTTCATAGGCCTTTCAAAGGCACAACTTGGTATATGTACTGGACCTCAGGCACCACCACTTCAGTACACTTCTGGACCTTTGGACATTCTGCCAGGAAGAAGGACTGCTGTGGTGACGTCATCTTTGACTGGCTTTTCTTTGGAGGTGATCGATGAGGTAGAGCAACGGCATACCAGGTAGGATAGCCTCCATGTCGGCACAGGACGTGCGGATGTGCGTAGAGATGAGTTTTGGTCTTATAGCCCTCCCTTCCTGCCACGTCTTTCCTAAAGGTGGGACCGCTGTACATCTGCCGGCTGTGATGCAACTCGTAATGGGCCGGGATGATGGAGTGGTGGTCGGAGCCTCATTAGCCCTCATGGCCAGCTGGGCGGTCTGAAATAGTGGGTGGTGTCAGCGGAGCGGCGGCGGTCCGCAGAAAACCTTTGGTTGTAACTCTTAATAGTGCAGTCGGGACCGTCGGCTAAATCACTGTCACCACGCCAGACCGACAAGGTGGTCCACGGACCGGCAAACTCACAATCGGGCCCTAAGTAGTCCCCTTGCCCCCCCAAAATCTTATAGTTTTGTTTCTCCCCTGAATCTTGCAAAAGTAACAGGCTGCTAAGTATGAGGGATATGGTGTTCCAAAAATGAACAATATGAAAATACATATCATTAAGGCAAGCAAAAAAGGCCATCCAGAAAGAAGTGCCCCCTCTGGTGAAGCTACTGCTTTTTGCAATTTCTTTTTGGCATTCAATCTCTAGGGAGATCTGTCTGATAGTCATCATCATGGAGGTCAAAGCTAGAGAGATCTATGTTTATAAACAGAGCAGCTTCCCTGTTGTCCATGAAATGATAAGTTGTATCATCCTTTTCACACAACAGTTTATCTGTAATTCAAGTCTTCACTTTTAAATTTAAAGTCTGGATGAAAACCTCCTCTCAAGTGTAGCTAATGAGGTGTTCAGAAAAAAGCTGTTAGGAGTGGAAAAAGGTTCTCCTTATAATTTGCCTTGCATAGTACATTCATCCTCTCAGAAAAATACTGAAATAGTCAGGATACCCCTCAACCTCTGCTTGTGGTTTACAGTGCCCAACCTTTACTCCATGTCTAGTTTGTCCTCTCCATGGTCGATTTCCCAGGAGAAAGGAAAAATACTGTTAGAAATTGGGTTTCTGGTTGCCAAAGGTATGCACCCTGTCAAAGCAGGAACCACAATATTAGTCAGAGTAAGTCAGATACACACTAAAAGATAACCTGTGCTCACCCTCTGGTAGCTTGACTCAGAGCAGTCAGGCCTGTCTAAAGAGGCAATGTGTAAAGTATTTGTGCAACACACACACATAGTAACACAATGAAAACAACACAAAAAGACTCCACTCCAGGTTAGAAAACTAAATTATAATTTTATAAATAATTCAAGACCAAAAGGGCAAAAATCCAATAAGTAAAAGTCGAGATATGAATTTTTAAAGAATAAAAAACGTTCTAGCGCTTTGAAGCAATAAGCGACTGTTAGAAGGTGGTTCTGACACTATGGGCCACCCGGATTTTCGCTTTTTGAGCACCTAGGTGTTGAGGTTTTACTGTGGGAGAGCCTCATAAATTGAGACTCATCCACAGTGAACTCATGATGAAAGAGACTGCATGTGGATTTTACTGGTGTCCCCCTAGCTTGACTAGGCCGCTGCGTAGCAGCTGGAGTAAGGGGCACCGGGCTGGTTACATGCAGACACCTGTGTACATGCGTGTGCACACGTGTAGGGGCTGCGCAGGGGAGATTCTTGGCGTGCGCAGTCCGGGAGCAGCTACAAAGTGAATGGTGTGGCAGGACTTATGCAGAATTGGGTGGTGACACGGAATAGGCCTTACACGCTAGGAAGGAACATGCCAGGGAAAGTCAGTGTGCTTTACTGTGTTTTTCACTTCATTATTCCCCTATGGGGATGTGGAGCCCATGTGCTAGATTAACTTCCATAAGGCCTACAGATTCCAGACACGCACTAAAGTCCCCTGTAGCGGATGTGAAAAGGAGTATTCTGCAGAGTCCCAAGTCATATTTGTACTGCTTTTGGGTCATCCAGAAATGTCATATTTCTCTGAGTCCCTGGCTGGGGTCTGGCCCTGGCAGGTTAGATTAATGACCTTTCTTCCCAGAGCGAAGATCTTCCTTCCAAGGAGAGAAGATAGGTGGAGCTACAGGCTAATCCATCAGCAGCTGTCGCTGGGTGCCAGGCACCAAGCTGAACCAAGGTGAAGGCAGCACTGGGGAAAGGGTCTTGTTTCAGAGACCATGTGGCCAGAGACCCTGGACGACGCCATTTTGAACAAACCCAGAGGCTGGACAAGGAGGAGGGAGCAGGGAAGTGATGTGTCACTGTTTGATAGGACAAACAGAGACTTCCTGCCAGCCCCCTACTCAACTTTTAAAAAGTGCTTGCACAGGAAGAGATGCTCTCTCTGGGGTGTGGTCTGCTGAGGCGGAAGGTGCTGGAGCCTGGTCATGGGCAGTTGGAAGGAGGAACCCCCTGACTGCCCCCCCAAGCCCCTACCAGCGCCAGAAGAAGAGCCCAGGACTGGTGTGCAGAAGCAGGGGCCTGCGCAGGAAGAAGAGAGGCCCAGGAGGAGAGCAGGCGAAAGTCTGGCGCAGGGAGCCAGTGAAGACAGCTCCCTGCCGATTCCCCCCTCTCAGAGACCCCGAGGGTGAAGGAGAGTGTTCCCAGTGGC
This sequence comes from Calotriton arnoldi, assembly GCA_963921515.1. Lineage (NCBI taxonomy): Eukaryota > Metazoa > Chordata > Amphibia > Caudata > Salamandridae > Calotriton > Calotriton arnoldi. Next base: position 1,653,301 of record CAWUFW010002191.1, on the reverse strand, counting down.
TGGAGCTGGCCATCAGGAACCAGAAGATGTGAAAATTGTGAAAATCGGAGTCCAGGGGGCCGAGATATGCCCCCCAGAAGGTAGGCGACCTTTGACCCTGCCTGGGACCGACGACGAAGCGCCTGGGGCTCCGCCGCCGGTGAAAATCATGCCCCCGGGGTGGGTCAGGTCCCGGGGGCTGCCCCTGGATACCGTAAAGGTGGGGGGAGCGCCGTCGCGCCCCCCCATGAAGAGGTGGTCGGGGGCCCGGGAGCCCATCCCCGGGCCCCGAAGCAAAGCCGGGGAGCGCGTTGCGCTCCCCGTGAAGTTATTCCCCCCACCGAAGAGAAAGTCGGGGGAGCGCCGTCACGCCCCCCGTGAAAATGATCCCGAGGGGCCCGGGACCCCATCCCCGGGCCCCGAAGCAAAGTCGGGGAGCGCCGTCGCGCTCCCCGTGAAGATTTACCCCCCCGCGAGGAGGAGGGGGCCCTGGACCCCATCCCCGGGCCCCGAAAATGCAGGGATGGAGGGGGTGCCGTCGCGCCCCCCCGAGGATGTCCGGGGGTTTGGGAGCCCATCCCCGGGCCCCGAAGCCGGAGCGGAGTCGACTCGCGTCTGCCTGCAGGAGCAGGCAGACAAGAAGACTCGGCCGGCTCCCGCGGCCACACGCGAGTGTGCGGGCCGGGCGGGGAGCCGGCGGGGACAGCCGGGGGTGGGCTCCCCGAGTTGCCCTCCATTGGAAGTTGGATGGGGGGGTCCCGGGTGGGACCGGAGCCCCCCCCAGGAGAAAGGGCGGCGCGAGGGGTCCCGGGTGGGACCGGGACCCCAGAGGCGAAAGGAGGAGACCGGGCCCCGGAAAATTGGCAAAGCGGCCGGGGGTGGGCTCCCCACGCCGCAGGACTTACCTGGGGGTCCGGGTGGGACCGGGCCCCCCACCGAGGCCCAAGAAGCGGCCGGAGGCCCACATCGCGGCTCTCCCCGGAGCAGCGGGAGAGCCACTCATCAGTTATGCGGGAGCACCCATAATGCCTTGCAGGCCTGGACCGGCCTGCAGGGGAAACCTAGCATTTTTTTTCTGCTTGTGGTGGCCCCAGGAGGACGGGGTCACGACCACACATGTGCCAAGGTGCTGGGGGAGCTGCTGGAGGAGCGCAGTCTCCCCCCAGCACGAAGAGAAAAGTCCCTCCCTAAGTTTCCTAGGGAGTTCATAAGGATAACCCCTCAAGGGCTCAACCTGCTGTAATACACCTTCTGGGCTGGAACTTTTGTTCTTTAGCTGAGGGTGTTTTGCGAAGTGCTTCATGGAGTGAAGGGCTGAGTTGGGGATGTCTGGAGAAGGGCATGCCCTAGAGGTGAAGAGGTGTAATTGCACCAGAACTGCATTTACTCACGGTTATTTCTTTTTAGAGAGACTGAAGGTCACATATGTAATGTGAAGGTACCTGTGTAAGGTGATGTCATAAGCAAAGTGGGTTATGTTGCCAGACGCTCCTGCTAGGGTGTCTGGCTGGATATGCGTAATCCTGTGATTTCATCTGTGATGCCTTTAGGGGCTGTAATTGCAACGCATTTTAATGTCCAACAAATGTGCTGAGTACTGTCATTCTAAAGTGTACGTAAACATGTATTTTTGCTGCTGCGCTTAAGTGAGGAACAACCCAGACTGTTAGCCCTGAATATGTGGGGGTGCATACTGTATGGTCAATATAAGATGCTCAGTCAGGGTTATTTGTCACTAGGGCAGGTGAACCTATTTTTAATGCGTGTGGAGGTAATGGGGTGGGTCGCCACTGGGATGGTGCCAGTGCGCAGGGCCCTCGCTCCAGGTTATGCTCAACACACTGCATTAGGGGGCAAGATGATGTGCATACATGGGAGTGGTGGTACTAGACCCCACCCCCCCCTTTTTGGGAGGGGTGGAGATGTTACGCAATGTCACAAAGTAATTCCAACAGCTTATGTATATTTGTAAATTGGTGCATAGTATTGAGTAGTGTGTATGTTTAATAAATGTTATGTTATGTTATATGATTTTTATATAGCGCAAAATCACCTTCAGGTCTCTAAGCGCTTCTAGAGAAAAGTGAGCAAGTCACTAGGGCAGAAATAAAATAGCAGCAGCAGAGACAGAAGATTACGTGATCGTTAACGCCTCTCTAAATAGGAAAGTCTTTAGACGCTTCCTAAAGATGAGCAGAGCCGGTTCCCTGCGAAGGAACTCCGGCAGCTCATTCCAGATCTGCGGGAGAAGAACAGAGAACGCTCTACCCCCTTTGGATTTAGAGTCCGGCCAGGAACATATTTCTCCAGGCGATCTTTTATAAACTTGGGTGCCTGACCATAGATTGCCTTATGAGCAATACATAGACCCTTGAACTGCGCTCGCTGTTTAATAGGGAGCCAATGAAGTTTATGCAACAGGGGGTAGCGCGTGTTTTCCTAGGAAGTCTAAAAATAAGCCTGGCCGCATCATTCTGCACCACCTGCAATCTCCCAATAAGCTTCTGGGGGAGACCAATGTAAAGGGCATTCCCATAATCCAGCCTGGAGATGACAGTGGCAGAGACAATTGACTGTAATGAAGCTGTTGACAGAAGAGGAGCAAGTTTCCGTAGCTGCCTGAGTAAGCCAGTACAGGTTGCTACTACCGTGGTGACCTGGCAAGACATAGATAGTTCAGAGTCTATTTTCAGACCCAGGCTTTTTACAACCGGGGCTGGGACCGGGACTACACCTAGTTCCGGAGGCCAAAAAAGATCACACCAGGGGCTGTTACTTGTTGGGATGACGAGCAACTCAGTCTTATCCGGATTTATTTTCAATGAGTTGGCCGTCATCCAGTTCACAGTGAACCTAAGCAACTTCTTGGCCGACTCCTGGGCCTGGCAAGAGTTGTTAAGCCGGATAAGAAGTTGAGTATCATCGGCATAATTAAAGACCTGACAGTCCATGTGAGTCAGAGTCTCCACAAGGGGTTGCAGATAGATATTAAAAAGGAGTGGAGATAGTGCAGAGCCCTGAGGTACCCCACATGTCAAGGGGCCCAGATCCGATATCTGCTCACCCATCTGAACTCTCTGAGTACGGTCAGACAGAAATGACTTTAGCCATTGGTATGCTTGCCCGCTGATACCCAGATTGGTGAGACGGTTCAGTAGTGTGTTATGGTTGACCGTATCGAATGCCGCTGACAGATCTAATAAAATCAGGGCACTCGGCTGTTTAACGTCAGCCATAACTCTGAGCTCGTCCAGAACAGCCAACATCACTAGCTCGGTACTATGATGAGCTCTGAAGCCCGCCTGTCTAGCTTGGAGTAGCTGGTGGTCCTCCAAATACTTCGAGAATATCTTTAATACGTGCTGTTCCAGCATCTTGGCTAGAAAGGGTAGCTGAGAGATGGGTCTATAGTTCTTTAAAGTCAGGGAATCTGCACCAGGTTTTTTCAACAGGGGGGTAACCCTGGCTTCTTTGAGATTTGTCGGCAGATAACCCATAGCTAAAGAATTATTTAGTAGTTCCAGGATCTGCTTCTCCAGCCCTGGCAAGGCCATTTGAAAGATCCTTGGGGGGCAAGGGTCTAGCCGAGACCCTGATTTGGTATGATTCACTAATGAATCTAAGGTGACTGAGTCAATTTGAGGAAAATTGGAAAGCTGGCTACTGAGGCAGGGAGAGGGGTAAGTCTGAGGGAGGGAGCCGGAATCGGTGGGGGTTCTAGCAATGTACTCTTACTTTTATAAAGCAAAGTACAGACTGGACAATCAATTATTGAGTGTTATTTCTGCGCACCTGCAAATGGCGATTACTAGCCCACACCACCTCCCTTGAGTAAAGCCTCAGACTGCTCTGCAACGCTACCCTCTGAGAGTCAGGCGCTACAATTGGGTGTTTGGTTCCCAGTGAAGGACAAATGTAGTCATGTTATTTGTGCAGGCCTCACAGATGCTGGCTCGTTTTCCAACAGCGACAATAGGGGTTATCTGGTCATGCTGGCTGGGGCAAAGTCAATAGTTCAGGCCAATCACGATGAAGCACAGGCTGGGGACAGGAGCCATGCAGGCCTGGTGAACAGAGTACCTTGATCCTGGTGGAAACAGAGAGATGTGGGGTGCAGACGAGCGATACGTCAATGTTGAGCCCACGGTCAAGGTGATGCATCGATTTTCTCCTCCACATTGGTTCTGAAGTGCATAGTGCAGGGTGTTTCCACTCAGTTAAGGGGATGCGTCGATCTCTAGACACTGCTCCAGTGGCAATGCGTGGTTCAGATGCACCAGGCTCTGGAGGCGGCATGCTGGTTCAGAGAGTGATGCGCCGATTCTACTCCCGCAACAGGGCCGATGCACCAGTTCTGCGACACACAGATTGGAGATGCATTGATTTCTTTGGTGCAAGCATCTGGGTCCACTTCCAGTCAACCAGGCACAGGAGCAGGTGTCGAGACTGTGATAGCCCTGAGTCTCAAGCAACAGGAGACAAGCCATCAAGTCCTTGGAGATCACTTCAGTTGCAAGGCAGAGTCCAGCTCTTCCTCAGCAGGGTCAGAGAGCAGCAGGCAGTAGCACAGCACAGCAGAAAAAGCAAGTCTTCCAGATAAGCAGTCAAGCAGAGTGTCAGTCCTTGATGCAGCACAGCAGTTCATCTGCCAGTGTTCAGTTACTGGTCCAGAAGTGTCTGATTTGTTGGGGTCAGAACCCCAGTACTTATACCCAGTTGTGCCTTTGAAGTGAGGGTGACTTCAAAGAAAGGTCTTTGAAGTGCACAGGAGCCCTTTCTTCCCATCCCTGGATCCAGACCAGCTGTGGAGGGTAATCAGCCCTGTTAGTGTAAGTGCCAGCTCCTCCCTCCTTTCCTGCCCAGGAAGAGCCCTCAGAATGCAGATGGGTCCTCAGAAACACCCAATCTTCCTGTGTTTGTGGCTGTCTAGAGGGAGTGCACAAAGTGTAGCTGCCACCTACCCCAGACCTGAATTGAAGACAGGCTGTAGGCACACAGCTATAAAAGCAGAGAAATGTCCACTTTCTAAAACTGGCATTTCTAAAATAGTAATGTCAAATACAACTTTACAGTAATGAGGATTTGCCATTACCATTCCAAAGTTATAAAACATGACAAAGATACTCCTTTCTAATCAGGAATTACAGCTTAAAAGTGTATTAATGAATTCCCAATGTTAACCTACGAGAGGAGTAAACCTCACAGTATTGAAAAATGATTTAGGTGTTTTTCACTACCAGGACATGCAAAACTTAAAAGTACATGTGCTACCTTCTACTTGCATAGCACCCTGCCTTATGGGCTACCTTAGGGGTGACGTATGTGTAATAAAAGGGGAGTTTCAGGCTTAGGAAAGGGTTTTAAATGCCAAATCAAAGTAAAACTGCACACACAGGTTCTGCAATGGCAGGCCTAAGACATGTTTAAAGTGCTACTTGTATGGGTGGCACAATCAGTGCTGCAGGCGTACTAGTAGCATTTAATTTACAGGCCTGGGTATATGGTATGCCACTTTACAAAGGACTTGCAAGTAAATTAAATATGGTAATTGTGGATACAGCAATGTTACCATGTTTAGGGGAGAAGCACACAGGCTTTAGCACTGGTGAGCAGTGGTAAAGTGCTCAGAGTCCGATGGCCAACAAAAAGAATCAGCAAAAAGAGAAGGTAAGCAGGGAAAGGGTTTGTAGGAAGATCACTCTAAGGATGACAGGTCTAAAAAAGACCCATAACAAAAGCTGGAGAATATGGGCCTGGTATCTTGAAGATAGAGATCCTTTGGCAGCACTCAGGTGTCCAACTCTGATCTCTATTTCCGCTATCCTTTCCACAAGAACTTCACATCTTTCTGTAGCTATTGCAATTGGGGCTTAGATCATCAGGAATGCCTAAAGACACTTTAGCAAGTCTTCCTTTCAAGCCAGCATGGAGATCCTTTTTGAAAGAGGGTGGCCCTCCACAAGATTGATTTTCATAAGGTCCATTGCAGACCATATTGTACCTCTCAGATGTATTTCCTCCTCATGTAGAGGCTCCACCACAGACACTAAGGTAAAGAAACGTTTGAAAATCTTACTGTGACTGTGTTTCTTTGGAGACATGTGATAGTGGGGTCATTTAATTTCAGATTGACTATGATACTTATTTAAATAGGCAGGCGAATAAATGTGAGATTTTATTAGTGTTTATCTGAAAAACAGCAATAATTGGTATTTAAAAATAAAACCACCGTAGTCCTGTCTTAGAGGGTGTAACTCTTAGGGGAGTTAGTGTAGGCCAAAGAATGTGATGAGGCAAGCTGCTAAACCAAATGACAACTTTCAGGTGTATATTGCATTGCGATCTAATGCGATGTCCATCTTTAAATTTTGAATTGCTAAGTAGGAGCTTAGCGCAATACCAAGGGCGAGTATAATAGCATATGACAGCCTGCCTCTATTTCAGACAGTCCCAGGATATCCTCAGACTGCAACTCAGGGTGCATCCATGCAATGGTTTCATGGCTGCTGGTAATAGCCGAAATGTCTGGTCAGCCAAACACCCCCTCAGTTCCATTGGGCCATGCCTCATAATCTCCAATCACTAGGAGGGGCCGGAGAAGCACCACTGCCAAGCTGTCTGCCGCCACTCAAGATGTTCCTCTGGGGAGACGATAGGACCCAACACCCCACAAGACCTTATTTGGCAGCGATGGCAATGATAACAGCAATAAACCAAGAAAAGGGCCCAAGTGTTATATTCCATATAGGTATCCTATATAGGCGCAGGTAACACTGCAACCTTTCACCTATATCCTTCCCTACATTTCATACATAACGGTTCATAGGGACTGACCTTTTACCTAGACACAACACTGCATTCAGAACGCGGGTTTTTCCCTGGTTCAATACTCATACATTATGCATGAGGCTTCTTGGAAGCACAGCAGGACTCACAGCAGGATGAACATCTCCTGTATAATATCTATGTTAAAGTTCAAGCCCGACGTCATCCTTTAGGCCGACACAGTAACACAGCAAAGTAGGACCCCTGGGGAGACCTGTGGGTATATATACATCACATCTTGCTTAGAAAGAAAGAGGAGACCGTGACTTCCCAGCTGACACACTGACCAGAGACGCTGAGGTTCCTGCATGCAGACGCTCCAGCTAGCAGTGGTCTAACATCCCTCGCGGGGTATCCAACTCGAGACCAGGATGGGGTCCCACATTCTCTAACACTCAGGTAATGGGGTGGACTAGATCCTAGAGGGATTCTTGGCATAACACCTACAGAGATGCTAGTTACATTTAGGTACATCTAGTTAGAGAGACATCGTAGGAGTACGCACCGTTTATCATGTGTTTTATGTACTTGTATATATTCATGATTTCTGCAAGATGGTAGAACTTTATCATCCTTTTACTTTCATAGTACTGCTAATCATATATCTCTGCTACTGTCTAATGGTTGTTGCAGCTCATCTATTCTACACTAGAATAACAACTGTTCAATAAATACTTATTGAAACGCCCAGCCCGTTTATTCTGTGTAACTCTCTGAGACAAACTAAGTGAGCACGAGTGACTGAGCGAAAGGTAGTATATTGTTTCCACGATCCTGGGGGATCAGGGTTGTCATGTTCTAAGGTTGCCAGAAACTATTCTCTCCTCGATAAGAGGAGACTCTAGTGGCACTGTGAGCTAGCTAATACAGACAGGCTAACGTATCCGGTGGGGGTGCACGGAATCCGTCCGCCACCAATCCCACAGTTTATGTTATCCGAACGCGCAGATCCTGTATAGGTAATATAGGAACTACACGACACAAGAGGAAGGTGATTTGGAGGGAAAAAGAAAAGAGACAAACCGCATGACATCTTGTCATCAACTGTCAGGCAGGTGCGTCTGGATAGGATTCAGGAACTGGACTTGTAATACCTTGGATAGATGTTTGAGTCTTTGTGCATGGGACTCTACATGAACAATCTGTAGGGAACAGTACACAATTAAAAATAAGTGCACAAGAGAGAGAAACAACCTGCACATTAACCTTAATTCCAACCCTGTTTGTTAAGTTTACTCTGTAGTATCACGTGCCTTTGCGTATTGCCTCCTGTTCAAACGCTGTCTCCTACTGTTCTTTCTCTCATTTAGAAGATTAGCATGAATGCTGCAACACAAAACACAACTTACAATAAGACTTTCCATTTTAGCCTTATACTCAAACTATATGTAAATGTACCCAGGTCTTTAAGTGGGCCGGGTCTCACCGGTGCTGCGCACCGACAATTTTTTAAAGGGGGCCTCGAAATGGGTCCCTATCGGGCTCTGTTTTGTGCCCTGGCACAGGCAGTCCGTCTTTTTCCGGACTGCAGTGACAGCAGGCACATCGATGCGCGTGTGCTCACATTGCTCATTTCTCACTAGTGGAGAAGATAATAGCATGACGTCATGCCAGGTGAGCGTTGTAGGGGAAGGGAAATCCTTTAAAGAGAGTCATTTTCTCTCTGGATTTCCCTTCTCTTTTTTTAAACTCAGGAGCAGCAACATCATTGTGGTGTCACCAGAGATTTTAGTGGAAGCTTTTTCAATATTATATACAAGCTATAGTTGCTGCTTATTTATCTTCTGCAACTAACAGCCACTGACAAAGACAATAGCTCTGACTTGTCGCAGGTATGATGTTACTTGTTGCATCATATATCTGGATGCAATGACAGAAACAGCAAAATACAAGTTGGGTTGCACACTATGCTAAGCACAGATTTTTAGTTAAGTGTTTTTAAGCCACGCCCTTAATTACATTGGCCATGCCCCTTTGAGAGACCCCCCCAGTTTTTTCATCCCACTTAAAGCCCTGAATGTACCACTTCGCACAACCTGCCTTTGTTTGTGCAAATGAACGCATTCAGCACAATGCGTTATGCTGTATTTCTTATCTCAAATGTCAGTCTATGAGTTCTCAGAATGAGCTGTCAAGTTCCATATATGAGTTTTCACAATGTGGTTTAAAGTTCTTGGATGATGATAAGCAAAATGTCCTTTTTGTCTCTTAAAGTTCAAAAGATTTTTTGATTTCATGCGTCCGATTTGCCTTATAAACGTGCTAACATAAATAAAAGGAATTACCTTTTGCTATTCTTCTTTGCAACAATTTGTGGAAGATGAGAAATACCTTTCTTGTTTTTAAAACACCTGTCCTCTTCTTTTCTAGATGCAGGGGCCAGACGATGTATGGAGTAAGTCTGGGCGGTGAACTCCGTTACACGGAGCTTGCGGTCAGACTTCTCATTGCAAGTGGTCGCGTATGCTCGCGACTGCTCGTGTTAAGATACTGTCCGTTCGCGTTGAGAAAGCTGCCGCTCTAGTAAAAATATACTCGAGTGGCAGAAATGAAGCAGCGCCCGCTTGCGCTGTGCATGGTGCTGTTTGCGATGATTGCACAGTGCAGACAAGCACCTGGCACTGTAAATCACTGCAAATAGCATTTATCCAATGCACTCCGCCGCTTGAGGAGCTCAGCGTAGCGTGGCAGAGGTTTTTTTGCACTTCGCGGAGTTCCGCGTAGCAGAACTCCGCGAACTCTGCCAGGCTTAGTACGGAGCAGGACACATTGCTCAGGAGATGATGGGCGAGGCAAGGGATCTGGAGATGACGGAAGATGCCGAACCCAAATGCAGGAAGGAAGACATTGGAATGCCGCTGCGACTGAAGCCGGAGAACAGGTGAGTACCAAAAAGATCTGAAGCCAAGCGTCCTGTGCATAGTTTGGCTTTCTTCGATACCTGATCCTCAGGATGTTCTAGAAGCGCAGGTGGTGGGTGTGGTTGCCGGCTCCAGGTGTTCATGCTTTCAGTTGTGAACACGTGGGTGGCGTGATGGCAGAGAGGCAGTTTACTCACTTGCTCCTTTCCGGACAGCAGTTCAAGGCTGCACGTGGAACAGAAACACTTGGTGCCTAACACTAACCACTGGGGATTTGGTAGCCTAATCGTGTAATGTGAAATACAGTAACACCTGTTGGCAAAACACAATAAACCATAATAACATGAAAACACAACCTTGTGCCTACCATTTTCCACCAGGGATTTGAGGTTGTGACCACATGCTTATACAATACATTATAGCAAAAGTATCATGGGAGGGGGGGCCACTCTTTATGAACCAAATCATGCCATGGCAGTCGTGACACAAGTCTGGCTACTCAAGGACCTCCTTTTAATCTTCTGTGGCTTTCCAATTGAGGAATGTATTAGCAAAAGTTATCTTGCTTGTATTTTTCAGGAGTGGGTAGGCATCTGATGACTGGGGTACTACAAACTGCTAACAAACAAGCTAATTGACATTGTCTCTTCTGCAGAAACAGAGCTAGCAGGAACTGCATGTTACTTTCTTTAAGCCAAGCTTAGCCTCATCAAATGAATTTTTAATCACAGCCACTCAATCCAACAAAGTTCCTGAGACAGCAGACAACACACTATAGTCAAAAGATAATTGTTCCTAAGGACCGGTATCCAGCTAGGAATAGGTAACAAAGGTAACAGCAGCAGTCCAAGTTGCAGCTAATCAAATGTCAGTAATAGTACACCCTGAGCTTCAGCCAAAAGGTAGGCATGCCTCTAACCAAATATCCTTGTAGAGAAACAGCTGGTCCCTATCTAAGACTTCATAACCAAAGAAAGTACTCAATATAATCCTTCAACTTAATGCACCTGAATAAGGCTGCTAACATTCTTGGACTCCTCCACAGAGAGGAAACAGACATTTTCTTCTAGACAAATGAAAATAGCCCTACAAACATCACCCAGATGTAAGGCCTATTCCCCAGAGGATAAATGGTCTCGATGGAAAACAGAACAAACAACCTCAAACTCTCTATGAATTTTCTGAGGACACTTAGGCACACAACCGCGAGCTGTCTTAAGACTCACACGATCAGGAAGAAAACTATGCCTCTGTGAAATATCTGTTATGTAGACATAATGTTCATAATTTCATTTTATGTTCAATATGCATGGGAACAATTCAAGGGACTAGAATCCAAGTGACTGTTATTTGCAGCACTTGTGTTTTTTGTGGTTTTTTAGCACGAAATACATTCTTGCATCCAAAATCAATGTGAGGAGAGGACTCATTTCACTGTAAAATATAGTGGCAAATGCTGTTTTTGTGTTCCCATAATTAAGCATCATTTTGCATTATTTTCATGAAATTTCCCATAACTGTGCTGATTCAAGTTATGTGAATTTTGCACACCCTTAGGAAAAACTCGAAGATAAGGAGTCTAATAAATGAAGATGCAGATTTCCAAGCATTGACTGACTGATGTAAAAGTTAATCAACATTTTGGGGGAAGGACACAGGGCCTGGTTCACAAAGGTAAGCTTACACTTTTGTGCAAGTTTACTATTTTTTGGTATTCACAAATCACAAGTTTATTCTTACTAATAGTAATTTTACAACTGCAGAGCCTTTTTAATTCTGCCTCCCAGAGAATCCGAAACTGGATGAAAAAAGCATCACCAGGAATGATGTGAAGGTTTCACAGAATTATCAGAAACAGCTTTGGAAGCTTGGCCCATTTTTTTGCTGAAAAGGTTCCCAACTCCATGACATTGGGCAGATGAGAGACAATGGTGCCATATGTAGTGCGTCCGTTTGAATGTACTTGAAGCCTCTCAACTCTTTGAACCTTCAGTAAAGAAGAGAGCATGCTTCTTAATCTTGAAAGATAAATGCACAAGATTCTCCAACTGGGAAGTAGCACTGATTTCTGTAAACATATCACCTTCCAATCATGGGTGGAAATGTGATGTCAACTAATGATTGTAGCGTCTTCCCAAGCCTGGGTACCCACTAATGATTGAGCCACACAAGTAGCTTTATATTACTCATCTTTATTCGTCTGCGTGTAACCACAAACTCAACATTCTAAACCTGGATTCACTTCACTATGCTCTAACACTTACGTCACAGTTCTATGGAGTCTAGCAGGAGCCAAAAGGGTTCCGTCATTGTTAACTCACAAGAGACTGCACAGATAACAGTCCCTGAGCATACACGTGTTCGATTAATCGAATTAAAACTTGCATAATCTGCACTACCTGCATTTCCATCATAACAAGGAGATTAACACTGTTCTCCTCTACTACCATTACTGAAGGTAAGGATTGAGTATCTCTAACCGAGAAGCATAAGAATAGTAACTAGGGGGTAGATCTACGACTGCTTTTTGTGGTCGCAAACAGGAATTCGTCCAGTTTGCCACTGCAAAAAAGGACAGCCCCATGTACAAACCATATTTTGCGAGTCGCTAATCTATTAGCGACTCGCAAAATATGGTTTGCCACTCGCCATTAGGAAGGGGCGTGCCAAGGGTGTCCCTTCCTAATAGCGAGTGCAAATGGCATGTACACTTGCAGTTTACCACCCTTCTCAAAAGGGTGGTAAACCATTCGCAAACGGGAAGGGGTCCCCTGGGACCCCTTCCACTTTGTGAATGGGTGCGAAAATATTTTTTTAGAGCAGGCAGTGGTCCCAGGGACCACTGTCTGCCCTTAAAAAATTAAACTGAAAAGTGTCTTTTTTTTTTTTAAATGCATCCCGTTTTCCTGAAGGAAAACGGGCTGCATTTTAAAAACAACTGCTTTATTGAAAAAGCAGTCACAGACATGGTCGTCTGCTGACCCCAGCAGGCCACCATCCCTGTGAGTGCGAGCCATTCCCAAAGGGGTCGCAAATTGCGACAGCCTCATGAATATTAATTAGGCATGCAATTTGCAACCCCATTGGGAATCGCTAACAGTGTCTGAGACACTGTTGTACATTCATTTTTGCCAGTCGCCAATTGCGAGTCGCAATTTGTGACTCGCAAAAATGAATGGTCGTACATCTGGCCCTAAATGCCCTCATAGCCATGATTTTATTGAGATGATCTAAAACATCCACAAGATACATTTTTGTCAGATATCGATGTATAGCTGATTTTTATATGTCCTTCCACTCCTGCAGGATAGTTTCCTTAACACACTCTTGTTTAAGTGTTAGGTGCAGGGCTACAGAACTGACAAAAAATGTTGGAAAGTGTATTAGAGTGTACATCCTGATCACCCGGCAGTCCCAAATTATTCTTATTTAATCTCCACAAAAAGGTAATATCTTCCTTGTCTAACAATCTCCCAATTGGGGCAGGAACAACATTTGCATCCTTCTCATACTCAGGTGAAGCACAAGAGGAAGGAAAGGAAACGGGTAAACCTAACAAATCATTTTTCCTTGATTTCTTTTTGGCCATCATCTCAGTAAAATCTCACAACCCAGAGACACCTTCTGTGGTAGAAATCGCTACAGCAGGAGAAACGTCCCTTCTATGTTTACTTGAGAGTTTCCACTTCATATCACACAACAGCAGCTGCAAGGTAGGAATCTAAATCCCCCAAAACTGTCTTAAGTACTACACCACAGACCAGCAATTTACATCGGTGCAGAACATTTTTAACAAATAGTGATGGCTGCTCTCGTGTATCTCGTGATCTGATGCTCTGTATCGTAAACCATCGTGTCACTAAAGGCCCACAGTGCGCACTTACCCAGGTCTGCCACAGAGAGAGCTGGGGAGCAGGAGAAGCAATTAAAACTTAAAAATAATAATAATAATAAACTCTTCTACCTCACACCTAATAATTGCAGGAATCTCCAAAATCTCAGAAGACAAGAACAGAAAGAACTGTGTTTAGAGTATTCTATTTTGCGACCTGCTGGTGTGACAAGAGAATTTAGAAAATGTGTTAATTATGTATGTAAATAGTTGACAGGGAGGCGGGCCTCCTCATATGTAAAAGACAAGGAAGAAAGATGGAACGGATAGCATTATGTGTGCTACATAACACACTCAGCATATTTTCAAATATAAGCAACAGCATTGCATTGCTGTGCCCTACATTGCATGTCCTTTATAAACCAGTGTATCATCATAATAAGCACAGACTTCATGAATGGAGAGTCTGCTAATGCTTATTGTGATGTCATTAGTCAGCGGATGATCCAGTCAACAGACCCTCTTTTCCATTTGGATTTGTAAATGTATCTCTTGTAACTTCAGTGTTGTGGTGGTCAGTTCACTTTGCATACAACTTTAATTGGACACGTAAAGAGTTTTTTATTTTATTTGTATATACCTCAAAGTATGGCAAGCTTAAGTTACACACTTACACATATCTGATGATATATTCATATTACTCATACTACAATGTTCACAAACTGCAAATATTTTAGATCAAAATGTATATTGATCTTCACAACATATGTCCTGGAAAGGGTGCCCTCAACATCTGTTCTGGTTACACATTCCTATTTGTCAAAATATTACACACTCTGTGACTGAAACTAAAAAAAACAACAAATAAGCTGGTTTTTCGTCTATAAGTTCTGAAACATAAAACCACACTTTACTTTTCTAGGTTGGAAGTGGATATGGGAGATGAATTTAACAGGACATTCCACGAATCAAGACATAACTGAGCGGCACCTGACATCCTGTCTCCATGCAGGCTTTTATGCCGTGAAGCTAGATAGAATACCCATGCACAGGCGGTGGGGTAATGTGTATTATGTTGTCGTCTTCTCAAGTATGTATTAACCGTAGTCAAATTGTCACTTTAAAATGTCACCCATGTCATGTTTTTCATGCAAAGGCCTCCGACTAGCTCACAAGGCAGGGCAGAATAACAAAATATTTGAGCAACTGGTTCTAAAATTGAGATATTAGCTGAAGAAGTGGTCGGCCGCTGAGACATAGCTATTTTTTTAAATAATTGGAAAGTAACAACGAGTGACACACAATTCTACAACAAGGGCAAATGTGCATTATTTTTCAATTATCTTCCCGAAGAAGGAAGAAATTGCCTTTCTTTATTCTTCGTGGAGAATATGGTGTTGTTCTTTAATATTTAATTAGCCCTGGAATGTACTGGTAGCGCTCTTGAGAAGCGGCCTCCCATGATATCGCTGTTGTTTACAGCGTGCCTGGAGTCTTCCTCCGCCATCCATCACGCAGCACTTGAGCCATCCACAATCCCGTTATCTGTGCTGCACTTTATTACCTCACTGTCACAATTTCCGCCGAGTCCTCAGAGCTTTTCACTCTATCTTGTCATTTATAAAAGCCAGCCAATGAGACTTTATTTTCTATGTTACAGTAAAAATACAGAGCTATGTTTTTTATCCTTTTAGAGAGATTCACAGTTCCCGTTTCATTACTGCTGTTCCTCAAGTGCACGGATGGTACAGTTAACGTCTACAAGAATAATGTACCTGGGATTTTCAATCTATTTTATATTTCCTAATTCTGTATTTTCTTACACTCCAAGGAAACTGTACTACGTGCTCAACCTTATAATAGAAAATCGGTTTCTTTCTAAAATATTCATCGGTTCTATGTTTTTGGCTCAGCGATGGCACACATTTGTTAAAAAGTTGCATCTGTCATCACATATTAACAGATGGGAATATCCCCCTGCAAGGCGGCCTTTTACAATTGTGAAAAAGTCATTCATTTTAGGCTATGCCTTCATTTATTTCGAAACTGTACTGTTGAACATTCCAAACGTGGATTTTCCTAGCACTTGTGCAATCCTACCCATTCCCTTGAAACTAGTAACTTTTCTGTTGGAGCGATTTTCCGTCAAAGAGCCATTGTTTCAACATATTCTCACCCATTCCAATAGTGTCCAGTATAATTTTTTTCTGTTTCAATTATTCAGAGATGGTGCATTACTGGCACACAAAAAAGTAGCTAATATTTCCTAAGTGCCCAGATTATAGAAGAAAACATACCTCAAGTGAGTTTTTAATATTTGACGAGGACTATACAATATACGATTTTCAACGTATAAATTCAAAGGGATAAATGAAAACAAAGTGATATTTTACAGGAACATATCCCCCAATAACAATGCTTTGCAGGCACATATAAAGAATCGTGATCTACTTGAAAACTAACGCTGGATGTCTGGGTTAGTATAAGGAGGCCATAAAATATTGTATGCTTTAATTTTTATTGGTTTCTTTTAAACCTTGCGTTCCCAAAAGAAGCTTTAAAGCATTGTGTAGAGGTCAACAGGTTTGTTCACGTCATTATTTCATTATACTAGATTAAGTGTATTATAATAACAATTAGTTTTTGTATAGCACTTTCTACCGACGTGCTCTTACTTATCAGTGTTAGCATTACTCTTGCAGACTTTGCTGCATATAATGTGGATTTGCCACTGATCCTTTTTCCTCTCCACTAGATACCCTCCTCTTCACGTAGCTTCCCCTCGTAAACCGACATGTACGCCTACCCAACTACTTATTACTCAATGCTCTCTTCTTCACAAAGCTGAAAATACACTGCATCAGCTAAACATACAGATCGCAAAGTAGTTTCTCTTATCTCGTGTCACTTACAGCAGGTGCTACAGTCTATCACTGCAATTCTCTTATCACCAGCAAACCTTCTAACTATCCTAGCATGATTTCCTACTTTAAATAGTATCCTTGCTACCCCACCTTTTGATCCTTTATTTGCTCTATTGGTTTTGCTGATTACTTTTCTTCCTAGTTTCTGTCTTAATTGGATCTTATCTGTGCCCCCTTCTACTTGCTTCTGCACACCCTGCAACTTTATTGCGTAGCTGGAACTGCTCCATAGAATGCTTGGGATGACTCCTGGTGGCCCCCTGCCCTCGGTAACCTCCCCACCTCGACGGACCACGCATGAAACCTCGGCACCATACTAACTCACTGCTCGCAATGAACCACCAGATCAACTCCATATCCTCGGCCTGCTTCAACACCCTCCGCATACTTCGAAAAACGTTCAGATGGATCCCATCCGAATCCAGAAAAATATCCAGCGCTCAGAGATAAATAATTTTCCAAATAAATAAGGCGCAATTACGCTACCTAACAAAGTCCCTTCGCGCTGGGTTCAGTGTAAAATGCAAAGTTCAGACCTTACTTACCAATCTCCAACCGAACCTGCATTGCTCACAGAAAAATAATGTAACAATGGCATATTTTTATAGTTGAATAGTTGATGGCAATAATTAATAACACACCCTTAATAAAGACGAACACAGTGTGTATATTTATAATGTTTTATCTAAATAATGTGAAAGAAATGCTCATCAAGTACCAATACACAGTACAAACCATGGAATATCACTGAATAAACAATTTAGCAAAGAGAAAATGACAAATCACGTCACATCGACAGTGCATTGAAGGAGTGGAAAGGCGAAGAGAGAAAAGTTTCAGAGACAAAATACATTTGCAAATGATTATGCAAAGTCGGGTTTCTATCTATACTAACCCAAAGGATTCAGGAAATCTGCTCCCTGGCCAGGGGAAACAGCAGGGCCCCTCAAGAAGATTTGTAAGGGCAAAGTCTAAGTCAGGAATCAGGAAACAGGAAAAAGAACGGGTAGGTCTCTACAGCAAACCGATGACAGCGACGATCATACCTAACGCCATCAGTACCTCTCGGAACAGGAGCAATGCTAGCTAACTCCTCCCACCAAGGCACCTCAATTATACCCTAAAACCCAAATGTCCAATCCACACTTGTTTCATTTCAGAGTTAAAACTACATCGTGATTGGTTAAGGAAGGGGGTGTACTGTCACACCACACTCGGCATGTCAATCTCTCTCAATGTTCTATTGTTTTGTTTTTTCATCATTAGAGCTACATCATCCCAGGAAATACAAGTATACAATATCAGACTTCAGTTTCCTTCTCTCTCCGGCCGTGTTTCAGTTTTTGTTACTTCTTGTGCCACTCTTGCGCTTCCAGAGGAAGCGTTCATCACTGTCGATTGTTTTTCGGCTTCTCGTTTAACTTTTGGCAGGCACACATAATTTTGAAGGTTGCTCACATCAGCTCTCCCTCCACATTCTCTTTTGCTTTTTCAGTTAATAATTCTTTATTTTGCTTAACCCATGTTTCTACGGAAAATAAAACAAATACAATTAATCATTTAAAAATGATTTTCTTTACACACCCTGCATCTAACCATGCGCAACCCAGGTTAGTTTTGTCTGACAAACGCTAATAATCATGCACAAAAAGCAGCATTAGTCTCTTTATCTTCATTAGTCAAGCATTTGCGGCCTAGTTCAGTACTTTAGTTCGCTCTTGCGCAGTACTATTTTCCCTCATGTTAGTTATTAAAACCACACGTTTTTTCATTGCACACTGTTAGAAAAGTTAGAAAATGTTACTAGGGGTCTCAATCCCAGCAGGTTTTATTTTTTTCGAAAACCCTGCTCCATCACTGTCATGCACGTTCTCAGCAGACTGGACTATGGCAACGCTCTGTATGCCAGAATCAACAAGAAATTACTTTGCAAACTCCAGACCATCCAGATAGTCGCAGCCAGACTTATCCTAGACATCCCCGTCGCAGTCACATCACCCAACACCTCTTCCATCTCCACTGGCTCCCTATCAAAGGAAGAATAACCTTCAAACTCATCACTCATGCATACAAGGCCCTCCACAACACCAGACCAACATACCTGAACACATACCTGAACAACCGCCTCTCCTTACATTCACCCAAAAGACACCTCCGATCAGCTGACCTCTCTCTGGCCACTGTTCCATGCAACTACAAGACCAGAACGGGAGGAAAGTCCTTCTTATACCTCACAGCGAAGGCCTGGAACGACCTCCCCCTCCGCCAAGCCCCCACACTGCTCTAGTTTAGGAAGGTCCTCAAGACTTGGCTCCTCAGGTGAGCCCAGCACTCAACAGAACCTACACCCCTCCCACCAGCGCCTTGAAACCCTCGCGGGTGAGTAGTTGCACTTTACCAATGCTGATTGATTGATTGATTGCGGGTGATGCTTCATTAAGCACTCTGTCTCATCCTTTCTCCTATGTTACACACTCTCTAGGGATGGTGAGCAGGCAGTCCATCTGACCTTCTGCCAACCCCTCCTATTAACAGGGCGTTGTATGTGTGATGCCATTAATGATGCTTCATATTATTCTGAGATTTCGTTCTACTTAATTTCAGACCTTAAAAGCCATGCTCATTTATAATGTGTACAAAAGAAGATTGGATGGTGTCATCAGTGATGTACTTAGTAATGTAATAAATTATGTCATAGAACATATGTGTAATATGTGGACTCATAAGCAGTGCATGGTAGGGGTGCAAGTTATGCTGGCACTATACCCTTAGTTTTTTCAGTAAATATATATGTGAGGTCAGAGAATATATATGTGAGGTCATAAGCAGTATATATAAATATATATTAAATGTAACAATTTAAACAAAAAAAACCTGATATTCACCAGTTATTTCAAGTAACTATAACTCGTGCCCTGCTTATGACTTCACATGTTGCATTACTCATCTCATATTTTATCATATCATTGATAACATCAATACAGCAGCTGAAATTACATCATTGACTACATCACTGTGCATGGCAGAGGTGCGAGTTATAGTTACTTCAAATAACTATAACTGGGGAATTTCATTTTTTTAGTTTAAAATGGTACATTTAAACAGACATTTTCACCTAACTATAATGTCCCTTTAAACTTTGGTTTTTATATTTCTTGAAAAAAACATAGGTTAAAGTGATGTTATAGTTAGGTGAAAATGTCTGTTTAAACGTAATGCCCATGAAACAACAGGCCCCAAAAACAATGTTGAGGTATCAACATTTCCTGTCAAAACAATTACCTGAATTGGCAATGGGAGAGACTGCCATATTTGGGCCTGGGCTTGGATGCCACAAAGGGAAACCTACCAAAAGAAGAAAGTCTTTAAAATTATACAACCAACGTAGTCCAGGATGGTGTGCCTTGAATTGATTCCATTAGGTTTTGTTACTCATAATGCCCTGCAAACCTCAAACCTTGTCTAAATAGCGACATTTTCCTTACATTTCGGTGATGAAAACTTCAGAATATGTAGGGATCATAAAATTCCTACCAACCATTTGCCAATAAAAGCACTACCCTACTTGTGTGGGTGGGCCTGGTGCCCATGAAAGAAAAAGATCAAATCAATGGCTTTTTCCTCATTCCAATGCTGCTTCCCCACAAAGTTATATCCCTCGCCTCTGATAGGAAGTGAAACCAGTGGGCACTAATCGTGTCCACTAATTTTACTTTCCTATCTGTGACATGTACATACAGTATGGGGCTTTGGGATCACAAATGCACAGAGGGGTAAGGGCTGAAGCTGAAGTTATTGTGATTAGGCCCCTACAAAGAAGTAGGTAACAGAAGCCGCTGGTGCTTGCACATGAGGTTTTCCTAGAGCCCTCCCCAGAGTTGGCCACTGCTTGCACTGGGGAAGCACTATAGGCATTGCACATAAGGGGTTAATTTACACTTGTCTCTCATTTAAGCAAAAAACATTTTAAAATTATGCATGTGGACTATATAGTATGTGAATTAAGAAAACACAGGAACACAAAGTCACAAACATTTCCAGTGGACCTAGAGAACTAGACTCTATATATATGTGCTTGCCGTGGGTATTACAATTCATGTTCTTTTCTTCTTTCCTGAGATCATCCATTTGTCCCCTCCAGAAGCCCAGCCCCAGAGTCATTGGACAGTCATTGGTGGCTCAGCTCGCATTAAAAAAAATAGCTAGTTATCCTTAAGGAGGATGAAGAGGTTCAGCAGCAGTTGCCTACAGGGTCCAGCCGACAGAGAGAATGGAGCACCTCTACCCCACCCTCCATAGGCAGTCAATCCCTCTGTCTAGAAGCACCTCCACCACCAGAGGATCCCACACCCTCCCCACTCTACAAAAGTCCGCCTCCTCCACAGAATTATGAAAAGCCTGGATAGTTTAAGACGAAGGTAGCAGAAATTTTCCAAATAATTGAGGGGCACTCTAATTAGAGAGGGAGTGGGCATGTTATGGGAGAAGGGGCTGAGCCTGTTGTGGGAGGTAAGTGTGGGACAGTTGGGGAAGGGGTAATGATCTTAGGACCTTTTTTTTATTTTTTAGTGAGGGGTATGCCTGTCGTGGAGGTGAGGGAGAGACAGTTGGGGAAGAGGTCATTTTTATTAGGATCATTTTTTGATTGGTTTTAGTCTGTGGGTGTGTCTGTTGTCGGAGTGGCTTTATTTTTGTTAAAAATAGATACTTTATTTTTCCACAACTATGGGTTTTTACTTTTTATTATTTTTGTTCCTTCTAGTTATTAAGGTTAGTAGTACCATTTGTTGTTCATTTTATTGTAACAACTGCAAAGCTAGCTGGATTCTCCATTTGCCTACTGTAGGAGCCCAAACCAGACCCATCGCTAAGAAATTGTGTAATTGTCCACCCTCATAGTCCTCTCTCTAGTCTACTATCTACTTGACATGATCTTCCTGCCGCAATAAAATGCCTCCAGTCCAGCCTCCTGCAATCAGCGTTGGAGAACAGTACTCTGTACAGGCCTAATCCTGCACCCAGTCATTGCTCACCATTAGTGAGGAATGCCACAAGAGTCAAACAAATATAGTAGACCTGTGTATATCTATATATATATTCACTGAAAAATACAACGGTTACAGGGACATTATAGTTAGGAAATAGAATTAAAAAAAACTTTGAAATTCTCTGAAATAACCAAAGGTTACAGGGTCATTATAGTTAGGCTGACATTTCACTCGTATGAAACCAGAGAAATTCAGCAGTTATAGTTACCTCAGCTAACTATAACTCACACCCCGCAATGCACTGCTTATGACCTCACATATTACATCACTCATGACATGGTCAGTGACATCACTGATTGAATCACTGATGACATCTCAAATGACATCACTGATGACATCATCCGGTGACTGTGAGTGTTTCTAAAAAGTTTATGAGTGTTAAATACATATACTCCAAGGTGTATTAATGAATCAGTGGGTGTATGAGTGCCTGTATGGATGATTTAGTGGGTGCGTGACTGACTGTATAAATGAGTGATTATATATGTCTCAGTGAATGTATGGGTGAGTGACTAATTTGTGTGAATGTCTGTATCAGTCTGTCAGTTGGTGTGTAAGTGGCTGCATGGGTTGGTGAGTAGGTACATGAGTGGCTGTATGGGTTATTAATTGGTTGTCTGAGTACCTGTATGGGTGTATGAGTATCTGTGTGGGTGGGTGCGGGTATGAGTGACTCCCTGCATGGATGGGTGAGTGGGTGAATCAGTGGCTATATGAGGTTGTGGGTGCATCTGAGAGGGGCTGTATGGGTGAGTGAGTGTGCGTATGGCTCTGTCAGTGAGTGAATGGATGTTTCAATGGTATATGGGTGAGTAACTGCATATGTGAAAGGCAGTATAGGTGTGTGTTGGAGTATATAAGTGACTACATGTGTGAGTGAGTGATTGTGAAAGTGGCTGTATGGGTGAGTGTGTGCTTGTGTCAGTGACTGTATAGGTGAGTAAGTATGTGTTAGTATCTGTATGAATAAGTGAGTTGGTGTTTGTATAACTGTATAGGTGAGTAAGTGGCTGTGTGATTGACTCTATGGGTGAGGGACTACGTGTGTGAGTAGCTCTATGGGTGACAGAGAGTGTGTGAATGGCTGTGTGGCTGTATGAGTAGATATATCAGTGAGTGAGTTGGTGTACGAGTGGCTGTATGGGTGACTGAGTGGATGTGTGTGTAGACCTATGAATCAATGAGTGGGTATATAAGTACTAGTATGGGCGTGTCACTGGTTTCCAGAATGGTAGTGTGAAAGTTGGAGTGGATGTATGAAAGGTTACATGGGGGTGTGAGTGGGTGCATCAGAGATTCTGTGGATAATGTTATCAGAGATGTCTTTTGAGATTTTATCAGTGATGTCACTGACCATGTCATGAGTGATGTGATATGTGAGGTCATAAGCAGTGCATTGCGGGGGCGCGAGTTATAGTTAGCTCAGCTAATTATAACTGCTAAATTTCTCTGGTTTTGTACGAGTGAAATGGCAGCCTAACTATAACATCCCTGTAACCTTTGGATTTTTCTGTGAATTTCTAAGGTTTTTTTAATTCTATTTCCTAACTATAACGTCCCTGTAACCTTTGTTTTTTTCAGTGAATTTCTAAGGTTTTTGAAATGATAATTCTTAACTATAACGCCCCTGTAACCTTTGTTTTTTTCAATTTCTGAGGTTTTTTTAAATTCTATTTTTTAACTGTAACGTCCATTTTCTTCTAAGTGAACCTTTAAGATTTTTGTACTTTCTTTCTATAATTGGATATTGTGTATTATATTTATATTACATGCCACTCATTTTTTGATTTCATATGTGTTTATCAGAATGTACATTAAGAACTGGTTTTATTTTTAACAATTCTGTAAGTCAGCACAACATTATTGCCTGTATTGTGGAGAATCTGTCATCAGCAAATGTATTCCACATACTGAAAAATACACTTAAAGACAATTTTTAAATAAAGTTTAAGTCTAAATGTTTAGTAAAATATTGTTTTAACTTTTCTTTCCGTGATCAATTTAGAAGAAAGCCACCTTTACAAAAAAAAAATATATTTGCGACTACCGGTGTCATCGCGGTGATGGCGGTAGTCGCGAAGAGCACGTGGTTTGTACAGAGTGTAAAACATATATATAGACATTTTTACAGTATATTTAGCAGTAGAGCGTTTTCAAACTCAGATTTTTGTAGTGAGTTTCCAGAATAATCGTCTTCAAACACTATTTTGCATTTCTGCAAAGACAGCGGAAGTCGCGATAACATCGGTAATCGCAGATAGCGCGTGTTTTTCAAGAACTCTGAAACATATATTTAGATGTATTGTGAGCAAGTTGAATATAGCTGTTTACTATTATAGTATTGAAAGTTATTAATTTTTAAAGAAAACTAATTTAAACTTGCATTTTCCATTTCCTCTTTACCGCAGTAACCGCGACTATTTTGGTCACAGCAAATATCCCATGACCAGGAAAGCAAGGAATATCATTGGATCATATACTTTTCAGCAAAATCAATAGGAAGTACACTCCCACTCCTCCTAGTTGAATCTTCTTTCATAGAACTTAATTCTGAGCAGGTGGACTCATTTTGGTGTGCAAAGTCTGTGCCCTTTTTTTCTATCAAAAATGGCAACACAGGAAAGAGATAGTGGTCAGCAGGAACAACAGCTGACAGGGAAGTGGAGACTGAAGATTTGGAAGAAGAGGAACCTCCACAAAAGAGAGCCACTGTGGCATGGGATTTTTTCAAAATCCCATCAGCGGATTCAAAAACTGCTGCCAAACTTGTGCAATGCACGACCCTCTCTAGAGGGACGAGCAAGAAATATTCATGTGGGACAACGTCCATGTCATACCATCTAAAAACCTATCAGAAAAACGTCTCCAACTGGTGATCAAGCAGAGGGAAGCTGGAGGTCCATCTACTTCAGTGGCAGCAGCAACAATTCCCAGCAAGTAAGTCCCTTTTATAGTGCAGACTACTGCAACATATATGGCTCCAGAGTTTTCAAGAATGGCCACGTACTGCATCGACTGTAGTGTTGTTATAAGTGCTGATGAGCAGTGTCTTACAGCTATTTGCAATGGTGCAAAACAGCATACTTGCTAATTTTTTCCCCCTTTCATATGTTTTGCACATTTTTCAGTGCACGCTTTTTCAATTCCTGCTGTCCCAGTTGCCATTTTTGTTATTATAAAAAATCTGAAACATTTTTTAAAACTTTACAAATGCACAAAAAAAGGTTCATGTTGGAACCGCCTTTTACAGTTAGAAAAAGATAAAGTATGTGTATATGTTGGAATGGGTGTATGACTGGTGTATGGATGATTGAATAAGTGCATTACTGGTTCATGGATGTTGCAATGAGTTCAGCAGTGGTGCCTGAGTGAATTTATGAGTGCATAAGTAGTGCCTGAGTGACTGGATGAGTGCAGAGGTAGTGACTGGGTGATTGCATGTATGCATGAGTAGTACCTGGGTGAATGGATGTGTGCATGGATAGTGCCTGAGTGAATGGAGGAGTGAAACGATAGTGCCTGAGTGAATGGATGAGTGCATGGATAATGGCTGGGTGAATGAATGAGTGGATGGGTGATTGGATGAGTGCATGGGTAGTGCCTGGGTGAATAGTTGAGTGCATGGGTAGTGGCTGAGTGAAAGGATGAGTAGAAGGGTAGTGCCTGGTTGATTCCATGTGTGCATGGGTAGTGCCTCTGTGAATAGATGAGTGCATGGGTAGTGCATGAGTGAATGGATGAGTGCAAGGGTAGAGGGCAGTGCTTGAGTGAATGGAGGAGTGAAACAATAGTATTTGAGTGAATGGATGAGTGCATGGATAATGGCTGGGTGAATGAATGAGTGCATAGGTAGTGCCTGGGTGATTGGATGAGTGCATGGGAAGTGCCTGGGTGAATAGATCAGTGCAGCATTGTGCCTGAGTGAATGGATGAATGCAAGGGTAGTGCCTGGGTGATTGGATGTGTGCATGGGTAGTGCCTGGGTGAATAGATGAGTGCATGGGTACCGCCTGAATGAATGGATGAATGCAAGGATAGTGCCTGAGTGAATAGATGAGTGCATGGGTAGAGCCTGAGTGACTGGATAAGTGAATGGTTAATGTCTGGATAACTGCACAGTGCATTGGTAGTGGCTGAGTTAATAGATGAGTGCAAGAGTATGCCATGGGTGATTGGATGAGTGCATGTGTAGTGTGTGAGTGAATGGACAAGTACAAGCATAGTGCCTGGGTCACTGGGTGAGCGTATGGGTAGTGCCTGAGTGAATGGATGTATGCAAGTGTAGTGCCTGGGTGAGTGGATGTGTGCATGCAAGTGCCTGGGTGAATGGAAGAGTGCATGGATAATGCCTGAGTGAATACATGAGTGTATGGGTAGTGCCTGGGTTATTGGATGAGTGTATGGGTAGTGCCTGAGTGAATGGATGAGCGCATGCATACTGCCTGAGTGAATGGATGAGTGCAAGGGTATTGCCTGGGTGACTGGATGTGTGCATGGGTTTTGCCGAGGTGAATGGATGAGTGCATGGATAATGCCTGAGTGAATTAATGAGTGCATGGGTAGTGCCTGAGTGAATAGATGTGTGCAAGTGTAGTGCCTCAGTGATTGTGTGAATGCATGGATAGTGCCTGGGTGATTGGAAGAATGTATGAATAGTGCCTGGGTGATTGGATGAGTGCATGGGTACTGGCTGCGTGATTGGATGAGTACATGAGTAGTACCTGCGTGAGTGGATGAGTGCATGGGTAGTGCCCCAGTGAATGGATGAGTGCATGTGTAGTGCCTGGGTGAATAGATGAGTGCATGGGTAGTGCCTGGGTAAATGGATGAGTAGAAGGGTAGTGCCTGTGTGATTAGCTGTTTGTATCGGTAGTGCTTGGGTGAATGGATGAGTGCATGGGTACTGTCTGAGTACATGGATGACTGCATAGGTACTGCATGAGTGAAAGAATGAGTGCAAGGGTAGTGCCTGAGTGATTGGATGAGTGCATGGGTAGTGCCTGAGTGAATGGATGAGTGTATGGGTACTGCTTAGATTATTGGATTAGTGCATGGGTAGTGCCTGGTTGATTGTATGAGTGTGTGGGTAGCACTTGGGTGACTGGATGAGTGCAGAAGTACCACCTGGGTGATCGGATGAGTCCATAAGTAGCACCTCATTGAATGGATGAGTGCAAGCATAGTGCTTGGGTGATTGGATAAGTGCATGCATAGTTTGTGGCTGATTGGATGAGTGCATGGATAGTGTCTGGGTAATTAGATGAGTGCATGGGAACTGCTTGTGTGAATGGATGAGTGCATGGGTAGTGGCTGTGTGAATAGATGAGTGCATGCATAGTGCCTGAGTGAATGGATGAATGCAAGGGTAGTGCCTGGGTGATTGGATATGTGAATGGTTAGTACCTTGGTGAATAGATGAGTGCATGGGTAGTGTGTGAGTGAATGGATCAGTGCAAGGGTGCTGCCTGAGTAAACGAATGAGGAGAAGGACAATGCCTGAGTGACTGGATCAGAGCAAGGTAGTGCCTGGGTAATTCCATGAGTGCAAGTGTAGTGCCTGTGTGAATGGGTGAGTGCATGGATAACACCTGGGTGATTGGGTGAATTAATGCATAGTGCCTGCATGATTGGGTGAGTGCATAGATAGTGCCTGGGTGATTGGATTAGTGCATGGGTAGTGCCTCAGTGAATGGGTGACTGCATGGGTAGTGGCTGAGCCATTGGATGACTGCAAGGATAGTGCCTGAATGAATGGATGCCACAATGGGGAAACAAGGGCCACCCTACTCACTTGGAACTAAGGTATCTATTATGTAACAAAGAACAGTGGTTCCTGTGGACAATGTAAATAATATATAGTAATCTATAGCACAATAGCAATACACATGGGTAAAGAGATGTCAGAGAGTGACACAACAACCATATACAACAAGACACTGCTGAATGTAAGTCATTTATATAAATGCACTTTTTAAATTGATTAACGCAAGTACATGGTGTCCCAAGTGAACATTGAACCTACAAGAACATTGGTGACAATTGTGACATACAAATAGGTTTCAAATATATACAAAAAACAACCAAAAAACAGGGATATTCAATGATTAGTAGCAGCCTTCTGGTACAATGGTAGGGGCTGAGAAGTGGTTCGCTTTTGAATTTTGTCGACTGCGTTTCGACCCCTTCGTCAATAGGGGGTCTCTTCAGTACCTAACATAAAGAGACACCTGGGTAAAAGAATCCACTGTCAAGGTGTGAGGTGTGCACCACAGGGACATGTAAATAAGGAGGAGATACTCACACGGGGCCCAGCTGGGCACCCAGTGAGGGGAGAGCTGACAGTATATAAGCATACTTGTGGTTAAATCACAGTATCCATGTAGTGAAAAACATGACAGTCCGTGCTAATTTGAGGTAATTCTGATTTTTGTGAATAATAGCATGCGTGAGGCCGCCGTAGTCGACCTCGCATCTGATTCTAATTAGAAGGACAGACAGCAAGAACCGCCATAGCCAGTCTCAGCTTGGAAAATGTTCCTTGTTACATGAATGAATGAGCACATGTGTAGTGTCTGAGTGAATGTATGAGTGCACAGGTAGTGCCTGGGTGATTGGATATGTGCATGAGTAGTGCCTGGGTGAATGGATGAGTGCATGGATACTGCCTGAGTGAATGGATTAGTGCATGGGTAGCACCTGAGTGATTGTATGAGTGCAAGGGTAGCACTTGGGTGGTTGCATGAGTGCAGGGATAGTGCCTGGGCAATTGGATGAGTTTATGGGTAGTGCCTGAGTGATTGGATGAGTGCATGGGTAGTACTTGGGTAACTGGATGAGTGAAGAGTAGCACCTGAGTGATTGGATGAGTGCATGGATAGCACCTCATTGAATGGATGAGTGCATTTGTAATGCCTGGTTCATTGCATGACTGCATGGATAGTGGCTGAGTGAATGGATGAGTGTATGGGTACTGCTTGACTGATTGGATTCGTGCATGGATAGTGCCTGGTTGACTGAATGAGTGCGTGGGTAAAACTTGGGTGGCAGGATGACTGCAGACGTACCACCTGGGCGATTGGATAAGCCCATAAGTAGTGCCTCATTGAATGGATGCGTGCAAGCATAGTGCTTGGGTGATTGGGTGAGTGCATGCATAGTTCGTGGCTGATTGGATACGTGCATGGATAGTGCCTGAGTAATTAGATGAGTGCATAGTAACTGCTTGTGTGAATGGATGAGGGCCTGGGTAGTGGCCGTGTGAATGGATGAGTGCTAAGGAAGAGCCTGGGTGATTGGATATGTGCATGGTTAGTACCTGAGAGAATAGATGAGTGCAAGGGTAGTGCGTGCATGAATGGATCAGTGCAAGGGTAGTGCCTGAATAAATGAATGAGTGCAAGGGCAATGCCTGAGTGAATGGATGAGTGCAAGGTAGTGCCGGAGTAATTGCATGAGTGCAAGGGTAGTGCCTGTGTGACTGGGTGAGTGCATGGATAGTGCATGGGTGATTGGTTGATTTCATGCATGGTGCCTGCAGAATTGGGTGAGTGAATGGATAGTGCCTGGGTGACTGGATGAGTGCATAGGTAGTGCCTCAGTGAATGGATGAGTGCACGGGTAGTGGCTGAGCCATTGGATAAGTGCATGGGTAGTGCCTGTGTGAATGGAAGAGTGCATGGGTAGTGTCTGAAGGGGGAAACAACATTTGCCACAACTCCAGAACAACGAGTTCCGGAGTCACGCAAGCCGAACAACGACTTGCCCAAACAACGACTCAGCATTAACCATGCATGTGCGTGGTTAAGGCTGATTCGGTCAAGTGTTCGGGCAGGGCAGAGTTCGGAGGAGCGTCGCACAGGAACAGGTAAGAAGGGTTTGTGGCTAGTCTTTAGGAGGTGTGGGGTTTGTGCTTAGTTTTCAGGGGTGGGAGCAGTTGGGTTAAGTTTTCAGGAGGTGGAGGGGTTGGGGTTAGTTTTTAGGGGTGGGGGCTTTGGGGTTTGTTTTCAGGGGTGGGGGGTTTGGGGTTACTTTTCAGGGGTGGGAGGGGTTTGGTTTCATTTACAGGTGTTGTGTTAGCTTTTAGGGGGTGTGGGGGATTGTGTTTGTTTTTAGGGGGTGGGTGTTGGGGGGATCGGGATAGCAGTTGGTATGCATTTTTTTACCATGCATGCCTTTACCACGAATAATCGTGGTAAAGGAATGCGTGGTAAAACAATTGTGGTTTAGACAAGGTCGTGGTAGCAACCTCGTTGTTAGGGTAGTCGTTGTTCCAACATACAACCGCCTGAATGAATGGAAGAGTGCATGGGTAGTGCTCAATCAGAAGCCAATGTAGCAAGGCCATGGCCTTCTTAACAGAGGAAGATTTAGGGATCTTGTATAGGGTCCTCGTGACAGCATTTTAGACAACCTGTAGCTTTTTTATGACATATTTTGGGGAGCCTACTTAAAGTGAGATGCTATAGTTCAACTGGAATACATTCAAGGATTTTTTTTCTTTTTATGCTTTAATGAGTTTTATTGAAGAATCAAGAACAGAGAAAATGTCAAACAATGGAAAATAACAGCAATAGTGTACAATATTTACTAACTTTACAAAGCAATAACACTCTTCAAATTGAGAAATATAACAATGTGAGAGAATAAATAAAATAACTGGAATGTTTATATAAGAAAAAAGTAAGGAAAAACAGAGAGAAAAAAAGAAAAATAGGGAGAAAAGAAAAGAGAAATGGGAGTTAATGGGAGTTAAGAGAGAGGTGAGTTAGAGGAAAGATATGTGGTGAAAGGTGACCAGAGTAGATCGGAATTGATTTTCTGAGACAGCGAGAGATTAGAGACATTAGCTATTCTATGTTCATTACAAATGAAATTCCACCAAGTTAACATAGATAGTTTGGAATTATCTTTCCACAAGAGAGAATCACCTTAAACACAATAGCAATAAAGAGATCAAACAACAAAGGTTTAGGAGAGAAAGAATCAAAATCTGGTGAAACAGTTCTAAGAAAAACATTATGAATTGATAATTGCATATTACAGTGAAAATCTTTAAACATTTTAACCAAATTGTTTCCCAAAATTTAAAAACATTGGGACAGTAGTAAAGCAAATGAAGAAGAGACCCTGGAGAAGAACAGGACCAACAAAGGGATGAGGAGGAGGGAGAGAATATAGAGATACAAATAGGAGTGATAAGGGCTCTGTTATATATAAAAAATAAGAATTTGGTAATTTAAGCAGCTTTAGACGTTTTGAATATTTTAAGCCATAGCTTATCCCAAGTTGGAGAGGGAAGAGTCAAGTCAAGTCAAGTCAAAATAAGCTTTATTCGAAACCATGTAGTGAATCATAAAAGCTACAAATAAATAGCAACATCGTGGTTAAAAATCAGTTAAAAGATAATAAAAACACGAGACTAAAAACAAGCGTAGATAAAAACAGACATCCCCCTAATCAATAAAGTTTCTACAGCTGCTTCCTACATCTTATGACAGCCAATAAAAACCTTAACAATGCAGCACATATATACAAATTCGGAAGTGATTGCAGATATGTAAAGGCTGGTCGACATTGTACAAATCCAAGTTGTTTCAACAAAGGCTTAATAAAACATTTTCTAAGGCTTGAATAAAATTTGCAAAAAAAGAGAATATGAATGATACTCTGCATAGGAATATTATCACATGGGCATTTCACAGGGTCGTGCAGCCAAATATTGATGGTAGGAAAGCTGGTTAAATGATGGAAGATGTCCAGGCAAAATCGGGTCAGCACAAATCTGTGGCGCGGATTGTACACGTTAACTAAATAAAATTGCATATTGCAGCTGGTCAGAATCATCTGGTTCTCTATGGATAGCCTCGATTCCTCAAGTAGTGATAGGCATTTTAATTTAAGGGCCTTCCTTGGATACTAAACAAGAGCTCAGGGTGATCAAAATACTTGGGGTGGCCAATATCGACCAACATTGACCAATATCGACCAGAAAGTCATGCACAAATCTGAGCCAGGGGATTTTAAATGCAGACATGGATCTAAAACAGTCCTCTCTGACGGAATGGTTGAACACTGTGTGATCAGAGGACCAGATCTTGTGCCTTAGTAAAACTGGCTGAATCTTGATCACGTCTGCTAGATAATGAACTCTCAGTTCGGAGTGGCAAACGAAACTTGAACAGCTTTTCGGGAGGGCAAAGAGGTGCATTTTCTGCTAGTTGGAGTAAATCGGCATTCACATATACCCAAAGCTCAGACACGTTCGTGGTGGTTGGTCTGCATTTGGCCTTATAGATGGTCATCATTTCCCTCGGGTGTTTGATGCTCAATTTCCTAGCAAAATTCAACAGGGACTTGGTGGTTTTAACAAATTTTAGCCTCCTTGATTTAATTGCACTCATCCAGTTCTCATCTTTGTTAAATGAAAGGCCTAAGTATGAGAATGGAGATTTAAACAAAATCTTGGATCTCAATTATAATATCACATCAAGGGGTGGCTCTTTTCCGGAGTTTCATTGCAAAGGTGTTACTGATGTTTATTTTTAAGCCTTGATTCAGCATGAACAGGGCAAATTCATCAACTAATCGCTGTAGTCCAAGTGGAGTATGAGCCATTAAAAAGGCGTCACCAGTGTAAAAAAGTGCCGGAATCGAACGATGTCTGACTTGGGGTAAGTCTGTGCACTTACTTGCTAAAGTACTACCTACACTATTAAGGTAAAGGTTAAACAAGAAGGGGACGAGTACGCAACCTTGGCATACAGATCTATCTATGTTGAATGGCTGGGGTATTCACCATTTAGGCTGTAACGTACTCTACCCCGGCCCGAAGCATACAAGTCTCTGAGGAAGTTCACAATTGTATAGTCTACACCCATGTTGACCATGATTGACCATAATTTGTCATGTACCACAAAACCAAAAGCAGAGGATAAGTCTAAAAATACTAAGAACAGACTGCCTCCTTTAATGTTTACATATTTTCTAATAAGTAAATTCAGATTAATTGCCTGCTCTGTAGTCCCCATGCCTGGCCGGAACCCATACTGCAAATCTGAGATAATACTATTGGACTCTGACCAGTCCTGCAGTCTGCATAGGAGGATGCATCCAGCCACCTTAACTAGAGAGTCCAGCAGAGAGATGGGTTTATATTGTGCAGGACTATTGCGGTCTCCCTTCTTAAATATAGGAACTATAAGGTACTCAGGCCATGTAGGCAGTAATCCTTCACTCCGGCAGGCTCTGAAAAGCAAAGTTAAAGGGGGCCCCAAAGATTAATATTAGATTTGAACAAATCGATGGGGATCCCATCAGAGTCCGGGGCTTTACCACCTTTACTCACCTTCAGGGCTGAACTACTTCGTCTAGAGGAAAGTCAGGGTAATTCCGGTCAGACGGGGGTGAAATTGTGGCAGGGATGCTCGTAGAAGCTGTAGTAGGAAGGGAGATGGCAGTGGCTTCCTTAATTGAATACAAATTGGTGAAATGGGTTAGCCAATCAACCTCGGTGATTGCCATCTCTATTCGAGGACTGTCAGCTGGGTTAAAGAAAGGGGAGTTGATAATGCTTCAGAAGGTGATGTTATCATTTGTCAAACTAGCCTTGAGTAATTGGTTCCAGGACTCCTACTTCAGACTTTTTTTCCTGAGTTTAATGACAAGCTTGTACGCGTGTCTACACCCCTGGACATCCTCATTAGACCTTGGTTGTTTGGCTAGTGCTGATTTTAAACTTCTTAGGGCTTTTGTTCGAGCCGAATTGAACCAACCACAGTACCCTGAACCAGCTTTGTTCTGGTTGATAATAAGACCTTCTCTAATGCCTTTTTTTATTAGTTCAAAGGCCGTGATAGTGTTATGAGACTCTGTAAGCTCGTCTAGACATATGTCAAAGGCTGCCTTCTGTTTGGAAATTCATTTTTCTAAAAACGTGGTTGGGTTTACCAAGGACCATATCAGAGCATACCCATTGCGACAGGAGATATCAATGTTTTCCACTGTTGATACGCATTGTTTGTCCCCCTGTTGTGAGAGGAGATTGATATTCAGAGCAACACTTTGAGGAAAGTGGTTGCTGATTGCAGTATTGTGGATAAAAAATTCTAAAACCAGCTCTCAGTAACGCGGAGGGAACAGCAAAAAGTCTATGACTCTTTTCTCACCCCTATCATTAAAAGTACTCTTGAGGGAAGAGAGAGATAAGTCTGCTTCTCACAATAATTCAATAGAAGATTTGGGCCAAATGGAAGTGGGAGATAATAACAAATTATATTAAAAAAGCTGCCTTAGGTATACAGTCAGGAGCAATGGTATATAATGGAGTACAGGGAGTGAGAGGCACAACAATTGGAGGGAAATCATGGGTCATTAAATAGGGCTGAAGAGAAGAAGAAATAGAAAGCTATTCCTGCAAAAACAAACTCAGTAAGTATAATGTGTTTGCAATTGGGAAAAGGCAATGACAGAATTGTGATGTACAAGTTGGTGAATAAACATAACACCCTTCTCTTTCCAATGTTTGTAATAGAATGATTTGCACCTGAATTTAATAAATGTGTTGTACCAAATAGAGGAAGCAAGGAAACATTGATGTGAATCAAAACCTGAAAAAAATATTGTGCGTAACAATTGTTGCGAATATTTTAGTATGGAATTATTTGATATAAAAGTACAATTACACATATAAATAGCACCATCAAATGAACAAACCTTCACAACAGAACGTTCAAATATAATCCATCGAGGCATGGGTGTATCAGAAAAACCATGAATTAGGGCAAAAAGCTGTTGAATTATATATGCAGAGTGATATAATTTAAAATCAGGAAAATACACACCACCTTCAATCTTAGGGCGTTTAAGTTTGGTCAAAGCAATACGGGAACATTTATTATTCTGAAGAAATTTGGTACAAATTGAATTAATTTGAGAGAAATAAGAAACAGGTATCTTGAAGGGTAGCATGGATAATGTATACAGAACATGCGGTACAATCATCATCCTAATAGTTATCCAGTCTGCTCCACCAGGATAGGTGGAGAGGTGACCATGAAGAAACAATTTCTGCAAAGTGAGTTTGAGAGCAGTGAAAATATAACTGATAGTTTGTGATATAGTGGAAGAGAACCAAATACCAAGATACTTTATTTTGAGAGTGCACCACATGAAATCAGTATTAGCAAACATATACTGATAACATAAAGGGTTTAATGGAAATATTTCAGTTTTTGAGAAATTCAGTTTATAACAAGAAATACTAGAATATAATTTAATTTCAGTTAAAGAAGGAGGTAAAGAGGAAAGGGGATGTGTTGGAAACGGGGTTACCGAGTCCGTTACGGTAGCATGGCGCAAAGCGGGGAAGGCACGCGAAGGCAATGTGTAAGGCAGTTGTGCAGCACACTCTTACTTTGACTCAGAAATGCGAAGCAATAACAGGACACCACACCAGGCTTGCATAATTAAAATCAAGTTCGTTTATGTAAATCACGGTTGCATCAAATGAGACTTGACATTGCGTTATTCAACTGTGGTACATTCTTCTTAAAAAGACCTTCAACAGTGTAGGCCACTAAAAGGCCGCAGGAATCATCCTCTAAACACAGCACCCATAACGATCACCGGGTGCAGTAATAAAATATGGCCTAGAACATGTAATTCACTTCATGAATATTAAATTATGAGTACATAGGCACTTTCCGTTACATTTTAAACAGGGCCTGCATTTGTCTAGGCACCCCCATAGGCAGTACAAAGGGCGTCACCATTCCGGTACACCTGCAACATGAAAACACTTCAACTCTTGGCAGGGTACACTTGAGTTCACTTCAATGAATTACCTTCCCTTCAGGCAAGGACATTTCCTCATAGGCATTTTCAGCAGGCCCAGACAATCAGTAAAGCAGGCGCAACAATAAGCTGAGGGAAATACTAGAGGGAACCCCTCAACATGTCCGTAATACTGGGGCTTCCCTATAATTGAGGATTCCTATGTCTACAAGGGGAGGTAAGGGTTAAATCAGGCTTGGCCCTCTCCTCACCGGGGCCTCGCCTTGCAAAACGTTAATGAGGGCTTCTCCCTCTTTAGCTCCCCAGGGAATGCTGGCCCCCGGCCCCCAGTGGCGTGTTCTGGAGCCCTAGGGGCCTCCCGGGCTCACCTGCTGTTGTGGCGGTGGTCGCTCTTCCACGCGACTGGGCCCGTTAGGGTTCGGCCCACGGGTTGGTTCTTTGAGCCCAGACTGGGCTAAGGGGCCTTGCACTGGCGTCGTGGGTCGTTGGGGGCCGGTATTGCTCTCCTCCGGCCCCCGGGGATGGTTCTCGATGCGAGGCAGGGAGCGGGAGCCGGCAGTCCTTTCCGGACGGCTTCCCGCCTCCCTCTGTGGACGCGGTGCTGGTCTTCGGCGTCGGAGCTCTCCCCCGGCCTCCGTACGCGCTGGGGGCGGGCAGAGGACGGGTGCCCAATCACTGCGCGGCCTTCCGGGGGCGCGGCCGATGACGCGGTCGGCGTCCCTGGTCCCTCAGCAACGGCGTCCGCGGGCCTGGAGGCCGCGGTAGACCTCAGTTCTCTTCACGTGGCCCTCCTGGGCTGCGGCGGCGTCCTTTTCGGCCGTGACTTCAGCGGTAGGGCTCTCGGGCCCGGCGGTGATCTCAGGGGCGAATTGGGAGGCTTCGGTGAGGGCGCGGACGGCGCACCTCACCACCCCAAACTCGGCGGTACCTCGGCTGTCCTCACAGCGCTCCTCACGCGGCGACGGCCGCAGCAGCAGCAGAGAGTAGCCACGAGGTGAGTGGCTTGGGGCAACTTCCTTTCAGGAGAGATACAGCGCGGAGCGCGCTGGCAGCCTATGAGCAGGGCTGCGTGGGAAGGGTTCGTGGGGACAGTCCAGCTGCAGGCAGGAGTGGATAGGGGGGTGAAGGTCTAGCGCTTAGGGCACGGCGCTTTACCTCGTGATCCCCAGTTGAATATTCAGCCTGGGTTGACTGGCTGTCAGGTTATGGGTTCCAGTTACACTTGGTTTCAGAATCTTGTCATGAGCTTCTTGTCAGAAGTGGCTTATTATAATGTCTGTGACAACCGTTTCTTGTCAGAAAGTTCTTCTTCTGAGGGGGGGTTGTGAGTTGGTGGTTCGGGGGTTGCTTGATGTTCCTCCCAGCACGCTGAAAGTGGTTCCCTGGGTCCCCTCACACTGGGCAAGGTCAGTGGGTGGTGGGCGTTCCTCAGCTATCTTACTTCAGCAGGGCCTCAGCCCTGTCAGCAGCAGTAGTGTAGGTCTCCCCCCTAGGCCCTAAAGCCTATACTCCAGCGCAGGTTCTCCCAGGTTCAGTGGTGCTCCAACCTAACTGACTAAAAGGTTTTCCCTCCAAGCCTCTTATACCCCTAGGTCAGGTGACCCTCCTAAAGGCGGCAAATCATAACTCCTCCCACAGCCCGGAAGGTTCTGGAACCTTCCGCCTATCTAGCTATGTGGCCCAGAGGCGGGGACGGGATGGATACTGTATCCCTATGTCCCAGCCTGACCCTGGCTACTAGCGTGTATGTGTGTAAGGCCCTTCTGCAGTAGCAGGGGCCTGTGGCAGCCATCTTTAGTGAGAGAGCACCTGCACCTCAGCACTGGCCAGCAGTGGCAAGGCGCCCGGAGACCTAGGTCCAGTAAAAATACGGTGACAAAAATGAGGCGCAAAAGGGAAAAAAAACAGGGCAAGACCACCCTAGGGTTGACAGGTCTAACACGCGTCCCCCCCAGCCGAAAGAGGGGAGAGCTTCCCAACCTCTAGGGAGTTCTCTTCGCTAAGGCAGAAAAACCGGGAGAGACCGTCCGCGTTGGCGTGGTCTACACCTGGTCGATATTCCACCCGAAAGTCCATCCCCTGGAGGGAAATGGACCACCTCAACAATTTGGGGTTTTCGCCTCTCATCTGCATGAGCCAGCGAAGGGGTCTGTGGTCGGTCTGGATCAGGAAGTGACAACCAAAAAGATATGGTCTCAACTTCTTTACAGCCCAAACCACGGCAAAGGCTTCCCGTTCGATGGTACTCCACCGCTGTTCCCGGGGAGTAGTCTTCGGGAGATGAAGGCCACTGGCTGGTCTTGGCCATCGTCATTCAGCTGCGAGAGCACAGCTCCTATGCCATGCTCAGAAGCGTCTGTCTGCACGATAAACTCCCGTCCAAAGTCTGGAGTCCTGAGCACCGGTGCGGTGCACATGGCACGTTTAAGGGTCTCAAAGGCTTCCTGGCAGGCAGCCGTCCAGATGACTCTGCGGGGCTGCTTCTTCGAAGTCAATTCCGTCAATGGGCCCACGATGGTTCCATATCCCTTGACGAACCGGCGGTAGTATCCCGTGAGGCCGAGAAAAGCTCGGACCTCTGTTTGGGTCTTGGGGGGCTCCCAGGCCATGATGGTCTCAATCTTGGCTTGGAGGGGTTGCACCTTACCTCCGCCCACCAGATGTCCCAGGTACACGACAGATCCCTGTCCAATCTGGCACTTGCTGGCCTTGATGGTTAGACCAGCCCGTTGCAAAGCCTGTAGCACCTCCTGGAGATGCTCCAGATGGTCCTCCCAGCTGCTACTGAAGACAGCTATGTCATCCAGGTAGGCAGCAGAGAAGGCCTCTAGGCCAGACAGCACCTGGTTCACCAACCGCTGGAAAGTGGCTGGAGCATTTTTCAACCCGAAGGGCATCACACGAAATTGAAAGTGGCCCTCGGGGGTGGAGAACGCAGTCTTCTCCCTTGCTCCATCCGCCATGGCGATCTGCCAATAGCCTGACGTTAAATCAATGGTACTCAGATACCGGGCTGCTCCCAGCCGGTCAATGAGCTCATCCGCCCGAGGGATCGGGTGAGCGTCGGTCTTGGTGACTGAGTTGAGTCCACGGTAATCCACACAGAACCGAAGTTCTGGTGTGGTGCCCTGTGGGGCCGCTTTCGGCACCAACACCACCGGACTAGCCCAAGGGCTACTGGAAGGCTCAATCACCCCCAGTTCTAGCATCTTGGTAACCTCACCCTGGATACTAGCCTTGACCTTATCGGACAGCCGGTAAGACTTGTTTTTCACTGGCGGACTGTCCCCTGTGTCCACATCATGGGTACACAGGTGCGTGATTCCAGGCGTGAGGGAGAACAACGAGGCGTACTGCCCCAAGACCTGGCGGCAGTCCCTCTGTTGCTCTGGGGTCAAGGATGGGGCGAGGACCACTCCCTCTACCGAACCATCCTTCTCATGGGCCGCCAGAAGGTCTGGCAGAGGCTCACTCTCCTCCTCCTCACTTCCATCTGTTATCATCAGGAGAGTGAGCTCGGAACGCTCCTGGTGTGGCTTCAGGCGGTTGACGTGGAACACCCTGTGGGGTTGACGGGGGTCTTCACATCGACGACATACGTGGTCTGGCCTTTTCTTTCCAAGATCTCAAACGGTCCAGTCCACCTGTCCTGGAGGGCGCTAAGCTCTCCTGGCTCCATGACCCACACCTTCTGTCCAGCGTCTAACTCTACCGTCCGCGCGTTCCGGTCATACCATTGCTTCATGACGGCCTGACTCGCCTCTAGGTTGTCCGAGGCCTCCTTCCACAGCTTGGCCACTTGGCTGCGGAACGCCAGCATATAGCTGACCACATCACGGGGAAGCTTCGAGGAAGACTTCTCCCACCCCTCCTTGACAAGACTGAGGGGCCCCCGAACGGGGTGGCCATAGAGCAGCTCAAAGGGGCTGAAACCGACCCCCTTCTGCGGCACCTCTCGGTAGGAGAAGAGCAGACAGGGTAAGAGGACGTCCCACTTCCTTCTTAAGTCCTCGGGTAGGCTCCTGATCATCCCCTTCAAGGTTTTGTTAAAGCGCTCCACGAGCCCGTTCGTCTGGGGGTGGTAAGGAGTGGAGAACTGGTAGGTCACTCCACACTCCTTCCACATGGCCTACATGTAGGCCGACATGAAATTCGTGCCCCTATCTGACACCACGACCTTGGGGAATCCCACTCGGGTAAAAATCCCCATGAGGGCCCGCGCCACCACCGGTGCAGTGATGGTCCTCAGAGGTATTGCCTCTGGGTACCGGGTGGCGTGGTCTACTAGCACCAAAATGAACCCATGTCCAGCAGAAGTCGGCGGATCCAACGGCCCGACAATGTCAATCCCTACTCGCTCAAAAGGGGTATTGACAACTGGGAGAGGTTCTAGAGGGACCTTCACCTTAGTCCCTGTCTTGCCGCTCGCTTGGCAAGTGGTGCAGGTCTTGCAAAAAGTGTCAGAAGTGACGCGCATCCTGGGCCAGTAAAAATGTGGGACCAAACGCGCAAACGTCTTGTCCTGGCCCAGGTGTCCTGCTAGTGGTATCTCATGTGCCAACTCTAGCAGAAAGGCCCGGTAGCATTGGGGGACCACCACGGCCCTTGAGGACCCATGCACCGGAGCCTTAGGCTCACTGTAGAGGAGACCATCCTCCCAGTAGACATGGTAGTTACCAGTCTCTGTTCCAGCTGCTTGGGCTTCGGCCTGTTGCCGTATGCCTTCAAGCGTAGGGCACTCCCTCTGCGCCCGGCAAAATTCCTCCCGGGTAGGCCCTCCTTCCACCTGCCACTCTGCAGGGGTCGGCAGGTCCCCCACGGGAAAACAACCACCTCAGCGGACTCCGGGGTCACCTCCGCGGGCTCCCCATCCATCTCACCGGGTGTCTCCTCCCAGACATCTCCTCGTCCAGCAGTGGGCTGGGCCATTATTTCAGGCTCCAACCCGGGCTGAGTTCCTTGTCGGGCAGCCATGGACCGCGTGATAACGCAAGTCCATCCTGGTAACCCCAACATCTCAGCATGGGCATTGAACTCTACCTCCCTCCAGGCAGTATGTTCCAAGTCGTTGCCCAGCAGACAGTCAACTGGCATGGCAGGGCTCACCGCAACCTTCATCAGACCTGATACTCCTCCCCACTCAAAGGGAACTTGGGCCACGGGGTAATGACCCAGGCTATTGTCAGCCATCACAACCGGGT
This sequence comes from Calotriton arnoldi, assembly GCA_963921515.1. Lineage (NCBI taxonomy): Eukaryota > Metazoa > Chordata > Amphibia > Caudata > Salamandridae > Calotriton > Calotriton arnoldi. Next base: position 1,612,840 of record CAWUFW010002191.1, on the reverse strand, counting down.
GGAACTCCTCAGGAATCACCTGCTCTGGGGACACCAGCTGACGTCTCACCATCGTCATGCTGGCACCTGTGTCCCTCAGAGCCTCCACCTCCTCCCCGTTCACCAGGACCCTCTGCCGATACTTGGCAGTGTTCGCGGGTACCTGAACCCGTGGGATGATCTCTCTATCCCCCAGGGAAACTAAGGTCAAGCCTGTCCACTCACCTCCCCTACCTAGGGACAACTCCTCCCCAAGCGCTACACTGGCCACCCCGGGGCTCTTACCTCCTGTGGGGGCTGGGGTTCTCTTGCGACACTGGGGATCCCCCTTGTAGTGCCCAACCTCCCCGCACTCGTAGCACCGGACAGTTCTGGGCTGCTGACTCCTGTCAGGGTAAGTGGGTTTCTGGAATCCAGATTGGGATGGGGAACCTACCCCTCTCCCAGGCGGTCTATTTTGGGGACCTTTAAAGAACTCCCTCTTTTTATCTCCCCCTCTTTCTTCTGGGGGAACCCCTGTCCACCTTTCGGGGGGTCTGCCCCGGCTCCCTTGTGGGACACCCGAGTGCTGACCCACGTGTCTGCCTCCTCTGCAAGCTCCCTTGGGTTGGTCAGCTTGCGGTCCACCAAGTACTGGCGCAGCTCCGGAAAACATTTCTCGAGGAGGTGCTCTCTCAAGAACAGGTCGTACAGCCCAGTGTTATTGTCAATGTTGCTGCCACGCACCCAACCCTCCAATGCCTTCCGGGCATAATCATAAAAATCCACCCAGTTTTGTGTGTTGAGCTTGTGGCTGTTGCGGAACTTTTGGCGGTACTTCTCTGGGGTGAGGCCAAACTTCCTGAGCAGGGCCTCCTTCATGATAGGGTAGTTAGTCTGCTCCCCCTTATCCAAAGTTAAAAGTGTGTCCCTTACTGGTGGAGGTATGTACCTATAAAGGCCTCCTCCCCAGTAGCTCTCAGGAACTCTATGGGCCACCAAAGCTACCTCCTACGCCGCCAACCACTTGTCGATGTCATCACCCACACTAAAGCTGGCTATCACCTCCCTGGGTAGATAAAATTTGGGCTCCTGTGGAACCCGAGCAGGTACGCTGCCACCATTCACTTTGCCTTCCATCTCCATCTGCAAGGCTCGGAGCTCTAGTTCTTTCAGGCTAAGCTCATGTGCAAGCCTCCTTTCCTCCATGGCTAGCCTTGCCTGCTCTCGCTCCCTTTCCATCCTAGCAAGCTCTAATGTCAATTGCCTTTGCTCCCTTCTGTCCTCGAATTCCTCTGCTGACAAACTCCCCCTGACGCACTACTGCCTGCCCTGGAACGTCTTCCTGGCAACACATTCTCGCTGACGTCAATGTTCAGTAGGCTCAGTTCTCCTGGGTCGTCTGCCTCCCTCTGCTCCTCCTCCCCTCTTCCCCCCGGGTGGGCCATTACCCATGCCCTCAAAGCTTTCTGAAGCACCTCCTTCCTGGCGCCTCGCTTGACGGCCACCCCCTCTCTAGGCAGAACTCCTTGAGCTGTGTCACCGTATACCTCTCTAGGTCGGCTAACTCAAACTCCATCCTCCTAGGTGGGGTCCCAGACAATTTAAGGAAGGGGTTCTAAATTGTAGGTAGCAGGTCTACCGCAGGACTAACACAATCGGCAATCACAAGAGAATTCCTAGTACTTGCATTTCACTAGGTGTCTAATTGCGGCGCACACTGAGTCACTGTAAGGTGCTGCACAAACACCAGTCCTTATCTCACCGCTGAACACCAATGTTGGAAACGGGGTTACCGAGTCCGTTACGGTAGCATGGCGCAAAGCGGGGAAGGCACGCGAAGGCAATGTGTAAGGCAGTTGTGCAGCTCACTCTTACTTTGACTCAGAAATGCGAAGCAATAACAGGACACCACACCAGGCTTGCATAATTAAAATCAAGTTCGTTTATGTAAATCACGGTTGCATCAAATGAGACTTGACATTGCGTTATTCAACTGTGGTACATTCTTCTTAAAAAGACCTTCAACAGTGTAGGCCACTAAAAGGCCGCAGGAATCATCCTCTAAACACAGCACCCATAACGATCACCGGGTGCAGTAATAAAATATGGCCTAGAACATGTAATTCACTTCATGAATATTAAATTATGAGTACATAGGCACTTTACGTTACATTTTAAACAGGGCCTGCATTTGTCTAGGCACCCCCATAGGCAGTACAAAGGGCGTCGCCATTCCGGTACACCTGCAACATGAAAACACTTCAACTCTTGGCAGGGTACACTTGAGTTCACTTCAATGAATTACCTTCCCTTCAGGCAAGGACATTTCCTCATAGGCATTTTCAGCAGGCCCAGACAATCAGTAAAGCAGGCGCAACAATAAGCTGAGGGAAATACTAGAGGGAACCCCTCAACATGTCCGTAATACTGGGGCTTCCCTATAATTGAGGATTCCTATGTCTACAAGGGGAGGTAAGGGTTAAATCAGGCTTGGCCCTCTCCTCACCGGGGCCTCGCCTTGCAAAACGTTAATGAGGGCTTCTCCCTCTTTAGCTCCCCAGGGAATGCTGGCCCCCGGCCCCCAGTGGCGTGTTCTGGAGCCCTAGGGGCCTCCCGGGCTCACCTGCTTTTGTGGCGGTGGTCGCTCTTCCACGCGACTGGGCCCGTTAGGGTTCGGCCCACGGGTTGGTTCTTTGAGCCCAGACTGGGCTAAGGGGCCTTGCACTGGCGTCGTGGGTCGTTGGGGGGCCGGTATTGCTCTCCTCCGGCCCCCGGGGATGGTTCTCGATGCGAGGCAGGGAGCGGGAGCCGGCAGTCCTTTCCGGACGGCTTCCCGCCTCCCTCTGTGGACGCGGTGCTGGTCTTCGGCGTCGGAGCTCTCCCCCGGCCTCCGTACGTGCTGGGGGCGGGCCGAGGACGGGCGCCCAATCACTGCGCGGCCTTCCGGGGGCACGGCTGATGACGCGGTCGGCGTCCCTGGTCCCTCAGCAACGGCGTCCGCGGGCCTGGAGGCCGCGGTAGGCCTCAGTTCTCTTCACGCGGCCCTCCTGGGCTGCGGCGGCGTCCTTTTCGGCCGCGACTTCAGCGGTAGGGCTCTCGGGCCCGGCGGTGATCTCAGGGGCGATTTGGGAGGATTCGGTGAGGGCGCGGACGGCGCACCTCACCACCCCAAACTCGGCGGTACCTCGGCTGTCCTCACAGCGCTCCTCACGCGGCGACGGCCGCAGCAGCAGCAGAGAGTAGCCACGAGGTGAGTGGCTTGGGGCAACTTCCTTTCAGGAGAGATACAGCGCGGAGCGCGCTGGCAGCCTATGAGCAGGGCTGCGTGGGAAGGGTTCGTGGGGACAGTCCAGCTGCAGGCAGGAGTGGATAGGGGGTGAAGGTCTAGCGCTTAGGGCACGGCGCTTTACCTCGTGATCCCCAGTTGAATATTCAGCCTGGGTTGACTGGCTGTCAGGTTATGGGTTCCAGTTACACTTGGTTTCAGAATCTTGTCATGAGCTTCTTGTCAGAAGTGGCTTATTATAATGTCTGTGACAACCGTTTCTTGTCAGAAAGTTCTTCTTCTGAGGGGGGTTGTGAGTTGGTGGTTCGGGGGTTGCTTGATGTTCCTCCCAGCACGCTGAAGGTGGTTCCCTGGGTCCCCTCACACTGGGCAAGGTCAGTGGGTGGTGGGCGTTCCTCAGCTATCTTACTTCAGCAGGGCCTCAGCCCTGTCAGCAGCAGTAGTGTAGGTCTCCCCCTAGGCCCTAAAGCCTATACTCCAGCGCAGGTTCTCCCAGGTTCAGTGGTGCTCCAACCTAACTGACTAAAAGGTTTTCCCTCCAAGCCTCTTATACCCCTAGGTCAGGTGACCCTCCTAAAGGCGGCAAAACATAACTCCTCCCACAGCCCGGAAGGTTCTGGAACCTTCCGCCTATCTAGCTATGTGGCCCAGAGGCGGGGACGGGATGGATACTGTATCCCTATGTCCCAGCCTGACCCTGGCTACTAGCGTGTATGTGTGTAAGGCCCTTCTGCAGTAGCAGGGGCCTGTGGCAGCCATCTTTAGTGAGAGAGCACCTGCACCTCAGCACTGGCCAGCAGTGGCAAGGCGCCCGGAGACCTAGGTCCAGTAAAAATACGGTGGCAAAAATGAGGCGCAAAAGGGAAAAAAAACAGGGCAAGACCACCCTAGGGCTGACAGGTTTAACAGGATGAGACATATACACTAGAATACCGTCTACATAAACTGATAATTGGATTTCAGGGCAATTAAGTTTGAAAGCTGATATAAGTGTGTTACAATGAATGCGTTCAAGGGAAGGGACAACCTTGACGCATGCCTCTATGTAAAGGAAAGAAAGGGGAAAAACAACCATTAACAAAAACACTGGCATGGGGGTTAGCATATAGCAATTTTATAAAAGAAATGAACTTAGGGCCAAAGCCGTACAAACGTAAGGTGGCAAACATAAATTGCTAGTTGATGCGACCAAAAGCCTTTTCGGCATCCAGCTAAAGGAGAAGGATATTTTTATAATTAATAATGTTTGAGAACATTCTAGCATTTTCAGCAGCCAACCTGCCTTTTACAAAACCAGATTGGTCAGTTTTCACCAGTAAGGGAACGATAGTCTCAAGTCGGGAGGCTAAAAGTTTAGCAAATATATTACAATCATAATTAATTAATGAGATAGGGTGGTAATTTTTACAGAGGGTATGGTCTTTATCAGGTTTGGGAATCAGGATCAAAGCCTCAAGGAAAGAACCTGTGGCCTTGGAGTCTGATAAAAAAGAGTTGAAAAGTTCAAGTAGTTTAGGAGCAAAAATAGAGGAAAAAGAAGAGAAAAATTCAATAGAGAGGCCATCTGGACCAGGCGCCTTGGCTTTCTTAAGGGATTTAATGGCATCTATTATTTCTTGTAGTGTTATGTCAGCTTCTAATACATTGAACATGTCAGGCATATGAGGAAGATTGCGTATGGAATGAAAAAAGTATGCATAATATGCTCCAAGGTGTTGGTGTCATCCGAGTAGAGTAAATGATAATATTTTTGGAAAGAGGTAACTACTTCAGCATCGGAGGATGTAAACTTGTGGGGCCTGATTCACAGAACTAACTTACGTCAAAAACGTAAAGTTAGTACTTTTTGGTATTCACAGAATACACTTACTCCTTTTGGTATTCACAGAATGAACTTACTCATTTTGGTATTCACAGAAGTTAGTAGTCCTAACTTTAGGACTCCTAAATGCCTTCTGTGAATACCAAAAGTCTTAAAGTTAGGATTTTTCTCAGTTTAGGAGTAGTAAAGTTAGGACTCCTAACTTTACTACTCCTAAACTGAGAAAAATCCTAACTTTAAGACTCTCGGTATTCACAGAAGGCATTTAGGAGTCCTAAAGTTAGGACTACTAACTTCTGTGAATACCAAAATGAGTAAGTGTATTCTGTGAATACCAAAAGTACTAACTTTACGTTTTTGACGTAAGTTAGTTCTGTGAATCAGGCCCATAGTATTCATTCGGAATGGGTCCAATATTCTTCCGATCAGATCTAATTTTTTTTAAATTAGCCAACAGTTTACATGCTTTGCTTTTGCCGCTGTGATATTTAGATTTAAGTTTAAGGAGGATGTTACAAGTATCAACGGTAGCAAGTTTATAAAGAGCAGTCTTAACTTTGATCAACTCATGTAGAGCAGAAGTTGCTTTAGAGGAAAAATAAGTATGTTCAAGTGTTTTGAGCTGTTGAAATAATGCGACATATTAGGCATGAGTTAATTTTTTCCGTTTAGCTGAATAAGCTATTGTAAAAGCACTAAAGGAATCCTAAAACGCATCCCAGGTAATAGGAATGGAAGTATAAAGGGGATTATTAAATTTAAAAAAATAATTAATGAAAGTGGTTGCCTCTAAAAGAAACTGATGATCAGATAAAAGAAAAGTATTACATTTCCAACGACCAGTCTTTGGGTTATTTAGAGATAAATCAAAAGAAGAGAAAACAGGGTCATGGTCAGAGATAAAAATAGAACCAATCTCTGAGGAATGAATGGAAGGTAGTAGGGATTTAGTAACCAAAATATAATCAATTCATGAACAGGTTTAGTGCATATTAGAGAAAGATGTAAATTTAGCAGTATCAGGGTTACAAGTTTTCCAAACATCATATAATGGACGAGTGGCAACGGCAGAATGAAAAGCTTTTAGAGATTTATCAGGATTAAGTTTACATTTAGATTTCCTGTCAGTAAAGGGATCAAGCCATTGATTAAAGTCAGCTGCAACAATGATGTTGGGATTATCAATGGATGCTAAAATTGACTTAGTAGAGTTCCAGAAATCTGGATTGACGGGACCATAAATATTAAATTAAGAAATGTGTTTATTTTTAATTACCGCTGTAACCAATTCCCATCGTCCATCATTATCACATTGAGTAGATATAATCTGTGCATGCAACAATTTATGCAATAGTATAGCAGCACCCCCTTTACGATTGATAGCTGGAGAATATACAAATTGTCCTACCCATGGTTTTTTCAATTTAAGTGATTCAACATCATTACAATGCATTTCCTGCAAAAAAGCGACATTGGAAATAAATTTAGATAAATGAGAATGTACCTTCTGACGTTTGACAGATGTCCCAGACCACGAACATTCCATGAGACAAAGTTAAACATATTGGGGATTAGGAGAGAAGATACAGGAACAGAGATGACATACAGTGGAAATGCCAAGAGAAACAGAAAAACAACAGTTTGTAATAAATATATAACATGAGTATAATTCAAAAATGAAGATGAGAAAGACAAAGGTACTCACCAAAAATAAAGGATAAAGGGAGACAAAAAAAGAAAACGGTGAAAGAGATAGTAGGACAAAAAAGATTGATCAAGGAAGAAAATCCAGATCTAAAGTGAAGAGCATCAGAAATAAGCATGAGACGTGACAGCACCAAGAGCAAGATGAGCAGTGGAGAGAAAAACAAGAATAAGAAAAGGATAACAGCTGTATATAAGAATTAAAGGATGAGGTACTAAAATAAAAGGTATTTAGGAATGATGGATAGAGGTATCCATAACAGGAGGATAAATGCTTTGAAGACAAGATTTCAATTTAACAGGGTCATCAAATGATCGAGTAGAGCCATTGTGAATAATTTTACAAAGACAAGGATGTAAAATGCCATAAATGTAAATAAATAATATATAAAAAATATGTAAACAAATATTAAAATGTAATTACTTCCCACCCTACTCCCTATCATTCCACAACATGCTCTTAAAAAAGACACAATTAACATAATCAATAATTAATTAATAATTATTAATGACCAATATATAACTAATTAATAAATTAATAACCACATTTAACAATATAAAATATAAAATACATAAATATTAATACATTTTTTTAATTAATTAATTATAATTGAATTACTTCCCACCCTACTCCCCTATAAACCCACAACCCACTCCTAAAAAAATAACACAATTAACACATTTACCAATTAATTATTAATAATTAATAACCAATTAATAACTAATTAATGACAAATCAATTATCACAATTAACAATATAAAATATTAAATACATAAATATTAATCAATTAAAAATATTAATTAATTAATTATAATTAATTTACTTCCCACCCTATTCCCCTATAAACCCACAACCCACTCCTAAAAAAATGACACAATTAACATATTAACCAATTAATTATTAATAATTAATGACCAATTAATAACTAATTAATAACAATGAAAGGATCACAATTAACAATATAACATATTAAATACATAAATATTAATTAATAAAAATATTAATTAATTAATTATAATTAAATTACTTCCCACCCTATTCCCCTATAAACCCACAACCCGCTACGGAACTAAAATACACAAAAAATAATTAACATAAAATTAATTACTTCTAAAAATTTCACACATACATTAAAAAAATAATCTATACTTATACAAAATAATTACATCACATACTTTAAACACACATAGTAAAATACAAAACACTAAAATAAATGTCGATATTATTAACAACGATATTTTTACTAACGATATTACTAACTTCGATATTAAAAAAACCGATATTTCTTACCTTCATGTCGATATTCTGGTCAACGATATTCTTGCATGTCGATCTTGTGCCACCTCGATATTAAAAACTCGATATTCTGGCACATCGATATTCTGGCACATCGATATTCTGTCTGTGCACCAGCTTGGACATCTGACATACAAGCTATAGGCCAAGCATCAAATGCAATGCCTATGAATTCACATTATTTACAATGCCCCAACTTTAAATTGCAACACAAAGAGATTCTACTGTTGAATACTTTATAATGTTAATGGTAAGATAAGATGCCATGTCGCATTAAGGATCATTTATGTTGTTTACGTCCTTTAGTGTTGCCAGTTATGGACTGACTGAAGTTACTTGAAACAGGATCCAAAAAGGGTTGTCAGAAGAGAAGTGAAATTGTTATTCTTCTGAGCTTGAAGAAACACATAAACCACTGCATTTAAGATAATTAATGTTTGCTGAATAAGTCCGTTGAGATATTCAAACAAGGGATGGGGGGTCTCAAGGCAATCTGAAGTTATCGTTCTCCAACTTTATTAATGTTGTCCTTGGGCTACCATGTCACAATGCTCATATTGAGAACCCCTTTTAGGACTTGATTCTTAGGATAGTGAGGCAGAAAATCTAAGGCTTACTTTGGGAAGTGCTGTGAATTAGAAACTCCGCTTTGAGCCACACTCAATATATCAGTGTCCAGTCAGTGTTTTTACTTTAAAAAGGAAAAGTACTTTAATGCACACCTAACTAAGGGGCCTATTACGATGCCGGCCGGAAAACCACCCCGACTGCCATGGTAGCGGAAAACAACCGCCCACCGGTACCGCGGCAAAACAGGCGGCCAGATTAGGATGTCCCGCCCAAAAAAAACGACTGCGGCGGTAAGAGCCACCTAAAAACTGCCCGTAGCGGGCAGAGAAGGCCAAAACCCGTCCGCGTCGGTCGGATTCTCGGAGGAAAAATACCAAACCGCCGCCAGGACAGCGGAGACACCGCACAGAATATTAGGATATCCCCGATGTGATCGCAGTACGTTCCGCTGTATCCGACCGCTGAAAATGCCAACAGTGATGAATGGGAGAGCCGCTGGAAGAACAGCAGCATAGCCACCGTTGCGGACGCTCTGTGACAAATATGTCGGTGGACAGAAAAAACTCACAACAAGGCCACAAAGTGCACACAGCAAACTAGCAATGCACCCAAAAACACATAACACACCCCAATGACACAACCACATGGCAACTACAAAAATACAAATCCCAGGACAACCCACACAACACACCTGACACCAATACCCCATTTGGACACACCCACATAGCTGAGTATAAAACCAGCCCCTTCCCTGACCACAATCCTTTGCAATACTCCACAACTGAAGGGCCCAACACCAGAGCACAAAGGAGAGGCAAAACTGCACACCATCACTACTCACACCACACACAGCACCACCACCACTTCCACACCTGTACCTCTAACCCCTCTGCACATCACACACCATACACACCACCCCCACCCCAATCACTTACACACCTGCACCTCAAACCCCTTAGCACATCACACACCATGGCACCACAAACAAAATGCCAAAATTCACTGACAGTGAGTTGACAGTCATGGTAGATGAGATAGTCAGAGTTGAACCACAACTGTTTGGTAACCTGGTCCAACAGACACCATTAGCCAGAAGAAATCAAATGTGGGCAAGGATAGTCGATAAGGTCAATGCAGTAGGGACCATCCCACGCTCCAAGAAGGAGATCATGAAGCGGTGGCATGACCTCAAGAGCAAGGTGAAAGAGAAGAACAACAAGAACCGTGAGCTGGCGGTGGCCCTCCCATTACACCAAGAACATTCACTGCATGGGAGGATAAGGTGCTTGCCATACTGCATCCAGAGAGTCTCACAGGAATACCTGGGGAGTGGAGGCTGGTAAGTACAAACAAAAGTAGACCATTACACAGCAATGTACTGTCCAGCACATCTACAAAGCTACATCTCAGAGGCACAAGCATATCCATATGCACCACAATATCCAACACATGTCCCACAGATGTAACATCCACTACATCTGAATCACCTCAAAAGGTAGCCAACATTTACAGGGTTGTATGTGCCCAGGCAAATAGCACAACAACTCCCACCATGCCCCCTGTCCCACCCCTGAGCAGGATGGAGCACTCCACACCCAGAAGCATCTGGAAGCCATTGTCTCACTACAAACAAACTAACAGGTAGGTAGCCATCTAAACAGGGAGGGCTGTTTGGGGGTCGGAGGCCTGCACGACAACTCCCACCATGCCCCCTGTCCCACCCCTGAACAGGATGGAGCACTCAACACCCAGAAGCATTTGGAAGCCATTGTCTCACCACAAACAAACTAACAGGTAGGTAGCCATCTTACCTGGGAGGGCTGTTTTGGGGTGGGAGGCCTGCACGACAACTCCCACCATGCCCCCTGTCCCACCCCTGAGCAGGATGGAGCACTCAACACCCAGAAGCATTTGGAAGCCATTGTCTCACTACAAACATACTAACAGGTAGGTAGCCATCTTAACAGGGAGGGGGGTTTGGGGATGGGAAGACTGCAGTACTACTTCCACCATGCCCCCTTGTTCCCCAGCTCATCAAGATGGAGCACTCCCTCCCACCCAGATGCATGTGTCAGTCATTGCACTGTCTACTTCAAACTAACAGGTAGGTAGACATATTATGCCCTCTTGTCCCACCCCTGAGCAGGATGGAAGCCTACAACATACACACACATAGATGTGACACAGATCCAACACAAATGTGAAAACAGAACAGGTAAGTAGCCAGTACATGCACACAGCCATTGCTCCCAAAAAACATGGTGCCATATGACAACACCATCACACAAAAATACACACAGATCCTATTGCCACTCACAGTGTGCAGACAGCCAAGCAAATGTAACTGTCACAGCAACCAAAGTGTGACACACCAATTCACATGTAGAAGAAAGTCTGTGCACAATCATGCACAGCACTGAATGCCATGTGTAAGTGCCATGTGGCCAGAGCAGCAAGGACCATATGTAAATAAAGAAAGCATGGTTGTCGGTGCAAATTCTGATTTGCACATGATATTACAAAGGTATGCATGAGATGACAATGGCCAGTTCATGCTCAGATGTAACGTCTGCCAGGGCAGAGTGATCAACAAAGAGGCGTCACAGAAATGCTTTGTTGCGCTAGTCCCTAGATGGCAACATGTCCCTGTAATCACAAAACATGCACGTGGCGCATGGTATGTTGTGACACCTCACACCATGGACAACTAATGCATGTACCTCAACATCATCTCAGGAGGCACAGTAGTGCGCATACAAACAATGTGATGACTAGTCAACTGTGTGGTGTACAAACAGTGAATAATACACAGCTAACACAAAGCTTGCGGGGTGTACTACAATGACCATTTCCCATCTGTCCCACAGGTGACCAAGAACTGACTGCAGAGGACAACACCAGCAACCTGCAGAGCCAGTCACCCCTCCCCCCGCCCCCCCCCGGAACATGGACTCTCGGATGTTGACCCCCGGTATTCAGAGGACGAGGACCTCGGACCCGGCCCATCTGGTGTGCCAGGGCACAAGCTGTCCCAGGACCCCATCGTCCCCCCCACCACATCTGCAGCAACACCAACAGCTACGCAGACCACTGCTGTTACGGCCTGTGCATCCTACACCACCACCACCAGTGCTGCCTGCAACACCCTCCCTGTCCCAGAAGATGACCACCCCACACCACCAACTGAGGAGGGCAGGGAGAGGATGCGGGTGCCTACAGTGGTGAGGCAACAGGTCTGTGGCAGCAGGGCAGGTGGGAGTGGCAGGGTCACTCACAGACAACCAGAGCCTGGTACCGAAGCCCTGGACAGCATAAACAGAGTCCTTGGGGCATATGAACGGGTCCAGGGATGAACGGCCCGGTCAGAAGAAGATTCCCATGAGCTCCTCCGGCTGAAGAGGTCCATGGACACCCGCATGGGACAAATTGTGGACCTCCTGGGCCAGATAGTGGCGGCAATGAGGGACAGGCCCGCGCCACAAACAACACCTCCACCTCCCCCTGCTGGGCCGCAGGATGACAGTTCAACATCCTCCCCTGCGGCCACAGAGAGGGGTGAGTCCTCAGACCCCACAGGTCCTACAGCAGAGGCCCCCCCTGCCAAGCGACGAAGGGGCCATCCCAAGAAATCCCTGGGAGTATCCCGTGGCAAAGCACCTGCCAAACGTCAGTCACAGAGCCAGCCATGATGGCAACACTCTGCACTACTGCATTGACTTTTTGGACTGTCCTTCCCCACACTGCCTTGTGAATGGCATCTGTCTGTTGGACTGGGTCACCACATCAATGTGGTGACAGCTCGATTCTCTCATGTACCATAACTGTCAACTCACTGCTTCACTAATCACCTCAATGTAAATGTTCACCCCCTCATATGTGACCATTGTAAATAAATACACCTCACACACATGTTGTTGTTTCTGCTCCGTCTTTATTCCAGGATCTGCAGTCTTCACGATGATTAAAATGTACCATGAGTATGGAATGTATGTAGCTAAGGAGAGGCTGAAGTGACCTACGAAAACACAACAGAACAAGATTCACTAGTCTGGGTGTGGCATCACAGACATCACACAACACATACCATAAAGCTAATACAACATGCACACATCACAATGAGCAACAAGTACCAACATACACATCCTGTAGATGTTCAAAATTACCCTGTCCCATAAACATTGTCAGCCACCATTGAGTCAACAGCCGGCTGCAGTCACAAAGCTCACATACACCTTCAAAACAACAGCAACATCATCAGACAAGTGGTCCGTTGTACATTGTCACTCACCTTCAAGTGAAGTAGCGATCGATGAGCTGTTGACGCAGGTCAACACCATCCTCCTCTCCACTGTCCTCATCACTGGACACAGGTTGGTTTGCAGGTGGGGGCCTTGGCTGCTCATCATCCTCCAGGATCAGGGGGATATCCTTGCGAATGGCTAGGTTGTGGAGCATGCAGCATGCCACTGCAATATGACACACCTTCCCGGGCAAGTACATGAGTGCACCTACCGTCCTGTCAAGGCAGAAAAATCGTGACTTCAGGAGATCAAAAGTCCGCTCCACCACACGACGTGTCCTCCCATGGGCATCATTGTAGGGTACATCAGCTGGTGTCCTGGGATTCCACAGTGGGCTCAGCAACCATGGATGGTTGGGATATGCAGAGTCACCTAGGTGTGAGAAACACAGATAAACCTTGTAATTATACTGTGGCAGAGGACAGCATGTCACACACACAGCACGCTACTGGACTCTTCGTACTCACCCGCAATCCATGCATGCTCAGGAAGCAGATTAGCCATGAGCTGTGGTACGATGCTGTTCCGCATGATGTATGAGTCATGGGCTGAGCCTGCAAATCTGGCACACACGTGCGTGATGATCATGTCCGCCTGGCACACCACTTGCACATTTATGGAGTGGAAATGTTTTCAATTCCTATAAATGTGCTCCCGTGCCTGTGGTGGAACAAGCCCAACATGGGTGCAATCAATGGCCCCAACAACATTGGGGATGTGTCCAAGGGCATAAAAGTCTCCCTTCACAGCCGCCAATTCAGGCACCCTGAGGAAATGGATATACCTGTCCTTGTATATCATCATGGCGGACAGGACATCACGCAGCACCATGCTGAACATGGGTTGCGACATCCCACCTGCGCTGGACACCGTGTGCTGGAATGATCCAGAGGCAAAAAAATGCAGTGCCGCCATCACCTTAGACGTTGGGGTGAAAACTGTTGGATATGTTCTGCGAGGCTGCAGGTGGGGCTCCAACATAGCACATAGGTTTTGTAGGGTGGCTCTATTCAGACGGAATTTCCGGATGACCTCCTCATCCTCCATGTCTGCCAGCACTGTGTAGGGACGATGCAGATTTGGTCTCCTCCTAGTTGAGATGAAAGTGGACACATGTCAATTCAATACACCATGAGACGTGTACAACATCTTACGTTTTGACTGACACAACGCCAACAATGACTGTCATCACAATTGAGTTACAGAGCAGCTTACACGTAGGGACACCTTCATCTACACTACTCGCACACTTGTCCCCTTTCACACAGCAAGTACATCCAAAACAACATCTGACTATGCGAATGCACGTAGGGATATGGCCACATCTAGCATGATCAGGCCTGAGAGTATTTCATACAGCATATGCGTAAAACTGCAACACCACTGTCTCATACCTAGCTGCTGTACCTGACACACCTTCAGGCATAAGATGAACATGGCACACATCAACAACACAATGACCACAGGCTGAGCGTAAACAACAAGTGTGTGCATGATCCAAGAACACAAGACAGTCAAATCTGCACATCCTATATTAAGACATACATCACTGTGATTTACACAGCACTTTCACACATTGACATGTGTACACATTTGAGAGTCCATAACAACACTGTTCTCTGTACATGCCCATCAATATCACAAGTGACATGTGAGTGAGTACATGCCAATGTACTACATGACATACACAAACATGGCATGTGTAGTCAGCAGTGTGTTAAATGTTACACTGGCATCGTGTGCACAATGATGTGCCATTAATCATGTGGCCACTGTGTACTGTTGATGACTGCCCATTGTCCATTGACACAGCATCATGTGTCCATAGGTGCTGACCAAGTGCTCCGCCACCCAAATCACGATCACTCACGTCAATGTATGGCACCCAAATCGCGGAAGCTACCACCTGCCACCAGCGATGTGTCACCACCAATCCCTAGAACACAATCACGGTAGTGAGAGATATATATGTATTGCCAAATGGCGGTTGGCATGCTCCGCCACCCAAATCACGGTCACAGGCACCAATGTATGGCACCCAAATCGCGGAAGCTACCGCCTGCCACCAGCGGTGTGTCACCACCAATCCCTAGAGCACAATCGCGGTAGTGAGAGATATATATGTATTGCCAAATGGCGGTTGGCATGCTCCGCCACCCAAATCACGGTCACAGGCACCAATGTATGGCACCCAAATCGCGGAAGCTACCACCTGCCACCAGTGGTGTGTCACCACCAATCCCTAGAACACAATCGCGGTAGTGAGAGATATATATGTATTGCCAAATGGCGGTTGGCATGCTCCGCCACCCAAATCACAGTCACAGGCACCAATGTATGGCACCCAAATCGCGGAAGATACCGCCTGCCACCAGCGTTGTGTCACCACCAATCCCTAGAACACAATCGCGGTAGTGAGAGATATATATGCATTGCCAAATGGCGGTTGGCATGCTCCGCCACCCAAATCACGGTCACAGGCACCAATGTATGGCACCCAAATCGCGAAAGCTACCACCTGCCACCAGCGGTGCGTCACCACCAATCCCTAGAACACAATCACGGTAGTGAGAGATATATATGAATTGCCAAATGGCGGTTGGCATGCTCCGCCACCCAAATCACGGTCACAGGAACCAATGTATGGCACCCAAATCGCGGAAGCTACCGCCTGACACCAGCAGTGTGTCACCACCAATGCCCATGCCCTTGCAGCCAATGGGAACCGCAATCGCGGTAGCCTAATGCAATTTTGAAAATCGTGGAAGGCATGCTCCGCCACCGCGGGGCCGGTCATTGGATGCAATTGAAAGATGCACCACCGCGGTAGCGCCCGCCTGGCCCCTGCGGTGTGTCACCGCCAATGCCCATGCCCTTGCAGCCAATGGGAACCGCAATCGCGGTAGCCCAATGCAATTTTGAAAACCGCAGAAGGCGTGCTCCGCCACCGCGGGGCCGGTCATTGGATGCATTTGAAAAAGGCTGACCTGGCACACCAATTGCAGCAGCTTGGAACCACTGAAACTACCCCAGGGGGCTATATATGTGGGAGAGAGCCTCACATTTCCACAGCTTCCAGGGACTGCTGCCTGAGACCCCTAACCTGCTGCTGCTGTCTCCAGGGACTGCTGCCTGCCACCCCTCCACACCACCTGCTCCTGCTGCTGTCTCCAGGGACTGCTGCCTGCCACCCCTCAACACCAACTGCTGCTGCTGCTGTCTCCAGGGACTGCTGCCTGCCACCCCTCAACACCAACTGCTGCTGTCACCTGGCCACAGTGATGGCGAGGACTGAGAAGATTCGGGCCAGTCCCTTCACCAGCGAGGAGCTTGAGGTCCTGGTGGACGAGGTTCTCACACAGTATCCAAGGCTATATGGTGCCCCAAATGTCATGGTAAGTCTTCAACAGTGTGAGTGAGAGTGCAGGGGGGCACACATGAAGTTGAGCTGCTGCAGTATGTGCCTGCGAGTGTGGGGTTATGTCATGCAGTGCCTAGCACGCTTTCTCCAGGGGGAAGGGGTGTGTAGCCTATTTCCCACGTTTCCCTGCCTGCACATCAAGATTTGAGGGACATGTATTGTCTTGTCAACCATACAGTGACGCAGCAAGTTGGTAATGCAGGAGTCAGGACAGTGTTTGCTTGTGTGAATGGCTATGTGGGTCCCTGTTGTCCTTCTCAGTGTGAGCCCACCTGGCCTGCACAGTCACCTCCCAAACTGACAAGGACACATCACTGAATGCACAGAGTGTTACATGTGTCTTTTTTTCTTTACTCTCCTTCAATGAGCCATCTCAGCCCTTTAGCTTGCACACAACAGGCCTTGTGAGAAGGGTGTGGGTTTGTGAGATCATGTCCCTCAATGTGACCTCCATGACACAGTGAGCCATTCACAGGGCAAGGACATTGAGGGCTGCACAGTGTTGGACACAGTGAGTCTAACCCCCAACATATGTTGATATGTAATGTATGTCTTGCTCTACCTAACAATGGACAGTAGATGTGGGCAGACTAGACATGGCTTCATGTGCTGGCATCCTGCATGTGTATGAGATGGGCAGGTACTGTGTCCACCCTCACACCTGCATGCATTTACGTGTTGTTCTCCCATGCTGATGTACCATGTGAGATGCATTCTTGTTCTTGTCTCTGTGAGACATATCTGTGGATTTGGTATGAGTCAGTATCATGCCACTGTACTGAGAGATATTGGTACATAACACTGTGTCACTGATGTTTTCCCCCTCTTGTCTCCCATGCCTGCAGCTCAAAGTACACCAGCGTAAGGCCGTGTGGATGGCCATTGCATTCAAGGTGCGGGCTCTGGGTGTCTCATACCGATGGCGCACCCACTGCCACAAGAGGTGGGATGACATCTGCCGGCTGAGCAAGAATGTGGCGGAGATGACACTGGGTCTGCTCCCTCGTACTGGCAGGTTGGCGCGGCGCAGCATGACACCACTGATGGCCCGCATCTTGGCTGTGACACAGTCTGAGCTGGATGCACGTTTGAAGGAGCATCAGCAGCAAGCTAGGGGTGAGTATTCTTGGAAGGGTGACTTTGGATGTGATTGGCTGCATGTGTTCACAGCCTGGGACAGCGCTGGGCTATGTAATGTTGGTAGTGTGATGCAGTGGCTTGTAAGTGGCCTCTGTGCTGGGTGCAGCTGTAATGCATTTGCCCTACCTGTACTTCCTAGTGTGATTTGAGTACTGAGCATTGACATTGCATTCTGAGTCGTGGGCTTCAGGTATCGTCTGCATTGGGGTAGCCTGGGAAATCACATGGAAGGGAACGGCAGTTTGCCTAATCTGAGTGTGCTCTCATCAATGCGTGCATTGTCTAACCTCAGATTTGTGAGGCTTGGACATCTGACGCCAATGTGCTACAGTACTTGTGCCCCACAGTACAGCATGGTGGATGGCATGAGCTCATGGCCATTGTGGACTGTTATGTTGGAGTCTGTATCTGTGTTGTCCCCTTCTGCTCCATCCAGATATGACAGTGGCAACATGTTGTGGGGTTCATCCTTGCCCACATCAGGGCCCTATGTGTGCTCAGAGCTATTTGTGTGTCTGGTTGAACGGAGCCACCGGCAGGATATTGTGCTGTGTGGTCATCACATGGCTCACTTATGCCTGGTTTTCTTGTTTACACGCACTGTTCAAGTTCAAAATTGAGTGTGCACAATGTCATAGCACAGGGTGGTGTGCAACATGTAGATTTCTTCATCTTCAGTGATGCTTTGCTTGCATATGTTTGTTCTGTTGATGCAAATGAACTGACCCTACATCTCTCTCTCTCATGCAGAATCTCCCGTGGGCACGGAAGGATAGGGGACGGATACCAGTGGTTAGGCATCAAGCACAACAGCTGCACACGAGCACAGTGACACAGATGTGACCAGCACCTAGGAGAGGGACAGGAGTCTGCTGGAGGAATCACAGCCAGAGACTCAAAGCTCAACGTCATCTGACGCCAGCGGTGACGCATCCATGTTGGGGGGCACAGGGAATGGGGACTCTGCCTCCTCTTCCACCACACAGCGTACAGTGCCCACCCTCCCAGCTACTTCCACTGTTGCTGCCCGTGTTCGCACCAGTAAGCAGGAAAGAGTGTCCTTCACCCCAGGCACCGCTGCCCCTGCCCCTGTCCCCCCTGCTGCCATCAGTGCTGAGTCTGTGGACCGTTAGTGCCAGCTGTGTGTGGGCCAGACAGCTCTCCTCAATGCCTTCATAGACCATGACAAAAAGTTGGCACAGGTGGTTGCTTTCATGGAGGGCATACATTCAGACGTGGGTGGGCTACACCGGACTGTACAGTCTTTGTCCTCCGCAGTGACGTAGCCCTTCAACTGGCACAATCTCAGAGTCCAGCTCCAGTCCCTTTGTCCACCCCTCTGCCAGTGGCCACATCGGGCGATAGTGACCACGCACAACAGACCTCAAGGTCAAGATACAGCACACGCAGCACACAACAGCAACAGCCCAAATGGTCCAGGGCGCAGACACCATCCCCACAGAAAACTAAAGCCACCCCAGAGCGCAAAGACATAAGCCCGTCAGGCGACACCAAGGGCCACAAAGCCAAGAAGCAGACCTCAGGGTCACATGCCTCAGAGGCATCCCCAGCCAAGGACTCTCCTGTCCCAAAAGCGTCTTGCAAGCACAAGCAGACAGTTTCTGTGCCCGCTGAGAAGGTGGTGCCTGCTAAAAGTACACATAAGAAGGGCTCCAAGGCAGATTCACCCACAACCTCAACTCCCATCCAAAGCCCTGTGAAGCAGGGAAATGAGGGCACTGTAGGGGGAAAACCTGGTAAACAGGGGATGGAGGGGCAAAGGCAAGGCCAGGCCAAGCGAACAGCTGGATCCAGCATGTCCCCAGAGGGAGGGCCACCGTCTGCACCTGATGCAGCTTTGGTGGTGAGTGTGCCTGTTGTGGCCGCCCCACCTCCTACTCCTACCAAGACCACACTTCCCTATCGAATCCCCAAGAAGTGGAAAGGTACCCCTCCATATTCTCCCTCCCACACTGTGTCTCATGGCAACATATCTCCGCCTCCACGGGCCACAACACCACCCGGTCCAAGCAGCCCTCCGGCTCCCAAAGCCACTGATGCCTCAAGCTCAGCTGGTCTGCTCTCTCCCAGGTCAAGTCCTCCAACTGGCCCCGACACTCAGCCAGCTCCCAGTCAGACTGACAGACAAGTCTGAGGCTAAATCCCCCTCACACACCTGTCTCTCCCACAGCGGTGCCTGTACTGCCCATTGTTATCCCCCTAGCTGTGTTGCTTACCATGACTGTGTACAGTCTCACACATTCCCTGTGCAGCTTCTCATGTACCTACTCTGCTGTTTGGACTGGCCACTGGCCTTGCTGTACATTGCTGTGTTTGCCCATTCCCTGTGCAGCTTCTCATGTACCTACTCTGCTGTTTGGACTGGCCACTGGCCTTGCTGTACATTGCTGTGTTTGCCCATTCCCTGTGCAGTTTCTCATGTACCTACTCTGCTGTTTGGACTGGCCACTGGCCTTGCTGTACATTGCTGTGTTTGCCCATTCCCTGTGCAGCTTCTCATGTACCTACTCTGCTGTTTGGGCTGGCCACTGGCCTTACTCTTGTCTACTTTTTATGCCTATCTGTGACATTTGTAATAAAGACAGTTGCTCCTGTTGTCTGCTTTGTCAGTCTCCTTGCTAAATAAAGGGTTTTCTTTGTGGGTATGGTTTGATGTGACACATGCTATGTATGCCACTTTAACGTTGCCAGTTGCTAGTTACACTATTTCAGAGTTTGGCTGTGGTGAGAGGCACTTCAGTTCTACTTGACTCTGAGGCTTGGGGGTGCACTGATGGTTGTTTGTGATGATCTACTGTTATCCTAATGATTCTATGTTCAGGTTTGCTAAATTGTACACATGTCATGTTAGGATGCACTACCAGCACAGAGTGGGATTCTATACACAGGATTGCAGGCAGGCTGGCCAGGGTCCTCATGTATGTGTGATCTTACTTTATGTGTGCCCAGCAGTGTAGGTGTATAGTCATCTTGTGATGGTCAGTCATCCTAGTCACATGGGTTACTTTCAATGTGTGCACTTGGGTGGTCAGGAAGTGTGCAGTGTGGAGGGGGTGACTTTGTCGTGAGTGTTGATGTGTGTGTGTGTGCACCTGTAATGTCAACTACACACATGTGTCACCCAGGATTAGGGTGCCTGTTTGTGTAATTGTTCAGCCCTGTGATTGTGTGCACATGTGTGTGTTGTATGTTGTGCGCTGTGCAGTGTGTTGGTGTGTCCTTGTAGTTCTGGCTGACTCCTACTTGTTGTTTTTGGCAATTGTGAGTATGCAGAGTATGTGACTGGCAAGTCAGTGTTGTGTTTTGTTGATCATCCATGTGTCTTGATGCTGTTTGTACTCACTGTGCATCCCTGCTCAGCCACACTGACATTGTGGGTGTGTTTTCTCATGCATTGCTCTCACATGGGGCTTTATTGCCTCCAGTATGGCATGTGGTGTCATACCATCCCCTATCTGTGCTTCAGATGCCTACCCATTGTCAGTCTGCACTCCATCTATTTGTGTATGGTACACTCCTGCCATGTCCACTACTGACGTACACACCACTTCACTTTCATGTCAGCTGTCCCCTTGGTTTGCCTGTGTGTGTGCCTCCCCATCACTTCATTTGTCACACTGTGCTTTGTGGTGCAGATCTTTGCACAGGACCAATGTGCCACTCAGGACATTTTCCCTATTGGTTATATGTGATTTTCTTGTACTGTTTAGCAGTCATGGTTGCTCATATGCAGTTCAACTGTTTGTGCTGCACAGTCCTCTGGTCAAGTTGTTTCCACTTTGGTGTCCCAGACTTGTGCATCTGTGGGTGTTGTGTTAGGTGTATGTGTGTTTGCTGAGGTACTGCTTCACTTCCTGAGTGTGATGTCAGTGTGCTGTTTTGATTGTTGTTGTGGGTGTTCATGGTGTGTCACTCATGTCTGTGTGGGACTGGTATGTTTGGTGTGCACACACTGCTTGGTGTGCATGCAGTGCTGTGGGTGTATGTTGCCTTGTCCTTGCCTGGTGTGCATCCCCTGATGTCCTGCTGTGTTTGCAATGTGATTTATTGGCATGTGCTTCTGTTGTGTGTTTGATGTGGCTGTGTGCAGTGTTTGGGCTGTGTTGTCTCTTGCAGATGACAGATGCTCTGTGTGTGGTGTTCTATTTGCATGTCAGTGTGTGTGTTTTGTTGGTGTGGTGTGTTTCATTCAGATGTGTGTTGCCAGTGTGGTGTGCCTTACTTGTGTGTCTGTCACATGAACTTAGGTCTATTCTAGTTCCTGTGCTTGTGTTAGGTGCGTCCTTGTTGTTTTCTCCTCTCATATCTGAGATGTCTCTTGTCAGTCTTGTGCATGTGCAGCCATGTGGTACACTGTGACATCATGTTGACTTGATGGGTGGTGTGGTATGTCTGTCTGTGTGTCATTGTAGGCCCATTTCTCCCAGTTTGTGTCCATGATTGTTTTGTGATGGTGCACTTCTTGTCTGTGTTGTGGTATGTTGTCTGTGCATTGTTCCTGACTGATGGGGTTGTGCACTCCTGTTCTGTCTGTGCTCCCATTGCCTTTCCACAGTTTGGCTGCACAGTTCATGTCTGGTCTTGTTGTGCTTATGTGTGTGTTTTAGTTGAGTTATGTGTTTGGCTGTTGTTTTTGTGAAGACATTGGTTCTGGCATCCCTGTGTGTGTGTGATGTTTGTGGGTGCCCCCAGGGAGTGTGATTGTTTGTCTGTGTATTGACTGGACTTTATTGACACCCTTCTGTGTGTCTGGCACTGGTGTTGTGTGCTGCAGGTGTGATGGGGGTATGTGTGAGGATTCCTACTTGTGTTTGACAGTCATGGAGTGTGTCAATGGGCCCTGTGTGTTGTGCTGCTGACATGCTCCTGTCAAGTAGTTGGATACATATGTGTGGCTGTTCACTGTTTGACTTCAGGGCCTTCCTTTCATCCCTGTGCCTATCCATGGGTTGCCTTGGTGTCTCCCTGAGTTGTTGCACTGAGGTGACTGTGGTTTGACTTCACTCACTGTGCCAGCCATGTGTGATTTGATGGGCTGAGGGTGTTCTTATATATTCCTTGTCTTGCATGTGATGTACATATGCTTGGTAGTTGGCTCCTTGGCCTTCCAATTGTGGGCACCTCACTTTAGCTTTCCTATATGTTGTACTCCATTACTGCTGGCATGTGGTCTGTGTATGTGGCTGTGTGTCAGTGTGGGGTATGTCTGTGTGACTTGGCAGGCTGTGTGTCCAGTGGAGTGATTGTTCATTATCTGCGTGTGTGTGCATTTTCTGCTTGGACTCAGTTTTCTTGCCATGTGTGTTGTGTTGTTGTGGTGTGTGGGATGCCCTGGCCCTGTGCTTCTGTGCTGTGTGTTCCTCTGCAGCCACTCCTGCTGTGGCTGTCTCCCTAGTTGTTTGGTGTGTGGTGCAGGGTGTGAGTTCACCTGGCTTGTTGTTGTGCATGGGGGAGCACAGGAGGGGCACATGGCATGTCCATTCATGGGGGGGCTGGTGTGTGGGGGTGGAGGTGTGGCCCTGTGGTCTTTGTGCACTACCCATGCCTGGCGCTGGCCCTGCCTTCTGCATTGTGCGCATGTTTTCCCGCGTTTTCACCGCTGCGGTGACGTGACCGGGACATTACTTCATGATCGCGGTGGATGGGTGACCTGGATGCGGAGGGGTGATTTGGTGACAGGTAGGACATATGTGGGTACACTTGTGGATGTGTTTCTGTCCCCACCAGGGTGTCTGGTGTGGACAGGAACCCTAGTTCAGCCCATGCGTTGTATGTTGTGGTTGTGTGCGGAGTTGTGTTGCGTACCTGCGGCGTCGTCCGCGACGGGCCATGAGTTGCTGGTGATGTATCAGGTACAGCGCCGGTAAGACGTGCAAAGCTGGGTCCATTGCACTCGGGACCGGGCGGTTGGGACCGGGGATCAGGTTTAGCGCTCCGCTGTGATGCTTTCGCCGTCTCTGGTTGGGCGGTTTCTCCACTGCGGTGCGACTGGCTGTTTGGGGCATCCTGATTTGTACGGCGGTCGGGACGTTATTCCGCACTGCAGTGAGTCTCCATTGGCTCCCACCGCCGCGGTGGCAGGCGCACTTTGATGGCGGTTAGCGTCGCACCGCGCCGGACGGGAAATGGGCTATGTTTAGCCATCCTAATATGGCGTGAGGTCCGCTGCTGGCGTGCGGAAAAAAGCACTACTTGGCTACTCCTAGTTATCGACACACCTAAGTGCCAGCTTACCTGAGACATGTACCATGGCACACAATCACTGCGTAAAAGATTGCATTTTATGTTGCATTTATGTTATGTGTGTTTTGTCTTTTGTCTTTTTTCTACAGGTTTTTACTCGTGGGTCTGTAAGTATACTGACACCACCTATTTTACAACTCACCTTAGCGCGTGTGTTGATATTCACAACTTCACGTGGCGTTAATTTTGCCACACACTCACTTTCACGTATTTGGTCCTGACGAAAGCCCCCCCATTTTTTCACTGGGGCTGAAACATGTAGACCGACCATTGGGGACAACAAGGAGCATTGTTTCTCCACAGTTGCCCATCCTATATAGCTTTTAACCTTATCCTGGGTCGCAAAGAATAAAGCACCATTTGCAAGGATTCCCAGAGATAATTTTAACTTTCACCACTTCCTTCACATATCACACAACACCAGCTCCGCTGTAATCCGGCGTTGTAGCACAACCGGGTGGCATTCGGCTACCCAGTTGGGACCCCAGTGATGAAGACGTGCAAAGCTGGGTCCATTGCGCTCGGGACCGGGCGGCTGGGACCGGGGATCAGGTTTAGCGCTCCGCTGTGATGCTTCCGCCGTCTCTGGTTGGGCGGTTTCTCCGCTGCGGTGCGACTGGCTGTTTGGGGCATCCTGATTTGTACGGCGGTCGGGACGTTATTCCGTACTGCGTCTCCATTGGCTCCCACCACCGCGGTGGCAGGCGCACTTTGATGGCGGTTAGCGTCGCACCGCGCCGGACGGGAAATGGGCTACGTTTAGCCATCGTAATATGGCGTGAGGTCCGCTGCTGGCGTGCGGAAAAAAGCACTACTTGGCTACTCCTAGTTATCGACACACCTAAGTGCCAGCTTACCTGAGACATGTACCATGGCACACAATCACTGCGTAAAAGATTGCATTTTATGTTGCATTTATGTTATGTGTGTTTTGTCTTTTGTCTTTTTTCTACAAGTTTTTACTCGTGGGTCTGTAAGTATACTGACACCACCTATTTTACAACTCACCTTAGCGCGTGTGTTGATATTCACAACTTCACGTGGTGTTAATTTTGCCACACACTCACTTTCACGTATTTGGTCCTGACGAAAGCCCCCCCATTTTTTCACTGGGGCGGAAACATGTAGACCGACCATTGGGGACAACAAGGAGCATTGTTTCTCCACAGTTGCCCGTCCTATATAGCTTTTAACCTTATCCTGGGCCGCAAAGAATAAAGTACCATTTGCAAGGATTCCCAGAGATAATTTTAACTTTCACCACTTCCTTCACATATCACACAACACCAGCTCCGCTGTAATCCGGCGTTGTAGCACAACCGGGTGGCATTCGGCTACCCAGTTGGGACCCCAATGATGAAGCATGCCACCAACTAGGTTGGTGGGTGAGGGGTCTTTTAACAAACCAAAGGTTTCCCTGGCACCTTTATACCTTTGAGCCGTCCTTTGATAGTGGGTTCATCCACATTGTTTATTATTAGCCTTAGGGGATAGGGACGTACTCCTTTATGATCCTCGCTCTCTCTCTGTTTACTCGAGAAACCAATGTTACCATGTTTAGGGGAGTGAGCACAAAACCTTTAGCACAGGTCTACAGTGGTAAAGTGAGCAGAGTCCTAATACCAGCAAAAACGAGGTCAGAAAAGTGGAGGACGTATTCCTAGGGGCATGCTACTCAAAGGAAGACAGACAAAAATTCTGCTTGTTCCTCCCCTTCCTCTACACATGAGTCCTGAGGTTCTGCAAGTGAAAAGTGAAACTGGATACACTACAGAGGCCAGCTTATTTCTGTCCAGTATTTTCCTCAATTTTTACTGTCAGTGAGACTGAATGTTCGCCCCAAATCTTTGTGGGAAACCAATAAGCTTAGATTTTTTTTCTGTGTATCACATTGGCATGACAACCGGTTTATGGGTGTGTTAGACTTGGCATCTTTTGGCGTGTTTCCCCTGACTTTTTGCTTTCTGACCTCCCGGTTTTGACTCTGTTTTTGCTGGTGTAATGATTCTGCGCACTTTCCTCACTGCGGTCCAGTGGGAAAGTGCAAGTGCTCCTGTATAAAATGCGTTATGGATTGGTGTTTCCATGATTGGCCTATTTGGTTTATGTGTCAGTCCCTTGTAAAGTGCACTGCGAGTGCCAGGGCCTATAGACCAAATGCTGTTGGTGGGCTGCAGCACTGGATTGTGCCACCCACGCAAACAGCCCGTAAAGTGTAACTCGGGCCTGCCACCGCAGAGCCTGCGCGCAGCCTGGGGCTGCCATGACGACTTGGCAAGTGCACACACTTGCAAGTCCCTAAACCTTCCCTTTGCTACATGTTAGTCACCCCTAAGGTAGGCCCAAGGTACCCCTGTGGGCAGGGTGCGTTGTATGCGAAAGGTAGGACATGCCCGGGTGTGTGCGGCATGTCCTGATAGTGAATTACAGCCTAGTTCGTTTTTCACTATTGCAAGGCTACCTGTTCCCCCTAGGCCAGAACGGGCAGTTCCGATTATTACAGCTTATAATCCTAACTGACCCCGGGAACGTGGTAGAAATTCGAGTTTAGTATGCCTGGACTCAGAATGATAAAATGCATCTTTTAGTGAAGTTGGTTTTAACATTCTGTGTTTGAAAATACCACTTTTAGAAAGTGGGTATTTTCTTGTCTAACCATCCAAGCCTGCCTCCGCGAGGTTGTGTATTCCTTGTCTGGAATGTGAGTGACAGGGGCTGGGGGATGCCAGGAGACAGGGTGAGTCAGCACAGGGCTGAATAGCAAGATCTACATGTAGATGGGTGGGAGGGGTCGCACCTGGGCCCTGAATAGGACAGTGCCTTCCCTCCACAATGCTGGCTCCACCTCCTGTGGTGCGTCTGATGTCCCTGGCCTACTCACTGAAAGAAGGGACGGAGACTTGTCAACAAAGTGCTCCAGAACTGGTTTGGACTAGGCAAAGGCCTCTCTGCCTTCAGAGAACAAAGGAATTTGGGATATAAATATTGGGGCCCTGACCCCATGAATTTAGATCTCGCTGGAATCCAGGAACCTGCCAAGACGAAGAGCTGGAAGAGCTGCCAGGAGGAGTACTGCCCCTTAGCTGTGTTGTTGCTTTGTTGGGTTGGCCTGCAGTTGCTGCTTCTGTCTTGGGCAGGGAAAGGACTGGACTGAACTTTCTACAAACTTGTGCTGAGTATCTCCAAGGGCCTGGAACCGAGCTGGCCTCCTGTTAAGAAGTCTCAGGGACTACAAAGACTTCACAAGCCTCTGGGTACCGCTTCTGGAACGCTGTTTCAGTTGCCACAGAGGAAGGGAACCGCAACCGACTCCGTCAACCGAATCCATCCCTGGCCGGTGACTTGTTTGCACCGCAGACCGCATCGCCCCGCTTCGCATCGCAACCCTGGTCTCACCGCGGGCGACGTCCGACGCCGCCAACATCGAGCCGCTGCTTGCACCGTGACCTGTGGGCACCGCAGTTCGCATCGCATCGCTTCACTGAACCAACCGGACCCGACCGACGCGGTCGCTGCAACTGGCTCAAGAGTCGAGACCGCACCGCATTTGGGGCACCGCTCGCACGTCTGCGACGCACCGCTCCGACTCGCACCACTGTCCGACGCCAGCTCCCG
Source organism: Calotriton arnoldi (assembly GCA_963921515.1). NCBI lineage: Eukaryota > Metazoa > Chordata > Amphibia > Caudata > Salamandridae > Calotriton > Calotriton arnoldi. Next base: position 1,585,459 of record CAWUFW010002191.1, on the reverse strand, counting down.
CACTCCGGCTAGGTCGCCTGCATCGCAACCTGTCAGCACCGCATCGAGCATCGTCTCACCCTGCATCGCACGCCTTGGACTCACCGACTCCGTCGGCATGACGCTCATCGAGCCGCTGCCTGCACCGCATCGAGGGACACCGCACCTTGCACCGCTCCGTCTTGCACCGCAGCCGCGATGAACGCCGACCGGCTCGTACACTCCGTACCAGCCACAACGAGAAAGGTACTGTAACCGAGTCTGTTCACGACTCTGCTGGCCCGTATCGACGCGGTCGGCTGGAACTGTTAGACTCTGTGGTTTTCAGCATCACGGTAGGCTCGGACGGAGCTACCGACTCGTACGAACTTTGCTTTTGTGCTATTCCTGCAAAGAAGAAGTTACCTTATCAAGCATTCATTTTTAAAGTATAGTATTGTGGATTTTTGTCGTAATTGGTCTTGTCTTGAGTATATAAAATATTGGTTATTTTTCTAAACTGGTGTGGTGTCCGTTTGTAGTGCTTACACTGTATTACTGTTGGTTATGTGCAAATGCTTTACACACTGCCTCTGAATTAAGCCCGACTGCTCGTGCCAAGTTACCACAAGGGTGAGCAGGGGTTACTTCACGAGTGTAACACCCTTACCCTGACTAGGAAGAAGGGTCCCTACTTGGACAAAGGTGCAAACCCTTGCCAACTAGAGATCCCATTTCTAACATTGGTAGTCAGCGGTGAGGATAGGACTTGTGTTTGCACTTGACTTACAGTGATTGGTGTGCACTACTACCATATCGCAGACCATTACGTACCACATACTGGTTCTTTTTCTTTTGGCCTATTTTTGATCTTGCCAGTTTTCAACTCACTACTTTTGTCATGCCTGAATCAATTGCATCATCCGTTGCATCTCTGGAAGTTATCTTTGAGGAGGATAGGTTGGAATCCTACGCCGTAAAGGAGTTACGAGCAATTTGTAAAAACCTGAAAGTCCAAATTAAAGGCCTCACAAGGAAGGAGGAGCTACAGAAGGCGCTGAGGGCCTGGGTAGCAGCCAGACATGCCAATGGGCAGCCTGGTAATCTCAGTGAGGAGGTGGAGGAGCCTATTTCCAGGGTGGATGTGCTTTTGGGGAGGGGGGAACCCGCCAGGTCAGGCAGCAGCAGTCTGTCCCCAGAGGAGCTGGAGGACAGGCGGTAGGCAAGGCAGTTTGAGCTGCAGAAGCTCAGGCTGGAGAGTGAGCGGGAGGAGAAGAGATTGGCCATAGAGGAGAGGAAGATGCTCTTAGAGCATGAGAGAGAACTGAAGGAGCTAGAACTTAGGAGTAAGTCAGGCTCAGATGGTGGCAGCAATTCGTCCAGAAAGGCAGACATGATTGTGCACATTCCCAAGAATGTAGGCAAGGAGTTCAAGAAGGGGGATGACATACAAAGGTGGTTTCAGGGTTATGAGGCAGACATACACATGAATGGGGTCCCTGAAGAGAATTGGGGAGCAGGATTGTGGCCACTTTTCCCTGAAGAAGCAAGGGATGCTCTGATAGATTTGGGTAAGGGGTATCACCTCACCTATGCTGACATGAAGGATGCCCTTCTCACGAAGTATGGTCTTACTCCTGAAAAGTACAGGGATCAGTTCAGGTCCAGTAAGAAGTCTGATGCCAACACTTGGTTTGAATGTGTGGATGTGTTCTGCAGATCTCTGGATGGTTGGGTGAAGGGCAGTAGCGTAACAGATTTTCAGGGGCTCTACAACTTGATTGCATGGGAGCACTTGTCTAGTCTATGTTTTGCAGATCTGCGCCAGCACCTAGTTGATAGTAAGCTAACTGACCCCAGGAAGCTTGCTATGGAAGCGGACCGCTGGGTGAGTACCAGGGTCCACAAGAAAGCGTTTGGGGGAGACTCAGCCAAAGGTGGGCAGGGTCCCCAGCAGAAAGGTGGGGGGGACAAGGGTAAAGCACAGGAGTTCTCTAAAGGGCCCCAAACTAGTACCCAGGGTAAAGGTTCCCAGCCCCCCGGTGATAAGAAAAAAGGGGTCTCTACTGGGAAGCCTGTTGAGACCGGCCCCCGCAAGTGTTATGCATGTGACCAGGTAGGTCACTTTAAGGGGGACCCCAAGTGCCCAAAGGGGACACAGCCACCCACCGGTGGACAATCCAAAGTGTTGGCTAGTGTAGCGCTTGGGGAGGAGGGGTGCCCACAGGAGGGTGGGGATCCCGCAGAAATGACCCTTGTCTCACTAGGGGACAGTGAGATGGTCCCAGGAAACCAGGTGCCCCCTAACACAAAGAAATATAGCACCTGGGTGACCATTAATGGGAACAGGGTAGAGGCTCTCAGAGACACTGGAGCCAGTGTGACCTCAGTCCGGTGTCACCTGGTGTCTGAGAAGCAAGTAGTCCCCGGGGCATTCCACCAAGTAGTTGCTGTAGACAACTCAGAGCGCCAATGTATGGTGGCGCAGGTTCCCTTTGAATGGGGGGGGTCTCAGGTCCCTTGAGGGTGGTTGTGAGCCCTACCATGCCTGTAGATTGTCTGCTAGGAAACGACCTGGAGCAGTCCTTATGGAAGGAGGTTGAGCTCAGGTCTCACTTGGAGATGCTTGGGTTGCCAGAGTGGGCATGCGTGTCTACTCGGTCAATGGCAGCCAGAAAGGGTGATCAAGAGGACTTGGAGCCTGAAACAGTGGCCCAAGTCCCTGCCAAGAGAAAGGGCAGGGGCGTGGGAAACCGGCCCCCGAAGTTCCCACGGACCGGGAGGAGGCGGACCTCGAGGGGACGCCCGGTGCCTACAGGGGAGCAGGTAGCCGAACTGGGAGACATCTCTGAGCTGACCCATTGGCAGCAAGAAGGGGGTCCCACCAGGGAGGAGTTCTGCAGGGAGCAGAACGAGTGCCCTACTCTGGAGGGTCTGCGGCGGCAGGCTGCAGACCAGGCAGCTGGTAATCAGTCCGGGTCACATCTGATTTACTGGGAGAGTGGTCTCCTATACAGTGAGCCTAAGGTTGCTGAGCCTGGGTCAGCCCGTGTGCTGGTGGTACCCCAGCGCTTCAGGACCTTCCTACTGGGTCTGGCTCATGACGTGCCTTTGGCAGGACATTTGGGGCAGGACAAGACCTTTGACAGGCTTGTCACCCACTTCTTTTGGCCCCAAATGCGAAAGCAGTCAGATGCACACTGCAGGTCTTGCCAAACTTGCCAGGCAAGTGGTAAGAGTGGGAGGAAGGTCAAAGCTCCTCTCCAACCTTTTCCTGTTGTTGGAACACCCTTTGAAAGGGTAGGGATGGATATTGTGGGGCCACTGGATCCCAAGACAGCCATGGGCAACAGGTACATCCTGGTCTTGGTGGACCATGCCACCCGGTACCCGGAGGCAATCCCTCTCAGGACAACGACGGCGCCAGTGGTGGGCCGGGCGTTAATGGGGATCTTTTCCCGCGTGGGATTCCCCAGAGAGGTGGTTTCTGATAGGGGGACCAATTTCATATCGAAGTATATGACATCCCTGTGGAAGGAGTGTGGTGTAACCTACAAGTTCACCACTCCTTACCACCCACAAGGAAACGGTCTGGTGGAGAGATTCAACCAGACCTTGAAAGGCATGATCAAGGGTCTAACAGAACCCATGAGGCGTAAGTGGGATGTCCTCTTGCCATGCCTACTCTTTGCGTACAGGGAGGTGCCTCAGAAGTCTCTTGGGTACAGCCCCTTTGAGCTCCTGTATGGCCACCCTGTCAGAGGACCTCTGAGTTTGGTAAAGGAAGGCTGGGAGGCAGCTCCCAGGAAAACTCCCCAGGATGTATTTAGCTACATGCTGGCCTTTAGAAACCAAACTGCCCACTTCAGGAAACTCGCTCAGGCGAACCTAGAAGCAAGCCAGGAAGAAATGAAGAGATGGTATGACCAGAATGCCACTCTGGTCGAATTTCAACCTGGGCAAAAAGTGTGGGTCATGGCCCCAGTGGCACCTTGTGCCTTGCAGGACAAGTGGACTGGGCCATATGAGGTAAAGGAGCGCAAAGTGACGTCACCTACCTGGTGGATTTGCAAGCTCCACGGAACCCTTTGAGGGTCCTTCACGTGAACCGCCTCAAGCCCCACTTCGAGAGGTCCGAAGTGAGTATGCTCTTGGCGACAGATGATGGGGTGGAAGAGGAGAGTGAGCCTCTCCCTGACCTCCTGTCTACCAAGGAGCATGATGGGTCAGTAGAGGGTGTGATCCTCTCCCCTACTCTGACTCAGGAGCAGCAGGGGGACTGTCGCCAGTTGTTGGGACAGTTCGCCCCACTGTTCTCTCTGACCCCCGGTGTTACTCACTGGTGTACCCATGACGTGGACACTGGTGACAGCCCTCCTGTGAAGCACAAGATTTACAGGTTGACTGACCGGGTCAGAGCCAGCATCAAGGAGGAGGTCTCTAAGATGTTGGCGTTAGGGGTGATTGAGCCCTCCCATAGTCCTTGGGCCAGCCCAGTGGTCTTGGTCCCAAAGGCTGCGGCGCCCGGTGCCACTCCAGAACTCCGGTTTTGTGTGGACTACCGTGGGCTCAATGCCGTCACCAGGACTGACGCGCATCCCATCCCCCGAGCTGATGAGCTCATTGATCGGTTGGGAGCTGCCCGGTTCCTCAGCACGTTTGATTTAACGTCTGGGTACTGGCAGATTGCCTTAACCGATGGGGCCAAGGAGAGATCAGCGTTCTCAACCCCAGAAGGTCATTACCAATTCCGGGTGATGCCCTTTGGGTTGAAGAATGCCCCTGCCACCTTTCAGAGGTTGGTCAATCAGGTGTTGGCCGGGCTGGAGGATTTCAGTGCCGCCTACCTGGATGACATTGCTGTGTTCAGTTCCAGCTGGGAAGAACACTTACAGCACCTTGAGAAAGTGTTGAGGGCTCTGCAAGGTGCAGGCCTCACGATCAAGGCCAGTAAGTGCCAGATCGGGCAGGGTTCTGTGGTGTACTTGGGACACCAGGTAGGAAGCGGCCAGGTGGCGCCCCTACAACCTAAGATTGACACCATTCTGGCTTGGGAACCCCCAAGACCCAGACAGAGGTGAGAGCCTTCTTAGGTCTCACCAGTTACTATAGGAGATTTGTTAAGGGCTATGGCACCATCGTTGCCCCCTTAACAGAGCTGACCTCTAAGAGGCAGCCCAGGAAAGTGATCTGGACTGAGTCCTGCCAGAAAGCTTTTGATGCCCTGAAGGCAGCCATGTGCACGGCGCCCGTGCTCAAGGCACCTGACTTCTCCAAGGAATTCGTCGTGCAGACTGATGCTTCAGAGCATGGTGTGGGAGCGGTGCTCTCACAACTGAACGAAGAGGGCCTGGATCAGCCTGTAGTCTTCCTTAGCAGGAGACTACTTCCCAGGGAACAGAGGTGGAGTGCCATAGAAAGGGAAGCTTTTGCTGTGGTCTGGGCACTGAAGAAGTTGAGACCATACCTGTTTGGGACTCACTTCCGGGTTCAGACAGACCACAGGCCCCTCAGATGGTTGATGCAAATGAGGGGTGAGAATCCAAAACTGCTGAGGTGGTCCATCTCCCTACAGGGAATGGACTTTACGGTGGAACACCGTCCTGGTACAGAACACGCCAACGCAGATGGTCTGTCCAGGTTCTTCCGCCTTAGTGAAGAGAACTCCAATGGGGTTGGGTAGTTCTCCCTACTTTCAGCTGGAGGGGAGTGGAGAGGTGTGGTGCAGCGGCCAGGGCAGCTGACTTCGGAGCACAGGGTTCACGGTTCGATCCCCTGCTCCGGCGGCAGCTCAGCTCAGCACCGTGTGACTCTGGGCAATAGCTCACTTAATTTCCACGACGGCCCCCAGCGCCTTAAGACCCCTAAGGGTGAGTAGTTTGCGCTTTACAAATACGGATTTAGATTTATGTGTTAGACTTGGCATCTTTTGGCGTGTTTCCCCTGACTTTTTGCTTTCTGACCTCCCGGTTTTGACTCTGTTTTTGCTGGTGTAATGATTCTGCGCACTTTCCTCACTGTGGTCCAGTGGGCAAGTGCTCCTGTATAAAATGCGTTATGGATTGGTGTTTCCATGATTGGCCTATTTGGTTCATGTGTCAGTCCCTTGTAAAGTGCACTGCGAGTGCCAGGGCCTATAGACCAAATGCTGTTGGTGGGCTGCAGCACTGGATTGTGCCACCCACGCAAACAGCCCGTAAAGTGTAACTCGGGCCTGCCACCGCAGAGCCTGCGCGCAGCCTGGGGCTGCCATGACGACTTGGCAAGTGCACACACTTGCAAGTCCCTAAACCTTCCCTTTGCTACATGTTAGTCACCCCTAAGGTAGGCCCAAGGTACCCCTGTGGGCAGGGTGCGTTGTATGCGAAAGGTAGGACATGCCCGGGTGTGTGCGGCATGTCCTGATAGTGAATTACAGCCTAGTTCGTTTTTCACTATTGCAAGGCTACCTGTTCCCCCTAGGCCAGAACGGGCAGTTCCGATTATTACAGCTTATAATCCTAACTGACCCCGGGAACGTGGTAGAAATTCGAGTTTAGTATGCCTGGACTCAGAATGATAAAATGCATCTTTTAGTGAAGTTGGTTTTAACATTCTGTGTTTGAAAATACCACTTTTAGAAAGTGGGTATTTTCTTGTCTAACCATCCAAGCCTGCCTCCGCGAGGTTGTGTATTCCTTGTCTGGAATGTGAGTGACAGGGGCTGGGGGATGCCAGGAGACAGGGTGAGTCAGCACAGGGCTGAATAGCAAGATCTACATGTAGATGGGTGGGAGGGGTCGCACCTGGGCCCTGAATAGGACAGTGCCTTCCCTCCACAATGCTGGCTCCACCTACTGTGGTGCGTCTGATGTCCCTGGCCTACTCACTGAAAGAAGGGACGGAGACTTTTCAACAAAGTGCTCCAGAACTGGTTTGGACTAGGCAAAGGCCTCTCTGCCTTCAGAGAACAAAGGAATTTGGGATATAAATATTGGGGCCCTGACCCCATGAATTTAGATCTCGCTGGAATCCAGGAACCTGCCAAGACGAAGAGCTGGAAGAGCTGCCAGGAGGAGTACTGCCCCTTAGCTGTGTTGTTGCTTTGTTGGGTTGGCCTGCAGTTGCTGCTTCTGTCTTGGGCAGGGAAAGGACTGGACTGAACTTTCTACAAACTTGTGCTGAGTATCTCCAAGGGCCTGGAACCGAGCTGGCCTCCTGTTAAGAAGTCTCAGGGACTACAAAGACTTCACAAGCCTCTGGGTACCGCTTCTGGAACGCTGTTTCAGTTGCCACAGAGGAAGGGAACCGCAACCGACTCCGTCAACCGAATCCATCCCTGGCCGGTGACCTGTTTGCACCGCAGACCGCATCGCCCCGCTTTGCATCGCAACCCTGGTCTCACCGTGGGCGACGTACGACGCCGCCAACATCGAGCCGCTGCTTGCACCGTGACCTGTGGGCACCGCAGTTCGCATCGCATCGCTTCACTGAACCAACCGGACCTGACCGACGCGGTCGCTGCTACTGTCTCAAGAGTCGAGACCGCACCGCATTTGGGGCACCGCTCGCACGTCTGCGACGCACCGCTCCGACTCGCACCGCTGTCCGACGCCAGCTCCCGCACTCCGGCTAGGTCGCCTGCATCACTACCTGTCAGCACCGCATCGAGCATCGTCTCACCCTGCATCGCACGCCTTGGACTCACCGACTCCGTCGGCACGACGCTCATAGAGCCGCTGCCTGCACCGCATCGAGGGACACCGCACCTTGCACCGCTCCGTCTTGCACCGCAACCGCGACGAACGCCGACCGGCTCGTACACTCCGTACCAGCCACAACGAGAAAGGTACTGTAACCGAGTCTGTTCACGACTCTGCTGGCCCGTATCGACGCGGTCGGCTGGAACTGTTAGACTCTGTGGTTTTCAGCATCACGGTAGGCTCGGACGGAGCTACCGACTCGTACGAACTTTGCTTTTGTGCTATTCCTGCAAAGAAGAAGTTACCTTATCAAGCATTCATTTTTAAAGTATAGTATTGTGGATTTTTGTCGTAATTGGTCTTGTCTTGAGTATATAAAATATTGGTTATTTTTCTAAACTGGTGTGGTGTCCGTTTGTAGTGCTTACACTGTATTACTGTTGGTTATGTGCAAATGCTTTACACACTGCCTCTGAATTAAGCCCGACTGCTCGTGCCAAGCTACCACGAGGGTGAGCAGGGGTTACTTCACGAGTGTAACACCCTTACCCTGACTAGGAAGAAGGGTCCCTACTTGGACAAAGGTGCAAACCCTTGCCAACTAGAGATCCCATTTCTAACAGGGTGCTACTGATATAGTGAGCTTGTGTTCTACTTTGCACACGCCTTCTCCTTAAGCACAAAGGATGCAGGTATGAGGTGAGTAGCCCATATTTTCTGTAGGAGTTGTACAATCTTGGTCTTGTCATTTGGGCAGTCTTTTTTTAGATGTTGCTTCAGCCAGGTCACGGAGAGGACTAGGTGACATTTGTGTTACTTGCTTTATGGTAATTAAATAAAATGCCCAAAAGATTACTTGAAATTATGTGTTATTATGCAAAATACCATATTCAGCGTTCTGCACTATTGTTTACAGTGACTTGCATTTGTGCAACCATTTTTAGAATGAGGGCACATTTTGTGCTAAAATGTAGCCAAATATTGCACGACTGGAATAACAGATGCTCGTGTTTGGTTCATTCGCGTTCTTCCCGTACTCCTGTGATAGCATTTTTACCTGTATGTGGTCTCAATTATGCAATGTGGCATAATCTCAGGCATTCCACCTAACAACTGTAACATGAAATGTTGGAAATTACTTGAATTACGCTGTTGTAAATTAAACTTCACCCAACCTAGTCACAGGCTGACCTGCTGGAACTGGGTTGGACCAAGGCCCAGCCCAACAAAAGATTTTTACTCCATTATTTACTGTATGTGTATGCAAAGTGGGAGAGATGCGTGTGGCTTCACAGTAACATTAGTGGGACGGAGTTCTGAAGAGCAGCCCCTAGGGACTTGCAGGGAATGGATAGAGCAGTTTTCTGGCCACCAGTACAATCTTTAGACCACCCCACAATCGTAAGTACTCCACCCATTCAGAGTGAGCTCAACATGGACATCCCACCTTACATGCTTCCAAGCACTATAATGAACACTTCCTATACATTAATGATGTTTCCTAGTTAGGTATGCTAGTCTCCATGAGATTACCAATGAGAGTAAGAATACAAAGTCCCCAATGGAGTGCAGTTAAAAAAGGTCTGGTGGCCTTTGACCATAATTTTCTGCCACCAAGTGCCGGTATTGTCATTACGTGGTCATAAGGGCAGAACCCACCCATGCTAAAAAGAGTACCACTTTGGATGGACACCAATTCTCCACCAAAGTCTACCTCTCTGATGTTGGGCACAATATTTAGCAATGGGGGTCTCTAGTTGGCAGAGGTAGGTACCTTTGTCCAAATAGGGACCCTTGCTTCTAGTCAGGGTAAGGGGGATACAAACTTTAGATAACCCCTGCTCACTCCCTTGGTAGCTTGGCACGAGCAGAAAGGCTTATCCCAAAGGCAATGTGTAAAGTATTTGTACCAACACTCGCAGTAACACAGTGAAAACACCACAAATGGACACCACACCAGTTTAGAAAAATAAAATATCTTTATCTAAACTAAACAAGATGAAAATTACAAAAATCCAATGCACACAGTTAAAAATATGACTTTCAAAAGGTTTCAAGAACTTATACCACAGAAAACTATGGATGCATGACTTTTACACAAAGTACCTGAGGTTGCGCCAAAATTCACAAGGCTAAGCAGCCGCAGAGTCGGAATCAAAGAGATTCGTCAACTCCTAAGACATTGGGGAGGCGATGCGACAGTTCTGCTGCACGCAAAGGAAGAGTTGCATCAAATCCGGTCTGTATGGGAAGAGATGCGTCGATTCTTCGTGACGATTCCGGTCTGTCAGCAATGCATCTGGAAAATTGAACGCACAAGTGCGATGCGTGGAAATCCGGGATGCGTCGGTGATCGACGCGGCGGCATCGAGCGGCGCTGCATTGGTCCTCTTCAGCCACGATCCCTCGATGTTTCGATTCTTGTAGCGGCGACAGGCGCGGCGTCGGTTTTCGCAGCGGCACAGTGATGCGTGGAGATTTTTCTCGAGTGGTGGAGATGCGTCAGAAAACATCTGCAAGAAGAGCTCACAGCTCCCAAACAGCACCAACAACCTCCAGAGGTCCAAAACTGGCACAGGCACCTCTTTGCAGGTCAGAACTCACAGCATCAGGGTTCAGGGGAGCTGGGGGTGAAGTCCCTGAAACTTCAGAACAGGAGGCCAGCACAGATAGGCCATTGGAGATCTCCTTCAAGCAGGGGACACAGCACACAGCACAATCCTTCTCCTTTCCTTGGCAGAAACAGCAACTGCAGGCCAACCCCACACAGCACACAGCAAAGGGGCAGTACTTCTCCTCAATCTCTCCAGCTCATCTCCTTGGCAAAGGGTCCTCTTGAATTCTAGGGATGATCTAAAGTTCTGGGGTCTGTGCCCCAATATTTATACTACAAAATCCTTTGTTCTCTGGTGGCAGAGAAGCCCTGTGCTCAGTCAAAACCAGTTATGTCCTCTCTGGTGGAGACAGTATTGTAGAAGGCAGACCAGGCACATTAAGGTGAAAGGAAATCTCCTCCCCCTACTCTAAATGCAGCCCAGGTCTATTCAGCCCAGCCCTGACTCATCCAGACTCTCTGGAGCCACTGCACACCCCCAACCCCTGTCACTCCAAAGCCAGACAGTTAATACACATCCTAGCAGAGGCATACTGGATGGCTAGGCAAGAAAATACCTACTTTCCAAAAGTGGTATTTTCAAACACAGAATGTGAAAATCACCCTCACTAAAAGATGCATTTTAACATTTTGAGTCCAGGCATACTAAACTTTATATTCCTACCTTGTTCCCAGGGGTAGTTGTGCTTGTAAGATGTTATAAGCAAACTCCCCATTCTATCCTATGGGAACGGGTAGCCTTGCAATAGTGAAAAACGAAATTGGCAGTAGTTCACTATCAGGACATGCCACACACACCAGGGCATCTCCTACCTTTCACATACACTGCACCCTGCCCACAGGGGTACTTTGGGCCTACCTTAGGGGTGACTAACATGAAAGAAAAGGGAAGGTTAGGGCCTAGCAAGTGGGTACACTTGCCAGGTCGACATGGCAGTTAACAAAACACGCGCGGGCACTGCAGTGGCAGGCCTGAGACATCTTTTCAGGGCTACTCATGTGAGTGGCACAATCAGTGCTGCAGGCCCACTAGTAGCATTTGATTTACCAGCCCTGGCACACTTAGTGCACTTTACTAGGGGCCTACTAGTAAATCAAATATGCCATTCAGGGAGAACCAATCATAATAACAATTTACACAGGGAGCACTTGCACTTTGACACTGATCAGCGTGGCAAAGTGCCCAAAGCATCTAAGCCAGCAAAAACGAAATCCAGCACAGCATCAAAAATACAAGAGGTAGAGGCAAAAAGTCAGGGGAAACCATGCCAAGGATGCCAGGTCTAACACGTGTCCCCTCCAGCTGAAAAGTGGGGAGAACTACCCACCCTCTTGGGAGTTCTCATCACTAAGGCAGAAGAACCTGGACAGTACCAGGGCAGTGTTCCACTGTAAAGTCCATTCCGTGTAGGGAGATGGACCACCTCAACAATTTTGGATTCTCACCCCTCATCTGTATCAACCACCTGAGGGGCCTGTGGTCTGTCTGAACCCGGAAGTGTGTCCCAAACAAGTAGGGTCTTAGCTTCTTCAGCGCCCAGACCACAACAAAATCTTCCCTTTCAATTGCACTCCACCTCTGTTCTCTGTGAAGTAGCATCCTACTGATGAAAGCTACAGGTTAGTCCAAGCCCTCGTCATTCAATTGTGAGAGTACTGCTCCCACACCATGCTCTGAAGCATCTGTCTGCACAACAAATTCTTTGGAGAAGTCAGGTGCCTTAAGCAAGTGTGCCATGCACATGGCAGATTTCAGGGTATCCAAACCGGTCTTGCAGGCATCAGTCCAGATCACTTTCCTGGGCCGCTTCTTTGAAGTCAGCGCTGTCAAGGGGGCAACAATGGTGCCATACCCCCTGACAAACCGTCTGTAGTACCCGGTGGGACCTAAAACGGCTCTCACCTCTGTCTGGGTCTTTGGGGGCTCATGGTGTCAATCTTTGTTTGTAGGGGCGCCACCTGGCCGCTCCCTACCTGGTGCCCTAGGTACACCATAGACCCCTGCCCTATCTGGCACTCATTGGCCTTGATAGGGAGGCCTGGCTTTTGCAGAGCCTTCAACACTTCACAGAGGTGTTGCAAATGTACCTCCCAACTAGAGCTGAACACTGCAATGTCATCCAGGTAAGCGGCACTGAATTCCTCCATCACGGACAGTACCTGGTTGACCAGTCTCTGGAACGTGGCAGGGGCATTCTTCATTCCAAAGGGCATGACCCGGAACTGGTAGTGTCCCTCGGGTGTTGAAAATGCAGACCTCTCTTTTGCCCCAACAGTTAAGGCAATCTGCAAGTACCCAGACGTTAAATCAAATGTACTGAGGTACCTGGAAGCTCCCAACTGATCAAAGAGCTCATCAGCTCTGGGGATGGGGTGCGCGTCAGTCTTGGTGACAGCATTGAGCCCACGGTATTCCACACAGAACCAGAGTTCTGGAGTGGCACTGGGTGCAGCAGTTTTGGCACTAAGACCATTGGGCTAGCCCAGGGGCTGCTGGAGGGGTCTACCACCCCAATGCCCACATCTTGGAAACTTCTTCCTTGATGCTAGCCCTGATTTTGTCAGCTACCCTGTAAAATGCTTGCTTTACGGGTAGACTGTCCCCAGTGTCCACATCATGAACACACCAAGCAGTGATTCCTGGAGTCAGGGAGAACAGGGAGACGAACTGTGCCAGCACCTGGCGACAGTCCCTCTGCTGCTCTGGGGTCAGGGTAGGAGAGAGGTTTACCCCATCCACTGACCCATCATGTTCCTTTGCTGACAGGAGGTCAGGAAGAGGCTCACTCTTCTCCTCCATTCCATCATCTGTCGCAAGGAGCATAGTCACCTCAGACCTCTCAAAGTACGGCTTCAGGCGGTTCAGGTGCAGGTCCCGCAAAGGGTTCCTGGGAGTCTGCAAGTCGACCAAGTAGGTCACCTCACTCTTGTGCTCCACCACCTCATATGGACCAGTACACTTATCTTGGTGCGCACAAGGCTTCACTGGTGCATCACCCACACTTTTTGGCCAGGCTGAAACTCGACCAGATTGGCATTCTGGTCATCCCATCTTTTCATTTCTTCCTGGCTGGCTTCAAGGTTTGCCTGAGCGAGTTTCCTGAAGGGTTGAGTCTGGTTTCTGAAGGCCAGCACATAGCTGAACACATCTTGGGGGGTCTTAACAGGAGTTTTCTCCCAGCCCTCCTTCTCCAGACTCAGAGGTCCTCTCACAGGGTGCCCAAACAGCAGTTCAAAGGGGCTAAAGCCTAAGGACTTCTGCGGCACCTCCCTGTATGCAAACAACAGGCATGGTAAAAAGACGTCCAACTTCCGTCTCATGGGTTCTGCAAGACCCTTTATCATGCCCTTCAGGGTTCGGTTGAATCTCTCAACCAACCCATTTCCTTGAGGATGGTACGGAGTGGTGAACGTGTATGTCACACCACACTCCTCCCACAAAGATGTCATGTACTTCGAAATTAAGTTTGTACCATGGTCATAGACCACCTCTCTGGGGAACTCCACACAGGAAAAGATCCTCATCAATGCACGGCCCACCACGGGGACTGTGATTGTCCTGAGAAGGACAGCTTCCAGGTACCGGGTGGCATGGTCCTCCAAGACAATGATAAACTTGTTGCCTAAGGCTGTCTTGGGTTCCAGTGGCCCCACAATATCAATGCCCACCCGATCAAATGGGGTGCTCACCACAGGAAAGGGTTGGAGGGGAGCCATACACTTCCCTCCACTCTTGCCACTTGCCTGGCAAGTCTGACAAGACCTACAGTGTGTACCAAAGTGCCTTCTCATTTGGGGCCAGTAAAAGTGGGTCACATGCCTCTGATAGGTTTTGTCGCACCCCAAATGTCCTGCTAAAGGCACGTCATGAGCCAAACCCAGTAGGAAGGCCCTGTAGCACTCGGGTACCACCAGCACACAGGCTGCACTGGGCTCATCGACCTTAGGCTCAGTATATAACAATCCATTTTCCCTATAAATCAGATGTGATCCAGACTGATCACCTGCTGCCTGGTCTGCAGCCTGATTCCACAAACCATTAAGAGTAGGGCATTCCATTTGCGCCTTGCAGAAATCCTCCCTGGAGGGACCCCCTTCCTGCTGCCAATGGGTCAGCTCAGGAAGGTCTCCCAGTTCGGCTACTTGTTCCCCTGTAGGTTCCAGGACATCCCCCTCAAGGTCTGCCTCCTCCTGGACCGTGGAAACTTCTGGGGCTGGTTTCCCATGCCCCCTGCCCTTCCTGGCAGGCACCTGGGCCACTGTTTCAGGCTCCAGGTCCTCTTGAGTACCCCTACTGGCTCCCACTGACCGAGTGGTCACATACGCCCACTCAGGCAGACCCAACATCTCCAAATGAGCCTGGCGTTCCACCTCCTTCCATGGGGAACTCTCCAGGTCATTGCCAAGCAGACAGTCAACAGGCATGGATGGACTAACAACGACCTTCAAGGAACCTGAGCCCCCACTGGAAGGGAACCTGTGCCACCTTACATAGGCACTCAGAGTTGTCTGCCGCAACTACAGGGTGAAGCACATTGGGAATAACCTGCACTTCAGACACCCATTGACACCTGACAGATGTCACACTGGCTTTTGTGTCTCTCAGAGCCTCCACCCTCCTCCCATTGATGGTCACCCCCTGCCTGTATTTTTTAGTGTTCTCAGGCAGATAGGATCCCTGGACCATCTCTCTGTCTCCTAATGAGACAAGGGTCATAACTGCTGGCTCCCCACCTTCACTAGGAACAAACCCCTCCCCCAGCGCTACACTCACTAAACCTGGGGACCAGTGGGGGCTGGTGGTGCCTTGGGGCACTTGGGATCATTTGCCAGGTGGCCCTCCTGATTACATCTATAACACCTGCGGGGACCCCTGTGATCCTGCCTGCCCTAGGCAGCCATGGCTGTTTTGAACTAGGGGTCTGGTAATCCTTACCCTGGGTACTGTTTTGGGGCACTTGAGGGAACTCCTTTTGATTACCCTTGTTCCCCCCACTCTTCTGCTGGGGACCCTGCCCACCCTTGGCTGGGCTACCCACATACGCCTTGTGAACCCTGGTACTAGTCCAGCGGTCCGCCTCCTGGGCAAGCTTCCTGGGGTCAGTCAACTTGCTATCCATTAGATGCTTGCACAGCTGTGGAACACAAAGACTATTCAAGTGCTCCCATGCAAATAAGTCATACAGCCCCTTGTAGTCAGTTACCTTGCTGCCCTTTATCCAACCAGCCAGTGCCCTGCAATAAAGGTTCACACACTCCACCCATGTATTGGATTCAAACTTCTGGAAGATCCTAAACTTCTCTCTGTACTGTTCAGGTGTGAGCCCATACCTGAGGCATAAAGCCTCCTTCATGTGGGGATAGGTCATATTACCCACCTCCTGCATAGGTGTCAGGCTGTCTCTCCCAGTGGCCTCAAAGTGTTTCCACAGGCCCGCCCCCCAATGCTTCTCAGGGACCTCATTCATTCTCAGTGCTGCCTCATAAGACGCAAACCATGCATAAATATCTTCACACTTCTTGTGATTTTGCACTGGGTCCTTGGGAATGTAAACCTTACCCCCTTGCACTGGCTGTACGCTGCCACCATTTGAACTGGACTCTACTTGCTTAGCTTTAATGTCCAGTTCCCTCATGCTCAACTCATGAGCCGAAAGCAATTTCTTTTCCTCCAAGGCACGAGCGTTCTTGCTCTCCTCTGCCATCTTTTCTTTCTCTATTTCCAATTGTTTCATCTTATGCCTCATGACTTCTAACTCATGATCTCTAACCCTTTGGTTCTCCTCTAGCTCATCTGGAGAAAAATGTGTAGAGGAATTATTGCTGCCAGCCCTAGAGGCTGCTCTGCCAACAGGCAGACCCTGTGATCTGAAACCATCCTCTGGTGCATCCTCATCCACCTCTCCATCACCTGTCTCCCTAGCCTCTCTGGCCTCCCACCAGGCCCTTAAGGCCCTCTGTAGCTCCTCCTTCCTGGAGCTGCTCTTCATGGGACATCCAAAGTCTTTGCAAAATTGTTTGAGCTGATCTACCCTGTAGGTATGCAATATTTCAATATCAAACTACAATCTTGCAGAGCCACTTGCTGGTTTACCCTTCTGAGACATGGTGCATGGATACTTTAAGGATCAAGCAAAAATAGAACCAACAACAAAACACAGTATGTGGTTTCATAGTGGTCTGCACTAAACTAGTGATGTACACCAATCACTGTGGGTCAAGTACAAATGCAGGTTCAAATCCTCACCGCTGACCACCAATGTTAGAAATGGGGGTCTCTAGTTGGCAGAGGTACGTACCTTTGTCCAAATAGGGACCCTTGCTTCTAGTCGGGGTAAGGGGGATACACACTTTAGATAACCCCTGCTCACCCCCTTGGTAGCTTTGTACGAGGAGACAGCCTTATCCCAAAGACAATGTGTAAAGTATTTGTACCCACACTCACAGTAACACAGTGAAAACACCACAAATGGACACCACACCAGTTTAGAAAAATAAAATATCTTTATCTAAACTAAACAAGACCAAGACGACAAAAATCCAATGTCCACAGTTAAAATATGACTGTCAAAAGGTTTCAAGAACTTATACCATAGAAAACTATGGATGCGTGACTTTTACACAAAGTACATGAGGTTGCGTCAAAATTCACAAGGCTAAGCAGCTGCAGAGTCGGAAACAAAGAGATGTGTCAACTCCTGAGACCTTGGGGAGGCGATGAGATAGTTCTGCTGCACGCAGAGGAAGAGTTGCGTCAAATCCGGTCTGTATGGGAAGGGATGCGTGGATTCTTAGTGACGGTTCCGGTCCGCCGGCGATGTGTCGGGAAAACTGACCGCACAGGTGCGATGCATGGAAATCCAGGGTGCGTCGGTAAACGATGCAGCGGCGTTGAGCGGTGCTGAATCGGTCCCCTTCAGCCGTGATCGCTCGAGGCATCGATTCTTGCAGCGGCGAGAGACGCTGCGTCGGTTTACGCAGCGGCACGGCGATACATGGATATTCTTCTTGCGCCGTGGAGATGCATCGGAAAAACAGCTGCAACATGCACAGGCATCTCTTGGCAGGTCAGAACTGACAGAAGCAGAGTTCAGGGGAGCTGGGAGTGAAGTCTTTGCATCCCTGAGACTTCAGAACAGGAGGCCAGCACACACAGACCCTTGGAGATCTCCTTCAAGCAGGGGACACAGCACACAGCACAGTCCTTCTCCTTTCCTTGGCAGAAACAGCAACTGCAGGCCAACCCCACACAGCACACAGCAAAGGGGCAGTTCTTCTCCTCAGTCTCTCCAGCTCTTCTCCTTGGCAAAGGGTCCTCTTGAATTCCAGGGATGATCTAAAGTTCTGAGGTCTGGGCCCCAATATTTATACTACAAAATCCTTTGTTGTCTGGTGGCAGAGAAGCCCTGTGCTCAGTCAAAACCAGTTCACTCGTCTCTGGTGCAGCTTCCTGGCAGGAGGTGGAGACAGCATTGTGGAAGGCAGACCAGGCCCATTCAGGTAAAATGAAATCTCCTCCCCCTACTCCAAACGCAGCCCAGGTCTATTCAGCCCAGCCCTGACTCATCCAGACTCTCTGGAGCCACTGCACATTCCCGGCCCCTGTCACTCCAAAGCCAGACAGTCAATACACATCCTAGCAGAGGCACACTGGATGGCTAAGCAAGAAAATACCTACTTTTTAAAAGTGGTATTTTCAAACACAGAATGTGAAAATCACCCTAACTGAAAGGTGCATTTTATCTTTTTGAGTCCAGGCATACTAAACTTTATTTTCCTATCTTTTTCCCAGAGGCATTTGTGCTTATAAGATGTTATAAGCAAACTCCCCATTCTATTCTATGGGAACAGGTAGTCTTGCAATAGTGAAAAACGAAATTGGCAGTAGTTCACTATCAGGACATGCCACACACACACACCAGGGCATGTCCTACCTTTCACATACACTACACCCTGCCCACAGGGGTGCCTTGGGCCTACCTTAGGGATGACTAACATGAAAGAAAAGGGAAGGTTAGGGCCTGGCAAGTGGGTGCACTTACCAGGTCGACATGGCAGTTAACAAACCACGTGCAGGCACTTCAGTGGCAGACCTGAGACATCTTTTCAGGGCTACTCATGTGGGTGGCACAATCAGTGCTGCAGGCCCACTAGTAGCATTTGATTTACCAGCCCTGGCACACTTAGAGCACTTTACTAGGAACCTGCTAGTAAATCAAATATGCCAATCAGGGAGAACCAATCATAATAACAATTTACACAGGGAGCACTTGCACTTTGACACTGATCAGCAGTGGGAAAGTGCCCAATGCATCTAAGCCAGCAAAAACGAAATCCAGCACAGCATCAAAAATACAGAAGGTAGAGGCAAAAGGTCAGGGGAAACCACGCCAAGGATGCCAGGTCTAACAACAATGAGCCATGTATTTAGAACCTTTGTCAGAGACACAACAAAAATAACGAGTTTGCAAGAATATTAAATTAATAAGCAAGTCGTTAGATGGACACAGACTATGGCCCTATACTGATCTTCTGTTATCTTTTCTTAAGGCCTCACACTGCTTTCGCTGATTCAGTGAAGTGATCACCTCGCAATATCTTGGAACCTTCATAGATGTATTAATTTATTTTTATATTGTGCTAGCTACATCAGTTTCAGCGTAGCACTTTATATAGACTGATTCTATTTCAAAACTCATTCTACTGTATTTGGAAACATTAAAAAGTGAGTTGTCTCTGCACAAGTCAACAGGCCGGATTCACAAAGGTAAACTGACACTTTTGTGTATGTTTTACTTTTATTGGTATTAACAAACTACGAGTTAATAATATGTTTACGACTGCGCAGACTTTGCAGACTGTGTGGAGAACTCCTCTCATAAAAAGATAGGACAGGCTTATCTTTATATGTGCGGAGGTCTCCGCCCTGATTGTGGAGTCTCCGCAGTGGTAAACTTACTATTATCTCATAGGGCTTCATTTACAAGGCCATCGCGTCACTTTCTTTTGCGCACCAGGGGTGCAGTGTGCCTGCCCAAATTTACAAGGACACATAAAGTCATCCTGCGTCACTTTTCATGGCCTTGTAAACATGGACCACTTTAAAGCATTACTCTGTGTGAAAGGGGCGTTCCATGGGTGTTGCTATGGGTTTCTCAATGCAACATACATGGAACGTGGCTCACATTCCCAGCTTTACAAAGTTTTGTAAAGCTGGGAATGAGTCAAAATCCTGTGCCTCCCCGGGAGAAGCTTAGGAGTGGCACAAGGGTAAATGCTTTTCTCCATGCTTTTTCCTCTTTCTTTGCCTGCTGCATTGTGCAGTAGTTTGTGAATACAAAAAAAAGTGTAAACTTGCACACAATTGTAAGTTTACCTTTGTGAATCAGGACCAACACCTGTAACACTCGTGTTACAGATATTGACAATGTGTTTACACCACAGAACTGCTTCAATTGAGGTACTTCTTAGTCCTCAACCGAGAATGACATGTGTACATTTGTGTAGCATTATCTCAGGTCAGGCAGTGATGTCCTTGTGTTGAGAAAGTGAGGTCACTGTAATGAGTGGATATTAATCTGACTCATTTCGTGTCTCACACAATACGTCCTCTAGTGTTTAGGCTAGTAGCTGTCAACTTTGCTTCACAGGACAAAGTCCTGTGATCTGGCACCAGATTTTCTGCTTCTGTTTGCTATATACACAATAACATAAATCATCCAGGGATCTTCACAGCCTGCAGTGGTGGCTATATTTGCAATACAGCCTCCATTACCTTCAGTCTTACCCTACAAGAGTTGGTCAAGTTTTACTTCACATTTGCAGTGACTCCTAAATCTCAAATATATGTGTCTTTTCACACAATCCTAAATGCACACTTTTATTGTGCCTCTCTTTTATATGGTCTGTCCTGGCCTGTTTAGCCCCACAAAAATCCAGCCTACCACGAAAGAAAACTTATATTTTTTCAAAACGTGTTAAAATGTTTTACAAATATCTGTCTTAAGTGATATTTTATAGATACAGCCTCGATCTGGTTTAGTTGCAAATGCCTCGCTTTGTGTCGTTTTCATTTTATTTAATTATTGTTCTCATTCCTTGGTCATGTAATCTTATCCTGCTTTCCGGCCCTATTATTCATTTATTTTTTTCAGGGAAAGTAAAGGTGCAATAATTATTTTTCTCGTGTTGTGTTCATTCACAAAAATAAAGTTTCCTCTCTTCCTGGACTTGCAATTGTTAAATTGTAATTTAATCTCAATTAGCATATGTCTCTCAAGTTGCGTTCCTTCTCATTCTCCTTTATGCGTTCGTCACCAACTTTAGTCGTCATTACTGTTTTCAAATATAAATTAGTTGTGTGTTGAAAATCTCTATCTTTGTTTGTGTGTAGTGAATTAAGCTTGGTATGTCTCTCTTTCAGTGTCTCTTCCTTTTTACAGTAATGTAAACAGCTTTGAAAGTGTTCCTAAATCAAGTTTTATTCCGGTATGTTGCGTAGATTTTCATCTCTGTCAGATGTCTCTTAAATATCCTGATCATTTGTTTGGCTTTTGCACAGTACATCTATTTTTGTCTCCTACCCTGACGTTTCCATTTTCCCCTCAATGGCTTCACAGAATAACGCAAATACCATAGCTCTTCCTCGAGTGATCCCCAGACATCAAAGCATCATATGAAATGTTGGTCTTCAATACCCACAGACACCTGCCTTATCCTACAAGCAGCTTTTTTTTCCAGAAGTAGGAGGGTATAGCAGTGTAATGACACTATGAGTGGCTATAAAATATCCCAGAGCGTAGACCACCTAATCGAATAAAGATATATTGGGTATTCATTCATGAAGTATGTGGCATGGAGTTCTTGCACAGTTGTGTTTTCAGAATTATTCCCAGTTCAATCTAGAAACTGCAGCAGCTCTTTGTGCTCTCTGGCATCATTCCTTCATGTTAACCAATGTCATTTTGCTGACCGTACATCTAAGTGAGCAAAACAAAAAGGGGGATATTTTCAAGAACGTGCGATAATCATCGCCAAAATAGGTTAATGCAATTTTTCACATCGCCGTCTATCGGCGAAAATAACTCCGTGTTAACGTCATATTCCCAACATGGCGGTAACATGCGATAGTTACCCGACAACGCGACAAATGTCTGCGATAAATTTCCCGGGACGGCGATAAAAATCTAAACCCGAACATGAAAAAAGTTGAGATGGGCCCAACTGCAATAAAAATCCAGCGATAAGCAGCGCCAGGCCTGCAAGTCCCACAAGTCAGACGGGAAAAACCACTATAAAAGCGGCAAAAAAAACCACCTACAAAACACAAACAACTGCGAAGCACCATGGAGTTAGCCGGAGCAAGTACAGAGGACAACCAGAACCCCACAAGCCCCACGGAGGACCAGCCTGGGACCTCGGGGACAGGGAAGGGCAAGGAGAAGAATAAGAGGAACCCGCGTTTCAGTACGCAGGAAAACCAGATCCTCATTACTGAGGTGACAGAACACCACCACCAACTGTTCATCACCTCCACTGTGACATTGGCAACTAAAAATACAATATGGCAGTCCATCTTGGCCAAGGTGAATGCAGTCGGAGTGAAGAGAAGGGAAGTGGACGACTGCAAGAAGCACTGGACTGATGTGAAGCGCAAAACCAAGCTGAAAATCGCTGCCAACCTGAGAGCAGCAATGTAGACTGGAGGTGGGAGTCCAGCGACACACCAGGAGCTGGATGAGATGGAGGAAACGGTGACCCGAGTCATCATTGGGGAGACGGTGGCAGGAGTTGGGGGACCAGACACTGCACAACATGACCTGAGCCAACAGCAACAGGGTGAGTAACGACCAGGGACTGGGGGGACGGGGGGAGATGGGCACAAAGGCACATATGCACAATTAAGTCTAGCACATCTGCGGACAAACCATGCCCAAGAGTCACAACTCCGACCAAGAGCCCAATATACCGAAGTCTGCAACATCTCAGCACTGTATAAGTACAGAAGTGAAAGGCACACAGCCTGAAAGGGATAAGGGACAGCCAAATCAGAGCTGAAGGGGCAACACACCCACAATGCAGCACACACACATAAGAATCAGAGCACCTCAACATTGACAACAATGTGGTACAAACTGCAACACTTTCACAACAGAACAGAGGACACAACTGCTGCCACCTGTGTGTAGAAAATGGCCATTCGCATTTGGCATAGCAGGAAACTCACATCCCTGATGGTCTAGAAATGTCAACTGTCCCGCATCAAATAGGCATCTCCGCACAAACAGTCACAATGGACATTGTCATGCAGTCTGTTAGTAAACTTGTACAATGCGTGAACATGCATGTGAACACAATCTCAATCTGCATCTCCCCTTCACATTGCAGAGGGCAGAATCAACACCTCCTGCAGAGCAGGCCCAACAACTCAGCACTGATGATGAAGAGGACCTCCCCAACATCGACACTGACGCCCTCCAACAGCCCATGGACAGCTTCGGCACCCCACCTCCAGGAGCAGGGCAGCCCAGCTGCATCGAGGAGACCCTCACCCCCTGCACAGACCACACAGCAGGAAGCACCCACCACCACGGCTGGCTCCCAGGACCCACACGACCAACACATGGCATTCCAACGCAGTGTGTTAGGGTGCCAGGAGAAGATGGCTGGTCAGCTGCGGGTGGGGTTCGACCTCATTGCAGCCAAACTAGATGCCATACGTGGGTGTCTAAGTCCCATCAGGGACCACTTACAGTCTCTAACGGACACCCACTGTCCGCTCCATTCCCTCCAACAATCCATGGCTGACATCGCTGGAGTCCTGACTCTGAGCCAAGAACAACTGTCTAGTCAGAGTGGCTCCAGCGATGTCAGCCGGGAGTTGGGACACATAAGGAGAATGACGGAGAGCTTGGAGCGGATGCAGGCGGAAAGAATGATTGCCGCGGCTGCACACCAGCAAGATGTAGCTGGGATCTTCCATGCCCTGCAGATCCCCGTCATGGCATTGCTGCCACAATGCCTGGCGCGGATGAATGCTGCTGCTACTACTCCATCCACATCTCCGCCCCCTGAAGTGTCAGTGCCACACAGTGATGCCGACTAAATACCACCCCCCACATGTGAGGCATCTGACACATCAGGGGACGAAGATGATGATGAATCTGGCTTCGTGGTAATAATGAAGTGGTAGCATTAATCTCCGCCATTTGGTCTGTATCAGCTTGGTTCTGCCCTCTGCATCATGCCCTGGAATAACACCTTCCACTGTCCACTGATACACTCAGCGACACTCACCTTGGACCACGACATGGACTGCCATATCTGGTTTGGTTACCAATGACACAGCAATCACACTGCAGACTGAAGTCTTCCTCTTCCGATGAACTTGTCAATCCCTGAAGGGCTCTGGCTAGCCCCCCACGGGGCAACAATGTAAAGTGGGGTTTGCATTTCCCTGTACTGGTCCAGCTTCAACACTCCACTGAATGCGAATAAAACATTCTAATTCACACAGATGTGTCATGGCTATGATCAATCAAGTATGAAAGAATGGATGAATGTAGGGACAGTGATTCCACAAAAAGGTACTCCCTGGGTAATGCTATCAATGCGCATGTATGGCCATGACCCAGATAGCCAGTGAGACACACATTGTCATTCAAATCAACACTCATCACAGTTGAATACAAGTCAAGGTGCGTAGACTTTATTAGCATCTGTGTGTCAGTACGGGCAAGATAAGTGCCACAACATGCAGGCCAATGCAGCAGTATGTCAGAGGGAGGAACGTTGCCAAGCGCCGCTGTCCACTCCGGGGGAGTGTCTCACCTTTCACAGGTGTGTGTTAACCCGCGTTGTTGTCCGCTCATGTATTCGGAGTCCAGGCGAATGCAGCCATGTCCACTGTTGTCGTGGGACATATGACCAGATCTCCAAGATGCAACAAGGTGTCGGGACATGTGCAATGGGTTCCAATCTGTCGTGGCTGCAGGTACGCAGTCACTCGTCCATGAAAGCGATTGCAGCTTTGTAGGCTATCATTTCCAACATGAGGTCGTTGTCGACTTCATCAAACAGGACGGCGAGGCAATCCATTAGCAGGTCCGGACAGATGTGCTGCGCCCACCCCCTTTCACCAATTAGCACTTCAGCCCAATAGGGGAGTGGTTCAATGTGGTCACTGCACAGGAGGAGTTGTGCAATCTCCCAGGTCCAGCTGCCAGCATGTATGCCAAGTATCAAGGCATCCCATAAACGGGTATCACGGTGACACTCCTGGTCGTGGGCCGACAGGGGGCGCACACACATGTCAAAATCCAGTTCAGCCAACGTCCTGTTGGATAGGCAGACATCCATGGACCACTCGAATATGCACGATCGACAATGCAACACAGGCTGGATGCAGGTGACTTTGGCAAGGCGGAAGCTTAGCCAGTAACTGATCCGCAGCACTGCCAATGGCAGTGCCTCCAGTAAATGCAGCATACGTGCACGGTACAGTTCCACGTGACAGGGGTTGTGCATGTGTCCGGGATGTTCTGCCATTGCGTCAGTGGCTCTGGTTGAAGCGGCACTGTTCTGACCTGTGCCAGTTCTGTGGATGAGATGCCACAGCTCGGATCAATGAGTCATTTCAGTGTGCAACGGTTGTCCGCCTGGGATGGTGTGGGAGTAAGTGTGAAGGCCATTCCATGCAAGATAACTTCGAGCAAGGACTTCTGTGTGTGGGGTGTGTATACGTTGGTCTTTCGTCGGGCTGTGCATGGTGTGGGAATCATCATCAGCTGCTATAGTATCTGTCAGGGGGTGCCGGGCACAAGCAGTTCCGTGGTCGGAGGTGCAGATGTGCCTCCGCCTGATAGTTCAGACAATGGAGCTTTCATCCCTAATGTTAGTTCTTCATCTGCTTACATTCAGGAAATGTGATGTGACTTGTTGCGGGTGGGGTGGGATGTGTGCGACTTTGGAATTCATGTATGACATGACTTGCATGTGGCAAATGAGCGGCATCACTGTGTGTTACGTTGCCTCACAGCTGCTCCTCCCTCCCCCCGAGCCTATTTACTTGTGTGCGCTGCGCGGTTGCATCACTTGCACTCCTACGGCAAACCATTGTCATGCCTGTCTGCGCATGGCCACAAGCCTGACAACGACACTGATGTTGGCCGTTGAAGGTGGGCGGCCACGTGAGTGTAGGCCTATGGTAAGGATAGGGCGGACACAGATGTAGAGTCCTTGCCTGGCTGAACTCGTGCTGCGATTAAGGCTAGACATTTGGCACATGCTGCGGCAATACAGATACACACAACACTTGGCATGTATGAGCCAAGACCCTGAGCGGTCTTGCACTCCTTCATTGCTCCGTTCGTGCGAGCCCGCCCTTCGGGTGCATGCTACATTGCAACATTGTCGATTGCGGGCCGGGTGTCGCAGACACTACAACGGAGACACACGCATTAGTTACTCCCTTGTCCAGGCCAGAACTGAACCACGCCCAGAGCCCCGGGCGAATTCTTCACACCCCTACGCGGGACTGGCGTACGCCAGCCCAGCCCACTCTGCTTATGCTTACAGGGGGGACGACAAAGCTACGTGTCCAAGGTCTTACCCACTGCCTGAGGTGACATGGTTGCGCCCGCTGTCCACAGCACATTGTGATGTGGTGGGCCCGGGACGATCATTCATTCATAATGACCACACGGACACACTTAGATAGGTAGTGGAACTGGCTACGGACATGTGCGCCCAGCCCCTTTTTATTACCAGGGTCACATGTCCAGTGACGCCTGTGCTGGATGGGTGTGGGGTGAGTGTAAGCCAGCCCTCAGGGAGTGGTTGGTGCTGGCAACAACTAGAACAGTGATCAACGTTTCACACTCACAAGACTCAATCAGGAAGGGTCCATGACTTGTGGTGCACTGAGGTAGGGGCACCAGCTCTGACATCACACACAGAAGATTCAATCATGAAGGGTCCATGACTTGTGGTGCACTGAGTTAGTGGCACCTGAAGCACTCAGCGGGTGTGCGGCCAGCAATGATGCGTCGTCCGGGCGGCCCGCACTGGAAGCAATGCCTGTTGCCTACTGGACTGCGCCATCCATGAATGAAGACTCTATCTGAGTTGGGGGACCTGCTGACCGCAGTGTAGGCCAGAGGCAGCGGTCAGCAAGGGCCCACAGCCACGTGGCGTTGACTTGAGCTGCACAGAGTTAGTGGCACCTGAAGCGCTCAGCAGGTGTGCAGCCAGCAATGATGCGTCGTCCGGGCGGCCCGCACTGGGAGCAATGTCTGTTGCCTACTGAACTGCGCCATAAATAAATCAAGACTCAGTTTGAATTGGGGGACCTGCTGACTGCAGTGTAGGCCGAAGGCAGTAGTCAGCACACACATATCTCCGCGGTGCTGTGCCGCTGGGTGGGCTGGGGGCCTGTGTCACGGAAGCAAGCGTTCGGCTGAGGAGGCTGGCAGTCACAGCGGCGGACTCGTGGCAGGGTGAGGGGCGCCACCCTGGCAGACGCGTTGGCCATCCCGGAAGTGAACCACGCCCAGAGCCCCGGCCTATTTATTCACACTCCTACGCTGGACTGGCGTACGCAGGACCAGCCCAATGTGCTTACGCTTACAGGGGGTGACGACACAGCTACATGACCGAGGTCTTCCCCACTGCCTGAGGTAACATGGTTGCGTCCACTGTCCACAACACTACTAACACCAGCAGTATCTGTCCACATGGACATATCTGTGCTCTGCGTACTGATGTCTGTCCAGCACATCACCGCCACACTTGGCATTGTGTACATTCTTATTCATGGGTGACTTGCCTCCTTCACACATACTTGGTTCCCACCTCTCCCCACATTCTGCAATCGTGTGACTGAGGGGCCATGCCGTTTTCGGAAGGTCAGCTGTCTTGTTCTGCGCTGCCTGGGTGGTAGTCTGGGGGGGGGACAGGAGGGGGGGCCTGGGGGTGGTGGCAGTGGGTGTTGTGGACCTCTTGGGTCTCCGAGCTGCATGATCAGTAGCTCCATGACATGTGTTGGTCTTCAGATGTGGCGCTGGGCTGGGCTCCCTTTCATACTGCAGGTTGTCGTCCTGCTTAACACCAGTCAGAGGCAGGTGTTAAATCCCTGCTGCTAACGCGCCTTGTCACCTGTTTTTGGATCGCATCGCAGATCTGGCTGGTCGTTGTGAATATTGCGAAGTGGTGTTTTCGTGTGTTTTTGCACGGGAACGCCTACTCTGCATATCATTAGCGTTAGTTTTCGCTCTCATCCGTGGCGATATTTTTTGCGGCAGCTATCGCTGGGGAACTGGCGATTTCGGCAGTTTGCACCAGCTTGAGAATAGGGCGACAAATCTATTGCAACTTTTGCGGCGCTAAAGTGCTGATAAGTCGGCGATAAGTCCTTGAGAATATGCCCCAAAGTGTACATTTAGAAAAAAATCCAATGTTTTCTTATATATTCATTTGCAAACATATGTTTCAAATTGGAACATGCATACTGAAGTAGTGGCCTTCCTTGAAGAGAGCAGAACATTGCAAAGAAGACAAGGGGGCCTTTTGCCGGCTATTTTTTTTTCGATAGGCCCCCCAAGTGTCTCACAGTAAGTATTATGGTGGCAGCTTTGACATTAATTTGGTTTGCTTTTTTCAAGCGAGTCAAAAACCTTTTTTGGCCCATCGTCTTGTGGAGACTGTGTGCTCCGTAAATCGGGTAGAAGAGCTGAAACCTGCTGTTTAATGCAGGATTCGAAAATGGCCTCCCACTTCCCCTCCATGCTACTGGAACAGGCGCCTCTTGAATATGCATGCTCTGGGTTCATCACATTCTGCAAATTATATAAGGGGACTGGCTGAGCATCCTGCTCACTGCACAGTGGGACATCTCTGACTGCACAGTCACCCTTCTTACCAGTTCAGCTTCTTTCACTTTGACAAATCTGTGGGGAGCAGAATCGAATGACAAGGGTAGGGTGGTCCATCAATTGTTGTGGCCATTTTGTGAAATCCAAGGATATAGAGGTTGGAACGTTATTTATAAATTGTGAAATTTATCATGAACAGAAAAAGATTAAAGAAACTCAAAATATATGCCTACCACTGTAAACAAGTTTGCAACTGCCCTTCACTGTTACAAAACACCGTTTCGAGTAATTTATTTTTTTCAGAAGCACATAGGATATGTGTGTTACATTGTGCCTTCACTGTTCAATACTGGTCATCAAATATAATAACAGCATTTTAGCTCGATACAATATTCATCTTAGCTTGTCACTAAGTAGAATGCATAAATTCCCCTTTATTTATAGTCTTGAGGGAAAAATGTCTGAATTGCTAACAATGAGGTGTATAGTACATGGCCTACTGTGGAGGGAAATGAATTTGGGCACTGCCTACATCATATTCAAGGTTTTTTTTCGTTTAAAAAAAATATCTTACATAAAAATATGAAACAGGCTTTAAAGAAATGGCTGCTACCTGAGGGTACACTAATCTTTTGTCTCTTCCCTACTCCCCACTGTTTAGCATTATAGCTTTCGCTCAAAGTGAAGGATTAAACCATCATCACTCGCCCCAGCCTTTACCCCATGCATGATACAACAATTCACTCTGCAGGGACACCTGCACAATCCAGAGTGTGGGGGTACATTACAGATGTACGAGCACACCTCCAGCTAGGCTCCTGGCTGCATACAATAGCAGCCGAGCTTCACAAGTGCTGGGAGCCAGTGGAATACAAAAGGCAAATGAATGCAGCTGCTCGCTTCACGGCGGCCACTGGAGAAATGTGAAGTGGTAAAAATGATATGTTTCCATTTGGTATGCACTGTAATTAAGAAACACTTTAAGCACCTGCGAGGCACCCGCACCTAAACTGCGGCTGCAGGTGCACTATGAAAGACATTCTGAGTCACTGGCTATTTGCAGTTTTTGTTTCCATTTCAAAACCATTTTTCATAGAAGTGGGCATTCCATATTATTTACTAAATATATCTATGTATGCACAATTCCATTGATTTGTTCAAACCAACTGTCGATCAAAATAGAAGTATACACTATCTTCCCCATTGTGTGGTTCATTTTGACTCATAAACTCTACCTGATGCAGAATGCATTTGCTGTTAACTGATTATTGTGGTATAGACATGTAACATTTGACCTGGCTGCCACTGGATGGGGATAAAAGTTTTCAGCCAAAAGGAGAAACGAATGATAAATTATTCAGAAGCCATAAAAACCTTCTTTTAACTTCATATATTTGTGTATCTCATAAATGTATTGGGTAACAAAATGTGACTGTTCCTCCTTTTCTGTTCTATCTTTCTGTATGATTGTCTTACTCAATAATGCTTACATTTTAGAGACACTCTGAAAAACAATAAAAAAATACAATAGAAAAATCAATACAAAATTTTTAATGACGAACTAGGAACAGGCTATGTGAAGTCAGGAAGGCAAAAGCCAGTCTGATGGCCATGTGAGCACGAGAGCTAACTTCTGAAATTCCCTGGGGGGTAGGGCTGTGATATAAGACATGAACTTTGACCTTTATGACATCACTGGTAGTAGTCCCATCATAGTTATATGGCAGTGACTAAGACACTGGACTGTTACAAAAAGAGTTCTGAAATCATTAGGGCAAAAATCAGAGTCTCTACAGCACTGTTCAGAAACACGTCACAGAACCTTTAAGTATCTTTCATTAACATTTATGGATGTCCACAACGTATTTGCACACAGCCTTTCCTACATCAAATTTAAAAGTTAGACTTATTCTCAAACACAGATATAGTGCTGATTTTTTTTGTTTAAATACAGAATATATTTGAACTGAGAAACTGCTGAAACAAATGGCTATCTCTAATTGTTTTAACAAACAACTCAATGGACTTATCTTTGTGTTCATATAAGAGTGCAACAATATTCAGTTTCATAACTCAGGAAGATTAGAAAATAAGTGGTGACTGAAGGAATCTGGGTTCTGTTGCAGTAGTCCCCCCACTTTTTGCCTGGTATTTGATGAAACTTTGACTGAGGTGTACTGGGTCCCTGCTAACCAGGTCCCCAGTGCCAGTGTTTTTTCCCCAAAACAAGACAACTGGTCACTTGATCCCCAAGTGGCCAGGCCTTTAGCACCTCTGTAAGTCCTTAATAAGCGGTACCTCTGGTACCTAGGGCATGGGTACTAAAGATGGCTACTAAGAGCTGCAGCATATCTTTTGCCACTCTAAGGGACACAGCACCAAAATCATACAGACTGCCAATGTAGGCTGCATGACAAGGTGATCTAGAAAGTGAAAACACAACGACACACCCTTCTGTGCCATGTCCCTTAAAACTGCATGTAATACTTGTAAGTCACCCCTATGGCAGGCCTTACAGCCCTAAGGCAGGGTGCAATATATTACATATGTAGACATATCTGCATGAGCAGATATTCACCTGTTCCGGTCAGTTCAAAAACTGCCAGTACAAGTGAACAGGGAAGCCATTTAAATACATGTGCTGGACACTGGTCAAAAACGAGTTCCCTGGCAACTTGATGTCTTCCCTGAAACTAAAGCTGTTTGGTATCAAACATCTCATATTAATAAACCCACACTGATTCCAATGATGGATTTATTAATACATGTTCCCACAGGACAATTTAGAGGTGCCCCTGAAAGCCTACCAACTACTTGGGTGCTGAATGACTGGTCCTAGCCAGCTTGCCACCACAGATGTGTTTTTGACCCCCAGGGGTGAAGGCCTTTGCTCTCAGGAGATCAGGAACAAATCCCACTCAGGCAGAGGGTGTTAACAACCCCATCCACAGAACGACCTGCAAATTAGCATTCCAAGCCAGGGGGCTCCAAAGAGCCCACTGTCTTTGGTATGTGAATCTGGCCTCCCCCACAGGAAAGGATGCCAAACTCCCCCCTGTCCAGAGCTCATTTGGCACTTGGACAGATGGAAAAATGAGTACTCAGAAAGGTGTAGTCGCCTTCAGGATAGTTCCACCCCGAAGGTGGGCTACCTGAAACAAAGACGAAATTCAGAAGTCGGACATCTTCTTGATGGCAAACTGAGGAACTCTGGGACAGGGTTATGCCCACTTCCCACAGGAAATGGTCTTATAGGGGGATAGTGACCCCAGGGGTCAGTAGACCCCCCCTACATTTAGTACATAGGGGAGCCCCTGGCACAGGTAATCAGATCCTGCCGACCTAAAAGAAGAAGAAGTACTGAACAGCTGCAAAAAGCAAGAACTGTGGAAGAAGCAACTGACTTGGCTCCAACCCTGCTGGCATGTTCGCTGTTCCTGATGATTGCACCAAAGATGACTCATTCTGTAAACTGCTGTTCTTCCAAAAGCCTGAGAGGACTACCAGCACTTCTGCCAAAACTCAGGAACTCTCGTAGAGCAGCGGAGCTGCATCCCTCTATCCTGCAGGTACCAAAGAAAAAACTGTGAGGACTTCGGACCACCTAAACCCGACACCGAGCAGCACCACTGCACCCGTCCCTCCAAGCCTGAGTTGAATTGGGCCAACGGAGCCAGCATGGTCCGCCAGCCCATCAGAGAAGGAACCCATCTTTGGTTTGCCAGATGAGGACTCCTCTATGCCACCTGCAGGCTCTGTGTGCAGCTCCCCATGACCGCGAGTGACTTGGCTGTGAAAAATCCAATGCCTGAAGAAACCTCTGAACTCGTCGCCCTGACCCGAGTGGAAGTGGACTGAAGGTGCCCCCTCATCCCTGAGTATCGTGAGACCTGAGCCCCCTGTTGTTTCAGCCTGACTGGTTTCCAGTCCAAGCCTGCAGCTTCTTTTAGACCAGACCAATCCAACTTGATTAACATTGGGCACCCGACACTGAAAAGCATCTCAGCACCCGGCTGCCCCAGTATCGCCTGAGGTGACCTGTTGGTGCTGCCTTCGACCTTGCCCCATACTTACTTTAACTCCAGGAGATTGGTCCTGTAAGTCATTGTGAAATGCCCTATTGCAGTACATGTTTTCCAACATAGGATAACATTGGGCACCTGACGCTGACACACACCTCTGCACCCAGTTGCCCCAGAGCCTCCTGAGGGGACCTGTTGGTGTGGCCTTGGAAATTGACCTATACTCAACTTAAGTCCAGGAGATTGGTACCATAACTCGCTGTGAAGTACCTGTATGCAGTGTATGCTTTTCCTCTATAGGATAACATTGCCGCCTCTAAAGATTGCACTATGTCGACTTTTGAAACTTAAAAGTATTTCTATCTCGAAACATACTTACCTGATTTTGGTTATCTTGGTGCCAAAATTTATATAAAGAAAAGGGTTATTTTTATAAATTAGTGTGGATCGCCTTATTGAGTTGTGTGCATCATTTAAGGACTGTGTGTGTATTGCAGATGTCCAACACTCCTCCCTGATAAGCCTAAGGCTGATTGATACACTACCCCCTAGAAGAGCACCTTGCGATTGCTAGAGCAAGACCCTGTGCACTTATAAGGGATTACCTGGACTCTTTGATCAGTATATCTCTTTTTGGTATACTATATAAAGAGCCAGCATCCTACATTGGTGGTGCAGCGGTGGGATACAAGACTTGACATTTGCTGTAACAGTTTGTTAATAAGTGTTTCCACTAAGGAATACAAAATTGTCTTCACTTTCACACAATTTCGATTTTGTCTAAATTGTTTAAACTAACAGTTAGGGCCTTGTGTTAATTCCCCCAGTGAAATTGTTTAGAATTTAAAAAGCGTACTACTAGTTAAGCCTAAAAGTTCAATTTAGAATTTGTTGTCGTTTTCTAAAAAAGGTTCCAACTTTTAGTAACAATGTCTTCCACAGAGGATCTGCTCCAGGAGCTCAATGTGACCTCTTACCTTCAGCTCACAATGCAACAGTTAAGGATCTTCTGTAAAACCTATAAAATAAAAACAGGATCACACCTTACCAAAGTAAAGACCCAGAGGTTCATGGCAGAGTATGAGAAAAAAAATCCAGAGGAAGACACTGATCTCCCTGAGGGTTAGAATGGAGGCAGTGGAAATGAGGATTTAGAGCTTCCTTTTCTAGAGAGAGAGGACCTCCCAATGGAGGAATTCATTCTACAGAGACTAGTAAGTTACTGTACTTCTAAAAAGTTGCATCAATACCTGGTGGACCTGGGTCCAGTATCTCCCCATGAGTTAGGGAAGAAGGCTGATTATTCAGTCAAACGTGACAAAACAAGTCATGGAGGGGGTGACCAAAAGAATGGGGTTGTTAGCCCTCCCATGAGAAAAAGGTGGGCCACTCTAGAGTCAAAGATAAGGAGTCCTCTGTAGGTCCCCAAAAACCTGTCCAGAAGGGTGGGCCCGAGACACCTCACAAAACAAAACTGGGTACCAGGGTTGGGCGTGGGATCCCAAAAAGGCTTGGAGCTTTGGCTGTATGCAGACAGGGCACCAAACCAAGAGCACTTTCTGGTTTAATAACAAACCCACTACTGTACCTCCAGGGGTTGCCAGTGTAGCCTTTGAGGATGATTCCTCAGATGAAAAGTCCTTGTAGTTTTCAACACGAATGTGGGGCCAAAAGGTGATTTGGAGATTCCAGAGGGAAGCAGACACTTCTACCACTTGTTAGTGAATGGGATCCCAGCCATTGCCCTGAGAGATACCTGTGCCAAGAACACCATTGTGCATGACAGGTAGGTACTATCATACCAGTATATAAGGGCTATCCCAGGGAGGTTACTGTTAGGCCTGTGGCTTTAGTATCTCTAGAAATAGCTGGGTCCCTTAGTTGGAGAAGAGAGGTAGTCAGCACAGACCTCCACCTTGATTGTCTCCTTGGGAGTGACCTCACAGAATTTGGTCTGAGCTTAAAAGATTTACTGGTCCAGTGCTAGTCCTCTCCCAAGGAGTCTGGAGGTGCTGAGCCTGCAGTTAGTGCACGTAGGTCCCGGAAGAAAGGAAAAAGGAGAAAGTGTAGGGACTTTGTGTGGGCAACCTTTAGCCAAAGCTCCAGTGAGCCAAGGAGAGCCTGTCCCAGCTGGGGAGGACTCCCCAGGTCGCACAGGTGAAGCCACAAGAAGTCCTGACTAGTCAAGCAGCTGTTAAACATGAGATGGTGGCTCCTCAGCTAACAGAAGAGGGAGGGGAAGGAGTGTGTTTGCTACAGGATGTAGTAACTCCCCCCATTCTAAATCAGCAGACAGGCCCTCTTAACCCAAAGAAGCCCATAAGTGAGTCCCTTCACCTGTCTGTGAAGAGCTAAAGGTGTGGTTCCAGGGACTGACAGTGGTCAGTAGCTTTCGCTGGTTGTTAGCCTTTATGGCTGCACTGTCATTGGCATGGTGGTCTGACCCCATGTCAAATAGAAAGCTAGGCCCCCTGACCCTGTTGGTTATCGTGGGGTTACTCAAGTTGTGGGTTACCTCTTTGGGTGAGCAGGGGCTTGCCCTGGCTAAGATAGGGTTTTGCAGAGGTAGACACCTCTCATCCCAAAGAAAAGAGAATGGGCAAGGAAACTAAAGAAGCAGACAGAGTGCATTTTAAATAGAGACATAACACTGTTGAGGTAGGTCAGTTCCCAAAAAGAAGTAATCTGGACAGGAGGATGTAAGGGATAGTAGGTCCTGCAACAATCCAGCCTTTTTCTTTACTATTCCCTGCCTGAGACTAGGAAGACTCTCCCAGGTTGTAGCTGAGTCTCCTGGCCTGTTGGCTCGGGGGAGGGGGTTGTGTAGGAAACTGGGTTTTTGTTGCAGTGGTCCCCCACTTTCTGCCTGGTATTTGATGCATCTTTGACTGAAGTACACTGGGTTCTTGCTAACCAGGTCCCCAGTACCTGTGTTCTTCCCCCAAAACAAGACAACTGGTCACTTGATCCCCAAGTGACCAGTCCTTTAGAACCTCTGTAAGTCCCTAGTAAGTGGTACCTCTGGTGCCTAGGGCATAGGTACTACAGAGGGTCCCTAAGAGCTGCAGCATATATTTTGCCACTCTAAGGGACCATCACCAAATTCATACAGAATGCCACTGCAGAATGCATGATAATGTGTTCTAAAAAGTGAAAACACGACATGAAACACACTTGTGTGTCATGTCCCCTTACACTGCATGTAATGTTTGTAAGTGACCCCTACGGCAGGCCTTACAGCCCTCAGGCAGGGTGTATTATATGACATGTGTTGACATATCTGTGTGAGAAGATATGGCCCTGTGCTGGCCAGTTCAATTACTGCCAGTACAAGTGAACGGGGAAGCCATTTTAAATACATGTGCTGAACAGTGGTCAAAAACGAGTTCCCCAGCTACATGATGGCTTCACTGAAACTAGAGATGTTTAGTATCAAACATCTCATATTAATGCACCCACACTGATTCCAGGGATGGATTTATTAATACATGACCCAGAAGTAACACTGGGCGTAGTTCGAGTAGTCGCGCTACGTGTAGCTACGCGAAGTGTACTTTGCACTACGCGTAGCTACGCGAACTGCGTAGTGCGGTAGGGAAATGCTGTTCGCAATAATTGCACAGTGCCAGATGCTTGTCCGCACTGTGCAATCATTGCGAACGGCATCATGCACAGTGCAAGCGGTCGTTTTCTGCTGCTCGAGTAGATTTGTACTCGAGCAGCAGCTTTCTCAACGCGGACTGGTAGTTTCTCATCGCGAGCTGTCGCGAGCATACGCGACCACTCGCAATGAGAAACCTGACCTCCCCGCGTTGAGAATCTCGCCGGGAGGTTTATTTTCCACGCTTGCGATCGGCAACTTGATGTTGCCGATGGCGAACGAGGAAAAAGTCTCGCCGGGATGTTGATTTTGCTCGCTCGCGGTCGCCAACTTGACGTTGAGGACCGCGAGCGAGCAAAAAATGCCCGCTATGCTACGCTACACGTTTTTGCACTGTGCTACGTGCAATTCGCGTAGCGCGTAGTTGCGCAAACTACGCACACTCCGCGAGCGTAGCGTAGTTTTCCACCCAGGCCTACCCAGAAGGCACCTTAGAGGTGCCCCCTGAAAACCTACCAACAACTAGTGTGTTGACTGCCTAGGTCCTAGCCAGCCTGCCACCACAAATGAGTTTCTGATTCTGACCCCCAGGGATGAGGGCCTTTGCTCTCAGGAGGTCAGGAACAAAGCCTGCTCGGGCAGAGCGTGTTTACACCCCGTCCACAGGAAGACCTGCAAATTAGCATTCCAAGCCAGGGGGCTTCAAAGAGCCCACCATCTTTGGTTTGCGAATCTGGATTCCCACACAGGAAAAGATGCTGACCTTTGCTCTGTCCAGGGCTCATTTGGCACCTGGACAGATGGAAAAAATAGTAGTCAGAGAGGTGCAGTCACCTTCAGGCTAGTTCCACCCCTAAGGTGGGCTACCTAAAGTGAAAATGAAAATCAGAAGTCCGCCATCTGTGTGATAGCAAACTTAGGAACTCTGGGACTGGAAGTGGTCATATAGGGGGTGTAGTGTAGGGAGAATTTAGGGAGCCCCTGGCACCAGGAAATCAGACCCTGCTGACCTAAAAGAAGAAGGACTGAAGAGCCATGAAAAGCAAGAACCATGGAAGAAGCAATTGAACTGGTACAAACCCTGTGGCCTGTTCGCTGTTCTCGATGATTGTGCCAAAGTCGACTCATCCTGTATGCTTCTGTGCCCCCAAAAAGCCTGGGAGGACTACCAGAGCTTCTGCCAAGACTGCGGAGCTTGTGTGGAGCAGCGGAGCTGCTTCCCTGCACCCTGCAGGTACCAAAGAAATAACTTTGAGGACTCTGGACCATGCAAACCCGACACCGGCCAGTACCACTGCAACCGTCACTCCAAGCCCGAGTTGAAGCAGGCCAATGGTGCCAGTGTGTTCCTTGAGACCTCCGGAGAAGATGCACAGCTTGGGTTTACCAGTAGGAGAGTCCTCGACTCCACCTGCAGGCACTGTGTGCAGCCCACCCTGACCGCCAGTGACTTGGATGGGAAAAACCTGACTCCTCAAGACACTTCTGCACCTGTCGCCCCTAGCCCAAGTGGAAGTGGACCGAAGATGTTCTCATGTCCCAGACCATCGTGAGACCTGAGCCCCCGTGCTGGTTCAGCCTGACTGGTTTCCCAGTCCAAGCCTGCAGCCTCTTTTCAACAGGATCGATCCCCCTTGACTAACATTGAATACCCGATACTGAACAGTACCTCTGCACCCGACCACCCCAGTGCCGACCGAGGTGACCTGTTGGTGCTGTCTTGCCCCATACTTACCTTAAGTCAAGGAGATCGGTCTATGTAAGTCACTGTGAAGTGCCCAAATGCAGTACTGGTTTTTCCCCCATTGGATAACATTGGGCAGCCAACGCTGAAACACACCTCTGCAACTGGACACCTCAGAGCCTCCCGAGGTGGCCTGTGGTGTGACCTTGGACCTTGACCCATACTCATCCTAAGCCCATGTGATTGGTCCCATATGTTGCTGTGATTTTCATGTATGCAGTGTATGTTTTTCCTCCATAGGATAACATTGCTGCCTCTGAAAATTGCTCTGTTGACTTTTTAAACCTAAAAGTATTTCTATCTTGAAACGTGCTTATCTCATTTGTATGATCTTGGTGCCAAAACTTATATAACGCTAAGAGTTATTTTTTATAATTTGGTGTGGATCTCCTTATTGAGTCGTGTGTATCATTTATTGACTGTGTGTGTATTGCAGATGACTAACTCTTCTCTCTGATAAGCCTAAGGCTGCTTGACCACACTGCCCTCTAGAAGAGCACCTTGGGATTGCTAAAGCAAGCCCCTGTCCACGTTTTAAAGGGAATACCTGGACTCTTTGCACAATATACCACTTTTTGGTATACTATCTAAGGAGCCAGCATCCTACAGTGATCGTGCTCTTTTTGAGGTGCATCAGTCACTCACTGAAATGGCGTAACAACAATTCCTCTCTACCTGTCATGCTTTCCAGCCCATATATATGATTTAGTGTAACCAACCTGTCACATGCTTCCTTCAAAAAAGCAAGGCTTTAGCTTTTGGTTTTATCCTTGGAGGGCACAAGAGAATCGGCATATGAGCCTCAATACCTGA
Source organism: Calotriton arnoldi (assembly GCA_963921515.1). NCBI lineage: Eukaryota > Metazoa > Chordata > Amphibia > Caudata > Salamandridae > Calotriton > Calotriton arnoldi. The sequence goes on along the minus strand of CAWUFW010002191.1, from coordinate 1,547,155 downwards.
CTTGCATTAAAATATGTTTCCCAAAAAATAATGGTGGACTTATTTGAGGTAGCCTAGACCACCTGGATTTGCAGGCTCCCTCAAAGTATGTTTCCTAATGACATATTTGTATACTCATTTGAGGTTGCCAAGCACTCCCTAGCTGGCAAGTAAATTAGTATCATTCGTGATATCTTAAGCCAGTCCTGGCTGTTTATTTAAAAGCATGTTGCATTCTAGGGGCATACAGTTTGCTTTTACCACCTTGATATGGGCTCAAGTACTAAGCATGAGAAGTGCTCTTCAATAAAAACCAAGAATGTTTGATAGTGTCACACATGATAATAGCCCAAGTGGCAACTATTTGCATCACCTCCAGTAAAGCACCACATAAATAGTTCTAGATATAATATTCCAAGTAGTTCCAGATTAGTAGAATTATATGATAGCATATGGAATCCTAGTGAATTCAGAAAGAGGTAATAAAAAGTGCCCCAAACCCTAGGAAAATGGTAGTCATACATTCCTCTAACTTTCATCAATATTTAGGAGAAAATAGGGGAGGTGCGGTCAGGGCTCCAAACATGGTGGCCACTCTTCCTTGAGCTCTGCTGCCAATCTGCATCCATCTGATCTTTCTGTTGGGCCTGGAGACCCATGGGTGATTTGAAGCCCCCACACCGGAGGCGAGTATTGGTGGGGAGGCTTTGACCCCCAGTGGCTGCAGCACCAGGGGTTCCATTGTTGCCAATGACGCTGTGCAGCCTGCTCCGATGCAGTGAGGTTGCAGTCTGGAAAGCTCATTGGCTCTTCCCCCTGCGGCTGTGAGAATCGGACAGCCTGCGCTTACCAGGAGAGACCGAGACAGGGTGCCCGCAGGGACCTGAGTGCTGAGAACTGCTGCGCCGGGGGCCCAGAGACTTTGGTGGGGCTCCATGGCAGGAGAGGGCCTCCTTCACCACACAGCACTGGCGGGAATTGGCCCTTGGCTCCAGTTGGGAGGCTGCGCCTGGGAGCCCCACAACCCATGCAAAAAATACTTGCCAGTGCGCACGGAATGGGAGCCCTTGAGATCTGGGATATGCATGTCTTGATGGGTGTGGCCGTCTGTATTGGTCCTTCCCCCCTCCATTGTTGCAGTTCCTGGGGGCAGTGGTCCAGGACAGGACATGTGGTATGCCTCGATAGGCCCTAGTGCTCCTAACAGCTAGGGACTTTGAGTGGGCTGCTGGGAGTCAGGGTGTGTCCCCGCGGTAGTGGTGGATGTCAGACCCTAGCTCCAATTGGGAGACCGCACCTGGGGGTCTGGTGTGCATTGAGGCTTGTGGCATGAGGCCTTCCCCTGTGGCTGTCTCTGGCACAGGAGGGGACAGACATGGACGGCCGCCTAGACTGCCTGAGAGAGCCAATGAAGATTAAGGTGCGCCCTGAGGTGGTGGTGGGTGTTGGGCCCTGGCTCCTTTTGGGAGATCAAACCTGGGGGGGCTAAGGAGCAACAGTCTGATGGCCAAGACCTCCTGCCTTCAATTTGTAGTGCAGGAACAAATGGGTGTAGACAGTCACCCAGATTTACTGGGATAGTCGCAAACATTGGACTACTGATACCCCCCCTGGGACAAAGCACATTGTGGGTGATGAGTTGGGGGCCCGAGCTCTGAATCACATTGTGGGCAGGTGCTGTGAGAGTAGCCTCCTGATAGCCCCCCCTTCTTTCTCCTTCTTCGAGGTTAACTGTGTGATCTATTGAGCCCAAGGAATCCACGCAACTGGAGTTTATGCCCTCTCCATGTAATGGGAGCCCTCCAGACAAACCATGTGGAAAGACAAATAGCCTGGGGCACACAGCTCACAGGGCTGCATTGAAAAATATGTACAGAGACTGCCGACAATGAACCCCTGCTGTTGGCTGAACTGGCTCTCACTGATTACTCAGCCTCAATATTGCAGACGATCCAAGACCTACGATCCTCCCTGGAGGTGAAAATGGTTGAATAAAAAGTTGATGTGGGTCTGTTGAGGGACGACTTGTGCAACACGACAGCGAGGCTAGCCGAGGGTAGCCGAGGCTGGGAGACGGAAAACACAGTCCATGTATTACAAACCACTATCGCTGGCCTTCATAAATTTGTCCATCACCTTGAATCACGGCTGGACAACATGGAGGGCCACTCTCGATGCAGCAATATAAGAATTGTGTGGTCTCAGAAGAAGCAGAGGCGGCATCCTCCACTCAATTTGTGTCCACTTGGCTGAACTCTTGGGTACCGAAGGAGGAGTTGTCTCCCTGCTTTGCTGAGAAGAGAGTGAAGAGGTCCCCGGCACAGAGACCACTGCCGTAGGCCCCGCCTTGCCCCATAATTGCTGCATGTTTAACTTTGCCGACTGCAACACAATCGTCATGGCCTCTTGGCTACAAGTGACTTTGATATGCGAATCTGTCCGAGTGATGGTTTTTCCTGATTGCACTTAAAGTTTAGCAAGAGAGCCACATCTTTCTGACAGTTAAGCAGAATCTACAAGTGCTTTAGATCCAATATGTGTTGCTCTTCACTGCATGGTTGAAAGTCAGAGTAAGACCTTCTCCTATGATATACCCGAAGCAGCTTGGGCATGGCTAGAAAGAGGCTTCCTTTCCGGCGTGTTGTGCCTTCCTCAACCATCCATCATAACACAGCGGGGGTGAGCCGGGATTTGGGGTGGCTGATGCCTCAGTCTCAGCGCACGCAGAGGAGGCGTCACTCTGCAACTGGCGTGTGGACTCCCTGGGGCTCCACCGCTGGAGTTCCATGGACCCGGATCTGATGCATAAGAGGGCGTCTCCCACTCCGGCTGTAATGGGAGCCTTGGCCCCATGACACTTTGAAGTATCTGGTCCTATCCTGGATATATTACCTTAATCACTAAGTGGAATGGCCTGTGGCTGACCATGTGGACTATCTTTCTTTTCTTATTTTGTAAGTAGACTTGTTGAAGCTATTAGGGGGATGATGTTGGGGTAGGTCGGACTGTTGGCAACAGGTCCTAGTTCATTTCACAGCATGTACTTCATGTTTACAAGCTATGAGGAGGAGCTGGGAGGATTTTGTTACTGTTTTGTATTTTTATTTCCTTCATATATACACCAAACAACAATGCACATAGACAGGTCCAACTTTGAGCCCAGACCGCCTCTCCAATTTGACCATCGGCATCGTATTGACATTCCCTGTGATCGACTAGGCTGATGCTAACGTACACGCACAGTTCATCTCTTGAAGTAGCATGTTAATGTCATCCTTGACCCTGTCAATAGAGGCACCGTCTTGAAGCGGGCTAAAGGATATTTGGCTGATGTATTCCTTCTACAAGAAACCAACTTAGCACGCACTAGATGCCCTTTTCTTGCCTGTAATAGATACACGCAGGTGTTCCATACAGGCTTTACCAAAGGTTTGCGGGGAATGGCCATTTCGCTACATCAACGCGGTCCACGTGGCATGACAATCTTAGTTGCTACACAGCAGTATCTGGTTTCCTCTATGGACACCCTATTGTGTTGACTAGTGTCTTCACCCCTCCACCACTCATGCACAAGTTTCTGCAGACAATGGGGGCCTTGGTGACACAATCCCCGACTGGGTACTGAGTTCTTGTGGGGCCTTCAATGGGGTGGCAGACTAGGAAATGGACAGGACCTCCAGGGTGGGGCGTAGTGGCCAGGCAGCATCTCCACCCTTTTATGTTTTATCGATGCCATCGGCTTGGCAGACACGTGAGGAATCTTGCACCCAGGGGAATGGGGCTATACTTTTTATTCTGGGGCCCACAAGGTCTTCTCCTAGCTCAACTACTTCCACCTACATGCCTCAGAATCCCACAGTGTTCAGGATGCTCACATACATGCTCGTGGTCTCTCAGAAAACTCTGGAACTACAGCTTTAACTCAGCCCACATCACTCGTGGTTGGGCTGTTGTCTGAATGCATGGTGGCTTCAGGAATCCGAAAACAGGATCCACGTTCATGAAGCCACAAAAGGGCACTTAGACACAAGCAATGGCACAGTCGAGTCTGGTGAGACTCTTTGGGAAGCCTTAAAGTCTACCCTCAGTGGTGGCATTATAATCTATGTTTCGAGAAGGTGCAAGAAGTGCAGACAGGAAACTCGTATCCTAGAGTTGGAGGTGGCTCATGCTGCATCAGGCTACCCCACCATACTGAGAGACTCTCTCCATCAACAAGAGGTACTTTGTCAATTGTTTATAGAGGGGTTCAAATGACTTGGCTTGCTACAAAGAGTTGCAGCAATCAGTGGGTAACAAAACCAGATGAGACTCTACACTCGTTCTGCACTAAAACAGCATAACTGATGGGAGGGGGGTCAGGCACACGGTGGACGCAACCAATGCACAGTGCTTCAGTGTCTACATAATGTGCTGGTGCTAGCACATAGATTACCAGGGGCTTACACACTCCTTTGGATAGATTTTCATAAGGCATTTGATTCTGTCCAATGTTTTGCTTGCTGCAGAAACTCATTTTCGACCCTATATTTATTTTCTGGACATGAGTATTATACACTGGTCTCCAGGCAAGAGTGAGGGTGGGAGGTTCTACAGAGAGATGAGACAGGGATCCCCCTTTCACCCTTACTGTTTGCAATTGCAGTTGAACCTCTAGTGGGATGGCTGATTATAGATGCCCTGGTTAGGGGTCTGGAGTGAGCACCAGGCATTCCTGATAGTACTGAGCTATAGCCACCAATGGCCTAATTTTCCTGGATGACCCCCCTGACTCTCGGCCCCAAGTCCTCCAGATCCTCTCTGGGAGTGTATGCGACAGACAATCCTTCTCAGGCCTGGGAGCATAATATTCAGCATCATCTGGAATGGGTGACTCACAATCCTGATTTTTGGATGACATTACTGCTGTCCATCCTGGGGTGTTCAGCTAGCTTCAAAATGGTCATACTGCCAATTCTATTATATCAGTTGCAGAACTACCCCTTCCAGTGTTCTACCTCGGTTTTCAAGAAGCTAGACACTTTTCTGCAAGACTTTCTATGATGATTCCGCATCCTGCATCCCATGGATCACCCTCTCCAAGTACTATAAATCTGCTGGAGGCATTGCAACTCCAAATACACTCTCATAATACTGGGAATCTCTTTTCATTCATATCAATCAAGCGAAGAGGGGGGACTAGGAGTGAGATGAAGGTCCAGTACCCATGCTCTCAGTTGAATCTACACAATTTAGGGGGGTATCTGTTCTTATGGAAAAGAAATGAAGTCTAATGTAGAGTGTAGGTGGAAATTCTGCATTTAAGGAAAGGGTCTTCCTAAATGGAAGATAGAGTCCTCACATACCCAGAAGGTTGTCATGCTTCTCATAGAGCTTAGCTCCTCGTGGGGCCGGCACTGCAGTGCCCCACGGGCCCCGCTAGAGTGCTCTTTGGCAGAGATCTTCTCTTTAAGCTGCATGCATGTGTAAGGGTCTGTGATTAAAACTACCTAAGGGGTCTCAAAATAAGGTTTATTCAATGATTTCTTTGGTAGGGTTAAAAAAAGAGAAAAAGTGTGAGAAAGCTGTCACTGGTATGTGATGAACTGTGACAGTTTCCACATGTGAAATGTGATTTAAAAGGTCAACATGTTTCATGCCTATTGGTCTAGTAGGGATCTGGGGCGTTTCTTTAGGACCAAAAGTGTTGTGTGTAGAACTCATTTCTACCCAGCACCAGGACTCATATGCGCCTGGTGGATTGGAGAGGGAAGAACCCCTGAAAAAAAAATTCTTATGTATATCTCATGGGACATTCATTTGTAAACTGTACCTGGTGTGGTGGCCCCTAAATAAGTCACAAAAAAGCAAACAGCGGCTGACCAAAGGTTCAGCACATCAAATCCCAAGTGTTTGTGGGTAGTAAGACTCTTCTGCAACCACTTCCAGAGCTCGCCGCAGTTCAGCTCCACTGAAAACCAGATACGTAATCTTTGTATAAAAGGGGAAGGTGCACCAAAGTAGAGTCAATTCTCTCCAAATATATCCAAAAATCTCATTTTCATCGCACGGAAATATCCTACTGCTGACTGTGTATCTTATTAAGGATACTGGCCCTCTCACTTGCTACCCTTATTACGGGGTGTACCTGTGTATGACGGATTGGTCTGCACCTATATTTGCACGTAACCTACCTTTCAGCACTGATGAAGTTCCATCTGTGGAACGAAACGCGTTGGCTGATGTCCAATTTTTACTATCAACAACATTAAGGAGATTTTTGGATATATTTGGAGAGAATTGACTCTACTTTGGTGCACCTTCCCCTTTTATACAAAGCCCCTAAATAAGTAAACAAACTCCAACCCCTTGTTTATGTATGTCAAAGCACCATGGATCGTGGCAGAGGTCCGCATCAGGACTACGGTCAGAAAATAATCAGACGCGATGTCGCATATGAGGCCTACCTCTCTCTGCCTGTCCAGTGAATCATAAATTAATGGTTGATTAATAACACGACTGACCACTCCTGCACCACTGAGGGCTGGGCAATACAAAAGACCCCCTTCTGGACCCACGGTGTGGGGGAACTCCCCCGGGACACCTCCCAAAACCCACAAAAATGACTCCTCAGATTTGGAGGGAGACCCATAGAGCCGTTCGGTGGGTCGGACGACTACCAAAAAACCCCTGTTGTGGCATGGGGCCCAGCTGTTACAGGTGACAACCATAGAGGGCTTCCAATTCCGGGATGTCATAGGCCTTTCCAACTTAGGGGCCAATTCCAATTCGGGCCGGAAATCTCTCCGACCGAGCCGGACCCGGAGAGATTTCCGACCGAATCGGACCCGTGCAGCCCGACCGAACGAGTACGATGCGCACGTATGCCATCGGACTCGAGTCGGTCGGACTCCCATTGAAGTCAATGGGAGCCGGTCGTACAACGCGTACACGGACTCCCATTGACCCAATGGGTGCGAGGCGGACAAGGGCGCCCCCTACAGCGTGTACGCGGCGAAGCGACTCGCGCCATACACGCACAGGTAGGGGGGACCCATGTGTCCCCCCTGTGTGTGACTCGCGCAGCTACACGTACAGGGGGGTCCGACACGGACCCCCAAAGTACGGCTCCGACTGCTCTTTCGAGCCGGAGTGCGCGGCTCTGTCGGACTGCTCGCGGCGCGCATCGTACTTACCCGGCCGGGAAACGTCTCCATTGCGCGGTGCGTGTCGAGTCCGAGCGAGTCAGTCGGTGCGGTTCGACCCGGGAACGAGTCGGTCGGAGCGGTCGGGACGCCCAGATGAGTCGGTCGGCGATTTCGCATCGTACTCGCTCGCCCGGACGCGCGTACGAATCGGTCGGGCAATAGGGCTCCGAATCGGATCCGGTTAAGCCGAATCCGATTCGAAGCCCTACCGGCCGAGATCGGAATCGGCCCCTTAGTTTGGATATGTCCTGTTGGGCTCAGCAATGAAATCTTTTTTTGAGCTGCAGGTGGAATATGACCTAAACCATTCACAATTCTTCAGATACCTGTAACTACGACATGCGCTCACCTAATACATCAAAGGGCTCATGGACATACCAAACTATAGCCACTGGAGGCCAAAATACTCATGGATGAACTAGCTAACCATGAAATCTCTGAGGTATACCAATCATTAGTGATCAATAAACCTGTCTCCTTTGACTGACTCAAAGGAGCATGAGTCAGTGACTTGGGGCAACTTACTGACGATGATTGGCGGGAGGCTTGCATCTCCCCCATGAGACAGCAGTTGCTTTCGACCTAATGCAGTGTAAATACTAACACAGGGTTTACTACACTCAGGATAGACTATGGGGGCGGTGACCACACCGAATTGCCTGCGTTGCTTATTGGAATGGGGCGACTTTCGCCACATGACCTGGACATGTGCGAGACCGGTCGCCTTTTGGGAGGGGTTGTTGTTGTTCTTGGAGCGGGTTCTGGTTTGGGTGCTGCCCTGAGATCCCAAGGTTGTCCTCCTTCACACTAGATAGGAGATGGAGACAATAGATACTGGATCGCATTGTTGTGGCTGTGTTTTGATGATAGTGAAAATAGACATCATCAGGGCCTGGGCCTGGAAAGATAGCAGCCCTATGTCCTTGTAACAGTGGCAAATTGGGCTGGATTTTGTATGAGTTTGGAAACTCTCATAAATGAAGACAGGGGCTGCCCATTAAAATACTCCAAAATATGGGCTGCATGGTGTCAATACCGGGGCATAGTCCTTCTGAGAGTTGAAAATCCTTGCCATATTTTGTGGATGAACAACTTTGGTCTTATGAAGGCAAGGCTTGAACTGAGTCCACAGGAGAAAGAAAGGTGAAAATTAGGGCTTCCAGGGTCAAATATTAACTGGATTGGGGAGGGGTGGTTTCTATACTTATTTTAAATCATTTGCAAAATCATATCGTAGGCTCAGTCAGTCGCTCTGTTTTGGAGAAAAATGAACACTATTGTGAACTAGTATGAATTCAAAAGCGCTAAGTCACTAAAATGCCTCATTTTCTGGAAATAAATCTATGAGTGCTTACAACTATTTCTTGGACATTTCTTGGACATGTTCCTGTGTTAGTGGCACATGGTTGCTGGTAGGCTGTAATGCCTTAATTCCTAGAACATATTGTTTCAAAGAGCATATTGAATTGCCCCAACACACTCACGAGAAGGCATGGGATTTAGGGCATAAGAAGACTGTTAATTGCCCATGATCAATCACACAATTTAATTAAGTGGGGTAACTGGGATTCAAAACACAGTCTTTCTGATGAAAGGACTGCTACGTGGATAATACGCCATTGGATGCCAGCTCCTAAGACTGCCTTTCACCTGCCCGGCCCAGCTCCAGACCTGCCAGTTAACCACCAGATGAGAACCCACCCCCCAAATATAATAACAAAGTTGTAGACCAGTACACAAAAAAACACACACATTCATTATAAAAATTGAGCACCCTCAAAAATCAATACTTTATTTCAAAAATTGAAAAACAATTGGCTCAGTTGTGTAAGATAGAGTCAAATCTGGCAACACTGGCCTCAGCATATACACCTCCTATGTCTGGGGAACCTTGACTTCAATCACAGCCTCCAGGAATTTAGCAGAACTCTTCATATAACACATCTTAGTTGAATGTCCTTGCTTATGAACCCCGCCCTTCTTACATCCTCCAGGCGGTCGCACATGGGCATGGCCATCTTGTTTTTCTGGGGCCTGTTTTTCAATCCTCCCTAAATCTTTCTAATCCTTTGTCCCTAAAAAAAAAAAGTCTGATCTTTTTTATTTAATATCTATCCCTCTCTCTTCCCAAGTGTATATTTTGTGTTTTTTTCTACTTTTTGTGTTTTATTGCGTTTTTGTATTGGTTTTCTATTACTTGCTTTTTTATTTTTTTTACTTCCCTTCTTTTTCTCCTGACTTAAACTTTTACTCCTACATTTTCTTTTCCGCCCCACCCCCCAGGACAATGGCCAAGACTACAAAGAGTGCTTCCTCCAGTTCCGTGGGAAACAGGAGGATCCGCCTTCCTTGCGGAAGGCGGCGCCCGGGCCTTATTTTCTGAATTGGAGGTGGCTGCACTTGTTTTTTTGTGCAGCGTCACCTCCCCTTAATCCTGGCAGCAGGCGGCTGGCCTGGATCTGGGTACGGGATCCAGGAGCATCACCGCCGGTGGGAGAGGGTGCGCCGGGCAGTGTTTCACTGCTCTGAGGTCCAGCGCACCAATAACCAACTGACACACCAGTGGTCCGACATCCTGGAACAGGAGCAGGACCTGCTGGACCTGCTAGGTGTTGAGGTTGTGGGGCTTTTTGAGCAGCTAATTATATTACTATTGTGTGTTCTGTTCTGTGTTATTGCGAATATTATTTTTTCCCAAATAGCAAGAATGCTGCTGCTTACATGCAGGTAAGTTACGTTTAAAAATCTTATATTATGTGATTGTTATTCTTCTAGACAGGTGCTCGGCGCTACTAATCCTACTTGTTTGCAACTTTGCGCTCACTTGGGCTGATTATGTAAGAGAAGTTAGAGAACTTAAGTTAGGTAATGCAGACTAGAGAGACTCCTTTCCTTTGTCCTGTCTCTAGGATAGTGGTAGGCAGTTAGTTAGTTACTTAGTATTAGTTAGTAATTTTTTAGCGGTCCACGTGACGCGTCCTCCTCTCACGTGCTGCTGACTCCTTAGTAGAACCTTTTGTAGTTTGTTAGTGAGTGAATAATATAGCAACTCAGCAACCAACCAACAATTTGGTGTATGCAGCATGCATGCGTACATCTATGCATTTTTGAGGACTGAAATAAATGCAGACTTAGTGAATTGGCCTGTCACAGGGGGCTGATGATTGCGAATGAGATCGGAACTTAGAAGAAGCAAATATAATTTTTGGGCAATTCATTCCAAAGTCTTTGGAATAGGCGGGCTAGGTGGTACTTAAGTTTAGGATTCTGGAATCGGAATGGAACTGTGAAATAATAAAGAGATAGGACAGTCCGCAACTGTGATACTAGTCTATTACTAGTCGATCAGATTAGATAGGTCAATTTTAATGCAATTGATGTTTCCTATCAAAAAATCTTTTGAAGCGATTTTTTTATATTTATTTCACACCAATCAATTTTTGTCTCTTTAATTATGTCTTACATGATCAGCATCCAGGGGCAAGAAGAAGATGGGGTCTGCCGAGGCGGGAGCTGGAGGTGCCTCCCAGGATCCCTCCTCTGCAGATAGCTCTGCTGGCCCCAGTAAGTCCTCCTGTTGTTAATATTAATATATATTTCCCTAACTTTTACCACACCTTATTTTTTTTAAACTATTATTTCCGTTTCCTAATTCTATTTTTTACCAAATCTTCTTTGATCTATCTGTTTCCAAATTCTTGTTATCCCTGCATTACCTACCAACTTAGTTATTTAGATTTCTAGTGTCTGTTTTTTTTTACATCAAATCAAACTGCCTCTGACTGTACTATTAGTCTGTCTGTAGCTTGCTTTATTCTGGTTTTTCAGTCAGCTTTCCCTCTCCCCTTATATTTTTCCGGACTGCCTAGTGGTGTTACTACTGTAAGACTCAGAGAACACATTGGTCCTTATTACTACTAGTACTACTACTCTGCTGTGCAGATTGCATGCCCAACTAAGGTATTCTACAAATGTTTGTTGAGATTAGAAGGCTTTCTTTTACTTTCTTTCTCATTCTCAATCAGTAAATAAAATGATGGTCACATTGGACACCCCAAAGTGGTGTATTTTACTTTTTTTCGTCTAGACCTAGTACTATTATTAGCATCAGTTGATGGTGAACAACTGATTACCGTGCACCATGGCTGGAAGGAAGTATGAGGAAGAGGAGGAGGGCACCATTATCTTTTCCAACCAAGAGAGAGGACTCGAGAGACCTCATGTCTGATTGTCCGCCCAGTTGGCCACTCTTTTTCTTTTTAAAAACTCAGATTCATCAATAGCCCTAGCCACTGAGTCCAGTCATTTGGGTTGTCCTCTTATTGAGAGGCTTTTTGAAAATTGCCACCAACAAAATGCCCAACCAGATATTTTATTACTTTTGATAGGATAGGGCGTACTGTGTACTCTACGCTAGTACCCGATTTGTACTAGTGATGTGTGTGGTGTATGTATGTAATGTATTTTCAGTCTTGCTAGTGAAAAAAAATTAATAGGGGGAGGCGTATATGGCATCTAAAATTTGTGCAATGTTTTTTCTAGGCGAACCGACCACCAGTGCTGGGGCCAGCGGCAAAGGCTACGCCAGTAAGGAGGGAGCAGCAGATGCGGCAGCTGCAGTGGGTGAGCCAGCAGCAGTGGCAGGTGGTGGTAAGTTATATTCCTTACTTATTGACAATACACTCGCTGCAAGGGTGTACACTGTACTGATTTGAGAGACTAAGTTGTTGTGAATAACAGTTGAAGAAGACATCCTTTACTTAGCATTAGAAATAGCATTAGCGGCGGGAGTTGAGTAACTAATGGCCTCTTCTATCTGACTTCAACTCAGCTGGGAAAGTTTTATGAGAAGACAAAGAGTCAGACGACCTTGATGGATGTGTTGAAAGAAAAAGGGAAAGAAGGATGGAAGGAGGAAGGACGGGTGACATGCAAAATATGACTGGCAGAGAAGGATGCGAGGGTGAATGAAGGGGGCCTGGGATGCATATAGGTGGCTGATAGGATGCATGGGTGGTTGAAGGATGGGTGAAAGGTGAAAGAAAGGATGCCTGCCTGGGTGGGTGAAACTGCATGGGTGAAAGGAATCCTCCGGGGGGGGTTTGATGGGTCAAGTTCAAAGGCAAGCAAGGACGCATGGGTGGTGGTGCTGTAACGACTACGGAGGTTTTTCGACCCGACATATGGCAGTATTGTGCACATTGAAGATTTGACATGATGAGCGAGAACTGATATCACCATTCTGCTCAGTGGTACTCGTCAATAATCACACGGAAAGGTCACTTCCTTTTTTAATTACTTTTTAGCTTGGTTTTTCTTATACAACTACGAAGGATTATTGCCTCAGATGAACTTAGCATATTTGTGTGAAGAGACATGAGGTGATTTTTATCTATTCTATCTTCACTCATTTGAAGTGGCCTTGAATAAATAAATTTGAAGATCAAATCGGAATTTCATGGAGAGATATCCCATGAAGTAACCAATTTATTTTTCTTTATATGGGCTTGCAAGGATTATGTTCTGCAGTCTAACTGGATGTGCACTCTGATACCGTGACAGATTCTAAATATCCATGTGGGAGTATTCATGTTTGTCCTGAGGAAGGTGGTTTCCAAGAACTATAACGTCCACTGAAACGCGTCGACGCATACTACATAAAGGCATATTATAGATTGTGATGACATTTGTGACTTGTTTTTTGTTATAAATTTATCGCATAATAATTGGATGTGTTGAACAAATGATCTGGATCAAATTTATGTGCCTTTAGACGAATAGAAAGCATTTTTCTTGTTTATTCTCCCTATGATTAATTGTGTATTTTTAACTGTGTGTATATGTTGGTCTATTTTTAATACTGTATATTGATGATTTTTAAATAAAACATTTTTATATCTTAGACACTCTTGGTCTTCTGAGATTGGTGATGGTGTCATGTTTTGGTGATAATTCGGATTGGTTGAGTGGTTTTGATCTACTGTAATAAATAATTCCAAAGGAGTTTTGTCTTTGACTACGGTCTACTTGGTGCCCTACTCCTTTGGTGGTAAAGGGGCCCCTCTCATTTGTTTGTGTTAACTCCACAGTGCCTAGCAATGCCTGAAACTCACTCAAATGTTAGGGGCCGAGGAAGTGGGAGGATACCACAAATGTTATGTACTGTTGTGGTACTGAAAATTCTGGACCTGTGTCATTAACATCATTGTAACATGACGATTTTGGTATCAGCAGACCGGTAATGACAGGTATGCTATATCTGAGTATTTGCGTCATATTCGAGTGACAGGATCACTCTAATATTAACGATTCCCTTGTGAACCCTCGGGTTCCATTTTGTGTACGGCAGCCATTTTGTGGTTGCCCTCACATAAGGCAATGACTAAAGCCAAAACGCGCCTTAGGGGACATGTACACTTTCAGTGACCTGGGCAAGCTGACTCCACTGTCCAGAGCCAGAACCTGTTCGGCCAGTTTTAGTTCCCAGTGGCCGATCGAGATTAGGGGCCCAGGTGCAGCATACCATAAACCCTTCATTGCACACATCTATATCTAAATCTTATTCACACCTGTCACTGCTCTTTCTTTATGACCTGCTTTACGAGGAGGAGGTGCCCGGTTTTATTAGGGGTCCAGATTATATCTGTTGCAGGTGTTGGGCCTCACTGGGTATTTGGTTGTGGGCTGGACAAACTGAAAATGGGCTTGTCATCATGAATCTGTTTTTTTTTGTTGTAAGAAATATGTGAATGACTCACTGTAAAAATAAGGAATGTTTGCCTAAAGCATAATATTCTGTATAAAAGAGATAGCTGGTTTGCATGATAAAGGCAGTCTCCTGAGAACATACACATTGTTGTACTTCTAGGATACCTGTTGCTGGCTGCAGCCAATAAATTGATCTTTGAAGCCACCAAGAAGACTCTGTGTTTCTGTAGTCTGAGACAGGAAGAACTCGAGGTCATTGGGTGTGTTCCCTGGCACCGCTGGGTCCAATAAAACCCAGTACTTCAATTGGTGCCCAACGTGGGGCGATTTCAGCGGTACCGGTCCAAGCCAGAGGTCGTGAGGAGCTTCGTGTAAAATTCTGGAGGAAGGCCAACCACTTCATCGACCCCTGTATGTCGTTCGTGGTCCGAAAGTCTTTGCTGCGAGGTTCCCCGCGTCCCGACGGCTACGAAGGACTGCTGCCCTGACTATCGCCCTGTCTTGGACCCTTTTATGATTTGTAGAGCGAGACAATAGACGAGTCTTCTGGTGACGTCATCGATACCTCAGTTAAGTATAAGTGGAGCGTCTCCCAGTCCTTAGTCTTGGTTCTTAGTTTTGGGTATCCCATGGGATCTTTGATTTGTTAGGATCTTTTGATTTGGAACTTGCAAGTACCAAAGCCGAAGGACTCGTGTATTCACGAGACTGTCGTATTCGATAATCCTTTGAAGTTTGAAGCTAGACTAGTGAGCGAAGATGCCTGGTCTTAGCAGACTTGGAAATTTGTTTTGTCTTGGTTGTAATAGGGATTCCCGATTGGAGGACTCGTGTCCGGTTCCTCCAATTGGAACTCCAACCAATGAGCTCTACGTGAAGCATGGAGTGGGCCCTATCACGTATAATAACGTATGGGTTAGGTACACAAGGAAAGATGGTGTCCTAAAGTGGCCCCAATATGGTAGTTTTGACACCGAAATTCTGGATAATTTAGAGGTTAGACCTTTTAAGAAGAAAGCCCGGCCGGCGATGTTTGACTCTTTCCGCCTATGGCGAAAAGAAGCCAAACAGAAAGAAATTAAATTAGTAAAGAAGGATAAAAGAGAAAAGGGTATTTCAATAATGCAAGCTGCTATGCAGTATAAGGATGATGAAGAGGAACAAGCGAGTGAACAGCTGCACAGGCAACGTAAATTGGCAATTGATAAATGTTATCCAGTTTTGCCACCTCTTCAGCAAGATACAGTGAAGGAACTTGAGAAGGATCCTTTAATGTCTCATTTGTTGAATTCACCACCTCCTTATGCGCAGAGTGCTACAGCACCTCCGCAACCTTTAGTTGTACAACCCCCAGTTGTTGTACCTCCGGTTCTTCCACAACCACCAGCTGTTTTTCAGTTGGCACCTACTACTATGGCGCAGCCCCCTCAAGGGCTGCCACCTTTACTACCTGTTCCATCTTTACTTCCTATGACTTTGCCCCCTGCATCTATTTCCCTCCACACTATCCCTTCTGACACTGCCTCTGCATTTGCTTTGTCTCCTCCTGTTTTTCCTCCTGTTCATTTGTCAACTTCTCCTTCTGTCCGACAGAGAATGACAAACACTGTTACTAGTATTTTGTCTCCTTTCTTTGGGTCACCGACTACGACCCCCGTTTTAGAGCGTAAACAATTGCGTAGCCAATTGCCCGATTCTAGAGAGAAGGGAGTATTGGATCATTTGGCGCATAAATGGGTCACTGACCCTACAAGATATGAGTTAGAGTCTGTTATGGATGTCTTCCACCAATGGCAAGCACCGAAACAGAGATATGTTTTTGACAAAATGTGCGAAGTTCTTCTTGAAAGATTAAAAGATTGTGATATGGAGGCCAATCCGCCTGAGTTGTGTCGTGTACGGTTTGAGTTTTCCAAAGGCACGATTGTGGGTTCCGATATTGAGAAAGCAGTTGCGACATTATTATCATTTAGGAGTGAGGGTATTTCTCGACTGTTGTTTGAGCCAGAACCCTCTGTTAAAAGGAAGGTCAGACAGTATCCCATGAGAGAAGTTCCCCCAGTTTGGAAAGAAGGAGACCTAAATGCTGTTCCACCTATTCAGCCTCATTTTCAACGTGTGTGGGTACATGTTCCATGGAAGCGAACTGAAGTCCTGGCTCTTAAGCAGACTCTACCTGACCCCCGTAAAAACCCTGCAGGTTATTATAAGGAATTATCACAGACTGCAGACTCCTGTGTTATGAATTTAGCTGATATAGACATGTTGTTTGGAAATGTGGTCCCACAGCCTTTATGGAGAGTGATCCGTCACACGGATCATGCGCCGGAGTTAGGGGACACATGGATTAATATCAATGCGGCAAATGACAGACAAGTAGGCGGTGCTAAACCAGAGCCTTTAGTAGCAGACCTCCCTGGTAGGATCGTTACTTACATGAAGACTTTGATGCCTGCAATGCGTGTAAATTGGGATAAATTGTCTGCATGCAAGCAGAAGAAGGAGGAAAGTGTATCTGACTTCTTCACTAGGTTTGAAGAGACATTTATCGACCACAGTGGTCAGGATATGAGTACAGAAGGTGGTCAAAGGTTGTTTGTTGACAAGTTTGTGCATAATTTGCTTCCCGAATTGTGTAAAAATTGAAAGATTCAGAGAGTTCTTGGGCCGTTTCCTCTTCAGCACAGATATTGGCTACTGCACAATACTACGAAAATAGAGATAAAGATGAGAAAGATAGAGCAGACAAGAAAACTAAAGAGTTAAAAACAAAGGTTCTTTTACAACAAGCGTATCCGCCTCGTAGTAATCAGCGTGACTATCAGCAACCTCAACAGTATCAGAGGAATTCGCAAAGGTTTGAGTATCCTCAACAACGTGCTCTGATAGGCCCTAACCAATGTTCATATTGTAAGGAAGAAGGTCATTTTAAATATAATTGCCCTATTTTGTTGCAGCGTATGAATGGTATTTCTGGCGCAAGAGGTCGAGGTGTTCCACAAGCACCTAGAGCTAGAGGACGCGAAATTTCACCCAGAACGCGCGCCCATTTCCTCCTCAAAATTCAATGAATAGTTTTGATCAGCAGAATAACGCGTCTGGTAGGACGACTCAGTACTATGCTGATGACTACTATGCAGAAGGTGAGAGTATGGAAGGTGATGATTGCTAGGACAGCCATAGACAAAGAGAGGGAGTTGTTTCAGTTCCAGTAGATCAGAGTGGACCTTATATTGAGGTGATTACATCAGGTGTGTCAGAGCCTTTTCTGTTGGATACTGGTGCTACAAAGAGTTCTATTATGCACTCTAAATTCCCTGGCGCACCTTTGTCTGGCGAAACTAATGTTTCAGTAGGTTTTTCTGGCGCCCCGGTTAGGAACCCGATTTCTAGCCCTATGTCTCTTTCTGTTGGACCTTGTGAAATCAAAGCACCACTTATTCTAACGACAGGTTGTGGTGAGAACTTGTTAGGATTGGATCTGCTGAAAAGATTGTATGCGACATTGTATTGTTCTCCTTCGGGAGTACAACTCACATTAGGTAAGACAGTGGTTTCACCAATATATTTGTCAAAGGACAAACTTCCAACAGAATTGTCGTTTCTCCCTGATATTCTTTGGGCTACTGGTCCCAATGATGTAGGTCTTTTGGAAATACCGCCATATGTTGTAACGTTGAAAGCCAATGTTAAAATGCCGCGCATTCCCCAATACAAGATCTCTAATGAAGGTGAAAAAGCGTTGCTAGCGATCATTTATGATTTGATTGAGAAAAATGTAATTGAAGAGACAAGAGGTAATGTTTGCAATAGTCCTGTTTTACCTGTCTTGAAGCGTACTGACTCTTCTCAGCCACCTGTTTACAGGTTTGTGATTGATCTTAGAGAGGTAAACAAGATAGTTGTGCCACAGTTTCCAGTCGTTCCCGATATCACTGCTTTACTGACAATGATTCCAGCCTCAGCCACTTGGTTCTCGGTGATTGACTTGAAGAATGCTTTCTTCAGCATCCCTATTGACGTAGAGAGCAGGGATATTTTTGGATTCTGTTTAGGAGGCCGAAGCTTCCGATTTCAGAGAGCTCCTCAAGGTTTTTGTGAAAGTCCTTCTATCTATAGTCAGGCTCTGAAGTCTCAGCTTGACACTCTTGTGTTACCTGATGGCGCTACCCTTCTACAGTACGTCGATGATTTGTTAGTTGCTGCAGATACTAAGGAGATTTGTAAAGAAGCCACTTTGTCATTGTTGCGTCATTTGTCTGATTTACACCACAAAGTGTCTCTTTCCAAGTTACAGTATTGTCGACAAGAAGTGACCTATTTAGGTCACCTCTTATCGAAAGAGGGAAGAAGATTGACCCCAGAAAGAATTCAGGCAATTGCAAAATTAAGTGTGCCAATGACACAGAGAGAAGTGCGTGCTTTCTTAGGTATTACATCCTATTGCAGACAATGGATACCGAATTTTTCATTGATGGCTAAACCTTTGGTAGCATTGACCTATAAAGACACGCCGAATCCCCTTCCTTGGTCCGAAGATTGTCAGAAAAGTTTTTCCGAATTGCGTGATGCATTGTGTTCGGCTCCTGTGTTGGGTACCCCCGACTACAGCAAGCCCTTTACGCTGTATGTCCATGAGAGAGAAGGATGTGCATTATCAGTGTTAACACAGTCTTTTGGGGACAAGCAACGTCCATGTGCATATTTCTCGTCGATTTTGGACCCGGTAGCTAGAGCGTTGCCGAGTTGTTTGAGAGCCACAGTGGCAGCAGCTGTTTCTATTCGACAGTCTGCTGGTTTGGTGATGAATAATACGCTGGTCGTGATGGTCCCACATGCAGTGGATATTTTGTTAAACAGGACCAAGACACAGCACTTAACTAGTGCTCGATTGTCAGGTTACGAGTTGACACTTTTAGCGAGCCATGTGCACATAAGAAAATGCAACACGCTGAACCCAGCTACATTGTTGCCAATTATAACAAAGACAGATGTTCCGGAACAGCATGATTGCTTTCTTAGGACAGAAGAAGAAACGAAAGGGAGAGTAGATCTTAGGGACACTCCTCTTGTAAAGTGTGATGGTACCTTATGGGTGGATGGGTCATGCTTCAAGCTTCCGAATGGTGATACGACTGCGGCATATGCTGTCACGACTTTACATACGATTGTTGAAACTGCATGTATCCCACATAATTCAGCTCAAGCAGCAGAGTTGACTGCACTTATGAGAGCGTGTGTATTATCAAAAGGAATGAAAGTGACCATATATACCGATAGCCAGTATGCGTTTGGTGTGGCCCATAGTTTTGGACGCTTGTGGAAGGAACGTGGGTTCCTCACGTCTCACGGTACGAAAATACAGCATGGTCAATTGGTGAATGAGCTCCTGGAGTCACTTACTTTGCCATTGTAAGTCGCGATTGTGAAATGCAGTGCACATAAGAAGATCACTGACGACGTTGGTCGCGGTAATATGTTTGCTGATGAAGTTGCGAAAGAAACAGCAAGAGATGTGGTGAGTCGAATGTATGTTGCGGGCCCTGCAAGATGGATTGGTGACGTTAGAATGTGTGAAGATACGATACAGAGTGTGAAGTCCATCCAAGCTGAAGCTACGGAGAAGGAATTAAGTACGTGGAGAGAGAGTACGGGTAAATTGGATGCAAATGGTTGTTGGGTTGAATTGTCGGAGCATCAGCGATGGTTGTTACCCGATACATATGTGCTTGCAGTGGTTACAATGGCACATGGGATGGCCCACATCAGTGTGAAAGGAATCTGTAAGTTATTGGCTCCAGTGTGGCAAAATGCTGGAATTCCCAAATGTGCAGAGAATGTGGTCAAAAATTGTATGGTTTGTTTGAAATACAATCCTGGTAAGGGAACCCCAACTCCAGCTGGTCATTTTGCGCCTCCAACGTATCCGTTCGAGGTTTTGCAGCTAGATTTCATCCACATGGAGAGGTGCAACAATTTGAAATACGTACTCATTGTTGTTTGTGCCTTTTCAAGATGGGTAGAGGCATATCCTCTGAAAGATAATACTGCCTTGTCCACAGCGAAAGCCCTTCTCAAAGAGTTCTTCCCTAGGTTTGGTTTGCCGAGAATGGTGTGGAGTGATAATGGGGGTGAATTTGTGGGTCAAGTGATGAAACGAGTGTGTGAAGGTTTAGGAATCCGGCAGAAATTTCACGCTGCAAATCATCCCCAATCAGCTGGATTAGTTGAGTGCTATAATGGCACTCTTAAACTAAAACTGGCCAAGATACAAGCAAGCTCTGGCCTTAAATGGCCTGATGCGTTGCCATTAGCACTGTTGTCAACTAGGATGACCGTACATTCCCGAGTAGGACTTAGTCCTCATGAGATAGTGTTTGGTCGCCCGGCTAACATATAGGGAGTGCCGAGGCCAACGAAATTCAGCGAGATTGAACACCCTGTACTGCTTGATTACTTGCATGATTTGACGGCTAAATTGCGTGTTTTACACCAACAGGTTCATAATACACTGCCTCAGGCTTCTAAAGATCCAGGGCATGCAATAAATCCCCGGATCGTGGGTGTTAATCAAGAACTTTCAGCGGACAAAGAACGATCAGCCCCGCTGGATTGGCCCCTATTTGGTGATTTTGTCCACAAGATCTGCAGTGCGAGTACAAGGGAAGAAAAACTGGATCCACGGCGTACACTGTAAGAGGGTCCCTTTGCCTCTACCATATGACCGGTGGGTCCAGGAGGGAATTGCTGACTCGGAAACTGAAACAGTGCCTCGTTTTCTGCCTTTTAGTGACGCACGCGTCACAGGGACAAATTCTGAGCGAGAAAGTGACGATCTTCTCCAAAGAGCAATACCATCACCACTTCGATTGGACACTACTGAGCCTGAACTTTTGTTTTGCGACCAGACATTGCCTGGAAAAAGCCGTTATAACTTGCGACCGAGAGTCATGGACAAATAAAATGAAATTTTGGTCCTCCCATCCGAAAACCTGTTTTTGAACCACCATCCGGGTTCAGCTGTAGGGTCGTGGTGAAAAGACTTGAGTGTGTAGCCTGCGGACACAAGGTCTACGGGTCTGGTTTGTTCTAGGGCGTTCCCTGGGACATTCAGAAACACTCTCAAGTGAAGAAAACCAACCGCCGCGAACAGCACGTTAGAGGATGGAGCCTTTTCAGATGGAGAGACCTGTTGAAAGAATAAGTTTCAAGAGGAAAATATGTGCAACCATGAGCAGAAAATGTTTTCTAATTATGTGTCTTTGTATTTTACTTAGTCTAATGATGTCTTTAGTGGGGTATATTATATTCTCTTTTCAAGTGACATCTGCACCCACTGTACAGCCCATGCCTTCCTCTACTATCTCCTCACATTCTTTTCACCCTCTACCTGAACACGAGTCCGTTAGAAGATTAGAGTTTATGAACAACTCCTTTGTTCAGCTCTTACACCAACACCAGCTAGTAGTGAACAGAACCAACTGTTGGGTGTGTGGCCTTATGCCTCATACTACTGAGAAAGGTATTCCCTACCTAGTGCTGCCATTCAACTACAATGGTTCTGTGTGGGCATACCGAACGATGTTCATCTATGCTCGCGAAATCCACCCCTACGTTCCGTCAAAGACAACCCAAAGAATAGTGCTCTAGTTAAGGGGATAGTCGACATGATAAGGGGAACTAGTTCCTACGAAACTATCCCGGAAGATGAGACACTAGCGTATATTGGATGGAACGTGACTGGATATGGAGCGAGTCTGAGCGAGAACCAGCAAGCAAAAAGATCTGCTCCAATTTGGATTGTACCCCATCAGGGTCATCTATGTCTGCAAGGTAATGGCAAGAATCCAAGAGCTCAGTTAGGGAAGAGTATCTGCACTGAAACGTATATTTTTGCGTCTCAGACTTCCCCTTTGTTCTTAGCAGCTAGGGGTACCTACTTTATCTGCCATGATAGGGCCTACACTTTGTTGCCCCCTGACTTCTCGGGCACATGCTTCGTTTCATTCCTGTTGCCTCCCACCTACACAGCTGCGGCAGATTACCATAAGATAAGAAGAATTAGGGGTGTCTTCAGCAAGGAAGACACTGCAGGACAAGAAGCGGGAGACTTCTTTAGGGGTTTTCTGCCGTTCTGGGGACCTATGGCTAACAACAGGAATGTGAGGCAATTGACGCGAGTGGTTGAATCCACCATAGTCGAAACTGTCGGTGCCCTTAATAATTTGACTGCTGAGCTCCAGTCGGACCGCCTTATGACCCTGCAGAACAGGGTCGCGTTAGACATCATACTTGCAGACCGTGGTGGGGTATGTAGAGTGATCCAATCCAGTTGTTGTATTTTCATTCCAGATAACGCTCCAACAGTGTACCAGGCCATCTCCAAACTACATAGGATCTCTGAATCCATCCATATAGATGAAGGAGACTGGTCGTTGATGGGATGGTTCTGGGAACTGTTATCCACCTGGGGATGGAAAGTTCTGATGGTCATTGGGATACTTCTAGCCATCCTTTTCCTGTTTTGTCTGTGCATACAGTGTGTTCCTGCCATATGCGGCCTATGTGTTACATCATGTGTAAGGAAACCTGTATCAAGGGACGAGCTAAGTAATAGGATGATGCTACAGCAACATCTCAATGAATTCATGAACATAGACCTAGACTCAGATTAGCATGAGTGTAAGTAAATTGCCTATGTAAGGGCAAAAGGAGGGTCTGTGGTACTGAAAATTCTGGACTTGTGTCATTAACATCATTGTAACATGACGATTTTGGTATCAGCAGACCGGTAATGACAGGTATGCTATATCTGAGTATTTGCGTCATATTCGAGTGACGGGATCACTCTAATATTAACGATTCCCTTGTGAACCCTCGGGTTCCATTTTGTGTACGGCAGCCATTTTGTGGTTGCCCTCACATAAGGCAATGACTAAAGCCAAAACGCGCCTTAGGGGACACGTACACTTTCAGTGACCTGGGCAAGCTGACTCCACTGTCCAGAGCCAGAACCTGTTCGGCCAGTTTTAGTTCCCAGTGGCCGATCGAGATTAGGGGCCCAGGTGCAGCATGCCATAAACCCTTCATTGCACACATCTATATCTAAATCTTATTCACACCTGTCACTGCTCTTTCTTTATGACCTGCTTTACGAGGAGGAGGTGCCCGGTTTTATTAGGGGTCCAGATTATATCTGTTGCAGGTATTGGGCCTCACTGGGTATTTGGTTGTGGGCTGGACAAACTGAAAATGGGCTTGTCATCATGAATCTGTTTTTTTTGTTGTTGTAAGAAATATGTGAATGACTCACTGTAAAAATAAGGAATGTTTGCCTAAAGCATAATATTCTGTATAAAAGAGATAGCTGGTTTGCATGATAAAGGCAGTCTCCTGAGAACATACACATTGTTGTACTTCTAGGATACCTGTTGCTGGCTGCAGCCAATAAATTGATCTTTGAAGCCACCAAGAAGACTCTGTGTTTCTGTAGTCTGAGACAGGAAGAACTCGAGGTCATTGGGTGTGTTCCCTGGCACCGCTGGGTCCAATAAAACCCAGTACTTCAATGTGCTTGCTAGTTCTGCTGTTCCACTATAATTTTACGTGTATAATTTTGTGTTACTGTTTTGCTAAGAGTATTGGTTACAGTTGTCTTTTTTCTTTCTTGATATAGCTACTCCTTCCCAACCAAAACAACCCACCAGGCAGGAGTTAGCAGCCAGAGCCCGGCAAGGGAAGCTGGAGGCCACCCGGGATGAATATCGGCGACTGGTGGTTCTGGCGGAGGAGGAGCCAGGACCCCCAGTGCCTCTGGTGGTACGGCGCCGTGGTCTGGCAGCCGACCGCCACACTTCAAACACTGCTGCCCACCCCTGTTGTTCATGCAAGACATTTCAGCGCTGCATGCTCCTCCGGATGGTACACCTAGAGGCCAGGATTGAGGAGCGGTTAAACACCCTAGAGAGGAAGCTCTGGCGAGCCCGCCGCTAGACCTCCATATTGACCCTTGCCCCTTTTTTAATCTTTTTTTTTGTGGGTGGGAATTGGGCGTTGTGTAAAACTTGGGTTTTTTATGGACATTTTGATTATTTAATTTATGGACAATTGGACTTACTGCTGGACATTGACTAGGGTTAGGGAGAGGGGTGGGTCAGGTGTTGTGGTTTTTTTTCATTCTAATTTATTTGTTAGGGGAATAAATTATTTATAGTTTACATATGATGTAAATCTTTTGTGGGGGGTTACTTTTTTACGTCGCACTGTTTCCTTTGCTGCAGGGCTGCAGCCAGTTTTTGATTTAAATCTGCTGATAGTGTAACACACCAACAAATAGATGTGGTTCCCTCACTTGTCCTACTATTACTGTCAGTCTCTCCTACTAGTGTATGCAGTCTGCAACTAAAACCCCTATGGACTCGGAAGGGTGTGGGTGTGTGAATGAATTAATTTCCATAGTATATACATTATGCCTCCCCCACACTTCTTCTCTTACCTGTGATTGATGTTTATACTTTATAGGCGAAGCAATGGCTGCATGGTGATGGTTTGGTTTCCCAAGGTGCCATGGTGGTGGTAGTAGCAGTAGACACTGACAGTAGCAATTGCAATAAAAGAAAATGAGACCGTCAGTCACCTTAGGGAGACTAGGGAACGAGTAGTAGAAGTACAGTACACAAGAAGATTGCCAAACCTGAAACCATGATGATAAGCAATGCTAAAGCAAAATAAAACAGAATGGAGGGCTAGCCTAGTACAGGTTACAAACTAAAGTCGACTCGAGCTATGATGAAGTGGACAAGCGGCTGCATAACCTTCAGTGCTGGAACTTGGATGATTGATGACTCGATGCTGGCAATTATATTATGATGGAATATGTTCCTCTGGAAAAAAAATTGAATATCGAATACTGTGCATGGGTGGGCAATATAATCTCTATATATTGCCAGTGTGGGCTAAAGTATATATACTTAGAGCAGAAGAAGATCCTCGCCCTGCCTTGAGTTAATGTTGCTTTCACCACATCCGCCCCTGCAAGAGTGTCATCAATAATTGGTGTAAATTTAATGTAGTCACAGCTCTATAAATCACACAGCCCAGGGGAAGAGGGTTAGGGTTTGATGAATGGTTGGGAAGGGGGATTTGAGGGAAAGGTTTGACGAAGACAAATACTACACATGGACAACACACATTCATCTCGGTAGCCGACCCTCATAAATCTGTTAAGGAATAAAAAGGAAATGCATGCATGATGATGAATTGATGAGTAGTACTAGACTAGTACAGGGCAGTATATGCAATTGTCTTGCCTGTCTGCCCCCAGAGAGACCCAAGTTACATACATTTTATGTTCTGTTGTACCTGGCTTCCTTTGAAAGATAGCAAATAAAATTAAAAAATATCTGTAGGAGTCAAATATAAGCAAACATAAACAATAACACACACTGTCATAATGATTGAAGAGAAAAAATTAATCAAATGAAATGATACTATAATTCTTGCCAAATTGGGAGTTGCATCTCCGCATTCCTCTTGGTCCTTCCTTGGACTGTCCGTCCGTCAATCTTGGATGCCTGCCTGGCGGATGCGGTTTGGTAAGGTAAGTGTGAGTTGTTTTTCCCAGTATAGCGCAGGGTAAAGGCCGGCCTGTAGATGGAAAAACAAAAAGGATATTAAAAAATCGAGGAGAAAGGTTAACCTTCATAATTAACGCGGAGTGCAACAAGAAGACTTTCAGAGGCGGCATGGCTAAATCATGTCTGTTTCCAGCAATTTCCTCCAACAACAGGAACAGGCACCCCCACCCAACCTCCACTTATCTTCGAATTTGAGCCAGACAGAACTGAGCACACATACCCACACAGCAACATAACATTTTCCAAATTAATTAACAAAATCAATGCACCGCTGTCAGTCACACCACCACACTCACCTCCACCACTACACAGACATGTAGGTCTGGTGTTGTTGTTTACCTTTTAGGCCACTTCACGCCCGAATTATTCCATCACTCATCTCTGATCCTACTGACTCTGACTGGGAGTATGGTATGGTCTAGGCCTGGGCGGAAAACTATGCTACGCTCGTGGAGTGTGCGTAGTTTGCACAACTACGCGTTACACGAATCGCATGTAGCACAGTGCAAAAACGCGTAGCATAGCGTAGCGGGCATTTTTTGCTCGCTCGCAGTCCTCAGCGTCAAGTTGGCGACCTCAAGCGAGCAAAATCAACATCCCGGTGAGACTTTTTCCTCGTTCGCGATCGGCAACATCAAGTTGCCGATCGCGAGCGTGGAAAATAAACCTCCCGGCGAGATTCTCAACGCGGGGAGGTCAGGTTTCTCATTGCGAGTGGTCGCGTATGCTCACGACCGCTCGCGATTAGAAACTACCAGTCCGCGTTGAGAAAGCTGTCGCTCGAGTACAAATCTACTCGAGCGGCACAAAACGACCGCTTGCACTGTGCATGATGCCGTTCGCAATGATTGCACAGTGCGGACAAGCATCCGGCACTGTGCAATCATTGTGAACAGCATTTCCCTACCGCACTACGCAGTTCGCGTAGCTACGCATAGAGCGTGTAGTGCAAAGTACACTTCGCGTACCTACGTGTAGCACGACTACGCGAACTACACCCAGGGTTAGTATGGTCATGGTGTCCAACTCTGTACCAAAAGTGTCCTGAGTGAGTCCTGACTCAAAATGCAATGGATCGGCCTGAAGTAGTACAATTTTGTTATTGAAGAACAAGAAGGGAAAGATTGACTTGAGTCACTTTTTTTGTGTGTAGAATACTAGTAGACATCATGCACAAAAAACACCAATCACTCAGCGTGCAAGGCATGCCATCGTTTACCTGTGCTTCCGGGGAAATCCCGCTAAGCTCGGAAAAGATAGATATATAGTCAGGTTTTTTGGACCCAAGGCAGGCACACATTTCACATTTGTTGTATGTATTCTCCATCCAATGTCTGGCTTGAGGGAAATGGATTTAGGGCAAGTCAGGAGGAGTGGACTTACTTCTTCACTGACTGGGCACAGTTGCAACTCCAATTCGGCAATGAAAGAGTAAGACGGTGGTGATGGATTTGTCATGATTCCAACCAGAAAGACAGTGACACACACAAATAATAAAGTAAGTAATATTCCTTAGCTATATCTATTTTGGGGGCTTTTTCTTGGGCGTCAAAGGAAGAAAGAAAGTAACTCAAAAGCCTAGTTG
Organism: Calotriton arnoldi; assembly: GCA_963921515.1. Lineage (NCBI taxonomy): Eukaryota > Metazoa > Chordata > Amphibia > Caudata > Salamandridae > Calotriton > Calotriton arnoldi. The sequence continues at coordinate 1,520,060 of CAWUFW010002191.1, read as the reverse complement.
TCAGGGAAGTAGAGCTCGCCCTCAAACTCTGGTGATTCACCCAGAAGTAGGTCACCTAACACACTACTTCCATGACCTGAGTCGCCGTCATCATCTTCCTGCTGTGCTACTTCAGGTATGGTGTAATCCGGTGGTATAAAGTGCTGATTCATTTTGATCATGGTTAACCTCTCCACGTTTTGGGGTGAGAGACTGGTCCTTCTCCCTGTCAGAACGGCACCAGCAGCACTGAAAACACACTCATCAACATCACAGACACTTGCGACAGGGCAAGCCAGATAGTTTATTGCCAGCCTGCTCAGCACTGGCCATTGGCGCTTTTTCCCATACCAATACAGCAGTGGGTTTTGATCAAAGTAGACCTCTGTTGGGTCATTCAGATAGGCCTGGATCATCCGCTCAATCCTCATGGGTGCTCCACTTTGCTCAGCCTCTTTTGCCTTTGCCTCAGCACTGGACTTAAGCCCTGCCTATAGAAACCATTCCTGTGCCAATTTTGGCATTGATGCTCCTGTTGTTGTTGTTGTTGATGTTGTTCTTGGTGTTGGTGATTTTGGCTGCTTTGAGCCAACTGCACTGTCCTCAGGCTCTGAAGTTGAACTTGAAGCTGGCTGCCCTGCAGTACTTGTTTTGCCCTGGAGGAGCCGGCCTCTATCCAAGTTTTGTAGCTGGCAACCTCCCCATCTGTAAAAGGAATGAAAGTGTGCAGTAATGGTTTGTACCGTGGATCAAGAATTGTGACACACATGTAATGGTTGGATGAAACAATGCCTCTTTGCACTCTTGTATTTTCAGATAAGCGAAGGGTTAAGCTCTCCACCAACTCATATGCTTCTTTTTTTTCCTCCATATCTGCGAACATTGCAGACACCCCCTTCAGCTGTTCCTGTAGCATGTGCAACAATGGGATAGCTTGGCCCATAGTACAATCCTCCTTGCTGACTTCATGTGTGAAGACCTCGAAAGGAAATAGCATCTCTGTCAGTCATTTAACTAGGCCCCATTGGTCCAGCTCAATGATCATGCCTTTCACAGTAACATCCCCTCTTTGCATGACATATTCATTGATTGGTCTGTACTGCTCAAACAGACGTTCAAGCATGTATTACGTTGATTTCCAATGTGTTGGCATCTCCTGGATGAGTGCTTTAACTGGCATTCTATTATCACATTGAATGATCCTCAGCTGTTTCCGGCCTTTAAAAGAATAGCTGAAATGTGTGCAGATTCTTCTGCAGGTGGTCAGTAAGTTGCTGACTCTGTCTTCTTTTTTCAGAAAGTCTTGAACAACGATGTTAATGCAGTGCGCCAAACGCCGGACCCTGAAATAGCGACCATCAGCCATGGCCTTAACTATATTACTGCCATTGTCTGTGGCAACAAAACCAATGTTAAGCCCTCTTGGTCGCAGCCATTCAAAGACCTTGTTGTCAAAATCTTCCAAAATGTTTGCAGCAGTATGAGATTTCTCTATGGTGAACATGGCTACTGTTACATGTTTCTGAGCGGCATTAAACATCTCAGCAGTTTCAACACCTGCAGATATCTTTTCTCTAACCCCCACAAAAGAGATCCAGTGTGCAGTGATGCACATGTAATCAACTAGTCCATATGTCTATTGTCAGGTGGATAGTGTGAACAGCACTCTGCAGCAAAGCTTGTCTAAGCAATTCCAGCACGTCGTGATGTTGTGCTGGAACAGCAACTCTGGTGAAATTGGACTGGCTGGGAATTTTCCATTTCGGGCAGATGGCTGCCACAAATTCAAGAAAACCCACCCCTTCCACAAAAGAACAAGCATTTGCAATGCTATCGGTCTCGCCTTTGAGACCTTATGTATTTAGTGATGCAGCACATTAACCTGGGTGCTGAAACATTTACTGTTCTTTAATATGGAGGGAAAGTAAGCACCAAACTGCGTGACACGCCAGGTATGGGAACACATGGAGAGAAATATTACCTTTCAGCAGGAAATGGTACAGTCCAAAGCTCTGTTTTTAATATAAAATCAGGGCCTTCGGTGGTCTTGCCACTGAAAATACAAGATTTGAAAAAAATATTATTGTCTACGGGTGCTTGTGGAAAACAATTTCTATGGACTGGAATCTAGAGAATGCTAAGGTGATTCTGGTATTTTACTGACCTCTGCTGGTCATTTTCTATCAAGAAAGTTAAATAGAGACAGTTACCAGAAAAATAAAAAAAATAAAGTCCCTCAGCAAAAATCAATTCTGGTATTTTACTGACCTCTGCTGGTCATTTTCTATCAAGACAGTTAAAAAGAGGCAGTTGAACAGAAACAAAAGTCCCTAAGCGGAAGCAGACAAGTCCTAGGGCTGATCTCCAGAGCCCACAAAGTACATACCCATATAAGTATATACTAAAGTATACAAGCATTTACAATGCAATAGGTCTCACATTTGCAAGAGTTAGAGCTATTGGGGTTGTAAATGACATCTTTACCTATGTGTTTTGGTTTGGAGTATAGTGGATGTATGTGGTGTGGAGTGGAACTATGAGGGTTGTATTGGAATTGTTTGTTGTGGAATTGTGTGGGGTGGAATTCTGTGGTGTGGAGTGTATTTATGCAGTGGAATTATGTGGCATGGTGAATAGAGAGGGGTGGAAGCTGCACAGAATAGAGAGGGATAGGTAGTTGGTGCACGAAGTGGTGCATGAAGTCCAGACAGAGGAGCAGAAAGAGTGTGTGAGAAAGAAAGAAAGAAGTGGGCAGCAGGCCACAGACATATAAAGAGGGAGCGTGTGTGTACGCAGAAGACACCTGAAGAGAAGGAGAGCGTGGGTTTGAGGGATGGAAACCTTGAAAAGGCATGGGAAAGATATAGTGCTCGAAGACCTGAAGTGAACCACATGAGAGTGGCGGGAAGAGTGCATGAAAGAGCGATAGAGAGGGGTGAGAGATGGTATGAGAAAGAGAGGGACAAGTGTGAGGGGCACCGGGGGTGGGGAGGCAACAGGTGGACTAGTGCACAGCGGGAGGAGGTACAGGAAGTTAGCATGTGTGAGCAGGTATTATAGAGAGGAGATAGGCAGTGTTAGGGAAGGATGAGAAGGGGCAGTGGGATTGCAAGATGAGGGGGCAGTGGTATTGCAAGATGAGAGGGGGTATTGGGAGTGTGAGGGAGAGATGAGAGGGACAATGGGTGTGTTGTGGAGAAATGACAGGGTTGGTGGAAGTGCGAGGTCGAAGGGTTGTATCGGAATTTGCTGTGGAATTGTGTGTCATGGAATGGTGTGGTGTGGAGTTGTGTAGTGGAAATATGTGGCATGGTATGCTGTAGAATTATGTGGATATTAATTAAATGATATTAAGTGTAATGGGAATTATGTCGAGTGATATTGAAAGTTATGGAGTTAATTATGTGGAATGATGGTGTGTGTTGTGTATTGGCATGTTGTTGCATTATGTGATGTGCTGTTAAATTTTGAGCATTAAGTGGAAAATTGTGTTGTGGAATGGAGGTAAGAGGTGTGTTGTGGAATAGTGTTGTGTAGTTGATATATGTGGTTTGGTGTGGAATTATGAGGTGTGTATTGGAAATGTGTGGAGCTGAATTGAGTGGCGTGGAACTGTCTGGCTGTGTGTTAAATTATGCTTATTGGAGTTATGTGTTAAAGGCGTGGAGTGTATTTATTTTGATTGCTGGCTTGTGGCATATAGTGCATTTATGTGGGGTGTATTTATGTTGCATTGAGTACAGTGAGATTATGTGGTGTGTAATTATGGGGGGCGGAGAGGTATCATGTGAAGTGTATTTATGTTGTGTGGTGCAGAATGTATTGGTTTAGAATTGTGTAGTGTTGTGTGGAGGTATGTGGCATGGTTTGGAGTGGTATTATGTGGCATGGTGTGGAGTAGCATTATATGGTGGGTAATTATTTGGCATTTTGCAAAGTTGAATTTATTTTGTGCAGTGTAATTATGCGTTTTGGATTTTGAGTGAATCTATGTGGAGTGAAAATATGTGGTGTGAAATGTAGCTTGGAGTGTAATTATGTGTAGTGAAATTATCTGGAGTTGAATTGTGTTGTGTGGAGTGTACTTATATGGTTTGGAGTGCAGTGGAATGGAGTGCAATTACGTAGCTGAGTGTTATTAGTGAAGTGGAATTTTGTGGCATGGAGGGGAGTTGAATTATGTGTATTTTATTTTATTGGTTTGCAATTATGTGGCATGCAATGGAATTATGTGGAGCGGAAGTGTGTGGAGTGGAATTGTGTGGCATGTTATTATGAGATGTGAAAATGTGTTGTGTTTAGAAGATGTATGTGGCATGCATTTGTGTGTTGTGTAGAGAGATAGAGGAAGCGAGGGAGTGCATTATAGAATCTAAGAGTCTGTAACACTTGCCCTTTGCCCTTTCGACCGTTGCATATTTGCGAGTTAAATATATGTTCACAATTTATTTATTTTTACAAACTAGCTCAAAATTTAAAAATGCCAAATTTTAATTAAAACCTTTTCAGAGGAAATGGGCTTGGTTCATTGAAAAAAGTTACAATTTTTAAAAGTGTTTTTAATTGAAATATGTGCAAAGTAATAGTCGGACCTACAGTCGAAAATCTGCACTCTGATTTAGGTGGTTCTCTATACCCACAGACATCTCTGCTATCAGAAGCCAACATCCAGCCCCTCCCACATAGCTCCTCTCAGCCTCTCCCAGAAGAAGCAGGCATTTTGTTTGCAGTGAAGAACAGAAAGTGGTAATGGGCCTGCCTGTAAGCGTCTTATTTTTGGAGACAGTCTCACTAGAGGGCTGGAAAGGTCTCTGATGTCTGCCCTGGAGCAGGTCCCTGAGACACTTGGTTTACAGGGCTCTATTTCTCTGTCCACCTTAGGGCCTAGCTGAGGTTTCGGTCTCACAGATAAATCTCACAGATAAACATCTCTGCTCGGATGCTGACGGGAGCGTCCTTTCCCAAGCAGTGTGAAAATCCAGGGGGCTAGCGTTCACTAGCGCGCATGTTCCCACAGCACCATATGAAAGGAATGCCAGCACAATAGTAAAGCCCATGGCCATGTAACATTTAAAATATGCACTGCACACAGGGTGAAGTGGGCTTGCAAACTGGTGCTTTAATCATAAGGTAAATGGTACTTACGTTATTAACCTGAAGTATAAAAGGATGCTGCGACCAGACATATGTGTACATGTCTCTGCAGCAGCACCCAATCTACCTAGGAACCATACCCATGGTAAACTCTGAGCTTCTTTTGGAGATCACCGACGTATGCAAATTTCTCACACGTTTATCTCAAATAACTGCAAGGGTCAGGCTCTCCTGGTCCTATGTTGGGCACCCTCTACCACGGCTTCAGTGTTTGCTTGAACAGCTAATACAAGTGTTCCGTTTACAACACAGGCGGCTGTGAAGTGAAGGTAGGGAGATTGGTGGAAAGGCCTATGGCATTGGTGAACAATCAACAATGAAGGACGCACACGTAAAGTTAGTCATACGGGATCTGACCACGAGGTCCAGGTCAAAGTCCACTTTATTGGTTTCTCTTTCCCGGCCCCTCCCTACTCTGGCCTATACCACATCATCATATAGGGTGGGTGCTTACAGTGATGTAGCCCACCGAACATAACAAAGGGCTTTGAAGCGCCCCACCAAATGCCAGCGTTACCTTGTCGAATTCCTGCTTCTTACAATAAAAGGCATTGAACGCAGCCCCGGGCATTCAATATCCGTGGCCATAATGAAATAACAGCAGCGACTGACCACTGTAATTAAAACTGTATTTAATTATAAGAACCAAAGGGCTGCAAAGGCTGCCGTTTAACCCCTTGTGGGCTATGCTTTGTCAAGGCGACCTCGACGCCAGCACATCTGGCAACGCTTAAAAGAAATTAAAGGTGCCTCTCCCAATTCTCACCAGTCAAACAGCGCCAGGAGGTGTTTAACTTCTTAGTGGGCACTATATTCTTTACAACACCCTCATACAAGCATCCCAGTGGTGACAGCCAGGAGAAAATCTAGTTGCCAAGAAAGAGGGCATTTGTGGGCGATGGGGCACGCGGGCTGCTCCACACCCTTCCTGCTACGAGCGCCTCTCCACACTGAGACCTTGACTTCCAAACTGGGCCTCTTGTTCAGAAGGATATGTCACATGGGGCACTGCTGCATGAGCACTTGGAAGGCATGACACGCACATCAAGGGTGCAGCAGCAGAGGGCACCAAGTAGCTCCTGCAATCAGGAACACAGACCGACGTGCATGTGACGAGAGGGCACAACGATGCAAATCAGCAACACCGACCCACGTGAGGGAGTTTGGGAGAAACAATAAAATAAAAGGCAAATGTTTTTAAATTAGGCCCTTAGGTAAAATGAAGGGAATCCGAAATGTAAATGACAAATATTTACCTTGATAAAGTTAAGGCGGGTGCGCGCGGAGTAAGGTGCTACAAAGCAAGTTGTGCAACAAGTTCCATCGTCCCGCAAGTGCTGCCTGGGGTGGCAGACACCCTTTGTGAAAGTGAAAGTGCACATGGCGCACCGCTAATACAAAGAAGCATCCGCCATTGCCGGTGTGCCGCGAGTGCTGCGGGGGCGGCAGGCACACTTTGTGAAAGTGAAAACTTGCATGGCGCGCCGCTAATACAGAGAAGCATCCGCCATTGCCCATGTCCCGCAAGTGCTGCGGGGGGGGCAGCAGGCACCCTTTGTAAAAGAAGTCACGGGCTGCGGGAGGGGGCGTGGGGGAGACAGGGAAGAAAATAGTGTTCAGAGTAAAGGGGCCAGTAGCCATGGAAGGATACAAATGACGACATGGCTGCCATGAGGAGAGGACTAACAAGCCTAAAACCAATCGGAAGGCAGCATTTAGGACCTAAGCCAATGAAAAAGATGGGCGGAGAGTTGGCGGAGCTTCCATGAAGCTTCCACACTATACTGAATACTGCATGCCTCGCAAAGCGAGCAACGCATGCGCTGCGACGCTAGGCTCGACCTAAAAAGGGAGGAGGTCCAGCGCTAACATTTTAGCCAGCTTCGCGTTGTACAAACATGCTGTTGGGTGGTTGTGTTCGTACTGCCCCTCCGACCTAAACATGCTGAGAATGATAGCCTGGATTTTTTTCTTTTCTGGTGCCACTAATGCAGGTGACTTCTTGAGACCAGATATTAGGCTCAATTAATGTTTTTTCATCATGGTACTCTCTTGGACCCCTTGGTGTTTCAGCCTGACTCTTGTGCCATTGCGATGTTGCTGATGATGATGTGGGCGGTACCACTGCACTGCTGGGGACAGGGCTGCTTTGTGTAACAGAGAAAATGTCTCCCTCTTGTTGTTCACCTTCCACCGTGATCGGATCTTCTTCATCCCCTCCACCAACAACACTTGCAGTTTTTTGGCCGCTAAGGTGCGCCTCCCACTGGATCAAGTGGTGTTTTCTCAGATGGGTTGTTTGGCCTCCGGTTCTATAATTTGTGCCAAGCTTACCCAGACTAACACCTACTCCACAAATGGAGCATATAGCAATGTTCACCTCCTTCCTGCTAACCGAAAAGAAGTCCCAAACTGGGGAGGTCAATTTTCTGACGCTGCTGGTGCCACTTGCAATGTCAGATGAACTGGTAGGTGGGCGTGATGTTTGACTCTCTGCAGTACCTACTTCTACTGAGGTGGTTGTGGTGGATGTAGGTTGCTGGCAGGACTTTGTAAATATGGCAGCTGGAGGTGGTGTTGGTGGTATCTTTGTTGGTGGTATCTGTGCCACATCTCTCACAGCAATTTTGGATGGGGTAATATCGGGCTCCACTGGGGCGGGACTAATGTCCATGATGACTGGCTCGTCATCATCCTCCTCCTCTACATCTACCTCCATAACTCTAAGGCTTTCTGGAACCTTCCTTTTCCCTCGCCTTCTCTTGTGGCGTGTCTTACTCTCAGACTGAGGAGGCCTCCAAGTGGCGTCTAGATCATGCAGAAGAAGCTGATGGACTAACCCTCCTTTTCCGTGCTGGGGATCTGGAAGACAATGAATCTTCTTAAAGAGTGGCTTGCTCTTTCTCTTCCTCTGCAGGAAGCTCGATCTCCTGAACTGCCCCTACTTCGGGAGGAACAACTACTATTGGGGTTGGTTGCGGGTGTTGTTGCCCATGTATTTGAGTTTCCTGCATTGATTGGGTACTACTTTGCGATAACGATAAGTCAATTTCAACATCACAGCTCGTCGGCGTTGGACTCGTCATTAGACTGGCTGCCTTTGCCACAGACATGGGCTTTGGCCTAGGTTGGTGGGGTGGGTCCACTGATGCGGGGGTGCTGCTCCCAGCTTGCTCCCTGGACAACGATGCTGTAGGCCCAATTTTTGGTTTCCCAAAAAAGGTCTTGGGCAACATACCGGTGGTGGTAAGTGGTAAGTGTCTTCTTCTCACTGGCAACTTTATTGGTACTGGACCTGGTACCTTTCTTTGGGGCCATCTTGAAGATGTCAGCAGCACGCAGTGGCACAAGTTGAAGAGATGTCTGTGGTCACACGTCACGTGATGTCGTGCACAGCAGGACTTCTGTCTGGCAGTACAATGGGTGATGTTGTCTCCTCCTCTTTTGTGCACCTAAAAGCAAAGAAGCAAGAAGAACATCAGTGAAACGTGGCATTTATTGTTACGGTTCAATTACTAGAACAAACAAATATATTATAACTTAGTGTCTAGTCACATTTGTTAGTGTTATTAATATTATTATTAAATGTATTACCTCAGCTATTAAAACAATTAACAATACAGTGTAGCCATTTGTGAGACTTTGATAACATCAAGGGCTTTCATGGTGTACTGTACTGTCGTGTAGTTCCTATAGTACCCATGCAGGACCTGCGCGTTTGGATAACATAAACTGTGGGCTTGGTGTTAGACTGGCTCTGTGCACCCCCACCGTATATGTTAGCCGGATTTGCATTAGCTAGCTCACAGTGCCACTAGAGTCTCCTCTTATCGGGGAGAGATTAGTTTCTGGCAACCTTAGACCATGACAACCCTAATTCCTCAGAATCGTGGAAACAATATACTACTTTTCGCTCAGTCACTCGTGCTTACTTATTCGGTTTGTCTCAGAGAGTTACACAGAATAAACAGTCTGGGCGTTTCAATAAGTATTTATTGAACAGTTGTTATTCTAGTGTAAAATATATGTGCTGCAGCAATCAGCAGACAATAGCAGAGATATATTATCAGCAGTACGATAAAAGTGAATGCATAGAACAGTTCTACCATGTTGCAATAAGCATGAATACATACATGAATATAAAAAGCATTATGAAAAGTGCGCGTACTCCTACGATGCCTAACTAGATGTACCTGAGTGTACCTAGCATATGTGTAGGTCTAAAAGCCTAAGAGCCAAGAATCCTTCTAGGATTTAGTCGAACCCCCATACCTGAATAAAGAGAGTGTGGGACCCCGTCCTGGTCTCGAGTTGGACACCCCGCAAGGGCTGTGTTAGACCGCTGTCAGCTGGAGCGACTGCATGCAGGAGCCTCAGCGTCTCTGGTCAGTGTGTCAGCATGGAAGTCTCGGTTCCCTCTGTCTTACCGGGGTAAGATGTGGTGTATTTATACCCTGGAGACTCTAGTTGCTTCGTATGGTTTGTATTGGGCCTTGTTAGACTTGAAGAAGACGTCAGGGGTGAACTTTGTACATACATATTATGCAGGTGGTGTATTCCTAGAGAGTCATGCATAATTGATGAGTACAGTGTGGGCCCGTGTTTGGGAAAAACCCTGGTATATTCAAAACCACAGGCTAGATAACGTGCAGCCCTCAGAGCTCGTTGTGTACTAGCGAGGACCAATGTAGGTGAAAGATCATCCCTATATAAGGAATCATGACTATAATAGGACATGTACAGTTATGACCGTAATAGGGCATATGCAGCTTTGACCATAATAGGGCAAGTACGAATATGACCGTATTAGGGCAAATACGAATACGTCCATTTTAGGGCATGTATGAACGGGTCTACATTAGGGCCTCTATACAGGACATAACAGTACAGTACACTCAGGAAGGAAAGGAAAGAAGAACAACAACAACAAAAATACACATGTAATGGTTTGGCATTGTGCATCATGTGGGATGCAGAATTCAGGGAGCTGCAGCTGACAAATGACAATGGATGGAAGCAATAAGCCAAGAGGAACAAAGGAAAGACATGCAGGCCTATAGCAAAAGCACACTAACTGCCACCACAAAATGGCCGCCAGCCACATGGTCACTCACAACAACAACAAGCAGGAGGACTGAAAAACAATGAACTCAAGCAGGCTTATATGGACACAGACTTTACAAAATGGCCCCTGGCCACATGGGAAGAGCTCAGCCAAGGCAAATGCTGTCCCACTATTACAACACACTCACACACTGGCCTGACAAAGGAGGCATGCTAAACAACACATCTTTAATTCAACAATGCCAAAAACGAAAATCCACAGGGTTAAAAAAAGGTTTGCAAGTTACAACAACCACACATATCCAACAAAGGCATTTATTTAACACACATGAAAAAAGTGAAATACCAAAAAAGACATTTTACATTTCAATCCAATGCCATCCATGACCTAAATGATGTTTAAAAATTCAACAGACACCTCAAAAACAGTTGTTTAATGCACCCATGAGTAGCTCTGGGCCTATTGGTTGAAAAACCCATTGGCAGACTAGGCCACATAGTAAATCAATTCAAATCAATGTTATTGAAAATTTATTAGAAAATTTAGTGAACTGTGCTACATTTTTTGCTGGATAAAAGACGAAAAAATTGCATGCAAAACAACAACCAGCTAGAAGGCATGGCCACAACAAAGAAGGAATGCAGGCCTAATGCAAAAGCACACTTGGTGCCCCTTCACAAAATTGCCACCAGCCACACGGCCATGCCACAACAACAAGACAGGGAAGACAGACAATGCAGGCCTATGGCAAAAGCACACAGGCTGCCTTCAAAAAATGGCCACCAGCCACAAGGCCAGGACACAACAACAAGAAAGGGAAGACAGACAATGCAGGCCTATGGCAAAAGCACACTGGCTGCCTTCACAAAATGGCAGCCAGCCACGTGGCCAGGCTTCCACTAAGAAACAAAAAGCCAAGAGGAACAAAGGAAAGACATTCAGGCCTATGGCAAAAGCACACTAACTGCCACCACAAAATGGCCACCAGCCAAATGGTCACAAGTCACAACAACAACAACAAGCAGGAGGCCTGGGAAAACAATGAACTCAAGCAGGCCTATATGGACACAGACTTTACAAAATGGCACCTGGCCCTATGGGGAGGCTCAGCCAAGGCAAATGATGGCCCACTATTACAAACAAACACACTCACACACTGGCCAGGAAAAGTAGGCATGCTAACAACACATCTTTAATGGAACAATGCCAAAAATGAAAATTCACAGGGCTAGAAAATGTTTGCAAGTTATTACAACCACACACATCCAAAAAAGGCACATGAAAAAAAACTGAAATACCCCCAAAAAACACATTTTGTATTTCAATCCAATGCCATTCCAATCCCTAAATGATGTTTAAATTCAACAGACACCACAGAAACAGTTGTTTCATGCACCCATGAGTACCTCTGGGCTTACTGGCTGAAACGCCTATTGGCTGACTGCTGGGCTACATAGTAAATTAAATAAATATTGCAAATTGATTTCAAAAGTTGTAGAAAATGTACTGAACTGTGCAACATGTTTCCTTTATAAAAGAAGAAAAATTACTTACAAAGAAACAACTAGGCCCCTACTGAAACTACAGGCCACCCACCACAATAAATAAAAAAAAAACGATGAAAAGTACAAATAAATCTAGGTGCATGGCCCCAATCAAACAAACAACACCAATTTTCCAACTTACTTGTGAAATCTCAAATTCAAAAGTCCTCAAATACAATGATATATGATGCAGCAGACACGAAAAGTGATGCTTCCAGCTCCAAATCCAAATGAAAAGTGACCAGGGGATGGACAAAGCACTGGGAGGAGCCTGCTGGACAGGAACAGGAAGTTGGAGACACTTCCTTCCTCTTAAAAGAAAGTTAAAAAAGAAAAAGGACTCCTTGCACAAAAAAGTACAGCCAAATGTCAATTTGAGGAGATTTTTTACTCCAAACTGTCATTTCGAGATGGTTTTGATGCTGCTTGGAAGAGAACCTTCTCCTGATTGCAGTTGCAGTAGATTCTGTGTGTTCTGGATCGCGTTCATCACAAAACTTCCGCTGGAAGTCCGATGGCACGTCCGAATGACGTGTTTGCGATCGCAAACTCTCACTGGACCATGCAGCCACCTAGCAAATCTCGTTGCGCTCCCGAACAGCTCAGAAAATCTTGTCAGCGATCGCAAGCACCCGGTAAGTCGCTCCCACGTACGCAAAAATGCATTTTGGGTGCACAAACAAAAAAAAAACGCGCTCCGTTGCGGAGTGCCGAGTTGTTCGGCAACTCTGCGATCTATGCCGAACGCGTAGTTGCCAAAACTCTGCAAACTCCGCGAGCGGAGCGGAGTTTTACACCCAGGATTAATTGTTATATGCAATGTAAATAGACACAGGTATATAAGGCCTAACACAAGATGGCACTAATCAGACATGCCGACGGACACAGACTGCGGGAGGACTCTCCCAACATATGAGGTATTTGGATTAAGGTAATAGCGCTTTATGCTGACTAGACATTAACATTTGTTTTTACACAACTGGTCAGCTCTTAAAACGTATTATGGAATTAATATGAAACAGAGACGAGGGGGGTACAACGAACATGCATTATGCAGCACACTGCGATGCATTCAGATAATGTGGTGCTGTTTTTCTAAACTATATTATTGAATAAGTAGCGACCATTATACTTACTTCTACAGGTCAAGAAACAGGCAAATGTATGAAAGTGAAATGATATTACGTCTATACCAACTTACGATATAGAAATGTAATAGATTGCTACAGTTGGATCATGCACTGTATTATCTTATTGCAGAGTGATATTATCTTTATAACTGGACTTCGGACGTGCTTCAAGATTATTGAGGATAAACTTACTGCCTTATACGACCGGTGAGCTTATAAAGAGTGATTATTTTTGGCTTCATGTAGTCTTTTACGAATATGTGACTAAATACAGTTTTTTGCTCCCTTATAGCGGAATGAGAATCTGTACTTATGAGACTGACTATTATTATCTAATTTACTACGATCACCTTATGAACAGGTGAGCTGGCACATACATATTAGAACACACCACAGGTCTTTTGGGTTATAAGGTGATAACACAGGGTGATGTCTGCTTGGGAGCACTCACGTTCCTTGGGCAATGGTTTGCTTTTCGTAGGTACAAGAAATCACAACAAGGCTAGTATATTTACTTTTGCACAACATGCACTGGGTTGCAAGAGATGAGTGAATGTTGATGGATTTCAAAAGGAGAGCATGGTGTTAGTTATCAAGGTACGCACTTTAGGTCTGGGCTATGGTTAGAACGATATGGAGACTGCTATACAAAGCTCTATATATGTATGGGAATTTGGTATATTGAATCTTGTTGTATTATATGCAATACAAATGCTTGGTTTATTCTTTTTGTAGCCCTGATGAAGTCTAATTGGTTTAATAACCGGAGACTAAACACGTGTTGGCTACTGAATTTACTACAGGATTGACTGGGATGTATACAATATTCCAAGAATGTTTATTAGCTTCTGTGGAGAAGGAATAATAAAGAAACAAAGAAACGCAACGAAGGAATAAGGACTGATTTTTTACAGACTTTTGTGTTGCTCGTAGTTTTCAATATTTTGTGCAGGTTGGGGGTTTGCCCCTTACATGTCTCAAGGGTACAAGTGGCCACCCTTTTTCCCCTGGAGCATCATATAATTATTGTTTTGTAGTCACATGGGGATACTAATAGGTTTGCGCATAAGATGCTTGTGCCACTGACAACCCTTTATACTAAGTATTACGTTATGTATCACATTCAACAAAAGTAATGATTATTATTATTTTTCCCTCATATAAGGCACTTTGCTATTTGCCTTCTCTCTGGGCACTGAAAAAAGCTGTTAATTATTAACAAACTGAGTGGTAATCATCCTTAAAACTATGGATAATGCCATGAATGATTGCATTTGTGATTTGTGTTAAAATACAGAATGTCTTGACCACTGGTCTGTGGAAGGTGGATGAGGTACATTGCAATATGAACGGCACTTGAAATCTGGCCCTATCATATGATTTGGTGAAAATTGTATTTTTATTTCGATGATTGATGCTCAAATAATCTTTGACTTTCTCCATCAATTTTTGGCTAGTTAGCTTTCTCTTATGGATTAATTACTATTTTACTTTATCACTGCTTGTGTGTTATCCAGTGTAACCTTTTAATCTAGCACACCAGCAGATACCGGTTTTCAACAAAATTGAGTCATTCTATATACATGCACTCATGCATAGCATGTAAAGTGCAGAGTAAATGCAAAAAAATAGGATATGAACAGTACAAAACATGTAATGTTTGAATGGAAACAAATAATTAAGCAAACAGATTTTGCCCCAAAGTTGCTCTAATATATGAAGCAGAGGGGCTTATTTGTAAAGAACTTGTGTATGGCAGCGCAGCAAGTAATTTTGCTGCGCTGCCCTATGCTAGTTCGACAGGGCAGGAGAGCACCGTATTTACAAGATACGGTGCGCATTCCTGTCCTTTCAGCCAACGCTGGCACACAATTAGCATCTGTGCGCCAATGTAGGTGCCCTTGCACCATGGTGCAAGGGTGTCTGCCTTGTTGGCATGATTGTTTTTGTACCGGAAGGGACACCTTCCGGCACAAAAATAATCACATGAGGCGTTTTCCTCTTTCTATGTGTGCGCACATGGAAAGAGAAACAAACGAGGAGAAATGTAGACATTTTTCCTTGTTACACCTGCTCTAGGGAGGCGCAAGATTTTGGCGCAGCCCCAGATTTATGAGATATTGTAAATCCGGGGCAGCGTCAAAGTCCATGGGCATTGCGTGGGAGCACCCACAGCAACACCCAGGGGGAACGCTTTTTTGCCGTCAGGGGCAGAATCGTGATTGATTAATTAAGTAAGTAATAGGCCTGGGGACAGAGCGCCCCTATGTAGAGACTCATTTATTTGTTTTCTCTGCAGAAATCACTTGGATCTTTTCCCACGCATCCCTTTCTTTGTTTTTACATTGATGTGATTGCCCAGATGTGTTGGGGTGATTAGGGCAAACCCCTGTTGTTTATCCACGCAGAGTAAGGCAAGGCAACAACTTGCGCTGCTTTGCCTTACTCCATATCTACAAGGCCATGAAAAGCCATGCAGCATGGCTTTACATGACCTTGTAGATGTGGCTAAGCCCTGTGCGCCACTGGAAAGTCACAAAAAGTGATGTACCCGTGGTGCACAGGGCTTGTAAATATGCCCCATACTGTATGCATCTGATATATTTACCTAGAATTGATTTTGCACTGTTTCTCCAACATACCACAGTCAGATAGTCTTAAAGAGCCCTTTGGGCCAACAGCAAATAAACCATTGGGAAATAATGGCATCAACTGAAAATGTAGCACTGAATATGAAATGTGTGGTGTGTGTTGTTTATATGTGCATGCATGCCTTTGCATGACTGTATATGTGTGTGTTTTGCTTGGTCACCTGAGGGGGCGGGGGCATTTGCAGTATCTGAGTCATGAATAGAGATGCTATTGGCACCCTGAATTGCTACATGATGCAATGCTGCAAGGAAGCCTTTGGTGTACAGAGTAAAGCACAGTTTGATATCATATGCCAACAGGATCTTGAGAATAGTGTGCCCTGTGCAGTTGAGGTACATTGAACAATAGCTGTTATGCCTGTTGTTGGTTTAGAGTGTCTATTAATGGCCTACATTGTGAGACAGATTGAAGCTAGTGATGTTGTAAACATCTCTTTGATTGTTCTAATTGTTGAAGTGTCTGATGTATGCTTTCATGATGTTACATATGGAGTTTGAGTACATCCCTAGCTTGTATTTCAGGCAGATATTAGTGAGATGCAGATTATGTTTCCAGTGACTCTCTTTAGAAATGTTTGGCAAAATAGTATAATGAGCAGAGGGGTCTTTTATGTCCTTGCATAAGGCATTAGTTTCTTGGGTGTTAGGTTTGGCATTGCAAGGTGAAGTAGTTTGTTGATGGTTTCCTTGTTGAATCTAATTCTATAAAAATATCCCCGGTAAGAGGAGTCCCAAAATCTTGTGCTTTCCCAAAACCTCATTTTTTTGACTGGTCACATGATTGTAAGTGTGTCAGACAGGGTAGTATTTTTCTGAGGTTGAGCTTTTTCTTCATGTTTTCTACTTCTTCATGAATCAGAGCTGGTGGCTTCCTCCGTGACCTGTGAGAATTTGGTTACTGGTATAAGCTAAGCATGTATAGTTGTTGCAGGCAATTTTACAAGCTGCATGAAATCATGTGATCAGTTGTAATTTGATGGTAATGGGAGTCTTGCTCCAATTTAATTTGTACTCTGTCGTAATTGCTAGAAGCTTTTCTCAAAGGGCAACACCATTTTCTACCAGGTTCCTTGCTGTGTGGTAATAGTTTATTTGTAAATCACATTTTGGATGCTTATTTTTTTACTGTGGTTGCATAAAATGTGTTTTTGTTTATTATAGATTTTGAAGGTGTTCTTGCCTAAGTGTGGATATGTGATTTACACGTTTCTGTTTGGAAAAGTAACTTGGGGGCATATTAACAAGGGCCAGCGATAATTATCGCTGGTCCCACATAGCGATAGAAATATTATCGCCGGCTATCGCTGAAAATTATCGCCATGATAACGCTATATTTACAATGCATAGCGCTATGGCGATAATATTTCAGCGCTAGCGGTGTTTGCCATGGAACATCGCTGGTTTTCCAGCGATTTTCCATGGAAAACAGCAATAACATTGCTGATACGACCCTGTGGTCGTATCAGCATAATCCACCTACCATTATTAGTATGCCTTAGTCTGGAATTTAACAGACGTTAAATTCCAGCATTAAGGCCGAGGTAGCGCGATTTTTTTTAACGCTGCACCTCCTTGTTAATATCACGAAGCTGCCTTCGCGATATTTTCATGTGTTGTTTTCACAGCCACGCCTTCTTTGCATCTCATTAGCGATGTCAGGTGGATAGTGTGAACAGCACTCTGCAGCAAAGCTTGTCTAAGCAATTCCAGCACGCCGTGATGTTGTGCTGGAACAGCAACTCTGGTGAAATTGGACTGGCTGGGAATTTTCCATTTCGGGCAGATGGCTGCCACAAATTCAAGAAAACCCACCCCTTCCACAAAAGAACAAGCATTTGCAATACAATCGGTCTCGCCTTTGGGACCTTATATGTATTTAGTGATGCAGCACATTAACCTGGGTGCTGAAACATCTACTGTTCTTTAATATGGAGGGAAAGTAAGCACCAAACTGCGTGACACGCCAGGTGTGGGAACACATGGAGAGAAATATTGCCTTTCAGCGGGAAATGGTACAGTCCAAAGCTCTGTTTTTAATATAAAATCAGGGCCTTCGGTGGTCTTATCACTGAAAATACAAGATTTGAAAAAAATATTATTGTCTACGGGTGCTTGTGGAAAACAATTTCTATGGACTGGAATCTAGAGAATGCTAAGGTGATTCTGGTATTTTACTGACCTCTGCTGGTCATTTTCTATCAAGAAAGTTAAATAGAGACAGTTGCCAGAAAAATTAAAAAAAGAAAGTCCCTCAGCAAAAATCAATTCTGGTATTTTACTGACCTCTGCTGGTCATTTTCTATCAAGACAGTTAAAAAGAGGCAGTTGAACAGAAACAAAAGTCCCTAAGCGGAAGCAGACAAGTCCTAGGGCTGATCTCCAGAGTCCACAAAGTACATACCCATATAAGTATATACTAAAGTATACAAGCATTTACAATGCAATAGGTCTCACATTTGCAAGAGTTAGAGCTATTGGGGTTGTAAATGACATCTTTTACCTATGTGTTTTGGTTTGGAGTATAGTGGATGTATGTGGTGTGGAGTGGAACTATGAGGGTTGTATTGGAATTGTTTGTTGTGGAATTCTGTGGGGTGGAATTCTGTGGTGTGGAGTGTATTTATGTAGTGGAATTATGTGGCATGGTGAATAGAGAGGGGTGGAAGCTGCACAGAATAGAGAGGGATAGGTAGTTTGTGCACGAAGTGGTGCATGAACTCCAGACAGAGTGTGTGAGAAAGAAAGAAAGAAGTGGGCAGCAGGCCACAGACATATAAAGAGGGAGCGTGTGTGTACGCAGAAGACACCTGAAGAGAAGGAGAGCGTGGGTTTGAGGGATGGAAAACTTGAAAAGGCATGGGAAAGATATAGTGCTCAAAGACCTGAAGTGAACCATATGAGAGTGGTGGGAAGAGTGCATGAAAGAGCGATAGAGAGGGGTGAGAGATGGTATGAGAAAGAGAGGGACAAGTGTGAGGGGCACCGGGGGTGGGGAGGCAAGAGGTGGACTAGTGCACAGCGGGAGGAGGTACAGGAAGTTAGCATGTGTGAGCAGGTATTATAGAGAGGAGATAGGCAGTGTTAGGGAAGGATGAGAAGGGGCAGTGGGATTGCAAGATGAGGGGGCAGTGGGATTGCAAGATGAGAGGGGGTATTGGGAGTGTGAGGGAGAGATGAGAGGGGCAATGGGTGTGTTGTGGAGAAATGACAGGGTTGGTGGAAGTGCGAGGTCGAAGGGTTGTATCGGAATTTGTTGTGGAATTGTGTGTCATGGAATGGTGTGGTGTGGAGTTGTGTAGTGGAAATATGTGGCATGGTATGCTGTAGAATTATGTGGATATTAATTAAATGATATTAAGTGTAATGGGAATTATGTCGAGTGATATTGAAAGTTATGGAGTTAATTATGTGGAATGATGGTGTGTGTTGTGTATTGGCATGTTGTTGCATTATGTGATGTGCTGTTAAATTTTGAGCATTAAGTGGAAAATTGTGTTGTGGAATGGAGGTAAGAGGTGTGTTGTGGAATAGTGTTGTGTAGTTGATATATGTGGTTTGGTGTGGAATTATGTGGTGTGTATTGGAAATGTGTGGAGCTGAATTGAGTGGCATGGAACTGTCTGGCTGTGTGTTAAATTATGCTTATTGGAGTTATGTGTTATGGCGTGGAGTGTATTTATTTTGATTGCTGGCTTTTGGCATATAGTGCATTTATGTGGGGTGTATTTATGTTGCATTGAGTACAGTGAGATTATGTGGTGTGTAATTATGGGGGGCTGAGAGGTATCATGTGAAGTGTATTTATGTTGTGTGGTGCAGAATTTATTGGTTTAGAATTGTGTAGTGTCGTGTGTAGGTATGTGGCATGGTTTGGAGTGGTATTATGTGGCATGGTGTGGAGTAGCATTATATGGTGGGTAATTATTTGGCATTTTGCGAAGTTGAATTTATTTTGTGCAGTGTAATTATGCGTTTTGGATTTGAGTGAATCTATGTGGAGTGAAAATATGTGGTGTGAAATGTAGCTTGGAGTGTAATTATGTGTAGTGAAATTATCTGGAGTTGAATTGTGTTGTGTGGAGTGTACTTATATGGTTTGGAGTGCAGTGGAATGGAGTGCAATTACGTAGCTGAGTATTATTAGTGAAGTGGAATTTTGTGGCATGGAGGGGAGTTGAATTATGTGTATTTTATTTTATTGGTTTGCAATGATGTGGCATGTAATGGAATTATGTGGAGCGGAAGTGTGTGGAGTTGAATTGTGTGGCATGTTATTATGAGATGTGAAAATGTGTTGTGTTTAGAAGATGTATGTGGCATGCATTTGTGTGTTGTGTAGAGAGATAGAGGAAGCGAGGGAGTGCATTATAGAATCTAAGAGTCTGTAACACTTGCCCTTTGCCCTTTCGACCCTTGCATATTTGCGAGTTAAATATATGTTCACAATTTATTTATTTTTACAAACTAGCTCAAAATTTAAAGATGCCAAATTTTAATTAAAACCTTTTCAGAGGAAATGGGCTTGGTTCATTGAAAAAAGTTACAATTTTTAAAAGTGTTTTTAATTGAAATATGTGCAAAGTAATAGTCGGACCTACTGTCGAAAATCTGCACTCTGATTTAGGTGGTTCTCTATACCCACAGACATCTCTGCTTTCAGAAGCCAACATCCAGCCCCTCCCACATAGCTCCTCTCAGCCTCTCCCAGAAGAAGCAGGCATTTTGTTTGCAGTGAAGAACAGAAGGTGGTAATGGGCCTGCCTGTAAGCGTCTTATTTTTGGAGACAGTCTCACTAGAGGGCTGGAAGGGTCTCTGATGTCTGCCCTGGAGCAGGTTCCTGAGACACTTGGTTTACAGGGCTCTATTTCTCTGTCCACCTTAGGGCCTAGCTGAGGTTTCGGTCTCACAGATAAATCTCACAGATAAACATCTCTGCTCGGATGCTGACGGGAGCATCCTTTCCCAAGCAGTGCAAAAATCCAGGGGGCTAGCGTTCACTAGCGCGCATGTTCCCACAGCACCATATGAAAGGAATGCCAGCACAAAAGTAAAGCCCATGGCCATGTAACATTTAAAATATGCACTGCACACAGGGTGAAGTGGGCTTGCAAACTGGTGCTTTAATCATAAGGTAAATGGTACTTACGTTATTAACCTGAAGTATAAAAGGATGCTGCGACCAGACGTATGTGTACATGTCTCTGCAGCAGCACCCAATCTACCTAGGAACCATACCCATGGTAAACTCTGAGCTTCTTTTGGAGATCACCGACGTATGCAAATTTCTCACACGTTTATCTCAAATAACTGCAAGGGTCAGGCTCTCCTGGTCCTCTGTTGGGCACCCTCTACCACGGCTTCAGTGTTTGCTTGAACAGCTAATACAAGTGTTCCGTTTACAACACAGGCGGCTGTGAAGTGAAGGTAGGGAGATTGGTGGAAAGGCCTATGGCATTGGTGAACAATCAACAATGAAGGACGCACACGTAAAGTTAGTCATACGGGATCTGACCACGAGGTCCAGGTCAAAGTCCCCTTTATTGGTTTCTCTTTCCCGGCCCCTCCCTACTCTGGCCTATACCACATCATCATATAGGGTGGGTGCTTACAGTGATGCAGCCCACCGAACATAACAAAGGGCTTTGAAGCGCCCCACCAAATGCCAGCGTTACCTTGTCGAATTCCTGCTTCTTACAATAAAAGGCATTGAACGCAGCCCCGGGCATTCAATATCCGTGGCCATAAAGAAATAACAGCAGTGACTGACCACTAAAATTAAAACTGTATTTAATTATAAGAACCAAAGGGCTGCAAAGGCTGCCGTTTACCCCCTTGTGGGCTATGCTTCGTCCGGGCGACCTCGACGCCAGCACATCTGGCAATGCTTAAAAGAAATTAAAGGTGCCTCTCCCAATTCTCACCAGTCAAGCAGCGCCAGGAGGTGTTTAACTTCTTAGTGGCCACTATATTCTTTACAACACCCGCATACAAGCATCCCAGTGGTGACAGCCAGGAGAAAATCTAGATGCCAAGAAAGTGGGCATTTGTGGGCGATGGGGCACGCGGGCTGCTCCACACCCTTCCTGCTACGAGCGCCTCTCCACACTGAGACCTTGACTTGCAAACTGGGCCTCTTGTTCAGAAGGATATGTCACATGGGGCACTGCTGCATGAGCACTTGGAAGGCATGACACGCAAATCAAGGGTGCAGCAGCAGAGGGCACCAAGTAGCTCCAGCAATCAGGAACACCGACCGACGTGCATGTGACGAGAGGGCACAACGATGCAAATCAGCAACACCGACCCACGTGAGGGAGTTTGGGAGAAACAATAAAAATAAAAGGCAAATGTTTTTAAATTAGGTCCTTAGGTCAAATGAAGGGAATCCGAAATGTAAATGACAAATATTTACCTTGATAAAGTTAAGGCGGGTGCGCGTGGAGTAAGGTGCTACAAAGCAAATTGTGCAACAAGTTCCATCGTCCCGCAAGTGCTGCCTGGGGTGGCAGACACCCTTTGTGAAAGTGAAAGCGCGCATGGCGCATCGCTAATACAAAGAAGCATCCGCCATTGCCGGTGTGCCGCGAGTGCTGCGGGGGCGGCAGGCACACTTTGTGAAAGTGAAAGCGCGCATGGCACGCCGCTAATACAGAGAAGCATCCACCATTGCCCATGTCCAGCAAGTGCTGCGGGGGGGGGCAGCAGGCACCCTTTGTAAAAGAAGTCACGGGCTGTGGGAGGGGGTGTGGGGGAGACAGGGAAGAAAATAGTGTTCAGAGTAAAGGGGCCAGTAGCCATGGAAGGATACAAATGACGACATGGCTGCCATGAGGAGGGACTAACAAGCCTAAAACCAATCGGAAGGCAGCATTTAGGACCTAAGCCAATGAAAAAGATGGGCGGAGAGTGGGCGGAGCTTCCATGAAGCTTCCACACTATACTGAATACTGCATGTCTCGCAAAGCGTGCAGCGCATGCACTGCAACGCTAGGCTCGACCTAAAAAGGGAGGAGGTCTAGCGCTAACGTTTTAGCCAGCTTCGCGTTGTACAAACATGCTGTTGGGTGGTTGTGTTCGTACTGCCCCTCCGACCTAAACATGCTGAGAATGATAGCCTGGATTTTTTTCTTTTCTGGTGCCACTGATGCAGTTGACTTCTTGAGACCAGATATTAGGCTCAATTAATGTTTTTTCATCATGGTACTCTCTTGGACCCCTTGGTGTTTCAGCCTGACTCTTGTGCCATGGCGATGTTGCTGATGATGATGTGGGCGGTACCACTGCACTGCTGGGGACAGGGCTGCTTTGTGTAACAGAGAAAATGTCTCCCTCTTGTTGTTCACCTTCCACCGTGATCGGATCTTCTTCATCCCCTCCACCAACAACACTTGCAGTTTTTGGCCGCTAAGGTGCGCCTCCCACTGGATCAAGTGGTGTTTTCTCAGATGGGTTGTTTGGCCTCCGGTTCTATAATTTGTGCCAAGCTTACCCAGACTAACACCTACTCCACAAATGGAGCATATAGCAATGTTCACCTCCTTCCTGCTAACCGAAAAGAAGTCCCAAACTGGGGAGGTCAATTTTCTGACGCTGCTGGTGCCACTTGCAATGTCAGATGAACTGGTAGGTGGGCGTGATGTTTGACTCTCTGCAGTACCTACTTCTACTGAGGTGGTTGTGGTGGATGTAGGTTGCTGGCAGGACTTTGTAAATATGGCAGCTGGAGGTGGTGTTGGTGGTATCTTTGTTGGTGGTATCTGTGCCACATCTCTCACAGCTATTTTGGATGGGGTAATATCGGGCTCCACTGGGGCGGGACTAATGTCCATGATGACTGGCTCGTCATCATCCTCCTCCTCTACATCTCCCTCCATAACTCTAAGGCTTTCTGGAACCTTCCTTTTCCCTCGCCTTGTCTTGTGGCGTCTCTCACTCTCAGACTGAGGAGGCCTCCAAGTGGCGTCTAGATCATGCAGAAGAAGCTGATGGACTAACCCTCCTTTTCCGCGCTGGGGATCTGGAAGACAATGAATCTTCTTAAAGAGTGGCTTGCTCTTTCTCTTCCTCTGCAGGAAGCTCGATCTCCTGAACTGCCCCTACTTCGGGAGGAACAACTACTATTGGGGTTGGTTGCGGGTGTTGTTGCCCATGTATTTGAGTTTCCTGCATTGATTGGGTACTACTTTGCGATAACGATAAGTCAATTTCAACATCACTGCTCATCGGCGTTGGACTCGTCATTAGACTGGCTGCCTTTGCCACAGACATGGGCTTGGGCCTAGGTTGGTGGGGTGGGTCCACTGATGCGGGGGAGCTGCTCCCAGCTTGCTCCCTGGACACCGATGCTGTAGGCCCAATTTTTGGTTTCCCAAAAAAGGTCTTGGGCAACTCACCAGTGGTGGTAAGTGGTAAGTGTCTTCTTCTCACTGGCAACTTTATTGGTACTGGACGTGGTACCTTTCTTTGGGGCCATCTTGAAGATGTCAGCAGCACGCAGTGGCACAAGTTGAAGAGATGTCTGTGGTCACACGTCACGTGATGTCGTGCACAGCAGGACTTCTGTCTCGCAGTACAATGGGTGATGTTGTTTCCTCCTCTTTTGTGCACCTAAAAGCAAAGAAGCAAGAAGAACATCAGTGAAACGTGGCATTCATTGTTACGGTTCAATTACTAGAACAAACAAATATATTATAACTTAGTGTGTAGTCACACTTGTTAGTGTTATTAATATTATTATTAAATGTATTACCTCAGCTATTAAAACAATTAACAATACAGTGTAGCCATTTGTGAGACTTTGATAACATCAAGGGCTTTCATGGTGTACTGTACTGTCGTGTAGTTCCTATAGTACCCATGCAGGACCTGCGCGTTTGGATAACATAAACTGTGGGCTTGGTGTTAGACTGGCTCTGTGCACCCCCACCGTATATGTTAGCCGGATTTGCATTAGCTAGCTCACAGTGCCACTAGAGTCTCCTCTTATCGGGGAGAGATTAGTTTCTGGCAACCTTAGACCATGACAACCCTAATTCCTCAGAATCGTGGAAACAATATACTACTTTTCGCTCAGTCACTCGTGCTTACTTATTCGGTTTGTCTCAGAGAGTTACACAGAATAAACAGTCTGGGCGTTTCAATAAGTATTTATTGAACAGTTGTTATTCTAGTGTAAAATATATTTGCTGCAGCAATCAGCAGACAATAGCAGAAAAATATTATCAGCAGTACGATAAAAGTGAATAGATAGAACAGTTCTACCATGTTGCAATAAGCATGAATACATACATGAATATAAAAAGCATTATGAAAAGTGCGCGTACTCCTACGATGCCTAACTAGATGTACCTGAGTGTACCTAGCATATGTGTAGGTCTAAAAGCCTAAGAGCCAAGAATCCTTCTAGGATTTAGTCGAACCCCCATACCTGAATAAAGAGAGTGTGGGACCCCGTCCTGGTCTCGAGTTGGACACCCCGCAAGGGCTGTGTTAGACCGCTCTCAGCTGGAGCGACTGCATGCAGGAGCCTCAGCGTCTCTGGTCAGTGTGTCAGCATGGAAGTCTCGGTTCCCTCTGTCTTACCGGGGTAAGATGTGGTGTATTTATACCCTGGAGACTCTAGTTGCTTCGTATGGTTTGTATTGGGCCTTGTTAGACTTGAAGAAGACGTCAGGGGTGAACTTTGTACATACATATTATGCAGGTGGTGTATTCCTAGAGAGTCATGCATAATTGATGAGTACAGTGTGGGCCCGTGTTTGGGAAAAACCCTGGTATATTCAAAACCACAGGCTAGATAACGTGCAGCCCTCAGAGCGCTTTGTGTACTAGCGAGGACCAATGTAGGTGAAAGATCATGCCTATATAAGGAATCATGACTAGAATAGGACATGTACAGTTATGACCGTAATAGGGCATATGCAGCTTTGACCATAATAGGGCAAGTACGAATATGACCGTATTAGGGCAAATACGAATACGTCCATTTTAGGGCATGTATGAACGGGTCTACATTAGGGCCTCTATACAGGACATAACAGTGCAGTACACTCAGGAAGGAAAGAAGAAGAACAACAACAAAAATACACATGTAATGGTTTGGCATTGTGCATCATGTGGGATGCAGCATTCAGGGAGCTGCAGCTGACAAATGACAATGGATGGAAGCAATAAGCCAAGAGGAACAAAGGAAAGACATGCAGGCCTATAGCAAAAGCACACTAACTGCCACCACAAAATGGCCGCCAGCCACATGGTCACTCACAACAACAACAAGCAGGAGGACTGAAAAACAATGAACTCAAGCAGGCTTATATGGACACAGACTTTACAAAATGGCCCCTGGCCACATGGGAAGGCTCAGCCAAGGCAAATGCTGTCCCACTATTACAAACACACTCACACACTGGCCTGACAAAGGAGGCATGCTAAACAACACATCTTTAATGCAACAATGCCAAAAACGAAAATCCACAGGGTTAAAAAAAGGTTTGCAAGTTACAACAACCACACATATCCAATGAAGGCATTTATTTAACACACATGAAAAAAGTGAAATACCAAAAAAGACATTTTACATTTCAATCCAATGCCATCCATGACCTAAATGATGTTTAAAAATTCAACAGACACCTCAAAAACAGTTGTTTCATGCACCCATGAGTAGCTCTGGGTCTATTGGTTGAAAAACCCATTGGCAGACTAGGCCACATAGTAAATCAATTCAAATCAATGTTATTGCAAATTTATTAGAAAATTTAGTGAACTGTGCTACATTTTTTGCTGGATAAAAGACGAAAAAATTGCATGCAAAACAACAACCAGCTAGAAGTCATGGCCACAACAAAGAAGGAATGCAGGCCTAATGCAAAAGCACACTTGGTGCCCCTTCACAAAATTGCCACCAGCCACACGGCCATGCCACAACAACAAGACAGGGAAGACAGACAATGCAGGCCTATGGCAAAAGCACACAGGCTGCCTTCAAAAAATGGCCACCAGCCACACGGCCAGGACACAACAACAAGAAAGGGAAGACAGACAATGCAGGCCTATGGCAAAAGCACACTGGCTGCCTTCACAAAATGGCAGCCAGCCACGTGGCCAGGCTTCCACTAAGAAACAAAAAGCCAAGAGGAACAAAGGAAAGACATTCAGGCCTATGGCAAAAGCACACTAACTGCCACCACAAAATGGCCACCAGCCAAATGGTCACAAGTCACAACAACAACAACAAGCAGGAGGCCTGGGAAAACAATGAACTCAAGCAGGCCTATATGGACACAGACTTTACAAAATGGCCCCTGGCCCCATGGGGAGGCTCAGCCAAGGCAAATGATGGCCCACTATTACAAACAAACACACTCACACACTGGCCAGGAAAAGTAGGCATGCTAACAACACATCTTTAATGGAACAATGCCAAAAATGAAAATTCACAGGGCTAGAAAATGTTTGCAAGTTATTACAACCACACACATCCAAAAAAGGCACATGAAAAAAAACTGAAATACCCCCAAAAAACACATTTTGTATTTCAATCCAATGCCATCCAATCCCTAAATGATGTTTAAATTCAACAGACACCACAGAAACAGTTGTTTCATGCACCCATGAGTACCTCTGGGCTTACTGGCTGAAACGCCTATTGGCAGACTACTGGGCTACATAGTGAATTAAATAAATATTGCAAATTGATTTCAAAAGTTGTAGAAAATGTACTGAACTGTGCAACATGTTTCCTTTATAAAAGAAGAAAAATTACTTACAAAGAAACAACTAGGCCCCTACTGAAACTACAGGCCACCCACCACAATAAATAAAAAAAAAAACGATGAAAAGTACAAATAAATCTAGGTGCATGGCCCCAATCAAACAAACAACACCAATTTTCCAACTTACTTGTGAAATCTCAAATTCAAAAGTCCTCAAATACAATGATATATGATGCAGCAGACACGAAGAGTGATGCTTCCAGCTCCAAATCCAAATGAAAAGTGACCAGGGGATGGACAAAGCACTGGGAGGAGCCTGCTGGACAGGAACAGGAAGTTGGAGACACTTCCTTCCTCTTAAAAGAAAGTTAAAAAAGAAAAAGGACTCCTTGCACAAAAAAGTACAGCCAAATGTCAATTTGAGGAGATTTTTTACTCCAAACTGTCATTTCGAGATGGTTTTGATGCTGCTTGGAAGAGAACCTTCTCCTGATTGCAGTTGCAGTAGATAATGTGTGTTCTGGATCGCGTTCATCACAAAACTTCAGCTGGAAGTCCGATGGCACGTCCGAATGACGTGTTTGCGATCGCAAACTCTCACGGGACCATGCAGCCACCGAGCAAATCTCGTTGCGCTCGCGAACAGCTCAGAAAATCTTGTCAGCGATCGCAAGCACCCGGTAAGTCACTCCCACGTACGCAAAAATGCATTTTGGGTGCACAAACAAAAAAAAAACGCCGCTCCGTTGCGGAGTGCTGAGTTGTTCGGCAACTCTGCGATCTATGCCGAACGCGTAGTTGCCAAAACTCTGCAAACTCCGCGAGCGGAGCGGAGTTTTACACCCAGGATTAATTGTTATATGCAATGTAAATAGACACAGGTATATAAGGCCTAACACAAGATGGCACTAATCAGACATGCCGACGGACACAGACTGCGGGAGGACTCTCCCAACATATGAGGTATTTGGATTAAGGTAATAGCGCTTTATGCTGACTAGACATTAACATTTGTTTTTATGCAACTGGTCAGCTCTTAAAACGTATTATGGAATTAATATGAAACAGAGACGAGGGGGGTACAACGAACATGCATTATGCAGCACACTGCGATGCATTCAGATAATGTGGTGCTGTTTTTCTAAACTATATTATTGAATAAGTAGCGACCATTATACTTACTAATGTATGAAAGTGAAATGATATTACGTCTATACCAACTTACGATATAGAAATGTAATAGATTGCTACAGTTGGATCATGCACTGTTTTATCTTATTGCAGAGTGATATTATCTTTATAACTGGACTTCGGACGTGCTTCAAGATAATTGAGGATAAACTTACTGCCTTATACGACCGGTGAGCTTATAAAGAGGGATTATTTTTGGCTTCATGTAGTCTTTTACGAATATGTGACTAAATACAGTTCTTTGCTCCCTTATAGCGGAATGAGAATCTGTACTTATGAGACTGACTATTATTATCTAATTTACTACGATCACCTTATGAACAGGTGAGCTGGCACATACATATTAGAACACACCACAGGTCTTTTGGGTTATAAGGTGATAACACAGGGTGATGTCTGCTTGGGAGCACTCACGTTCCTTGGGCAATGGTTTGCTTTTCGTAGGTACAAGAAATCACAACAAGGCTAGTATATTTACTTTTGCACAACATGCACTGGGTTGCAAGAGATGAGTGAATGTTGATGGATTTCAAAAGGAGAGCATGGTGTTAGTTATCAAGGTACGCACTTTAGGTCTGGGCTATGGTTAGAACGATATGGAGACTGCTATACAAAGCTCTATATATGTATGGGAATTTGGTATATTGAATCTTGTTGTATTATATGCAATACAAATGCTTGGTTTATTCTTTTTGTAGCCCTGATGAAGTCTAATTGGTTTAATAACCGGAGACTCAACACGTGTTGGCTACTGAATTTACTACAGGATTGACTGGGATGTATACAATATTCCAAGAAGTTTATTAGCTTCTGTGGAGAAGGAATAATAAAGAAACAAAGAAACGCAACGAAGGAATAAGGACTGATTTTTTACAGACTTTTGTGTTGCTCGTAGTTTTCAATATTTTGTGCAGGTTGGGGGTTTGCCCCTTACATGTCTCAAGGGTTCAAGTGGCCACCCTTTTTCTCCTGGAGCATCATATAATTATTGTTTTGTAGTCACATGGGGATACTAATTGGTTTGTGCATAAGATGCTTGTGCCACTGACAACCCTTTATACTAAGTATTACGTTATGTATCACATTCAACAAAAGTAATAATAATAATTATTTTTTCCCTCATATAAGGCACTTTGCTATTTGCCTTCTCTCTGGGCACTGAAAAAAGCTGTTAATTATTAACAAACTGAGTGGTAATCATCCTTAAAACTATGGATAATGCCATGAATGATTGCATTTGTGATTTGTGTTAAAATACAGAATGTCTTGACCACTGGTCTGTGGAAGGTGGATGAGGTACATTGCAATATGAACGGCACTTGAAATCTGGCCCTATCATATGATTTGGTGAAAATTGTATTTTTATTTCGATGATTGATGCTCAAAGAATCTTTGACTTTCTCCATCAATTTTTGGCTATTTAGCTTTCTCTAATGGATTAATTACTATTTTACTTTATCACTGCTTGTGTGTTATCCAGTGTATCCTTTTAATCTAGCACACCAACAGATACCGGTTTTCAACAAAATTGAGTCATTCTATATACATGCACTCATGATTAGCATGTAAAGTGCAGAGTAAATGCAAAAAATTAGGATATGAACAGTACAAAACATGTAATGTTTGAATGGAAACAAATAATTAAGCAAACAGATTTTGCCCCAAAGTTGCTCTAATATATGAAGCATAGGGGCTTATTTGTAAAGAACTTGTGTATGGCAGCGCAGCAAGTCATTTTGCTGCGCTGCCCTATGCCAATTCGACAGGGCAGGAGAGCACCGTATTTACAAGATACGGTGCGCATTCCTGTCCTTTCAGCCAGCGCTGGCACACAATTAGCATCTGTGCGCCAATGTAGGTGCCCTTGCACCATGGTGCAAGGGTGTCTGCCTTGTTGGCATGATTGTTTTTGTACCGGAAGGGACACCTTCCGGCACAAAAACAATCACATGAGGTGTTTTCCTCTTTCTATGTGTGCGCACATGGAAAGAGAAACAAACGAGGAGAAATGTAGACATTTTTCCTTGTTACACCTGCTCTAGGGAGGCGCAAGATTTTTGCGCAGCCCAGATTTATGAGATATTGTAAATCCGGGGCAGCGTCAAAGTCCATGGGCATTGCGTGGGAGCACCCACAGCAACACCCATGGAACGCTTTTTTGCCGTCAGGGGCAGAATCGTGATTGATTAATTAAGTAAGTAATAGGCCTGGGGACAGAGCGCCCCTATTTAGAGACTAATTTATTTGTTTTCTCTGCAGAAATCACTTGGATCTTTTCCCACGCATCCCTTTCTTTGTGTTTACATTGATGTGATTGCCCAGATGTGTTGGGGTGATTAGGGCAAACCCCTGTTGTTTATCCACGCAGAGTAAGGCAAGGCAACAACTTGCGCTGCTTTGCCTTACTCCATATCTACAAGGCCATGAAAAGCCATGCAGCATAGCTTTACATGACCTTGTAGATGTGGCTAAGCCCTGTGCGCCACCGGAAAGTCACAAAAAGTGATGTACCCGTGGTGCACAGGGCTTGTAAATATGCCCCATACTGTATGCATTTGATATATTTACCTAGAATTGATTTTGCACTGTTTCTCCAACATACCACAGTCAGATAGTCTTAAAGAGCCCTTTGGGCCAACAGCAAATACACCATTGGGATATAATGGCATCAACTGAAAATGTAGCACTGAATATGAAATGTGTGGTGTGTGTTGTTTATATGTGCATGCATGCCTTTGCATGACTGTATATGTGTGTGTTTTGCTTGGTCACCTGAGGGGGCGGGGGCATTTGCAGTATCTGAGTCATGCATAGAGATGCTATTGGCACCCTGAATTGCTACATGATGCAATGCTGCAAGGAAGCCTTTGGTGTACAGAGTAAAGCACAGTTTGATATCATATGCCAACAGTATCTTGAGAATAGTGTGCCCTGTGCAGTTGAGGTACATTGAACAATAGCTGTTATGCCTGTTGTTGGTTTAGAGTGTCTATTAATGGCCTACTTTGTGAGACAGATTGAAGCTAGTGATGTTGTAAACATCTCTTTGATTGTTCTAATTGTTGAAGTGTCTGATGGATGCTTTCATGATGTTACATATGGAGTTTGAGTACATCCCTAGCTTGTATTTCAGGCAGATATTAGTGAGATGCAGATTATGTTTCCAGTGACTCTCTATAGAAATGTTTGGCAAAATAGTATAATGAGCAAAGGGGTCTTTTATGTCCTTGCATGAGGTATTAGTTTCTTGGGTGTTAGGTTTGGCATTGCAAGGTGAAGTAGTTTGTTGATGGTTTCCTTGTTGAATCTAATTCTATAAAAATATCCCCGGTAAGAGGAGTCCCAAAATCTTGTGCTTTCCCAAAACCTCATTTTTTTGACTGGTCACATGATTGTAAGTGTGTCAGACAGGGTAGTATTTTTCTGAGGTTGAGCTTTTTCTTCATGTTTTCTACTTCTTCATGAATCAGAGCTTGTGGCTTCCTCCGTGACCTGTGAGAATTTGGTTACTGGTATAAGCTAAGCATGTATAGTTATTGCAGGCAATTTTACAAGCTGCATGAAATTATGTGATCAGTTGTAATTTGATGGTAATGGGAGTCTTGCTCCCATTTAATTTGTACTCTGTCGTAATTGCTAGAAGCTTTTCTCAAAGGGCAACACCATTTTCTACCAGGTTCCTTGCTGTGTGGTAATAGTTTATATGTAAATCACATTTTGGATGCTTATTTTTTTTACTGTGGTTGCATAAAATGTGTTTTTGTTTATTATAGATTTTGATAGTGTTCTTGCCTAAGTGTGGATATGTGATTTACACGTTTCTGTTTGGAAAAGTAACTTGGGGGCATATTAACAAGGGCCAGCGATAATTATCGCTGGTCCCACATAGCGATAGAAATATTATCGCCGGCTATCGCTGAAAATTATCGCCATGATAACGCTATATTTACAATGCATAGCGCTATGGCGATAATATTTCAGCGATAGCGGTGTTTGCCATGGAACATCGCTGGTTTTCCAGCGATGTTCCATGGAAAACAGCGATAACATTGCTGATACGACCCTGTGGTCGTATCAGCATAATCCACCTACCATTATTAGTATGCCTTAGTCTGGAATTTAACAGACGTTAAATTCCAGCATTAAGGCTGAGGTAGCGCAATTTTTTTTATCGCTGCTCCTCCTTGTTAATATCGCGAAGCTGCCTTCGCGATATTTTCATGTGTTGTTTTCACAGCCACTCCTTCTTTGCATCTCATTAGCGATGCGAGGCTGTGAAAAAACGGGCTCTACATCAAAGAAACACGCGCTAGCGTGTCCTTGATGATATTGCAATATAATTATCGCCGCTTATCGCCCGAAAACGGACGCTAAAGCGGCGATAATTATATCGCCAGCCCTTGCTAATATGCCCCCTAATTGCTCAATAGAAGTCTTTGTTTAAGTGATTGGGCATGGTAACGAACACAGGATTTTGACTCCCTTTAGTTTTGGCAAAGATGATGTAAGTAGAGTTTCCTCGGCTGTTTGCCAGAAGCTTGATGCTGAGTGAATATTTGGCTTGGTCCATCATGCTAACTCATCTTATTTTGGACTATTTATTTTACTTATTTTATTTAGGTTTTGATCTATTTGACCCATTATTTGTATTTGCAAATACATTCCCACTATTTTTATTTAAGAGTAGCCAACTTGATAGAATAGACGATTGACCTAGTTTCACCCATATGTAGGTTTTCACTTACTTTTGTCAGGTGTGCTGTATAATACACCCGCAAGATGGATTAAGAAAACACCCTTCCTACAACAGATTCAAACAGAACTGAAACAAGCAAATGCAAGTCTGATGCTCTAAAGAGTATAGCGGATGGAAGAGAATAAATGTAGAACACACAGTTGCTTTCAATAGCCTACTTAAAGTGCAAATTGAGTTAATTTTATCGGAGAAGCTGAAAAATTAACATTGTACACTTGCCAGGTTTACTTGGGTGCAGCAGGAGTAACATAAACTTCCATCAGGAATGAATGCTCTTTTCAACAACCTCCTTAGAACTTTAACATACTTTGCATTTTAATGTGCTCACAATTTTCTGTTATGGGAAGTTTCATAGCCTTTCTCATTGGGAATTTGTTAAATTTAGTCTAATCATTGAATGTTAGGCTTCTTCAGCTATTAACAGCCACATGAACACACAACAAATACTAACATTCAAAACTTTGCATTGCAGTTAGCTCCCTTGCTTTCACATTTAGGTGACTACTGTTTATGTAGTTTAGAAGTTACATAGAATGGTGTTAAGTTGTGTTTGTGTCAGCCAGGTAGTTACATTCAGTCATTTTTGGCACATTGCAATTAGAGAGTGAACTGACTCATACTGGCGGTTTCAGGGGAGAAGCATATCTAGCAAAAGCAAATGTAAGTGTTTCTGAATGAGAGGAATACATTTTGAGTCAGGCTCGTCCCACTTCAAGCTTTCTAACATTTCCAGGTACGGTGAACGGAAAAATCACCTTCTATCTTGTATCTGTGTCAGATTTACATAATAAATGACAGCTTGTGTGGTAGGATTTAATCTCCAAGTGTAAGGTTGCTCTTGCCTGTTTCTTGAAAAGAGTGGTTTGTGCACTGATTAGGCACTCATGTATGCCATGCAGCCCCCCTCCCCTAGCCTACAATGGCCCAGGGGACACCATTCCCCAGAGCCATATATATTTTAAAGGGGAGTAGGCCATGTGAACACCCTCTCTGAGTCTCTTTAGACCATAGGGACCCCATCCCCAGGGCCTTTTTTTTATTCAAGAAGAGGAGGCTATGTGGCCCCCCTCCCCGTGCCTTATTAGGTCCTGTGAACCCATCCTCCAGGGCCTTTTTTTTATTTACTAAAGGGGAAGGGGTGGTGCCCCACTCCTCAAACCATATTAGGCCCTGGGGACCCCATCCCCCAAGATCGCTTTTTTTTTCTAAAGACGAGCGGGCCGTTTGGCCTTCTCCCTGAGCCTTTAAAAGAACCTGAGGACCACATACTCAGGGCCACTATTTATCCTAAAGGGGAGTCGCATTAATTAAAGTTGGATGCCCTGGTGCTCACCCATGGAACACACAATACACTTGTTGGGGCCACGGGGGAGCCCCACAGTTCCTGTGGCCCCAGCAGCTTCCCACATGCTGCGGGAGCAAGCATGGCTCCTGCCCACAGGCCGCAGCTACTTATGCTGTTTGCGCTGGATGGGAGCAATATGTTTTTCTGCTTCCCCATCCACACTAGTGCATGCAGGGAAAGGAGCACAAGTCTGCTCCCAGCTGGTGGGAGCATTTTCAAATCTCCCACCGGCTGGGAGCAGACTCCGTGTTTGCTCCTGCATGGCCCCCCTCCCCTTTTAATGACATTTTGACCTTAGGCTTGTTATGGCTCAGGGAGGGGGACCATGTGGCCACCTCCCCTTTTTTGTGATTTTGGCCCCCGGGGTAGGCTCCTGAGGCCTGTGATGGCTCAGGTAGGGAGCCAAGGGGACCCTCCTCTTTTTTGTTAATTTCGACCAGTGGGCTCCTTAAAGTCCATATAGACTCGGGAGGCAGGTGAGCAGCCCCTCACCATTTTTGATGATTTTTGGCCTTGAGGTGGGCTCCTTGGGGCCTATAATGGCTCAGGGTGGGAGGCTGTGTGCCCCCGCCTCTTAATGAAAGAAAGCGGTCCTGGTCGCAGTTTTTTTTCAAACTCTGGAAGTCCTGTGGGATTGTGGCAAAATTGCCAATTTCTTTTTTTTGTCCCTGGGGGTCCCCCCCAAGAGGTCTAGCGGGGTGCAGGGTATCTCTACCCAGCCCCCTTATATTTTTTTCATTCAACATTTAAGGAGAGGTGACTAAGTCCCAGAGTCTTGTAATGGCAGCCAGCAACATTTCTCTGATGTTGCTGGCAGTCAATCAGAGCGCACGCTTCTTCAGTCAGACTCCCTCAGGAGTCTGACTCCTGCTGGAGCAAATTGGCCAAAGAGAAAAAGCCCCCTTGTTCAATCAGAACACTCCATTTTTTTATTTGGTGCTCCTGCGAGAGTCTCTTGAGCCTCACCTGGAAATATGTTTGACCTTTAATTTCTAAACAACTACTGAACGTATTTACACCACATTACAAAAAGCACAATCTGTGGGCCAAGAACTATCTTTCTGCCAAATTTAGTGTAATTCAATTCAGCAGATTTTGCTGTAGCCCTTCTTAAAAAGACTATGGAAAATGCATGGGGATTTTACACTTTGGGACCCCCCCATTTTTCTAGGATCCCTCTTGACGGATCACCTCAAAACTTTCCATGCACAAACCAGTCAAAATGTAGCACCTTTTTGGAAAGTTTTGTGAAGATTTGTCGGACGGGCCTAAGTTATTAGCAACACAAAAAACACTTTTCCTTTGGAGCAGGTGACTTAACTATAAATAGCTAGTAGCAACCACCACTGGGTAATATCTATATTTATATCTATATCTATATCTCTTTCTATATCTATATCCATATATATATTCACTGAAAAAACCATAGTTTCAGGGACGTTATAGTTAGAAATTAGCATTTAAAAAACCTTTGAAATTCACTGAAAAAACCATAGGTTTCAGGGACGTTATAGTTAGAAATTAGCATTTAAAAAACTCAGAAATTCACTGAAAAAAACACAGGTTTCAGAGACATTATAGTTAGTTGGACATTTCACTTGTACAAAACCAGAGAAATTCGGCTGTTATAGTTAGTTAAGCCAACTATAAATTGTGCCCCCGCAATGCACTGCTGATGACATCACATATTACATCATTCATGACATGGTCAGTGACATCACTGATGACATCACTGATGACATCTCAAATGACATCACTGATGACATCATCCAGTGACTGTGTGTTTCTGTAAAGTTTAAATATGTTTAATATATATATATATGCCAAGGTGTATTGAAGAATGAGTGGGTGTATAAGTGTCTGAATGGATGATTTAGTAGGTGCGTGACTGACTGTATAAGTGAGTGATTAAACGTGTCTTACTGAATGCATGGGTTAGTGACTAAACTGTATGAATGTCTGTATCAGTCTGTCAGATGGTGTGTAAGCAGCTGCATGGGTTGGTGAGTAGCTACATGAGTGTCCATATGGGTTATTGATAGGTTGTCTGAGTATCTGTATGGGTGCCTGAGTGTCAGTGTGGGTGGGTATGGGTGACTCTGTGCATAGATGTGTGAGTGGGTGATTCACTGGGTGTATGGGTTTAAGAGTGCATTTGTGAAGGGCTGTATGGGTGGGTGAGTATGTGTATGGGTGTGTTGGTGAGTGAATGGATGTCTCAGTGGTACATGTGTGAGTAACTACATAAGTGAAAGGCAGTATATGTGAGTGTTGGAGTATATAAATGACTATATATGAGAGTGAGTGATTGTGAGAGTGGCTCTATGGATGAGTGTGTGCTTGTATCTGTGATTGTATAAGAGAGTAAGTATGTGTTAGTATCTGTATGAATAAGTGACGTGGTGTGTGTATAACTGTATAGGTGAGTAAATGGGAGTGTGATTGAGTCTTTGCATGACTGACTATGTGTGTGAGTAACTCTATGGATGAGTGGCGGTGTGTGAGTGTCTGTTTAGGTGTATGAGTTCATATGATATTTCAGTATTGATGAGGGACTGCATGTATGAGTGACTGTATTGGTGAATGAGTGGATGTGTGTTTAGACCTAGGAATCAGTGAGTGGGTCAGTAGTAACTGGTATTGGTGTGTCTATGGTTTCGAAAATGGTAGTCTGTATTTTAGAGTGGGTGTATCAAAGGTTATATTATGGTGTGAGGAGGTGCATCAGATTATCAAGTGGATGATGTCATCAGTGATGTAATCAGTGATGTCATTTGAGATGTCATCAGTGATGTCATCAGTGATGTCACTGACATGTCATGAATGATGTAATATGTGACGTCATCAGCAGTGCATTGCGGTGGCGCGAGTTATAGTTGGCTCAACTAACTATAACGGCCGAATTTCTCTGGTTTTGTACAAGTGAAATGTCCAACTAACTATAATGTCTGTGGGAACAGTGGTGCACACAGAGGCAAGAAAGGTACAGAAAGAACCAACAGAGGTGCAGAAAGAGGCAAGAGGGGTGCAGAAAGAGGGAATAAGGATGCAGATGAGGCAAGAGCAGTGCAGTAAGAAACAACAGAGGTGCAGAAGGAGGCAAGCGGGGTACAGAAAGAGGCAAAAGAATAGCAGAAACAAGCAAAAGAGACGCGGAAAGAGGCTAGAGGGGTGGTGCAGAAAGAGGCAAGAGAGGTGCAGAAAGAGGCAAGAGAGGTGCACAAAGAGGGAAGAAGGGTGAAGAAAGAGGCAAGTGGGATGCAGAAAGAAGCAAGAGAGGTGTAGAAAGAAGCAAGAGAAGTACAGAAAGAAACAACAGAGGTGCAGAAAGAAGCAAGAGCAGTGCAGAAAGAGGCAAGAACAGTGCAGAAAGAACCAAGAGACATGCAGGAAAAGGGAAGAAGGGTGCAGAAAGAGGCATGAGGGGTGCAGAAAGAAGCAAGAGAGGTGTAGAAAGAAGCAAGAGAAGTGCAGAAAGAAGCAACAGAGGTGCAGAAGGAAGCAACAGAGGTGCAGAAAGAGGCAAGAAAAGTGCAGAAAGAGGCAAGAGAGTTGCAGAAACAGGCAAAAGAGTTGCACAAAGAGGGAACAGTGGTGCACACAGAGGCAAGAAAGGTACAGAAAGAACCAACAGAGGTGCAGAAAGAGGCAAGAGGGGTGTAGAAATGTGCAAGAGAGTAGCAGATAGAAGCAAGAGCAGTGCAGAAAAAACCAACAGAAGTGCAGAAAGAGGCAAGAGGGGTGCAGAAAGAGGCAAGAGCAGTGCAGAAAGAACCAAGAGACGTGCAGGAAAAGGGAAGAAGGGTGCAGAAAGAGGCATGAGAGGTGCAGAAATAGGCAAGAGCGGTGCACAAAGAGGGAAGAAGGGTGCAGAAAGAGGCAAGTGGGGTGCAGAAAGAAGCAAGAGAGGTATAGAAAGAAGCAAGAGGGGTACAGAAAGAGGCAAGAGAGGTGCAGAAAGAAGGAAGAGGGGTGCAGAAAGAAGCAAGAGGGGTGCAGACATTTACAAGACAGGTGCAGAAAGAAACAAGAGCATTACAGAAACAACCAAGAGCGGTGCAGAAAGAGGCAAGAGAAATGCAGAAAGAAGCAACAGAGGTGCAGAAAGAGACAAAAGAACTGTAGAAAGAGGCAAGAGAGTTGCATAAAGAGGCAAGAGATGTGCAGAAAGAGGCAAGAGTGGTGCAGAAAGAGGGAAGAGAGGTGTAGAAAGAGGGAAGAAGGGTGCATAAAGAGGCAAGAGGGGTGCAAAAAGAAGCAACAGAAGTGTAGAAAGAAGCAAGAGAAGTACAGAAAGAAGCAACAGAGGTGCAGAAAGAGTCAATGGGGTGCAGAAATAGGAAGAGAAGTGCAAAAAAGAAGCAACAGAGGTGCAGAAGGAGGCAAGAGAAGTGCAGAAAGAACCAACAGAAGTGCATAAGAAGGCAAGAGGTGTGGAGAAAGAGGCAAGAGGGGTGCAGAAATTTGCAAGAGAGGTGCAGAAAGAAGCAAGAGCAGTGCAGTAAGAAACAAAAGAGGTACAGAAGGAGGCAAGAGGGGTGCAGAAAGACGCAAGAGCAGTGCAGAAAGAAAGAAGAGAAGTGCAGGAAAAGGGAAGAAGGGTGCAGAAAGAGGCACGACGGGTGCAGAAAGAAGGAAGAGAAGTGCAGAAAGAAGCAACAGAGGTGCTGAAAGAGGCACGAAGGGTGTAGAAAGAGGCTAGAGAAGTGCAGAAAGAAGCAAGAGAGGTACAGAAAGAGGCAAGAGTGGTGCAGAAAGAGGGAAGAGAGGTGTAGCAAGAGGAAAGAGAGTTGCACAAAGAGGGAAGAGGGATGCAGAAACAGGCAAAAGGGGTGAGAAGGAAGCAAGTGAGGTGCAGAAAGAGGCAAGAGAGGTGCAGAAAGAGGCAAGAGAGGTGCGAAACTGGCAAGAGAAGTGTTGAAAGAGGCAAGAGAGGTGCAGAAAGAGGCAAGAGAGTTGCAGAAACAGGCAAAAGGGGTGCAGAAAGAGGGAACAGGTGGGCAGACTGAGGCAAGAGAGGTGCAGAGAGAGGGAAGAGGGTTGCAGAAGGAGGCAAGAGGGGTGCAGAAAGAAGCAACAGAGGTGCAGAAA
This sequence comes from Calotriton arnoldi, assembly GCA_963921515.1. Classification (NCBI taxonomy): domain Eukaryota; kingdom Metazoa; phylum Chordata; class Amphibia; order Caudata; family Salamandridae; genus Calotriton; species Calotriton arnoldi. The sequence continues at coordinate 1,480,439 of CAWUFW010002191.1, read as the reverse complement.
GAAGCAAAAGAAGTGCGGAAAGAAGCAACAGAGGTGCAGAAAGATGCAAGAGGGGTGCAGAAAGAGGCTACAGAAGTGCAGAAAGAAACAACAGAGGTGCAGAAAGAGGAAAGAGAAGTGTAGAAAGAGGCAAGAGAGGTGCATAAACAGGCAGGAGAGGTGCAGAAGAGGGAACAGAGGTGCAGAAAGAGGCAAGAGAGGTACAGAAAGAGGCAAGAGAGGTGCAGAAAGTGAAAGAGATGAGCAGAAAGAGGCAAAAAAAGTGCAGACAAAAAGAAAGTTGCAGAAAGAAGCAAAAGAAATGCAGAAAGTGGCAAGAGAGGCGCAGAAAGAAGCAGGAGTGGTTTGTACACCATTAGTACCAATTTAACACCCACATTTAGCAATAAGTAACAGGTGACCATTCTAGGTTTGCAAAGGGCCTTCCACCATGCTGTAACACTTGTCGCTGCATTTTTGGTAGAGTTTGAGCAGTTGTGGCAAATGCGGAAAATGTATAATTGTGTGAAAATCGGTGCAGCCAAACAGTCACATAATTCCAGTGGCCTTGCTCATACCTCTGACTAGGTCCAGAAGTGCTCCTCAGTGGTTCCTTCTTTTTTTGTCTCATTGAGTTTATAGTTTAGCTTCTATGGAAACGAGGAAGACTAAACCTGAGGTTACCACTCCACAACACAGACTACCATACCACATAATTACTCTCCATAACACATAATCCCACTCTACATAATTCCTATACACTAGCTACCACATACTTGCTATCCACATCAAAGTCAAAGTCTATCCACATAATTTCACTGCACATCATACCACATAATTCCACTACACACAACCTACATCCACTCCACTCCAAGAAACATTAGTAAAACACTTTTATATTTACAACACCAATAGCTCTAACTCTCGCAAATGTGAAACCTATTATATTGCAAATGCTTCTTTAACTAGTAATCGTGTTTGCAGCGAGGTGGAGAAAGGGGGCTGGACCTACAACCAGCGCTCAGGAATTCTGCTGCGTAGGACTTACAGGAGGTACCAGGAGGGCTTCTTGGCCCCCAAAGTCTTTCAGGAGTAAAGTGGACTTTATCCCCCAACCAGTACTGTGCCAGGAGGCGTGTTTGCAGAGTGGTGGAGAAAGGTGAGCGTGGCCTCTGAAGACCTCTTAGCAATCCCACTGTGTGGGACTTAGTGGAGGTAACAGGAGGGGTAGTTGGCCCCCAAGGACAACCTTGAGGGCCAACTACCCCTCCTATTACCTCCTGTAAGTTCCACACAGCAGGATTGCTAAGTTCTCATAGCAGGCCACGCCACCTTTCCCCACCACTCTGCAAACGCGCTCCCTCCTGCGCTTTTGGATGGGGATTAAAGTCCACTTCACTGCTGGCGGTCCTTAGGGGCCAACTAGCCTACCTGATACCTCCAATATGCCCCAGATAGTGGGTTTACTGACAGGTGAACACAGGCCACACACCCTTTTTCCACCACTCTGCAAACGCACCTCCTGGCACCCTCTTGGTTGGGGGTTGAAGTTCCTTTGCCTCCTGGGGATCCCTGGGGCCCAACTAGCCCTCCAGGTACCTCCAGTAAGCCCCACACAGCTGGATTGCTGAAAGTGGTCCGAGGCCATCTTTTTACACCGCTCTGCAAACGCGCCTCCTGGCGCACTGCTGCTCGGGGGATGAAGTCCACTTGTGTCTTGAGGTCCTAAGGACACAAGAGGACCTCATCGCCCCACCAGCAGTGCGCCAAGAGGCGCGTTTGCAGAGTGGTGTATAAAGGGGTGTGGCCTCGGACCACCTCTCAGCAATCCCACTGTGTGGGGCTTACTGGAGATACCTGGTGGGCTAGTTTGCCCCTAAGGACTCTTAAGGATCTAGAGGACTTAATACCCCAACCCACAACGCGCCAGGAGGTGCGTTTGCAGTGTGCTGCAGGGAGGGGGCGGGGCCTCTGGCAAGATGCCGTTTTTTTTCCTTTTTTGGGGGGTTGGAAGGGGGCTGTGTGGCCCCCTTCTCTCAATATTTTCTGGGCCCTGGGGACCCCATCCCCCAGGGCCTGCCACTATTCATTAAAAAAAATAATAAATAAAAAGGGAAGTCCGATTTCGGCCCCCGGGACACATACATGGCCACATATTTATAATTTTTGTAATCTTATTTTTAAGGAGGGGGGACGTGCGGCCCCCCTCCCCCGGGGCATTGCCTCGTTTTTATTTAAATAACATTTTGGGAGGGGGGCCACATGGCCCCCCTTCCCTGGGTCCCTTCTGGCCCCGGGGATTCCATCCCCCGGGGCCTGGCCTCAGCGTTGGAGACTGGGGTGGGAGCCCCAATGCCCCCACAGTCCCAACCGGCTCCCCGCCTCCTGCGGGAGCCGGCATTGCTTTTGGACAAGGGGAGCTGCTAACATGCAGCTCCCCTTTCTTGTCCAAAAGCAATCTGCTTTGCTTCTTGGAAGTGAGAGCAGGTTTCCTGCTCTCGCTTCCAAGAAGCAAAGCAGTGTTTGCTATGGCAGGGCGGGAGCCGTGCTCCCACCCTGCCATAGCAAACGGCAATGTCCCGGGGTGGGCACCCCGGGACATTACAGGAGCCAGCCCTGGGGGTGGTGGTCCCCGGGGCCATAGAGGGCTCGAGTAGGGGGTCCGTGCGGCCCCCCTCCCTTCGTATGAGAAGCCCCGGGGAGGTGGTGGTCCCCAGGGCCGGGGGTCCACAACGGACCCCCATCCGTAATTAAAGTTTGCCCTGGGAAGGTGGTGGTCCCTGGGGCAGTGTGGGGATGGGCAGGAGCCCCCCACACTCTCTTTATTAATATTTATGCCCCGGGGAGGTGGCGGTACCCGGGGCTTGGGGGGCTGTGTCCCCCTCATATGATGAACAAAGCCCTGGGGAGGTGGCGGTCCCTAGGGCTGTGGAAGCCCCCACGGGGCTGCACACCATAATTATGAATTGCCCCCGGGACCTGGCCCACCCGGGGGCTTAAAACAAATGAAGCGCGGGAGCCCGCGCTTCATTTCATTTTTAATAGTTTCGCTCAAATTCGCGCAACCAGCGCGAATTCAGACGAAATTATTTTTAAAAAATGCTTTTTTTGGCCCTGGGGGTCCTTGTGGGACCCCCTGAGCAGGCCTAGTGGGTCAGGTGTTTCTACCCTGCCCCCGTTTCTTATTTTTTATGCTTTTTTTTACTGTCTTGTGACTTGGTTTTACCGAGTCACAAGATGGCTGCCAACACTTCCTGGTTTGGAGTGTTGGCAGCCAATAACAATGAAGCTCGTGCTCGGGAGGGTTCGCGAACCCTCCTCGGCTCTCAGATATCGATATTTTTATTTTTTTAATTTCTCAGGAACTACTGAACGGATTTGCACCATTTAAAAAAAGGTCGCTTTCTGAACCAAGTAATTCCGTTCAGCAGTTCAGGCTGTAGCCGTGTCTAAAGTTCCTATGGAAATTAACATGGGGAAAACGCATTTTGGGGCCCCCCATTTTTTCTCGGCCCCCACTTGACAAATCACCCCAAAACTTTCAAGACGGGAGCTGACCTGAGTGAAACATTAGTTTTGAAAATGTTGCGACGATTCGTCAAACGGCGCCAAAGATATTGGCAAAAGAAAAAACGCTTTTTGAATAGAAACAACTTCCTATCTATAACTACCTACTGGCTGCTGCGAGTAGGTAATATATATATCTATATATATATAGAGATATATATATATAGATATATAAATATATAGATATATATATATACATTTTGATCTAAAAAAACACAGAAATGCACCAGTTATAGTTAGCAAAGTTTGCCCCAATAATTTGCTGCACAGCATTTTGTCCCTCACTAATCAGTTCAAAAAGATCATTCACCAATATTAACATCCCCTGTCCACATTAAATATTCCATGACCTATGTTTGCAATAATGAAAAGAATCGACATTTGAGACTGTATATTCAGATGTATACAACACAGACGAAAACAAGTAAGAAAACCATCAGAGAACTTTGGAATTTGTAAACCAATTGAGGGCCACCACAGATTCGGAGAGTGTTTGTGATATGATCAAACTGTGGAAGGCACCATATTTGAGCAGAACGATATAAACACCACACATAAAATCTTTTCGAATTGCAAATCTAAAACATTTCATATATGGGATCATATGCGCATTAAAAAAATATTTATTGGTCAAACCAGTCAAGAAATATGAAAGAGAATCAGTCAGCATAAGTCATGTATCGGATGTAATGTCACTTCGGCCCCACTTGTGACATATTATGCCAAACTCAAGCACAAATATAAAGACTTTGAATGGACCTTCCACTTCATCAGGCTTCTCCAATGAGTAGCTCCTGTGCAGGACATCTAACCTGGGCTTCTATTGGAATTCTATAACGCATATTAGCAAGCCCATTATCGCCGTTTTAGCGGCAGTTTCCTGCCGCTAAAACGGCGATAATTTTATCGCCGGTCTTGCTAATATGCCCCATAGTTTTTAAGTGTCCATATAAATATGAATGGACTTGTACCTATTTGTGAATAATTACCTGAATTATGTTGATCAAAAAATAAATTGTGACATGTGATTGAATTGTTCTTGACAGCATTGCATTAGATTAAGGTGTGCTGTATATCACAAAAAGCCCTAAGCTAAGTGGAAGGGAAGTTGCCTTAGATTATATTATTGTAGCCTAGCATTTCCTCCCGCTTTAGAAAGGCCTAACCTCATTTAGTATATATTTATCCAGTTGTTCATTAAATTACTTTGGGAGTCTACACTAGATCAGTGGGGAGTGAATTGACAGGCTGCTACTTCGTACAAGGCTTCAAAGAGATAATGGGAACTTTCAACATTATTGCTCTTTTTTTACCGTCTGAAGCACCTTCATAACCTCGATAAGACAATAGAAGTGAGAAAACAGTTTTCTCTCAAACATGATTAATCAAATTCCAGTTGAGGATCAACATTTTACAGTAGGTTATATCAACTTAGAACACACCACAGGTCCAAAAAGTAGTATGGCACCACCACCAAATGATTTATATTGTGACAAACATCTTTTATCACATTTAATATGTGCTCCTTTTTGTGACCCTAAAACTTGTCATTCACTACAATGCTTTTCAATGGGGCAATAACCCAAATCCTTAGCTGCTTGTTTTGTTTGTGCCTCTGTACACACTATGATGTTTGGGTACATAGCCCTAAGGTGCTTCCACATTCCAGTGGTTCCCATCAAAATACTAGCCAGTCTTCCTTCTGTGGGACACCTTCTGGCACAACCTGCACATTACCTCCTGTGATCTATTTTTTTTTCCAGCTGGAAGGTCAACAAATGGGAGTACTGTGGGGCCTGTAACTTAAAACAAAAGGCTGTATTTTCTATAAAGGTGTAGTTTTATTTTAACTTTGAGCCCGGAGGTTTCCTTCCAAGCTCAAATACCAAATGTGTCTTGCTGGTTTTGGTGCAATTTTGGCATTATTATGTGTCGTAGTACAGCAGTATCTAACACTTATACCATGCTACCTTTGGGAGAGAGAGAAACATCTAATTGGTTGTTACAATTTGTTTCATGTATAGAGAGGAAGGTCCTATTGCCAAACCCTCCCGCAGGCAGTCAATTACCCCACAGCACACATTATTTGGCCATGTGCAGAGTCAGTTTGGCCGCAGGGCTCAACACCCTCCACAGGTAGCCAACCCCCCACACACTGCCACATCCTATTTTTCATATTTTTTAAGCAGTTTTTTTGGGACTGCAGAACTCCTGCAATACTGCCATCAAGCATCAATCCACAGTACTGTAAGATCATGCAAGCTTCAATTTGTAAAAGCATGCATTGGTCTCTCGGTACCATTACCCCATGGGAGTTCTGTGGTACCACACATGATGCAGTGCTTAATCCTGTGCAAGTACTGCGGTACACACAGCTGATTTTTTTTTTTAGTTTTTTTTTTACATTTTGGCCTTTGAGGTGATCCCTCTGGGTCTCCCCCCAAAATTGCCAGGGAACATAAAGACCAAGTCCCTGTGTCCTGTAATGGTGGCAGCAGCATTTCTTTTCATGTTGTGGCCAGTCAATCAGATCACTCGGCCCCTCAACCCCAATACTTGTCTACCACAACTGAGGGGACTGACTCACACCCCCACCATGCACAGTTTTCTCATCAATAATTTTACTGCAAATGTTGCAGTGATATTATCAATGATGTCATAGAAGCTGTCATAAGTGATGTAATGGGTAGGGTAATTAGCAGTCCATGGTGAGGATGTGAGTTATAGTTAACTTAGGGCACCAGTTTTAGTTACTTGAGATAATTATAACTGCTGAATTTCTTTGGTTTTGTGTGTGTAAAATCTGGACCTCACTATAACGTCCCTGTAACCTTTAGTTTTTTAGTGAATTTCTAAGTTTTTTAAATGCTATTTTCTAACTATAATGTCCCTGTATCCTTTGTTTTTTTCAGTGAATGCTATTGCATAACTACTATTATAAAGTCCTTGTAATCTTTGTTTTTAAGTTAGTTTCTTAATGCTGTTTCTGAACTAAAATGCTCCTGTAGCCTGGGTGTGTGAGTGGGTGTGTGATTAGTTGTTTGGCTGTGCAAATGGGTGCGTGAGTGTGTGGTGGGTGTGTCAGTGCATGTGTGACTGGCTGTGTGAGTCTGTAAGTGGGTGTGTGAGTGGCTGTATGGGTATGTACATGGGCATGTGAGTGAGTATGTGAGTGCCTCTGTGGGTTTGTGAGTGGATGTGTAAGTGATTCTCTGGGTCTCTGGGTGGGTGTGAGTGGCTGTATGAGTCTTTACATGGGTGTGTGAGTGGTATTCTGGGTCTCTGAGTGGGTGTGTGAGTGGCTGTATGGGTGTATGAGTGGTCATGTGGGTGTGTATGTGGGTATGTGAGTGCCTGTGTGGGTCTGTGAGTGGGTGTGTGACTGGTTCTCTGGGTCTATGAGTAGATGTATCAGTTACTGTATGGGTGTGTGAATGGGTATCTGAGTGACTGTAAGGGTGTGAGAGTGGCTGTATGAGTGTGTGAGTGATTTTCTGGTTCGCTGACTGGGTGTGTCAATGCCTGTGTGGGTCTGTGATTTGAGATGTGTGTGGTTCTCTGAGTCCCCAAGTGGATGTATCAGTGCATGGGTGTGTATATGGGCATGTGAGTGAGTCCCTCTGTGGGTTTGTGAGTAGGTATGTAAGTGGTTCTGTGGGTCTCTGGATGGGTGTGAGTGGTTTTATGAGTCTTTATATGGGTGTGTGAGTGGCCGTATGGATGTGTGACTCAGTGTGTTAGTAGTTGTGAGGGTGTGTAAGTAGGTGTGTAAGTGTGCAAGGGGTATGTGAGTGCCTGTGTCAGTCTGTGAGTGGGTATGTGAGTGGTTTTATGGGTCTCTGAGCAGATGTCTCAGTGACTGTATGGGGGTGCTGGTGAGTATGTGAGTGGCTGTATGGATGTATGACTGGGTGTGTGAGTAGCTGTATGAGTGTATAAATGGGTGTGTGAGTAATTTTTTGGGTCTCAGACTGGGTGTGTGATGGCTTGTGTTGTTCTATGATTGGGTGTATGAGCAGCTCTCTGAATCTCTGAGTGGATCTACCAGTGACATTATGTGTGTGTGAGAGGGTGTGTGAGTGGTTGTAAGGATGGGTGACTTGTGTGTGAGTGTCTGGATGGGTGTGTGCCTGGTTTTCTGGGTCTCTGGGTGTCTGAGTAGCTGTATGAGCGTGTGACTGTTTGTGGGTGTGAAAGTGGATGTATAAGTGTGTGATGGGTGGGTATATGAGTGGTTGTATAAGTGGCTGTGTGGGTCTCTGAGTGGTATGTGAGTGGCTGTGCCAGTGGTTTTGCTGTATGGGTGTGTGAGTTGGTATATAAGTGGCTGTGTGGGTCTGCGAGTGGGTATGTAAGTGGCTGTATGGGTATGTATATGGCTGTGTGAGTGCCTGTATGTGTCTGTGAGTGGGTGTGTGAGTGGTTCTCTGGGTCTCTGAGTGGATGTATCAGTGACTGCATGGGTGTGTGAGTAGGTGTGTGAGGACTGGCTGTGTGAGTGGCTCTATGAGTATATAAATGGGTGTGTGAGTGGTTTTCTGGGTCTCTGACTGGGTGTATGAGTACCTGTGTGGGTCTGTGATTGGGTGTGTGAGTGGCTCTCCAAGTCTGTGAGTGGAGGTATCAGTGATGGTATGGGTGTGGGAGAGGGTATGCGAATGGCTGTATGAATGTGTGACTTTGTGTGTGAGTGTCTGTATGGGTGTGTGAGTGGTTTTCTGGGTCTCTGAGTGGGTGTATATATGTATGCATGTATGAGTGGTTGTGTGGGTATCTGAGAGAGTGTTTGAGTGGGCCTCTGAGTGGGTATATGTGTTTTTTTAATTGGTGTCTGGATCCACTGCAGGGTCACAAGGGGGGCTGCGATGAGTGCTGCAGTAGATCCATGGATACTCGCACGTGCCAAATAAATATTTTTCCACAATTTCTTCCCCACGAGGGGTCCCTCACAGACCCTTCCATCAGTTCCATGGGGTCAGTATACCTTTATCCTGACCCCTTATATCCTATTTCTACTTTTTCCGTCCCCCCTATGAACAATATCCTGATTCACAAAATGGCGGTCTCAACTTTTCTCTCAGGTTGCTGTCAGCCAGTCATGGCATTGCTGTTGGCGTGAGAATCTGTGGATCCTCCGTGGTGGATCTACATCTCTAGCTATACATACATAATTTTTCTTTAATAACTTCAAAACTACTGAACTCTTTCTGGACCAAGATCTAGCTTTCTGCCACATTTGGTGTAATTTCGTTCAGCAGTTCTGGCTGCAGTTGTGTCTAAAATCCCCATAGGAAACTTCACACTAGTTTTGAACATTTTGTGAAGATTTGCCAAATAGCGCCAAGTTTATTACCAAAACAAAACAAGCATTTGCATAGCCAATAGGTCTCGCCTTTGGGATCTTACAAGAGAGCAATCGCACTTGACACCCCCGTGAGGATTGTGTGAGACAGCCTGTGGATTTCGGGTGAGTCAAACCTATTGTATCAGAAAATGGATGTGGAGTGTAGCTGAAAGCACAAAGACCAAGCGGAGAACCATGATTTACATCATCAGAGAAGAGATGCAGTAAGATAACGGAACATAAAACTCTTGTTGATCTGTATCAATATTAACGGGTGAATCTGAAATCAATTCAATACCAGTAATAATTGTTCACTCCAGGCAGGAAAAAGAACATAACCAATATAATACAGAGTAACATAAAATCGTGCAGAGTAGCCTAGCCTTCAAAACAAGAATTATCGCCTCCCCAGGGAGGAAATGTGATTTCTTATCAGAAATTCTTTCAGTGGAAGCTGAAGACATGGTTCATCCTGCGCTTATCCCCACTTGAAGTGTGTGATCCTGGGCACATACAACATATTTCCTTGAACCTCAGTTCTATTACCTCCCAGAAATAGAATAAAAATATTTAAAACGTGAGCTAGCTTTATTACGTCAGTTAAGGTGAATATTCATGTCAGCTAGAGGATTTTGGTCTTTGACGTGTTGTTTATATGCTATACAGGTCAATAATAAGCAGTAAAAAATAAATAAAACGTTTTCACCCGATCACCATTCAAAACTGAAAACTTGCATGTGCCTCACTAGCAGTGCTGAACCTTCCAGAGGTGGCCTTGGTCTGCTACTCCTGGGGTGCGTTGTTTTTTGGGGAGCCGTGTAGAAGGTCAAGGAGAAACCTGAAAGCAGATGTCAGCTGTCATTGCCGTGACAGGGTAATGTGTTTCACCCTCAGGCTGCTACTAGCCGAGCAGGCAACCTGCCTGTCAAGGGGTTGGACCCAGGCCTCAGATACGGATCTGAAAAGCACCCTCGGCCTTCTGGGCCCTGCCTCTTCCTCTCAGAAAGTTAGCTAGTGAGTTACTCGGTTTGTTATAAAATAAAATAAAGTACGTGCAGAGCCCACGATTTTCTTGGGAACTCACCGTCGACTGTAAATTTGTGTTTGCCGAATACAAAGGCGGCCTAGTCTTAATTCTAAACAAATGCCTCTTTCCTCCTGACCCGCCTGACCCTCCATTTCCTCTTTATCTCACTCTTTAAAGGCATTTTCACCCCAGCTTTCAAGCATTCTTCACTGGATTCCTAATTCTCACTTAATTTTTCTTTGCCTTCGTTTCTGCTTTTTACTATCTCTAACTAGGCGAAAAATAACTCCTAATCCATAAAAAATAAATACCGTCACAAATTAAGAACTGGTGTTACCAGGGAGTTGCTTATATATATATATCACAAATAGCTATGAAACAGTTTCTAGCCACCTAAAAGGCGAATTTTCGAATAGCAAAAGTAGAAAAGCAGTGATCTGAGTCCAGCTTGTTTTCGTCAAACTGTCCCTCGCACTCAGGAAACACGCTCCATAGGCAATCGTGACGTCATAGAACAACAGTGGTAAGAATTTAAAAGAAAAATGAAAAACAAAATCCCAGCATTCTACTTTTTGTTACCAACTTGAGGACTTGGTAATTTGTGAGTGTGTCCTCAAAGTCTGACCCTTTCACCACCCCACACAAAGCTGTGTTTACCCTGCGCTTGTCAAAGAGACTGATGGCAGACCAATTCAGAAAGATGTTTCTCTGAAAAGGTGTCCCTTGTTCATGCATTTTCAGAGATCGGTCGGACGTACTCCAAGGAAAAAAGACAGCTCTGTTAACTGCGCCCGCAGTGGGAAAAGTACAGAAGTAATTCCAAGTGTTGTCAGATTACCCCATATCCTATATCCAGTCGTGGCCATTCCTTTAACACATCATTTTCATGTGGTGTGTGGGGCGAATTGGTTCAACTGAAGCATAAACACTAGATCACCTCACGTTAAAGAGTGGAAGAAGCTAAAGAAAAAAAATCTGAGTGAGAAACGCCCGGTTACAGCTGTTCGGGCTACAATTAAAAGCTTAGAGTGACGTCACTTTAAACAAGACTTCCGAGGCAGGTGTTTTGAGGTGAGTTATGTCTTGGAGTTCCTCAGTGCGGTATCGTTTACCGGCTTTCTGGTTAATACAGCGAGGGGAGGCAGAAACTGCAAACCCTGACCACAACAGGTAAACACAGATGAGACAATACCCAAGGCGCGGGGCCCCTGCTGTCTCGTACTCGGGGTACGTGAGGGCAGGATCCTATCCAGATCTCTTGATTCCTTCATCCGCAGTTGCGCCGCCGCTCCCCATGTACTGCTCGAGAACAAGTCCTCAGAGCTCCCCCCCCTCAGTACGAGTTTCTAGGTTGTTGAACCAGCGCAGCATTTACTTTGCCTCCCGTATTCTTTATGAAAGTTGGGCTGGTTTCAATGACTATACATATAATTAACAAGCGCGGCCACGAGCTGTTATTGAGGGGAAAGACGAAGCGGCTTGAGTCAATAAGGGAGATACTGCAAGAGGGGGGAGAGACACTGCATGGGAGACAAGCGCAGGCACTCTAATTAACAAGCCCAGCCGCACGTGCCAGGTCGGCAGCGACAGTGAAAGCTCCGCGTTTGCCCATCTGTTTCCAATTAAGGCGACCACGCGACGCGGGCGCGATAATTGGAAACAGATGGTGCTGCTGCTCACTCCCGAGCACCCTAGGCCAGGGGACAGAGAAGGCGGGACATGCACCCGCCTTGGGCCAATGCTGTCTTTCTTAGAAAGACGCATGCAAAGCCCAATAGCGGGTGATAAAAAAAAAGCACACGCACGAGCATGTGTTCAGAGTTTTAAAGCCCTTACTAAAGCCTTGCAGAGCAGCGCATGCGCGCTGGCTCAGGCGAGACCTAAAAAGGTTTTCCAATTGAAACTAGGTCCTAACCATAACTATCTACTGCAGCCAATAGGTAATATGTGTATATATATATATTTCTCCCTGCCAACATCGTTTTGGACTGTGACTACACAGGTGGATGTGACTTATTATAGTTATCTCCAGGGGCCTTACATGGGAGTTCATGCGGAGGGGTGAGGATCACGGCAACTTGCTCGCCAGCCACATTGAAGATCAAGGAGGCGTGGGGAGTTAGCAGGGCCCAACCCACTGGGGAAGTACTTACGCCAGAGGGCCTGCTCTGTTTGGACTCGGAGGTCTGAGTCCTGACACACCCCCCTTGCCGGACTGTCACCGATGCCTCAACCAATCGTAACGGGGCATGAGGTGTTTAAATATGGTTGTGGACTGCACTTGCACTGTTTGGCGGCATTTGAGAAAGTCAGCAATTGACGAAACGCGTCATGCCATGGCCTAATAAAGAGCTTTTTACCTGTGATCCGCGAGTGCTTCAGCTTCTTGAACAATCCTAAGGAGTGTGGTATTTGATATATATATATATAAAGAAGAGACTGGGGCCCAATTTCAAAGAGCCAGGAAATTTATTGACATATAAGCAGCAAGAGGAACTCATTGTCTCTTCTGATCTTCTGACACGTTTCGGCTTTGTTAAGCTTTGATCACAGAAAGGCTGGCCTTTTGCAATAACGTGACCTTGTGCTTTTTAAAGGGGCAGGCTGACATCAATCAAATGCAGTCTCAGTTCTTAGGTTTCCCATAACACATTGTAAATCATTCCATGGTGGAAAAGTTTCAAAAATCCTGACAGACCATACTGCCTAAATAACTTATAGTTTAATAGTGCCCAAATAAATATAGTCACACTTGATATATTTCAATATATTTTTGCTACTTGGTAGTTGCTGCAAAAAATCACATTCTTGTGCAAGTGTTTGAAATCTGCAAGAGGTGGTTGGCAAACCCCTCTTGCACGTCCTTACCCACCTTCACTTTCCAGACTCTAAGGGTAAATCATATTCACGTTGTGTGGGTGAGTGGGTCATGCTCCCCAAATATTCACAACAGCAACCATACCTCCGAAATGGGAGCCCCCACTATAGAAGGGCGGCTTCAGCAGTGCAGGAACGGAGCATCCTGCCAAACACTGCCAACGGAGCAACCCGTCAAACAATGCTCCAAAAACAAAGAGGCCAAATCCCAATTTCAAACAGCCAGATGATTTATTGAAATGTAAGCAGCTACAGGAACTCATTGTCTCTTCTGATGCGTTTCAGCTTTGTTAAGCCTTGATCACAGAAATATATATTAAAAAGAATTCAGCTGTTATCTGTTATAAGTACTTGGGCTACCTATAACTTATGCGCCCGTAATGCATTGCTTATGACCTGTGATATTACATCACTAATAACATGGCCAGTGACATCACTGATGACACCACCCAGTGAGTGTAACTGTTTTGTAAAAGTTTCTGTGAATTAAAGATATATACTATGCTACGGTATAAGTTAAATTAGTATTCTTTTTGTACTACTGAGTGATACTGTTTCTAATGTGTCATATGAGTGGCTGTGTGACTGCATCAGTGTGGGAGTGGCTGTATCGGTGTGTGAGTGGGTGTGTGAGAGGCTGTATAGGTAAACAGATGGGTGTGAGAATATCAGTGTGGGTGAGTGAGTGATTGTGTGAGGGGCTCTATTGGTGAGTGAGTGGGTATATGAGTGGCTGTCTGGGTGGGTGAGCAGCTGTCTGAGTGGGTTAGGGTATATGTGAGTGGCTGTATCAGTGACTGAGTGGCCGTGTGAGTAGCTTTATGGGTGGGTGAGTGTGTGTCTGAGTGGATGTATGTGTGATCTCACTGATAAGATGTGACGTCATAAGCAGTGCATTTTGGAGGCGTAAGTTATAGTTAGCTCAGGTAACTGTAACTGCTGAATTTCAATGGTTTTGTACCAGTAAAATCTGACCCTAAGAATAACGTCCCTGTAACCTTTGTTTTTTTTTCACTGAATTTAGAAGGGTTTTTTTTAATTCTATTTCCTATCTATAACATCCCTGTAACCTTTGTTTTTTCAGTGAATTTCTAAGGTTTTTTAAATTCTTTTTCCTAACTCTAACGTCCATCTAACGTTTGTTTTTTCTTGTGAGTTTCTAAGTTTAATTTTTTTTAATTTTATATACTCACAGTTTGGTATTTACCATAGATAAGATATCTAACGTCTCTAAGTCTCATATCCCCCCAACCTATAAAGGTAGGGGCTGTGCAACGATTATCAACTATATCTTTGTCTCGGTCTCTTGGGGTTGGTCCCCATTCTCTTTTAACATTTTACATAGTCCATTCAGTGATCACAACCCCATAACTCTAGTGCTCGAAGGGGTGGGTGATCAGCCAGTGCATCCTAGCGCAATTGCGGGTTCATTATCCTTAACTGACCAGGGGAGGTGCCTACACTAGTTGCCATTAGATCCCACAGCTTTTAATCACTCTCTTTTTAAAAGTTGACAATAGGAGATCCTAACCTGCGTAGATCCCTTAGCCTCTGGTGAAGAGACTATAAGTTCTTGTATTTCCATTGCCCAGTCAATTGCTAGCTTGCTAACAGTTCCTGCAGTTGACCCTGCCTCTGGTTATCTGAAATGGTTCAACGCTGAGTGTTCTTGGGCCCTCCGCTACCTGAAGAAGGCTTTGAAACAGATTCCTCAAGATAGAGTCTGGGTGGCAAGTTGCTGCAGTAATTACAAGGGAGCCCTTAAGGAATGGAGGCAATTGTTACAAAGACAAGCATGAGTCGAGTCAACCCAAGCGAGCGAGCAGAGTGATTGTACTCTCTTTTGGCAAGTCATAAATAGACCCTATTTTTCAGAACCATCAAGACCCACACTATGCCATCACATTACCCCAGAACAATGGATCGCCCACTTTGAAGGAGTCTATAACTTTGGACAAAGTGAGGGAACCACAAATGAGATAGAACTCTGCCCGACTGACACTCCTGTCACCTTTTCCCTGGACGAAGTACAGCTGGGCATTGAGGGATTGTCCCAGAATAAGGCCCCAGGTCCCGACGGGATCCCCCCGGATTTTTTCTGGGACAACATTGATGTATGGGGCCCAGTTCTGACTAGGGTGTTAAACGCAGCTGTAAGGAATGGGATGCCGCATTCATGGTCAACTGCTACCATCATCCCAATTTTTAAGAAGGGGGACAGGGATAATCCCCATTGTTACAGCCCCATATCCCTTATTGATTTCACAGTCAAGGTTTTGGGTCGGGTCTTATTAACAGGCTCTCTGCTTGGGCTGACACAAATCAAATTATATCTGAAGTGCAGTATGGTTTTCGTTCGGGAAAGTCAACAACAGAGCAATGCCTAAATCTTTTAGTTTCTAAATATATGGTTGCCCAACCGGTCACCCTTTTTTTGGGCTTTATGGATCTCACCTCCGCATTTGACCAGGTGAACCGTAAGAAATTGTGGGCTCTGCTTGGTTCCCTTGGTGTCAAGCCTGCTATTGTAACTCTAATAATGACTCTAATAATGACCCTCCATGCCCATACTACAGCTGCAATCAGATACTCACCCGGAGCGAGCCCTGCTGACTATTTTAAGGGTGTATTTTAGCGCCTTTTTTATTCACTGTATATATTAACGGCTTTGAAGCCACCCTGATATCATTTATTTATCCATTTATAGAGCGCATGGTTACAGCGCCGGTGTGTCCCCGCGCTAGTTGCCGAAAAAAAATAATCATAGCAGACAGTAGGGGTTGAGAGTAAGGCAGATTCAACACTCCGCCCCTAGGCCTGTAACAGGAGGTCATGGGAGAATATAATGACTAACTGGTGGGAAAAAGCCATGTCTTCAGCTTTCTACGGAAGGTCGTTTCACCTGGCTCTGTTCTTATTTCAACTGGCAGTGTATTCCAGTGTTTAGCTGCCAGGAATCTAAAGGATCGACCACCCATCCTAGCCTTTCTGATTCTTGGAATCCTTGCTAGCGCTTTACCCTCGGATCTCAGGTTTCAGTTGGGTGTGTAAGCTGCTATCATTGTTTGATGGTATCGTGGCCCTTTCTTTGCCAGAATACGGTAGCAGTGGCACATTGTCTTGAACAGTATTCTCTTTTCGACTGGTAGCCAGTGCAATCTGGCTAGGGCTTTTGATATGGAAGTTCTTTTTGGGACAGACTGACTGCACTAGCGTGGGCAGGAAAGCAGTACCAGTCCTATTATACACCGATGAATGCAGAACTGATGGCACGGACACCGATGGGCCTACAGGTCCTGATCAATGGTTTTGTTTCCTTTATGAACGGGCTGAACCTATCAGCCAGCTTCACATAATCGTAAGTTTTGGAAGTTGGCCCTCAGGTGACCCGATCCAAGACTTTTAATGCAGGAGCCCATAGTTTAGCTAAGGTTCCGGCTTTCCCTTATTTGGGAATTTTATTTGATGCAAAATTGAACTGGAAACATCTGATGGAAGGAAAGTTAGGAGACATGAGTAAAACCATGGGAGCCATTGCTAACTACGCCCATAGATTAGGCACCTGGTCTCTGGGGGTGATTCTAAAGCTTTACCAGTCCTTCTGCATCTCCAAGGTCCTGTACGTAAGTGAGGTCTGGAGGTATACTGCGGCTAACAAACTACAGACCGCACAAAATAAGTTCCTGAGACAAATCCTGAAGGTCCCCCAGGATACCCCCTCGTTTCCCATACATGAAGAATTAAGAGTTAACTATATAACCGACCTGGTGGGAGTAAAGCCTTTGTTGTGTTGGGTGAAGATTTTGTCTAACAATAAGGCAGAATTTAACCTTTTGATCATTTTCGATTGCCTATCACCAGACCAAGCACTCAAAATCGCCTGGTTATGGTACGTTAAAGAGTCTATCAATGCCCTAGGCAGGGTAGATATTTTTCTCAAATACAACACAGTGAAGCCCCAGGATTTAACCATAGTAAAGGAGTTGTTTTTTAAATATGCAATTGCTCGCCATAAAAATAATGAGCTCATCAAACTAGCAGTGAGTGGGCACGTTCATTTAACATCAGTCCAGGGTATGGAGAAATACCGCTCCACTTTATCAAGTGCCTTAAGAACTCGTTTTAGATTTAATCAGCTCCATCACCTCCTGACATCCCGGGCCGGCTTTGATTTACATGCCGAGGAGAGAGATTCCTGTGGTTGCGACGATAGGTCTCCACAGGATACCCTACATTTTGTCCTATGTAAATATTTTACTCACCCCAGGAGATTTTTCCTCAAGCCCATTTTAAAAGCTATCAGATTTAGACAAGCCCATGTCGCCCTGATGTAGTTGCAGCTTCTGCCCAATGACTATACGCTTTTCGGAGTCATGAAGTTCCTGAGAGCAGCACGCAGATCTTGAAATTCCAGATGCGATTGTGGGCTGCTTAGAATCTGCGATTTTGCACAATAGTTTTAATTAATTTTTAAATTGTAATGTTGATGTGTTTTATAGCTTGTTTTCAATCTTTATGTTTGTGATTACTTCCGAATAATGATTATGTATGTCCTAATTTTATTTCCACGCTAAAAAATCTCTGTAACATTTAATTTGTACCCAGCTTTGCCCAAAATGTCTACCTAACTGGAGTACTTTCTATTGGTTAATTAGTAAGTGCTACTTCGTTGGGTAAATGTGTAGTGTATATTGCACAGTTCAGCTGTGTAATTTACCAGGATGAAATGTCTCCTTAGACTTTGTGTACGTTTCAGCAATGTGATTGTCCCCTGCGCATCTTAATCCAGAAATGGGTGGTAACATGAATACTCTTAATGAGAAGATAATGAGACTACAAGGAGGTGCATACTTGCAATATTGTAAAAGGAGAAAAATGTGTTCTCCCCTCATCAAAAGAGGACAATAAAAAAGCACTCACCACAGTCAGTACAAATTCTTCCCCGATAGATCAATAATGGATTCATGTCCACCAAGCATTTCAGATCTTATATTATTGTGAAATTGCTGACAAAACACACTTACTATGCCTTCGCAAAGCCCAGGAACTTAGGATTATTATTTGACATTTTTAGAAACATTCTATCTTGCAAAAAACAGATGTGCACAGGAGCCTTTTTTCTCATTTTTTTATATTCGCAAGTTTGTTGCGAACAGTTGCGATACACACATTTCAGTACAGCAGCTGTTCGCTCACTCAGCGTGATTTTTAGAAAGTGTAAAAAATACATATACACATATCATAATTAATGTTTGTGATCAGTAGTTTACTAATATCACATTTAAAGTGATATTTGCGTAAGTAATTTTATTTTTCAACGCTGTTTTATTCCATTTCCAGCTATCACAAATACGTAAGTGTTTTCGAGTAGTTGGCGTTTGCGAAAATCACATGACTATGGATTAAAGGAATTTCATTGGACAAAACACTTTTCAGTATTCTAGGAAGGAAGTGCTTTTCTTCTTCCAAATTCATTTTGCTGTTTTTTTTTTTTTTAAATCATTTCCAAATAAATAGGATCTGGTGGCAGTGAGGATCAGCAGCCATACCCTGTTGAACACAGGTCTTCTTCAGAGGAATTTCTGGCAAAGCAGCAAACTGTTGCATAGGAGTTTTTCACCATTCCCTGCTGGGAAAAGAAAGTAGTGGTAAAGCATGTCAAGTGCTCTTTATGTGACAAGACTCTCTCCAGGGGTATGTCTAAGAAATATTCATGTGGCACAAAGAGTATGTTGAAACATCTAAAGACATACCACGCCAAGCATTGTTGAAAAAGAAAAAGAAGATAAATATGTTAGCATTACATTTACAAAATTCCAGAAACAAAACAGTACACATTGCTTATGCTGTAATATTTAATCACATTATAGTAAAACATTTAATTTTTTATTTTTTCTGTTCTCAGCTTTTTACACCACAAACATTGTCTTACCTACTAAGCAAATAGCACTCTGCCCTATTGTCTACGTTCACCCTACTTAGGGGCAACTTTATGTAGTAGAAGGGAAGTTTGAAGCTTCGCATGGAGTTTTAAATTTGAACTCGACCTAGGGCCCGATTACGATGCGGTTAGGAAGGCCTCCTAACTGCATTTGCTCCTTCCGAGTCGGATCGGGAACGTGTCTTCCCGACCAAGGGCCAGATTACAATGCGGTTAGAAACATAGGCTCCCATAGAAGTCAATGGGAGTCCAACCAAATCGTATCAGGAAGCATCCGGATGCATCATACTCGGTCGGTCTGACTCTCCCGATCGTAGCCGGTCGGAAACCATTTCCAAACCGATTCAATCAAGAAGATTTCCTACCCGCATTGCAATCAGACCCCTAGAAGTAAAACTGGACATATAGACTCTGCAGTAGCAGGCCCAACACATGTTTTAGGGCTACTTGTCTGCATGGGTGATTAGGAGTATCACTACTTCAGTACATATCTAAATAAGTGTATAAGTTCCTCTCTGGGAGTGTCACTGGATGTTTAAGTGACTATGTCACTATATGACTAGCTGTCTTAGAATAACTATGGGTCTCTATATGTGTATGTAACTGTGTGTATGCATTGCATACTAGCTGTATTTGTCAGCACTGGCGTATGTAACTGTGTGTGCAATTGGCTCTGTTATTGCTGCACACATAAGTGCTGTATGGGCATGTGACTGAATGTGTAAGTATCTCTGTCTGTCTGAGTGGGTGGGTGAGTGTTTCTATGCTTTTTGTAAATACATATGTGAGTTGCCGTAAGGATGGGACACTGGATGTGTAGCGGGGAATATGGATCTGAAAGTGCGCAAGCGACTAAATAAAAATTCAAAGTACATGTTTTACCTCTTAAGCACATAGCACCTTGACCTATGGCCTACATGCAACCTGCCGTAGGGGTGAACTTAATGTAGTAGAAAGGAAGTTTAAAGCTTGCCAAGGAGTTTTAAATGCCAACTTGACCTCGCAGTAAAACTGCACACACAGGCTCTCCAGTAGCAGGACCAACACATGTTTAAAGGGCTACTTGTCTGCATGGGTGATTAGGAGTATTAGAACTCCAGTACATGTCTAAATAGGTGTATCACTCCCTCTCTGGGTGTGTCACTTGATTTGTAAGTGTCTATGTCGCTATATGACTAGCTGTCTTAGTATCTCTATGGGTCTCAATAGGTGTATGTTACTGGCTGTATGGATTGCTTACTGGCTATATTAATGAGCATTGAGGTATTTAACTGTGTGTGCAACTGGCTTTGTTATTGCTGGATACATATGTGCTGTATGGGCATGTGACTGAATGTGTAAGTGCCTCTCTCTCTGTATGACTGGGTGGGTGAGTGACTCTGGTTTTGTGTGTATATATATATATATATATATATATATATATATATATATATTTCAACCAAAGGGCAATGCAGGAAATCAATGCAAGGACCAAGCGGCACACCAGAGGTCTGTACACAAGTTCTGTGTGCACAATAAACTTGTGTACAGTCCTCTGGTGTGCCGCTTGGTCCTTGCGTGGATTTCCTGCATTGCCCTTTGGTTGAAATTATTTGACGGTTGCTGCCACCGTCACGTGCACCGGCATCGCTGGCAGGGATTGGCTTAGTGCAGCGCTTTGCTATGAACTCATATATATATATATATATATATATATATATATATATATATATATATATATATTCACTGAAAAAACCATAGGTTTCAGGCACGTTATAGTTAGAAATTAGCATTTAAAAAACCTTTGAAATTCACTGAAAAAACCATAGGTTTCAGACACGTTATAGTTAGAAATTAGCATTTAAAAAACCTTTGAAATTCACTGAAAAAACCATAGGTTTTAGGGACAGTTATAGTTAGTTGGACATTGCACTCGTACAAAACCCGTGAAATTCCCCTGTTATAGTTAGTTCAGCTAACTATAACTCGCGCCCAGCAATGCACTGCTGATGACGTCACATATTACATCACTCATGACATGGTCAGTGACATCACTGATGACATCACTGATGACATCTCAAATGATATCACTGATGACATCACTGATGACATCATCCAGTGACTGTGTGTTCTGTAAAGTTTAAATATGTTTAATATATATAGGGAAAGGCGTATTGAAGAATGAGTGGGTGTATAAGTGTCTGAATGGATGATTTAGTACGTGAGTGACTGACTCTACAAGTGAGTGATTAAACGTATCTTACTGAATGCATGGGTTAGTGACTAAACTGTGTGAATGTCTGTATCCGTCTGTTTGTTGGTGTGTAAGTGGATGCATGGATTTGCGAATAGCTACATGAGTGTCTATATGGGTTATTGATTGGTTCTCTGAGTATCTGTATGGCTGCCTGAGTGTTTTTGTGGGTGGGGTGTGTGTGACTCTATACATAGATGTGTGAGTGGGTGATTCACTGGGTGCATGATTTCAAGAGTGCATCTGTGATGGACTGCTTGGGTGGGTGAGAGTGTGTATGGGTGTGTTAGTGAGTGAATGTATATCTCAGTGGTACATGTGCGAGTAACTACATATGTAAAAGGCAGTATATATGTGTGTTAGAGTATTTAAATGGCTATAAGTGAGAGTGTGTTATTGTGAGAGTGGCTGTATGGATGCGTGTGTGCTTGTATCAGTTATTGTATAAGAGCGTAAGAATGTGCTAGTATTTGTATGAGTAAGTGAGCTGGTGTGTGTATAACTGTATAGGTGAGTAAATGGGTGTGTGATTAATTTTTTGCATGACTGACTAGGTGTGTGAGTATCTCTATGGATGAGTGGCGGTGTGTGAGTATTTATATAGGTGTATGAGTGCATATGATAGTCCTGTACTGAGTGACTGTAAGTATGAGTGACTGTACAGGTGAGTGAGTGGATGTGTGTGTAGACCTAAGAATCAGTGAGTGGGTATGTAGTTTTTGGTGTTGGAGTGTCTATGGTTTTGAGAATGGCAGTCTGTAATTTAGAGTGGGTGTATCAAAAGTTATATTAGGGTGTGAGAAGATGCATGAAATTATCACATGGATGATGTCATCAGTGATGTCATTTGAGATGTCATCAGTGATGTCATCAGTGATGTTACTGACTGTTGGACTTGGCCCTTTTTGCAGGGTCATCCCTGAACTTTTTGCCTTCCTCCTATATTTTCTCTGACCTGTTTTTGTTGGTTTTATGACTCTGGGCACTTTACCACTGCTGATCAGTGCTAAGGTGCATATGCTCTCCCCATGATAAATTGTGTTATGGATTAGTGACTCCATGATTGGATGATTGGTTTACTTGTCAGTCCCTAGTACAGTGCACTGAGTGTGCCCAGGGCTTGTAAATCCAATGCCGCTGGTGGGCTTGCAGCACTGGTTGTGCCACCCACAGAAGCGGCTTGTAAAATGTGTCTCAGGCCTGCCATTGCAGAGCCTGTGTGCAGTCTGTGACTGCCATGTCGACTTGGCAAGTGCACCCACTTGCCAGTCCCTAAACCTTCCCTTATCTTCATATCAGACACCCCTAAGGTAGGCCCAAGGGCAGGGTGCATTGTAAGTATAAGGTAGGACATGCCCTGGTGTGTGTGGCATGTCCTAATAGTGAATTACAGCCATTTTCGTTTTTCACTATTGCAAGGCTACCTGTTCTCCATAGGCCAGAATGGGCAGTTTGATTATTACACCTTATAATCCTAACTGACCCAGAGAACATGGTAGAAAAACGAATTTAGTATGCCTGAACTCAGAATGATAAAATACATCTTTTAGTGAAGTTGGTTTTAACATTCTTTGTTTGAAAATACCACTTTTAGAAAGTAGGTATTTTCTTGCCTAAACCATCCAGCTGCCTCTGCTCAGGTTGTGTATTGTGTGTCTGGGTTTGTGAGTGACAGGGGCTGGGGGATTCCAGGAGGCAGGGTGAGTCAGCACTAGGCTGAATAGGGCTGTGCCTGCCTTCCACAATGCTGGCTCCACCTCCTGCCGGGCGTCTGATGGCTCTGCCCCTCACTCTCAAAGGAAAGAAGGAGTCAGAAAAACAAAGTGCTCCAGGACTGACCAGAACTGGTTTTGGACTAGGCAGAGGCCTCTCTGCCTTCAGAGAACAAAGGGAAAAGGTGTATAAAAAGGGGACCCAGACCCCTAGGAAATTAGATCACTTCTGGGAAATCAAGAAACCTGTTGCCAAGGAGAAGAACCGGAGAAGCTGAAGGAGGAGTACTGCCCCTGTGCTGTTTTGCTGATTGGGGTTGGCCTGCAGTGGTTGCTTTCTGCCAAGGACAGGAGAAAAGACTTTGCTGTGCTTTGTCATCTTGAAGAAGGGAATCTCCAAGGGCTTGAACTGAGCTTGCCTCCTGCCTGAAGTCACAGGGACACAAAGACTTCACCCCTTCTGTTTGCCTGCATCTGGAACTGCTGTTTTAGCTGCTAACAGAGGGAAATTGCAACACCGACGCCGGCGAGCGACGCCGTAACCTGCACCGAAGCCGTGGGCACCGCTCGTGAAGAGCACGACGCACCGCCCGACTTGCACCGTAGGCCCGACGCCTGCCGACGCCGTGCGACATCGACTCCGAAGCCGTCATCGAGGCCGCTGCCTGCACCGGAGCCGAGGACACCGCTCGTGACGCTCACGACGCACCGTCCCGACTCGCACCGCAGCCCCGACTTCACCGACGCCAGGGCTTCATCATCGCGGAGCCGATCCTCGACGTGGGTGACCCCGAATCCATCGACGCCGCACCATCGTAAGGAACCGACGCCTCGCCGCCATCCGTGACGTCACCTCCCGACACAGTAAGGAACCGACGCCTCACCTCCCCTGCGCTGCAGTAAGGAACCGAGACATCACCTCCCCTGGGGTCGTAAGGAACCGACGCCGCCGGCGCCAACGAAGCATCACCTCCCCGACGCCGTGCACCGTCTTTGTTTTCATCGAATTCCAGGTACTGTTCTTTGTGGGTCTGCTCGACTCCAGGCCCGACGCCGCGCACCTCGCGGTCGGCGCCGTACTTTGGGATTTCCACCGGTCACGACGTCGTGATAACTCCAAGTGGAGTTATTTGTTGCTACAAGCTTTATTTGATTGACTATCCTATTTTTGAAGATAACGTGAACTGTCTCTATCATTTTAAGTCTATTTTTGATTACAGTATTGTGGATTTTTGCTATTGGGTCTTGTGATAAGTCTATATAAAGATTACTTATTTTTACATAAACAACCTGTGTGGTGTCCATCTGTAGTGTTTTCACTGTATTACTGTATGTGGTCACAAATGCTTTACACACTGCCTCTGAGATAAGCCTGTCTGCTCGTGCCAAGCTACCAGGGGGTGAGCAGGGGTTATTTTAGGAGTGTTTCCCCTTATCCTGACTAGAAGCAAGGGTCCCTATTTGGACAAAGGTGCAAACCATTGCCAACTAGAGACCCCCAGTTCTAACATTGGTGGTCAGCGGTGAGGATTTGGACTTGCATTTGTGATTCATATACAGTGATTGGTGTACACTACTAGTGAGTGCAGACCAATACGCGACCACATACCTTTTTGATAGGATTTTTTTCCTTGGAACCTTTATTTTTGTTGAGAACTGCCAATTTTCACCATGAGCAAAAAGGATCCATTGCACCTGCAGATATTGAATTTGAAGAAGATAGGGTTGATACCTACACTGTGACAGAACTCAAAGCTGTTTGCAAAAAATTTAAAATCTCTATGAGAGGCCTCACCAGGAAGGAAGAGTTTCACAAGGCGCTAAGGGCCTGGTTGGAAGCACGGAATGCCAGTGGGCAGTCCGAGGAGCCTGTGGAGGAGGCAGAGAATTTAGATGGGCAGCTTGAGGGGCCATTGGGCTTAACTGGGAGGAGAGCGCCTTCCAGGGAGGGCAGCAGTGTTTCTCAAAGGGCCTGTCTCCAGAGGAGCTGGAGGACAGGGACAAAAGCAGGATGCATGAAATGGAGATGGCCAAACTGAAACAGGGAAGCCATGATAGCCTTGAGCATAAGAAATTGGAGTTAGAAAGTAAGAGGTTGGCCATGGAAGAAAGGAAGATGCTTTTAGAGCATGAGAGAATGATGAGGGTGTTGGAGTTCAAAGCCAGGGGCTTAGGGATTCCTCCCTCTGGTGGCAGCAAAATTGTATTACCTAGTGCTGAGGGAGTAGTACACACACCCAGAGATGTGGTGCCTGACTTGGAGGGGTTAATATACACCAGGAGGTTCAAGGACATGAGGTAGCTCCAGTAGTGCGCAGTGTCCCTGAGAGGAATAGGGAAACTGACGCAGGGATTCATGGTCCTAGTAGCAGGAGGGACACTCTACTGACTCTAGATGAGAGGTGCAGGGAGAGGGGTTCCCCCATGTTTGAATTCCTGGGGTGTGAGTGTGAAGACCGCCCAGAAGAGTGTGGGTTGAGTGACAGAGACAGTCAGATACTGTCTTGCCAATCTCAGCAGAGTGGTGTGGGGTACATGTGTGAGGCACTGGATGGTGAGGTGAAGGATAACTTGGTTAACACCTGTGAGGGGTTGTGTGATCCAATTGTGGGAGAGCATATTGTAAGTCCCTGTTTTCCAGAGCTATGCCAACACCTGTTGGAGAGTGAGTTCTCTGACCCCAGGGAGCTCACGAGGGAGGAAGACCTTTTGGTGGTTTCCAGAGGGTCTGAAAAGGCATTGGGGAGTGACCCTAAGGGGAGTGGCTCAGGTATCTTCCAGCCCAGAGTGGTGGAAGTGGTTCAGAGTAGCCCAGCTCGGTCCCGGTGTAGTGGGAGGGGTGTAGGGGCTCACGTCCTGTCTCAGTGGAGAAGGAGTGAGTGTGGGGCTGCGTGTCCCAAGGTGCCCGAAACCCAGTCTCAGAGCCTGGATGGTTCTTTAAGGGAACACCAGGTAGGGAGCCTAGGCTGTCCTGATGGGCCGCCTCTTGAGGAGGATCTCCTAGTGTCTAGAGAACCTGGAGCGTCTGTAAATGGAGCTCCAGTGTTTCTGGTATCTGGCAGTGCCGCTCCACTTGGGAGGGTGCAGAAGCCCAGAGTGAGGGGTGAGAGGGGAGAGAGTCCCCAGTGGAAGAACCAGTGGGTCAGGGACCAGCCAGAAGGGCTGAGTCACCAGTGAATGACCGTGGTGACACCACTTCTGTCCTGGGGGATCTTCGCGCGCTGTCGGATGGACAGGGGTCGGGAGATCTGCGCCAGGCGGACTGTCACACAACACATGAGAGCTGTGTTACCCTCTGGGGGGCATGCGTGCTCCCCAGGAAGTCCTGGTGCGCCAGGCAGATTATTACACAACTCTAGAGGAGTGTGTTTCCCTTGGGGGGTTGGTGTACCCTCCCGGAAGTCCTGGGTTGCCAGGCACAGGTCCAGCCTAAGGGTACAGACCCTGGGTTGGAGGACCAGGTTCAGGGTGTCCCCCTGACCTGGAGGAAGGGGCAGCTGCTAACAGTGCCCCTACCAGTTTGTCTTCTGGGGGCACCGCTCCAGGTGGGAGGGTGCAGGACCCCAGTAAGGGGGCGGGGAGAGGACAGCCTCACCCCTGGCCTCTGCCCAGTCTAAGGGTACAGACCCTATGCTGGGATCCCAGTTGCAGGATAGAACCCCTGAACTGGTGGGCGAGTGTGCAGGACCCCTGCCACAGGTGCCCTGACAATTCTGGAAGGGGGTACAGCTCCAGGTGGGAGGGTGCAGAGCCCCAAGGAGGAGGACCAGGTGTGGGAGAGCCCACCCCAGTCTCCTGTCCAGCCGCCGGTTACAGGCCCGGGGCTGGTGGGTCAGTGTCAGGATGTCATACCTGACCTGACGGTTGGGAGAGTGGACAAAGGGTGCCAGGCACCTGGGGCTACTGCCCCCGCTCTCTGACACCACAGAGGTTGGAGAGCCATGAAAGGCCTGGGGCCTGGCTCTCATCACTGACGGCTGTCAGTGGCCACTGTGGCTTGCTGTCCTGGTGGACAGAGTTGCCCCTGGGAGGGGGACAGAAGTCACACCCGGGGGTGGACTAGGCCACACATTTGTGTTGGCCATGTGGGTACTGTCTGTCGGTTGGGACACACCTGTGAGCAAGCTAAGGTTAGGTGCTGCACAGGTGGTGTCCACAGTTGAGGAGAAGGGTTCCCCATGGGTTAGCTGGGTGGGCCCTGAGAGTATGGACAGAGGGATCCAAATAGGTTCAGATTGGCGTAGAACTGGAGTATGCCCCTGCTGTTGTGGGCCAGGGTCCAGGTTCTATCGCCCAAAGCAGAGAAGCCCATCAGGGTAGTGATTGGTCTCCCCTGCGTTTTGGCTGGAAGGGGGTTGTGTTGGACTTGGCCCTTTTTGCAGGGTCATCCCTGAACTTTTGCCTTCCTCCTATATTTTCTCTGACCTGTTTTTGTTGGTTTTATGACTCTGGGCACTTTACCACTGCTGATCAGTGCTAAGGTGCATATGCTCTCCCCATGATAAATTGTGTTATGGATTAGTGACTCCATGATTGGATGATTGGTTTACTTGTCAGTCCCTAGTACAGTGCACTGAGTGTGCCCAGGGCTTGTAAATCCAATGCCGCTGGTGGGCTTGCAGCACTGGTTGTGCCACCCACAGAAGCGGCTTGTAAAATGTGTCTCAGGCCTGCCATTGCAGAGCCTGTGTGCAGTCTGTGACTGCCATGTCGACTTAGCAAGTGCACCCACTTGCCAGTCCCTAAACCTTCCCTTATCTTCATATCAGACACCCCTAAGGTAGGCCCAAGGGCAGGGTGCATTGTAAGTATAAGGTAGGACATGCCCTGGTGTGTGTGGCATGTCCTAATAGTGAATTACAGCCATTTTCGTTTTTCACTATTGCAAGGCTACCTGTTCTCCATAGGCCAGAATGGGCAGTTTGATTATTACACCTTATAATCCTAACTGACCCAGAGAACATGGTAGAAAAACGAATTTAGTATGCCTGAACTCAGAATGATAAAATACATCTTTTAGTGAAGTTGGTTTTAACATTCTTTGTTTGAAAATACCACTTTTAGAAAGTAGGTATTTTCTTGCCTAAACCATCCAGCTGCCTCTGCTCAGGTTGTGTATTGTGTGTCTGGGTTTGTGAGTGACAGGGGCTGGGGGATTCCAGGAGGCAGGGTGAGTCAGCACTAGGCTGAATAGGGCTGTGCCTGCCTTCCACAATGCTGGCTCCACCTCCTGCCGGGCGTCTGATGGCTCTGCCCCTCACTCTCAAAGGAAAGAAGGAGTCAGAAAAACAAAGTGCTCCAGGACTGACCAGAACTGGTTTTGGACTAGGCAGAGGCCTCTCTGCCTTCAGAGAACAAAGGGAAAAGGTGTATAAAAAGGGGACCCAGACCCCTAGGAAATTAGATCACTTCTGGGAAATCAAGAAACCTGTTGCCAAGGAGAAGAACCGGAGAAGCTGAAGGAGGAGTACTGCCCCTGTGCTGTTTTGCTGATTGGGGTTGGCCTGCAGTGGTTGCTTTCTGCCAAGGACAGGAGAAAAGACTTTGCTGTGCTTTGTCATCTTGAAGAAGGGAATCTCCAAGGGCTTGAACTGAGCTTGCCTCCTGCCTGAAGTCACAGGGACACAAAGACTTCACCCCTTCTGTTTGCCTGCATCTGGAACTGCTGTTTTAGCTGCTAACAGAGGGAAATTGCAACACCGACGCCGGCGAGCGACGCCGTAACCTGCACCGAAGCCGTGGGCACCGCTCGTGAAGAGCACGACGCACCGCCCGACTTGCACCGTAGGCCCGACGCCTGCCGACGCCGTGCGACATCGACTCCGAAGCCGTCATCGAGGCCGCTGCCTGCACCGGAGCCGAGGACACCGCTCGTGACGCTCACGACGCACCGTCCCGACTCGCACCGCAGCCCCGACTTCACCGACGCCAGGGCTTCATCATCGCGGAGCCGATCCTCGACGTGGGTGACCCCCGAATCCATCGACGCCGCACCATCGTAAGGAACCGACGCCTCGCCGCCATCCGTGACGTCACCTCCCGACACAGTAAGGAACCGACGCCTCACCTCCCTGCGCTGCAGTAAGGAACCGAGACATCACCTCCCCTGGGGTCGTAAGGAACCGACGCCGCCGGCGCCAACGAAGCATCACCTCCCCGACGCCGTGCACCGTCTTTGTTTTCATCGAATTCCAGGTACTGTTCTTTGTGGGTCTGCTCGACTCCAGGCCCGACGCCGCGCACCTCGCGGTCGGCGCCGTACTTTGGGATTTCCACCGGTCACGACGTCGTGATAACTCCAAGTGGAGTTATTTGTTGCTACAAGCTTTATTTGATTGACTATCCTATTTTTGAAGATAACGTGAACTGTCTCTATCATTTTAAGTCTATTTTTGATTACAGTATTGTGGATTTTTGCTATTGGGTCTTGTGATAAGTCTATATAAAGATTACTTATTTTTACATAAACAACCTGTGTGGTGTCCATCTGTAGTGTTTTCACTGTATTACTGTATGTGGTCACAAATGCTTTACACACTGCCTCTGAGATAAGCCTGTCTGCTCGTGCCAAGCTACCAGGGGGTGAGCAGGGGTTATTTTAGGAGTGTTTCCCCTTATCCTGACTAGAAGCAAGGGTCCCTATTTGGACAAAGGTGCAAACCATTGCCAACTAGAGACCCCCAGTTCTAACACTGACCATGTCATGAGTGATGTAATATGTGACGTCATCAGCAGTGCATTGCGGGGGCGCGAGTTATAGTTAGCTGAACTAACTATAACAGGGGAATTTTACGGGTTTTGTACGAGTGCAATGTCCAACTAACTATAACTGTCCCTAAAACCTATGGTTTTTTCAGTGAATTTCAAAGGTTTTTAAATGCTAATTTCTAACTATAACGTGTCTGAAACCTATGGTTTTTCAGTGAATTTCAAAGGTTTTTTAAATGCTAATTTCTAACTATATACGTGCCTGAAACCTATGGTTTTTTCAGTGAATTTCAAAGGTTTTTAAATGCTAATTTCTAACTATAACGTGCCTGAAACCTATGGTTTTTCAGTGAATTTCAAAGGTTTTTAAATGCTAATTTCTAACTATAACGTGCCTGAAACCTATGATTTTATAAGGGAATTTCAAAGGTTTTTAAATGCTAGTTTCTAACTATGCCAACAGAGGTAGGACATGTGAAGAAAGAAGAAAAAACGCACAGAAAGAAGCAAAAGATGTGCAGAAAGAACCAACAGAGGAGCAGAAAGAGGCCTTGTTGCAAAATCATCCTGTGCCCACAACTTTTTCAGACGGGTACTGGTGGTAACTGAGTCTGACTAACCAGAGCCAGTGCGCGTTTGCACAGTGGTGAAGGGAGGGGGGCCTGAGGTGACATGTGTGCAAACGCGCCCCGTGGCGCGTTTTAAGTTGCGGGATTAAGTCCCCTTGAATCCTGAGGGTCCCTGGTACCTACAGTTAGGACCACAGAGCTGAGTTGCAGAGAGGCTTTCCGAGGCCATGCACCTTTTTTCACCTCTCTGCAACGCAACTCTGTTGTGCTTACTGAAGGTACCTGGTGGGCTAGTTGGCCCCCACGATTCAAAGGGAATTAACTCCCCAACTTAAAACGCACCACAGGGCGTGTTTGCGCACATGTCACCTGAGGCCCCGCCCCTCCCTTCACCACTGTGCAAACGCGCCCCGTGGCGCGTTTTAAGTTGGGGGATTAGGTCACCTTGAATCCTGAGAGTCCCTGGGGCCCAACTAGCCCACCAGGTACTTCCAGTAAGCAGCACAGGCCTGCGTTGCAACGCCTGTAACAAATTGTGCAGTTGTGTTTAGGTAGTGAAGAGGGTCGTGCTGGGGGTAGTGTTTTAGGGTTTAGGGTAGTGCAGTGGTGTTTGTGTAGTGTAGGGAGTCATGCTGGGGGTAGATTTAGGGGTTAGTGTAGTGCAGTGGTGTTTGGGTAGTGTAGGGAGTCGTGCTGGGGGGAGTGTTTTAGGGTTTAGGGTAGTACAGTGGTGTTTGGGTAGTGTAGAGAGTCATGCTGGGGTTAGTGTTTTAGGGTTTTAGGGTTTAGGGTAGTGCAGTGGTGTTTGGGTAGTGTAGGGGATACTGCTGGGGGTAGTGTTTTAGGGTTTAGGGTAGTGCAATGGTGTTTGGGTAGTGTAGGGGGTACTGCTGGGGGTACTGTTTTATGGTTTAGGGTAGTGCAGTGGTGTTTGGGTAGTGTAGGGGTTTGTGCTGGGGGTAGTTTTTAGGGTTTAGGGTAGTGCAGTGGTGTTTGTGTAGTGTAGGAGGTCGTGTTTTAGGGTTTAGGGTAGTGCAGTGGTCTTTGGGTAGTGTAGGGAGTCGTGCGGGGGTATTGTTTTAGAGTTTATGGTAGTGCAGTGGTCTTTGGGTAGTGTAGGGGTTGTGCGGGGTAGTGTTTTAGGGATTAGGGTAGTGCATTGGTATTTGGGTAGTGTAGGGGGTCATGCGGGGGTAGTGTTTTAGGGTTTAGGGCAGTGCAGTGGTGTTTAGGTAGTGTAGGGGGTCATGCTGGGGGAGTGTTTTAGGGTTTAGGGCAGTGCAGTGGTGTTCGGGTAGTGTAGGGGGTCGTGCTGGGGGAGTGTTTTAGGGTTTAGGGCAGTGCAGTCGTGTTCGGGTAGTGTAGGGGGTCGTGCTGGGGGAGTATTTTAGGGTTTAGGGTAGTGCAGTGGTGTTCGGGTAGTGTAGGGGGTCATGCTGGGGGTAGTGTTCTAGGGTTTAGGGCAGTGCAGTGGTGTTCGGGCAGTGTAGGGGGTCGTGCTGGGGGTGGTGTTTTAGGGTTTAGGGCAGTGCAGTGGTGTTCGGGCAGTGTAGGGGGTCGTGCTGGGGGTGGTGTTTCAGGGTTTAGGGCAGTGCAGTGGTGTTCTGGCAGAGTAGGGGTCGTGCAGGGGTGGTGTTTCAGGGTTTAGGGCAGTGCAGTGGTGTTCGGGCAGTGTAGGGGTCGTGCAGGGGTGGGGTTTCAGGGTTTAGGGCAGTGGTGTTCGGGCAGTGTAGGGGTCATGCTGGGGGTGGTGTTTCAGGGTTTGGGACAGTGCAGTGGTGTTCGAGGCAGTAAAGGGGGTCATGCTGGGGGTGGTGTTTCAGGGTTTAGGGCAGTGCAGTGGTGTTCGGGCAGTGTAGGGGGCGGTGCAGGGGGTGGTGTTTCAGGGTTTAGGGCAGTGCAGTGGTGTTCGGGCAGTGTAGGGGGTGGTGCAGGGGGTGGTGTTTCAGGGTTTAGGGCAGTGCAGTGGTGTTCGGGCAGTGTAGGGGGTCGTGCAGGGGGTGGTGTTTCAGGGTTTAGGGCAGTGCAGTGGTGTTCGGGCAGTGTAGGGGTGGTGCAGGGGGTGGTGTTTCAGGGTTTAGGGCAGTACAGTGGTGTTCGGGCATTGTAGGGGTAGTGCTGGGGCTGGTGTTTCAGGGTTTAGGGCAGTGCAGTGGTGTTCGGGCAGTGTAGGGGGTCGTGCTGGGCTGGTGTTTCAGGGTTTAGGGCAGTGCAGTGGTGTTCGGGCAGTGTAGGGGTCATGCTGGGGCTGGTGTTTCAGGGTTTAGGGCAGTGCAGTGGTGTTCGGGCAGTGTAGGGGGTCTTGCTGGGGCTGGTGTTTCAGAGTCTAGGGCAATGCAGTGGTGTTCGGGCAGTGTAGGGGGTCTTGCTGGGGCTGGTGTTTCAGGGTTTAGGGCAGTGCAGTCGTGTTCGGGCAGTGTAGGGGGTCGTGCTGGGGGTGGTGTTTCAGGGTTTAGGGCAGTGCAGTGGTGTTCGGGCAGTGTAGGGGGTCGTGCTGGGGCTAGTGTTTCAGGGTTTAGGGCAGAGCAATGGTGCTCAGGCAGTGTAGGGGGTTGTGCTGGGGGTGATGTTTCAGGGTTTAGGGCAGTGCAGTGGTGTTAGGGCAGTGTAGGGGATCGTGCTGGGGGTGGTGTTTCAGGGTTTAGGGCAGTGCAGTGGTGTTCCGGCAGTGTAGGGGGTCATGCAGGGGGTGGTGTTTCAGGGTTTAGTGCAGTGGTGTTCAGGCAGTGTAGGGGGTCGTGCTGGGGTGGTGTTTCAGTGTTTAGGGCAGTGCAGTGGTGTTCGGGCAGTGTAGGGTGTCGTGCTGAGGGGTGGTGTTTCAGGGTTTAGGGCAGTGCAGTAGTGTTTGGGCAGTGTAGGCGGTCGTGCTGGGGCTGGTGTTTCAGGGTCTAGGGCAGTGCAGTGGTGTTCGGGCAGTGTACAGGGTTGTGCTGGGGCTGGTGTTTCAGGGTTTAGGGCAGTGCAGTGGTGTGCGGGCAGTGTACGGGGTTGTGCTGGGGCTGGTGTTTCAGGGTTTAGGGCAGTGCATTGGTGTTCGGGCAGTGTAGGGGGTCGTGCTGGGGGTGGTGTTTCAGGGTTTAGGGCAGTGCAGTGGTGTTCGGGCAGTGTAGGGGGTTGTGCTGGGGCTGGTGTTTCAGGGTTTAGGGCAGTGCAGTGGTGTTCGGCCAGTGTAGGGGGTCGTGCTGGGGCTGGTGTTTCAGGGTTTTGGGCAGAGTAGTGGTGTTCGGGCAGTGTAGGGGTCGTGCTGGGGGTGGTGTTTCAGGGTTTAGGGCAGTGCAGTGGTGTTCGGGCAGTGTAGGGGTCTTGCTGGGGGTGGTGTTTCAGGGTTTAGGGCAGTGCAGTGGTGTTCGGGCAGTGTAGGGGGTCTTGCTGGGGGTGGTGTTTCAGGGTTTAGGGCAGTGGTGTTCGGGCAGTGTAGGGGGTCTTGCTGGGGGTGATGTTTCAGGGTTTAGGGCAGTGCAGTGGTGTTCGGGCAGTGTAGGGGGTCTTGCTGGGGGTAGTGTTTCAGGGTTTAGGGCGGTGCAGTGGTGTTTGTGCAGTGTAGGGGTCGTGCTGGGGGTGGTGTTTCAGGGTTTAGGGCAGTGCAGTAGTGTTAGGGCAGTGTAGGGGGTCATGCAGGGGGTGGTGTTTCAGGGTTTAGGGCAGTGCAGTGGTGTTCTGGCAGTGTAGGGGGTCATGCTGGGGTGGGGTTTCAGGGTTTAGGGCAGTACAGCGGTGTTTGGGCAGTGTAGGGAGTCGTGCAGGGGGTGGTGTTTCAGGGTTTAGGGCAGTGCAGTGGTGTTCGGGCAGTGTAGGGGGTCGTGCTGGGGCTGGTGTTTCAGGGTTTAGGGCAGTGCAGTGGTGTTCGGGCAGTGTAGGGGTCTTGCTGGGGGTGGTGTTTCAGGGTTTAGGGCAGTGGTGTTCGGGCAGTGTAGGGGTCTTCCTGGGGTGATGTTTCAAGGTTTAGGGCAGTGCAGTGGTGTTCGGGCAGTGTAGGGGTCTTGCTGGGGGTAGTGTTTCAGGGTTTAGGGCAGTGCAGTGGTGCTCGGGCAGTGTAGGGGGTCGCGCTGGGGGTGGTGTTTCAGGGTTTAGGGCAGTGCAGTGGTGTTCGGGCAGTGTAGGGGGTCATGAACGGGGTGGTGTTTCAGGGTTTAGGGCAGTGCAGTGGTGTTTGGGCAGTGTAGGGTGTTGTGCTGGGGCTGGTGTTTCAGGGTTCAGGGCAGTGCAGTGGTGTTCATGCAGTGTAGGGGGTCGTGCTGAGGCTGGTGTTTCACGGTTTAGGGCAGTGCAGTGGTGTTCGGGCAGTGTAGGGGGTCGTGCTGGGGCTGGTGTTTCAGGGTTTAGGGCAGTGCAGTGGTGTTCGGGCAGTGTAGGCGGTCGTGCTGGGGCTGGTGTTTCAGGGTTTAGGGCAGTGCAGTGGTGTTCGGGCAGTGTAGGGGGTCGTGCTGGGGCTGGTGTTTCAGTGTTTTGGGCAGTGCAGTGGTGTTCGGGCAGTGTAGGGGGTCGTGCAGGGGCTGGTGTTTCAAGGTTTAGGGCAGTGCAGTGGTGTTCGGGCAGTGTAGGGGGTCGTGTTGGGGCTGGTGTTTCAGGGTTTTGGGCAGAGCAGTGGTGTTCGGGCAGTGTAGGGGGTCATGCTGGGGGTAGTGTTTCAGGGTTTAGGGCAGTGCAGTGGTGTTCGGGCAGTGTAGGGGTCGTGCTGGGGGTGGTGTTTCAGGGTTTAGGTCAGTGGTGTTCGGGCAGTGTAGGGGGTCTTGCTGGGGGTAGTGTTTCAGGGTTTAGGGCAGTGCAGTGGTGTTCGGGCAGTATAGGGGGTCATGCTAGGGGTGGTGTTTCAGGGTTTAGGGAAGTGCAGTGGTGTTCGGGCAGTGTAGGGGGTCGTGAAGGGGGTGGTGTTTCAGGGTTTAGGGCAGTGCAGTGGTGTTCGGGCAGTGTAGGGGGTCGTGCTAGGGGTGGTGTTTCAGGGTTTAGGGCAGTGCAGTGGTGTTCGGGCAGTGTAGGGGGTCATGCAGGGGCTGGTGTTTCAGGGTTTAGGGCAGTGCAGTGGTGTTCGGGCAGTGTAGGGGTTCGTGCTGGGAGTAGTGTTTTAGGGTTTAGGGTAGTGCAGTGTGTGGCATCTGAGACTTGATGGTCTCTGATGTCATGTTGATATGGTTACCCAGCTTTCATTCATACCTGTGTTCCACACTCTGTTACCATGGTAGTGTAGGATCCGATGCAGCACAAAGAAGACGCTTGGTAGCAAGAGGTGAAGTGCAGCTTCAGGTTTATTGTAGAGAGACAGGAACAGGACCCATCCAAACCCCCACCAGTATATAACTGACACTTCACTTCAACAACAACATTCCCTAACCATGGTAACAGAGTGTGGAACACAGGTATGAATGAAAGCTGGGTAACCATATCAACATGACATCAGAGACCATCAAGTCTCAGATGCCACACACCTCCCTCCGTTAAAACAATAAAAAACATGAAGTTATATAAATGATAAAGCGAAAACAAAAGAAATAAAACTAAATTAAAAGAAGCAAAGAGAACAACATGAATCCTGCCGACTACGCCAGTGTAGGATCCGATGCAGCACAAAGAAGACGCTTGGTAGCAAGAGGTGAAGTGCAGCTTCAGGTTTATTGTAGAGAGACAGGAACAGGACCCATCCAAACCCCCACCAGTATATAACTGACACTTCACTTCAACAACAACATTCCCTAACCATGGTAACAGAGTGTGGAACACAGGTATGAATGAAAGCTGGGTAACCATGTCAACATGACATCAGAGACCATCAAGTCTCAGATGCCACACAGTGGTGCTTGTGTAGTGTAGGGGGTCGTGCTGGGGGTAGTGTTTTAGGGTTTAGGGTAGTGCAGTGGTGTTTGTGTAGTGTAGGGGGTCATGTTTTAGGGTAGTGCAGTGGTGTTTGGGTAGTGTAGGGGGTCGTGCTGGGGGTAGTGTTTTAGGATTTAGGTTAGTGCAGCGGTGTTTGGGTAGTGTAGGGGGTCGTGCTGGGGGTAGTGTTTTAGGGTTTAGGGTAGTGCAGTGGTGTTTGTGTAGTGTAGGGGGTCGTGCTGGGGGTAGTGTTTTAGGGTTTAGGGTAGTGCAGTGGTGCTTGTGTAGTGTAGGGGTCGTGCTGTGGGTAGTGTTTTAGGGTTTAGGGTAGTGCAGTGGTGTTTGTGTAGTGTAGGGGTCATGTTTTAGGGTAGTGCAGTGGTGTTTGGGTAGTGTAGGGGGTCGTGCTGGTGGTAGTGTTTTAGGATTTAGGTTAGTGCAGTGGTGTTTGGGTAGTGTAGGGGGTCGAGCTGGGGGTAGTGTTTTAGGGTTTAGGATAGTGCAGTGGTGCTTGTGTAGTGTAGGGGGTCGTGCTGGGGGTAGTGTTTTAGGGTTTAAGGTAGTGCAGTGGTGTTTTTGTAGTGTAGGGGGTCATGTTTTAAGATTCAATGCTCCAATACCTGACCAGTCTGCACTATATAAAACTGCAAAAAAACTAAAAATAAAAAGTCTTTTGCACACTTTTGTCATTGGGCTATATTTGGGCTACATCTGGGTAATATTTGTGCTACATTTGGGCTCTTTTTTCACTGGTGGCCATCTTGGAAGACTTCTTTGTTATGAAGTTTCCTACTTTCTTCAATTACTGCAGTCTCCTCAGTAGGAAATGCTTTCAGTTTTTTACTTTGATTCCATCAAGAAGGCATTCAGATGTGTCTCACATCTGCCATAAATTCAGAATGTTAGCACTCTAGTTGCTCATTAGATCACTGGAGTAAAGCTACTGCTCACCAGGGAGTTAACTGGTAGTCTGCTGCTGGTATTGAAAGTGATTGTTTCAGTCTGCATGTCAGAATTTTCTAATGAAATAGAAGAGGATTTGAGATCTCACTTAAAACATGCCCTAATTTTTCTTTCTGCAGCAATAACCATAATTTCTATTTCAAAAAGAACCCCTCATTTTGTTCCTTTTTAAATTAAATGTTTTAAGTGTTACCGGTTTATTCCAATCAAGATGGCTTCAGGTGTGCCATACTTTTGTCATAAGTAAGGCTGTTAGCGCTCTAGTTGTTCTTTAGAACACTCTGGGAAGTTGCAGTAGAACACAAAGGCATCAACTGGCAGGCTGCTCCTGTTGAAATATAACAGGAAGATATTTGAGATCACACTTGAAATATGTCCTAATTTTTCTTTCTACAGCACTAACCATAATTTCTATGACAAAATGAACCCCATAATTTTGTTCCTTTTAAATTAAATGTTTTAAGTGTTACCAGTTTATTCCAATCAAGATGGCTTCAGGTGTGCCATACTTTTGTCATAAGTAAGGCTGTTAGCACTCTAGTTGTTCTTTAGAACACTCTGGGAAGCTGCAGTAGAACACAAAGGCATCAACTGGCAGGCTGCTCCTGTTGAAATATAACAGGAAGATATTTGAGATCACACTTGAAACATGTCCTAATTTTTCTTTCTACAGCACTAACCATAATTTCTATGACAAAATGACCCCATCATTGTGTTCCTTTTTAAATTAAATTGTTTAAGTGTTACCAGTTTATTCCAATCAAGATGGCTTCAGGTGTGCCATACTTTTGTCATAAGTAAGGCTGTTAGCACTCTAGTTGTTCTTTAGAACACTCTGGGAAGCTGCAGTAGAACACAAAGGCATCAACTGGCAGGCTGCTCCTGTTGAAATATAACAGGAAGATATTTGAGATCACACTTGAAACATGTCCTAATTTTTCTTTCTACAGCACTAACCATAATTTCTATGACAAAATGAACCCCATCATTTTGTTCCTTTTTAAATTAAATTGTTTAAGTGTTACCAGTTTATTCCAATCAAGATGGCTTCAGGTGTGCCATACTTTTGTCATAAGTAAGGCTGTTAGCACTCTAGTTGTTCTTTAGAACACTCTGGGAAGCTGCAGTAGAACACAAAGGAATCAACTGACAGTCTCTGCCCTTGTTGGATGTACATGTTTTACTGAGAATGTCAGACTTCATTCTCACATGAGTGAGAAAGATAATGTGAATTTACAGAAAATATGCTCTCATTTTAGCTTCTGGAGCACCTTCCAAACCTCCATGGGACAAGCATGAGAAAATAGTGTTCTCTCAAACATGATTCATGATATCCCAGCAGAAGGTTTTTCACATGGTAAAATCACCTTAGAATACACCACAATTCCTAAAATTAGTATGGTACCATCAACAAATAAATTCTAATGTAACTAAAGCCTGTTATCACCCTTTATAGTTCTCCTTTTGGTGACCCTCAAAATCTTCTATTCACTACAATGCATTTCAATGAGGTACTATCATTTATATTGGTCCCAAGATGGCTGCCAGCAATTCCAGGATGAAGTGCTGACAGCCAATCAGATCTCACGATGACATGTGTGGTTAGGCTCCGCCCAGATATATATGTGACTTTACTTTTGATTTTCTCAGGAACTACAGAACAGATTTACACCATTTAAGCAAAAGGCACGACACTGAACCAAGGGCTACCTCTTTGCCAAATTTGGTGTAATTCCGTTCAGCAGTTCTGGCTGTAGCTGCGACTAAAGGTTCCTATGGAAAAATGAATGGGGAAAACGCGTTTTGGGACCCCCTTTTTCTCGGCCCCCGCTTGACGTATCACCCCGAGACTTTCAGGATAGGAGCGGAGCGGAGCGCCCCAACAAGTTGGAAACTTTCGCGAAGATTTGTCAACCGGCGCCAACATTATTTCAAATAGAATGTCGCGGATTTCCTATGGATAATAGGTTTTAACTATAACTATCTACTGGCGACCGCCAGTAGATAATATATATATATATATATATATATATATATATATATATATATATATATCAATATATATATATATATATTCCAACAAGTTCCACACCTCCACACGGCGAGGATTTCACAGCACCAAAAGAGTAGATTCCACAAGTAGGTTACTTTTTAAAAAAAAACAAAAGTGTTTATTTAATACACCATAGTGCAGAGCATGGACGGTCTACGCGTTTCGGTTCTCCGCCTTCAACTGGACCATAGAGTCCCATTGTCTAGATCATCAATTTAAAGTGAAAAAGTGCATTTAGATCCCTTAGTCTATTTCTACTATTGTACAAATACTAGACTACTAACCCTCATGTTAGAATAATGGCGACAACTATCCGCCATTTTTTTACACACATGTTACTATCTGTAAAGTACATCCAGCAATAATTTTCATGGCAGTAAAGTACAAGTGCATAATTTCATTTCTATCCGGGAAAGATTAATTTGTAATTTTATACAATTTGATAAAGATAAAACATATTTACAAGGGACGCAGTTAAAAAGATATCCAAATGTGCCGATAATGATAGAAGAAATATTCTGCTCAGTTAGAATACAAAAAGTTAATTACAGTGAAGTACTAGATAAGTTAATCAAACTGTTTGTTGGCATAAAAGCATTATCTAAAATGTCATGAAAGAATATTCAGTTATTTCTAAAAGAATGATATAGGGGCAAAATACCAATGAACAAATTCATGGGGATTGTTCAAATCCAGCCATTCCCTTTTTCCCTCCTTTTTGTTTTCTCTCTCATAAGTGTTAGAGCGAGGGGAAACAATGTGATCTATATGTCACCGAAAGTGCTTAGTGCATTTGCTCAATTTCCCATTTTGCAGACTGTCATACGAAAAAATCTATAAAGTATATATTTCATAAAGAACAATCTTCAAGTTTCGAAATTAAAACACTTAAAATCTAAATTAAAGTTCATTAGATTAAGTCCCATTTATATTTCATATGGCAAATATCTTACGGTTTTTTATAAAGCAAATTTTTGCCTTTTTGCGTTTCCTTTTACCCATCTTTCCCGGATTTCTTACAATGAATTCATTCATAGTGAATCTTTTTCCAATTAGTGGTTTCTTTTGGTTTGTCCCTGTGCAATATATTCTGTGGCCGTTAGCGGAAAATGTTCATTTCAAATCTGGATGCAGATATTTAGATATCAAAAGGTTCTTATATATGATATTATTGCAGATGTATATGCAATTCTGCATCCAGATTGTGGCCAAATGGACTCTCAGTTCCAATGGATAGAATATATCGAGATTCCATCTTCCTTAGGTCCAAAGTTCTGTCACCTCCTCGCTCTTTCTGCCTCACGATCTTTATGCCAAAGTATTTCAATTGTTGGCTATTACTTGAGTGGTGTTCAGAAAAGTGTTTCGCCATTGGATAGGAAAAGTTTTTATTTTTGATGGCTCCTAAATGTTGGAGTATTCTTAGCTTCAATGTATTAATCGTACTCCCCACATATTGCTTTTTACAGGGGCATTCCAGTATGTATACCAGATATTTTGATTCACAAGTAATATGGTCAAAGATGTATTCTGTTTTCCCATTTTGAAGTTGATATGATAAGGTGTTTTGACCATGTTCGCAGGGTTTGCATTTTGAACACTTCCAAAATCCAGGTGTATTTAGCCCAGTGGACTTTTCAGGTTCCTTGACCTCAAGATGGCTATGTGTCAAGATGTCTCCTAAGGAGGCTGTTTTTCTGTATGTTATACTTGGGTTTGCTGATAATTTTCTTTTAATGTCTCATCAGTGATGTCATTTGAGATGTCATCAGTGATGTCATCAGTGATGTAATTTGAGATGTCATCAGTGATGTCATCAGTGATGTCACTGACCATGTCATGAATGATGTAATATGTGACGTCATCAACAGTACATTGTGGGGGCGCGAGTTATGGTTAGCTTAACTAACTATAACGGCCAAATTTCTCTGGTTTTGTACGAGTGAAATGTCCAACTAACTATAACGTCCCTGAAACCTATGGTTTTTTCAGTGAATTTCTAAGGTTTTTAAATGCCAATTTCTAACTATAACGTCTCTGTAACCTGTGGTTTTTTCAGTGAATTTCTAAGGTTTTTTAAATGATAATTTCTAACTATAACGTCCCCGCAACCTATGGTTTTTTCAGTGAATTTCAAAGGTTTTTTAAATGCTCATTTCTAACTATGCCTACAGAGGTAGGAAATGTGCAGAAAGAGAAAGAAAAGCGCAGAAAGAAGCAAGGGAAATGAAGAAAGAGGCAACAGAAGTCCAGAAAGAGGAAGGAAATTGCAGAAAGAAGCAAGAGATATGCAGAAAGAACCAAAAGAGGTGCAGAAAGAGGCCTTGTTGCAAAGACATCCTGTGCCCCCAACATTTTGCTGACTGGTACTGGTGGTAACTGACTCTTACTAACCAGGCCCGGAGCCAGTGCTATGCTGAAAGATACTTAGAATACAGTGAAAACACCTACATACACTAGGGTACACTTTGGGTTGGGGTATCCCTGTGATTGGCATGACCTCCCTTGTAAGGCCCGAGTACATAATAGGGCAGGGGGATTAAAATTACCTCTAACTCGGAGGTGCAGAAAGAGGCAAGAGAAGTGCAGAAAGAAGCAACAGAGGTGCCGAAAGAGGCAAGAGAGGTGCAGAAAGAAGCAAGTGAAGTGCAGAAAGAGGCAGGAGAGGTGCAGAAAGAGGCAAGAGAGGTACAGAAAGAGGCAACAGAGGTGCATAAAGACGCAAGAGAAGTGCAGAAACAAGCAAGAGAAGTGCAGAAAGAGGCAACAGAATTGCTGAAAGAAACAACAGAGGTGTAGAAAGAAGCAAGAGAAGTGCAGAAAGAGGCAAGTGAGGTGCAGAAAGAAGCAAGAGCAGTGCAGAAAGAACCAACAGAGGTGCAAAAAGAGCCAAGAGGGGTGCAGAAAGAGGTAGAAGAGCAGCACAAAGAGGCATGAGAGGTACAGAAAGAGGCAGGAGGGGTGCAGAAAGAAGGAAGAAAAGTGCAGAAAGAGGCAAGAGAATTGCTGAAAGAAGCAACAGAGGTGTAGAAAGAAGCAAGAGAAGTGCAGAAAGAGGCAATTAAGGTGCAGAAAGAAGCAAGAGTAGTGCAGAAAGAACCAACAGAGGTGCTAACAGAGGCAAGAGGGGTGCAGAAAAAGGTAGGAGGGGTGTACAAAGAGGCAAGAGAGGTACAGAAAGAGGCAAGAGAGGTACAGAAACAGGCAGGAAAGGTGCAGAAAGAGGGAACAGGGGTGCAGATAGAGACAAGAGAGGTGCAGAAAGAGTAAAGAGGGGTGCAGAAAGAGGTAAGAGATCTGCAGAAAAAAAGCAAGAGAGGAACTGAAAGAGGCAAGTGAGGTGCAGAAAGGTGCAAGAGATCTGTAGAAAAAAGCAAGAGAGGTGCTGAAAGAGGCAATTGAGGTGCAGAAAGAAGCAAGAGAGGTGCAGAAAGAGGCAATAGAAATGCAGAAAGAAGCAACAGAGGTGCAGAAAGAGGCAAAAGGGGTGCAAGAAGAGGCAAGAAAGGTGCAGAAAGAGGAAACAGAGGTACAGAAAGAGGCAAGAGAGGTGCAGAAACAGGCAGGAAAGGTGCAGAAAGAGGGAACAGGGGTGCAGAAAGAGGCAAGAGAGGTGCAGAAAGAGAAAAGAGGGGTGTAGAAAGAGGCAAGAGATCTGCAGAAAAAAGTAACAGAGGTGCTGAAAGAGGCAAGTGAGGTGCAGAAAGAGGCAAGAGATCTGTAGAAAAAAGCTACAGAGGTGCTGAAAGAGGCAAGTGAGGTGCAGAAAGTAGCAAGAGAGGTACAGAAAGAAGGAAGAGAAGGGCAGAAAGAAGTAACAGAGGTGCTGAAAGAGTCAAGAGAGGTGCAGAAAGAGAAAAGAGGGGTGCAGAAAGAGGCAAGAGATCTGCAGAAAAAAGCAACAGATGTGCTGAAACAGGCAAGTCAGCTGCAGAGAGAAGCAAGAGAGGTGCAGAAAGAGGCAATAGACGTGCAGAAAGAAGCATCAGAGGTGCACAAAGAGGCTGGAGGGGTACAAAAAAGAGGAGAGAGAAGTGCAGAAAGAAGCAAAAGAGGTGCAGAAAAAAGCAACAGAGGTGCAGAAGGAGGCACAAGAAGTGCAGAAAGAAGGAAGAGAAGTGCAGAAAGAAGCAATAGAGGTGCTGAAAGAGGCACGAAGGGTGCAGAAAGAGTCAAGAGAAGTGCAGAAAGAAGCAACAGAGTTACAGAAAGAGGCAAGAGTGGTGCAGAAAGAGGGAAGAGAGGTGTAGAAAGAGGCTAGAGAGTTGCACAAAGAGGGAAGACGGGTGCAGAAAGAGGCAAGAGGGGTGCAGATACAGGCAAGAGAACTGCAGAAAGAGGCAAGAAAATTGCTGAAAGAAGCAACAGAGGTGTAGAAAGAAGCAAGAAAAGTGCATAAAGAGGCAAGTGAGATGCAGAAAGAGGCAAGAGCAGTGCAGAAAGAACCAAGAGAAGTGCAGAAAAAAGCAACAGAGGTGCAGAAGGAGGCACAAGAAGTGCAGAAAGAAGGAAGAGAAGTGCAGAAAGAAGCAATAGAGGTGCTGAAAGAGGCACGAAGGGTGCAGAAAGAGTCAATGAGAAGTGCAGAAAGAAGCAACAGAGTTACAAAAAGAGGCAAGAGTGGTGCAGAAAGAGGGAAGAGAGGTGTAAAAAGAGGCTAGAGAGTTGCACAAAGAGGGAAGACGGGTGCAGAAAGAGGCAAGAGGGGTGCAGATACAGGCAAGAGAACTGCAGAAAGAGGCAAGAAAATTGCTGAAAGAAGCAACAGAGGTGTAGAAAGAAGCAAGAAAAGTGCATAAAGAGGCAAGTGAGATGCAGAAACAGGCAAGAAAGGTACAGAAAGAGGGAAGACGAGTACATAAAGAGACAACAGGGGTGCAGAAAGAAGCAAGACAGATGCAGAAAGAAGCATGGAAAGTGCAGAATGAAGCAACAGGGGTGCACAAAGAAGCAAGATAAGTGCAAAAAGAAGCAACAGAGGTGCAGAAAGAGGCAAGAGAACTGCAGAAAAAGGCAGGAAAAGTGCAGAAAGAGGCAAAAGAGGTACATAAAGAGACAACAGGGGTGCAGAAAGAAGCAAGACAGGTGCAGAAAGAAGCATGGAAAGTGCAGAATGAAGCAACAGGGTTGCAGAAATAGGCAAGAGAAGTGTAGAAAGAAGAAAGTGAGGTGCAGAAGGAGCCAAGAGAGGTGCAGAAAAAGGCAAGAGAGGTGCAGAAACAGGCACGAGAAGTGCAGAAAGAGGCAAGAGAATTGCTGAAAGAAGCAACAGAGGTGTAGAAAGAAGCAAGAAAAGTGCAGAAAGAGGCAAGAAAGGTACAAAAAGAGGGAAGACGAGTGCAGTAAGAGACAACAGGTGTGCAGAAAGAAGCAAGACAGGTGCAGAAAGAAGCATGGCAAGTGCAGAATGAAGCAACAGGGTTGCAGAAAGAGGCAAGAGAAGTGCAGAAAGAAGCAACATAGGTGCAGAAGGAGGCAAGAGAACTGCAGAAAGAGGCAAGAGAGTTGCAGAAACAGGCAAAAGAGGTACAGAAAGAGGGAACAGAGGTGTAGACAGAGGCAAGAGAGGTACAGAAACAGGTAAAAGGGGTGCAGAAAGAGGCAAGGGGGGTGCAAAAGAACCAACAGAGGTGCAAAAAGAGGCCAGTGAGGTGTAGAAGGAGGCAAGAGAACCGCAGAAAGAGGCAAGAGAGTTGCAGAAACAGGCAAAAGGGGTGCAGAAAGAGGGAACAGGTAGGCAGACTGAGGCAAGAGAGGTGCAGAAAGAGGGAAGAAGGGTGCAGAAAAAGGCAAGAGGGATGCAGAAAT
Source organism: Calotriton arnoldi (assembly GCA_963921515.1). NCBI lineage: Eukaryota > Metazoa > Chordata > Amphibia > Caudata > Salamandridae > Calotriton > Calotriton arnoldi. The sequence continues at coordinate 1,435,850 of CAWUFW010002191.1, read as the reverse complement.
TTGGAACAGAGGAGCAGGAAGAAGCCAGAGCAGTGGAGAAAGAACCAACAGTGGTGCAGAAAGAGGCAAGTGAGGTGCAGAAGGAGGCAAGAGAACTGCAGAAAGAGGCAAGAGAGCTGCAGAAAGAGGCAAGAGAAGTGCAGAAAGAGGCAAGAGAATTGCTGAAAAAAGCAACAGAGGTGTAGAAAGAAGCAAGAAAAGTGCATAAAGAGGCAAGTGAGATGCAGAAACAGGCAAGAAAGGTAACGATAGAAGGAAGAAGAGTGCAGAAAGAGACAACAGGGGTGCAGAAAGAAGCAAGACAGGTGCAGAACAGAAGCATGGAAAGTGCAGAATGAAGCAACAGGGGTGCAGAAAGAGGCTAGAGAAGTGCAGAACGAAGCAAAAGAGGTACAGAAAGAGAGAACAGAGGTGCAAACAGAGGCAAGAGAGGTGCAGAAACAGGTAAAAGGGGTGCAGAAAGAGGCAAGAGGGGTGCAGAAATTTGCAAGAGAGGTGCAGAAAGAAGCAAGAGCAGATCAAAAGAACCAACAGAGGTGCAAAAAGGGGCAAGTGCGGTGCAGAAGGAGGCAAGAGAACTGCAGAAAGAGGCAAGAGAGTTGCAGAAACAGGCAAAAGAGGTACAGAAAGAGGGAACCGGTGGGCAGACTGAGGCAAGAGGGGTGCAGAAAAAGGCAAGAGGGATGCAGAAATTTGGAACAGAGGTGCAGGAAGAAGCCAGAGGAGTGCAGAAAGAACCAACAGAGGTGCAGAAAGAGGCAAGAGGGGTACAGAAAGAGGCAAGTGAAGTGCAGATCGAAGCAAAATAGGTGCAGAAAGAACCAACAGAGGTGGAAAAAGAGGCAAGAGGGGTGCAGAAAGGGGTAGGAGAGGTGCACAAAGAGGCAAGAGGGGTACAGAAAGAGGCAAGAGCAGTGCAGAAAGAACCAAGAGAAGTGCAGAAAAAAGCAACAGAGGTGCAGAAGGAGGCACAAGAAGTGCAGAAAGAAGGAAGAGAAGTGCAGAAAGAAGCAATAGAGGTGCTGAAAGAGGCACGAAGGGTGCAGAAAGAGTCAAGAGAAGTGCAGAAAGAAGCAACAGAGTTACAAAAAGAGGCAAGAGTGGTGCAGAAAGAGGGAAGAGAGGTGTAGAAAGAGGCTAGAGAGTTGCACAAAGAGGGAAGACGGGTGCAGAAAGATGCAAGAGGGGTGCAGATACAGGCAAGAGAACTGCAGAAAGAGACAAGAAAATTGCTGAAAGAAGCAACAGAGGTGTAGAAAGAAGCAAGAAAAGTGCATAAAGAGACAAGTGAGATGCAGAAACAGGCAAGAAAGGTACAGAAAGAGGGAAGACGAGTACAGAAAGAGACAACAGGGGTGCAGAAAGAAGCAAGACAGATGCAGAAAGAAGCATGGAAAGTGCAGAATGAAGCAACAGGGGTGCACAAAGAGGAAAGACAAGTGCAGAAAGAAGCAACAGAGGTGCAGAAAGAGGCAAGAGAACTGCAGAAAAAGGCAGGAAAAGTGCAGAAAGAGGCAAAAGAGGTACATAAAGAGACAACAGGGGTGCAGAAAGAAACAAGACAGGTGCAGAAAGAAGCATGGAAAGTGCAGAATGAAGCAACAGGGTTGCAGAAATAGGCAAGAGAAGTGTAGAAAGAAGCAAGTGAGGTGCAGAAGGAGCCAAGAGATGTGCAGAAAAAGGCAAGAGAGGTGCAGAAACAGGCACGAGAAGTGCAGAAAGAGGCAAGAGAATTACTGAAAGAAGCAACAGAGGTGTAGAAAGAAGCAAGAAAAGTGCAGATAGAGGCAAGAAAGGTACAGAAAGAGGGAAGACGAGTGAAGTAAGAGACAACAGGTGTGCAGAAAGAAGCAAGACAGGTGCAGAAAGAAGCATGGAAAGTGCAGAATGAAGCAACAGGGTTGCAGAAAGAGCCAAGAGAAGTGCAGAAAGAAGCAACATAGGGGCAGAAGGAGGCAAGAGAACTGCAGAAAGAGGCAAGAGAGTTGCAGAAACAGGCAAAAGAGGTACAGAAAGAGGGAACAGAGGTGTAGACAGAGGCAAGAGAGATACAGAAACAGGTAAAAGGGGTGCAGAAAGAGGCAAGAGGGGTGCAAAAGAACCAACAGAGGTGCAAAAAGAGGCAAGTGAGGTGCAGAAGGAGGCAATAGAACCGCAGAAAGAGGCAAGAGAGTTGCAGAAACAGGCAAAGGGGTGCAGAAAGAGGGAACAGGTAGGCAGACTGAGGCAAGAGAGGTGCAGAAAGAGGGAAGAGGGGTGCAGAAAAAGGCAAGAGGGATGCAGAAATTTGGAACAGAGGAGCAGGAAGAAGCCAGAGCAGTGGAGAAAGAACCAACAGTGGTGCAGAAAGAGGCAAGTGAGGTGCAGAAGGAGGCAAGAGAACTGCAGAAAGAGGCAAGAGAGCTGCAGAAACAGGCAAGAGAAGTGCAGAAAGAGGCAAGAGAATTGCTGAAAGAAGCAACAGAGGTGTAGAAAGAAGCAAGAAAAGTGCATAAAGAGGCAAGTGAGATGCAGAAACAGGCAAGAAAGGTAACGATAGAAGGAAGAAGAGTGCAGAAAGAGACAACAGGGGTGCAGAAAGAAGCAAGACAGGTGCAGAACGAAGCATGGAAAGTGCAGAATGAAGCAACAGGGGTGCAGAAAGAGGCTAGAGAAGTGCAGAACGAAGCAAAAGAGGTACAGAAAGAGAGAACAGAGGTGCAAACAGAGGCAAGAGAGGTGCAGAAACAGGTAAAGGGGTGCAGAAAGAGGCAAGAGGGGTGCAGAAATTTGCAAGAGAGGTGCAGAAAGAAGCAAGAGCAGATCAAAAGAACCAACAGAGGTGCAAAAGGGGCAAGTGCAGTGCAGAAGGAGGCAAGAGAACTGCAGAAAGAGGCAAGAGAGTTGCAGAAACATGCAAAAGAGGTACAGCAAGAGGGAACCGGTGGGCAGACTGAGGCATGAGGGGTGCAGAAAAAGGCAAGAGGGATGCAGAAATTTGGAACAGAGGTGCAGAAAGAAGCCAGAGGAGTGCAGAAAGAACCAACAGAGGTGCAGAAAGAGGCAAGAGGGGTACAGAAAGAGGCAAGTGAAGTGCAGATCGAAGCAAAATAGGTGCAGAAAGAACCAACAGAGGTGGAAAAAGAGGCAAGAGGGGTGCAGAAAGAGGTAGGAGAGGTGCACAAAGAGGCAAGAGGGGTACTGAAAGAGGCAAGAGCAGTGCAGAAAGAACCAAGAGAAGTGCAGAAAGAAGCAACAGAGGTGCAGAAGGAGGCACAAGGAGTGCAGAAAGAAGGAAGAGAAGTGCAGAAAGAAGCAATAGAGGTGCTGAAAGAGGCACGAAGGGTGCAGAAAGAGTCAAGAGAAGTGCAGAAAGAAGCAACAGAGTTACAAAAAGAGGCAAGAGTGGTGCAGAAAGAGGGAAGAGAGGTGTAGAAAGAGGCTAGAGAGTTGCACAAAGAGGGAAGACGGGTGCAGAAAGAGGCAAGAGGGGTGCAGATACAGGCAGGAGAACTGCAGAAAGAGGCAAGAAAATTGCTGAAAGAAGCAACAGAGGTGTAGAAAGAAGCAAGAAAAGTGCATAAAGAGGCAAGTGAGATGCAGAAACAGGCAAGAAAGGTACAGAAAGAGGGAAGACGAGTACAGAAAGAGACAACAGGGGTGCAGAAAGAAGCAAGTCAGATGCAGAAAGAAGCATGGAAAGTGCAGAATGAAGCAACAGGGGTGCACAAAGAGGCAAGACAAGTGCATAAAGAAGCAACAGAGGTGCAGAAAGAGGCAAGAGAACTGCAGAAAAAGGCAGGAAAAATGCAGAAATAGGCAAAAGAGGTACATAAAGAGACAACAGGGGTGCAGAAAGAAGCAAGACAGGTGCAGAAAGAAGCATGGAAAGTGCAGAATGAAGCAACAGGGTTGCAGAAATAGGCAAGAGAAGTGTAGAAAGAAGCAAGTGAGGTGCAGAAGGAGCCAAGAGAGGTGCAGAAAAAGGCAAGAGAGGTGCAGAAACAGGCACGAGAAGTGCAGAAAGAGGCAAGAGAATTGCTGAAAGAAGCAACAGAGGTGTAGAAAGAAGCAAGAAAAGTGCAGAAAGAGGCAAGAAAGGTACAGAAAGAGGGAAGACGAGTGCAGTAAGAGACAACAGGTGTGCAGAAAGAAGCAAGACAGGTGCAGAAAGAAGCATGGAAAGTGCAGAATGAAGCAACAGGGTTGCAGAAAGAGGCAAGAGAAGTGCAGAAAGAAGCAACGTAGGTGCAGAAGGAGGCAAGAGAACTGCAGAAAGAGGCAAGAGAGTTGCAGAAACAGGCAAAAGAGGTACAGAAAGAGGGAACAGAGGTGTAGACAGAGGCAAGAGAGATACAGAAACAGGTAAAAGGGGTGCAGAAAGAGGCAAGAGGGGTGCAAAAGAACCAACAGAGGTGCAAAAAGAGGCAAGTGAGGTGCAGAAGGAGGCAATAGAACCGCAGAAAGAGGCAAGAGAGTTGCAGAAACAGGCAAAAGGGGTGCAGAAAGAGGGAACAGGTAGGCAGACTGAGGCAAGAGAGGTGCAGAAAGAGGGAAGAGGGGTGCAGAAAAAGGCAAGAGGGATGCAGAAATTTGGAACAGAGGAGCAGGAAGAAGCCAGAGCAGTGGAGAAAGAACCAACAGTGGTGCAGAAAGAGGCAAGTGAGGTGCAGAAGGAGGCAAGAGAACTGCAGAAAGAGGCAAGAGAGCTGCAGAAACAGGCAAGAGAAGTGCAGAAAGAGGCAAGAGAATTGCTGAAAGAAGCAACAGAGGTGTAGAAAGAAGCAAGAAAAGTGCATAAAGAGGCAAGTGAGATGCAGAAACAGGCAAGAAAGGTAACGATAGAAGGAAGAAGAGTGCAGAAAGAGACAACAGGGGTGCAGAAAGAAGCAAGACAGGTGCAGAACGAAGCATGGAAAGTGCAGAATGAAGCAACAGGGGTGCAGAAAGAGGCTAGAGAAGTGCAGAACGAAGCAAAAGAGGTACAGAAAGAGAGAACAGAGGTGCAAACAGAGGCAAGAGAGGTGCAGAAACAGGTAAATGGGGTGCAGAAAGAGGCAAGAGGGGTGCAGAAATTTGCAAGAGAGGTGCAGAAAGAAGCAAGAGCAGATCAAAAGAACCAACAGAGGTGCAAAAATGGGCAAGTGCGGTGCAGAAGGAGGCAAGAGAACTGCAGAAAGAGGCAAGAGAGTTGCAGAAACAGGCAAAAGAGGTACAGCAAGAGGGAACCGGTGGGCAGACTGAGGCATGAGGGGTGCAGAAAAAGGCAAGAGGGATGCAGAAATTTGGAACAGAGGTGCAGGAAGAAGCCAGAGGAGTGCAGAAAGAACCAACAGAGGTGCAGAAAGAGGCAAGAGGGGTACAGAAAGAGGCAAGTGAAGTGCAGAACGAAGCAAAATAGGTGCAGAAAGAACCAACAGAGGTGGAAAAAGAGGCAAGAGGGGTGCAGAAAGGGGTAGGAGAGGTGCACAAAGAGGCAAGAGGGGTACTGAAAGAGGCAAGAGCAGTGCAGAAAGAACCAAGAGAAGTGCAGAAAAAAGCAACAGAGGTGCAGAAGGAGGCACAAGAAGTGCAGAAAGAAGGAAGAGAAGTGCAGAAAGAAGCAATAGAGGTGCTGAAAGAGGCACGAAGGGTGCAGAAAGAGTCAAGAGAAGTGCAGAAAGAAGCAACAGAGTTACAAAAAGAGGCTAGAGAGTTGCACAAAGAGGGAAGACGGGTGCAGAAAGAGGCAAGAGGGGTGCAGATACAGGCAAGAGAACTGCAGAAAGAGGCAAGAAAATTGCTGAAAGAAGCAACAGAGGTGTAGAAAGAAGCAAGAAAAGTGCATAAAGAGGCAAGTGAGATGCAGAAACAGGCAAGAAAGGTACAGAAAGAGGGAAGACGAGTACAGAAAGAGACAACAGGGGTGCAGAAAGAAGCAAGACAGATGCAGAAAGAAGCATGGAAAGTGCAGAATGAAGCAACAGGGGTGCACAAAGAGGCAAGACAAGTGCATAAAGAAGCAACAGAGGTGCAGAAAGAGGCAAGAGAACTGCAGAAAAAGGCAGGAAAACTGCAGAAAGAGGCAAAAGAGGTACATAAAGAGACAACAGGGGTGCAGAAAGAAGCAAGACTGGTGCAGAAAGAAGCATGGAAAGTGCAGAATGAAGCAACAGGGTTGCAGAAATAGGCAAGAGAAGTGTAGAAAGAAGCAAGTGAGGTGCAGAAGGAGCCAAGAGAGGTGCAGAAAAAGGCAAGAGAGGTGCAGAAACAGGCACGAGAAGTGCAGAAAGAGGCAAGAGAATTGCTGAAAGAAGCAACAGAGGTGTAGAAAGAAGCAAGAAAAGTGCAGAAAGAGGCAAGAAAGGTGCAGAAAGAGGGAAGACGAGTGCAGTAAGAGACAACAGGTGTGCAGAAAGAAGCAAGACAGGTGCAGAAAGAAGCATGGAAAGTGCAGAATGAAGCAACAGGGTTGCAGAAAGAGGCAAGAGAAGTGCAGAAAGAAGCAACATATGTGCAGAAGGAGGCAAGAGAACTGCAGAAAGAGTTGCAGAAACAGGCAAAAGAGGTACAGAAAGAGGGAACAGAGGTGTAGACAGAGGCAAGAGAGGTACAGAAACAGGTAAAAGGGGTGCAGAAAGAGGCAAGAGGGGTGCAAAAAAACGAACAGAGGTGCAAAAAGAGGCAAGTGAGGTGCAGAAGGAGGCAAGAGAACCGCAGAAAGAGGCAAGAGAGTTGCAGAAACAAGCAAAAGGGGTGCAGAAAGAGGGAACAGGTAGGCAGACTGAGGCAAGAGAGGTGCAGAAAGAGGGAAGAGGGGTGCAGAAAAAGGCAAGAGGGATGCAGAAATTTGGAACAGAGGAGCAGGAAGAAGCCAGAGCAGTGGAGAAAGAACCAACAGTGGTGCAGAAAGAGGCAAGTGAGTTGCAGAAGGAGGCAAGAGGACTGCAGAAAGAGGCAAGAGAGCTGCAGAAACAGGCAAGAGAAGTGCAGAAAGAGGCAAGAGAATTGCTGAAAGAAGCAACAGAGGTGTAGAAAGAAGCAAGAAAAGTGCATAAAGAGGCAAGTGAGATGCAGAAACAGGCAAGAAAGGCGACGATAGAAGGAAGAAGAGTGAAGAAAGAGACAACAGGGTTGCAGAAAGAAGCAAGACAGGTGCAGAACGAAGCATGGAAAGTGCAGAATGAAGCAACAGGGGTGCAGAAAGAGGCTAGAGAAGTGCAGAACGAAGCAAAAGAGGTACAGAAAGAGAGAACAGAGGTGCAAACAGAGGCAAGAGAGGTGCAGAAACAGGTAAAAGGGGTGCAGAAAGAGGCAAGAGGGGTGCAGAAATTTGCAGGAGAGGTGCAGAAAGAAGCAAGAGCAGAGCAAAAGAACCAACAGAGGTGCAAAAAGGGGCAAGTGCGGTGCAGAAGGAGGCAAGAGAACTGCAGAAAGAGGCAAGAGAGTTGCAGAAACAGGAAAAAGAGGTACAGAAAGAGGGAACCGGTGGGCAGACTGAGGCAAGAGGGGTGCAGAAAAAGGCAAGAGGGATGCAGAAATTTGGAACAGAAGTGCAGGAAGAAGCCAGAGGAGTGCAGAAAGAACCAACAGAGGTGCAGAAAGAGGCAAGAGGGGTACAGAAAGAGGCAAGTGAAGTGCAGAACGAAGCAAAATAGGTGCAGAAAGAACCAACAGAGGTGGAAAAAGAGGCAAGAGGGGTGCAGAAAGGGGTAGGAGAGGTGCAGAAAGAGGCAAGAGGGGTACAGAAAGAGGCAGGAGGGGTGCAGAAAGAGGAAGAGAATTGCAGAAAGAAGCAACAGAGGTGCTGAAAGAGGCACGAAGGGTGCAGAAAGAGACAAGACAGGTGAAGAAAGAAGGACAGAGGTACAGAAAGAGGCAAGAGTGGTGCAGAAAGAGGGAAGAGAGGTGTAGAAAGAGGCAAGAGAGTTGCACAAAGTGGGAATAGGGGTGCAGAAACAGGCAAAAGTGGTGCAGAAAGAAGGAAGTGAGGTGCAGAAAGAGGCAAGGGAGGTGCACAAAGAGGCAAGAGAGTTACAGAAAGAGGCAAGTGAAATGCAGAAGGAGGCAAGAGAACTGCAGAAAGAGGCAATAGAGGTGCAGAAAGAGGCAAGTGAGGTGCAGAAAGATGCAAGATAAGTGCAGAAAGAAGCAACTGAAGTGCAGAAAGTGGGAAGAGGGGTGGAGAGAGAGGCAAGAGGGGTGCAGAAAGAAGCAATACAGGTGCAGAAAGAAACAAAAGAAGTGCAGAAAGAAGGAACAGAGGTGCAAAAAGAGGGAAAAAAGGGTGCAGAAAGACATAAGAGGGGTACAGAAAGAAGCAAATGAGGTGCAGAAAGAGGCAACAGACATGCAGAAAGAGGGAAGAGAGGTGCAGAAAGTACAAGAGATTTGCAGAAAGAGGCAAGAGAAGGGCAGAAAAAGAAAGAAACCTGCAGAAAGAAGCAACAGAAATGCAGAAAGTGGCAAGAGAGGCGTAGAGGGAAGCAAGAGTGGCTTGCACACCATTAGTACCAATTTAACACCCACATTTAGCAATAAGTAACCAGTGACCATTCTAGGTTTGCAAAGGGCCTTCCACCACGCTGTAACACTTGTTGCTGTTTTTTTCGTAATGTTTGAGCCGTTTGAGCTAGAGACAAGGCTTTTTTTGTACAAATCTACAGATTAGGGAGCAGATGATGAATTATGTGGCTAATGCAGAAAATGTATAATTGTGCGAAAGTCGGTGCAGCCAAGCAGTCACATAATTCCAGTGGCCCTGCTCATACCTCTGACTAGGTCCACAAGTGCTCCTCAGTGATTCCTTCTTTTTTTGTCTCCCTGAGTTCATAGTTGAGCTTCTATGGAAATGAGGAAGACTAAACCTGAGGTTACCACTCCACAACACAGACTACCATACCACATAATTACTCTCCATAACACAGAATCCCACTCTACATAATTCCTATACACTAAATACCACATACTTTCTATCCACATAATTTCACAGCACAACATACCACATAATTCCACTACACACAACGTACATCCACTCCAAAAAACATTAGTAAAAAACTTTTGCATTTACAATGCCAATAGCTCTAATTCTCGCAAATTCGAAACATATTACATTGCAAACAATTCTTTAACTAGTAGTCGCGTTTCCAGAGTGGTGGAGAAAGGGTGCTGGGCTTCCGACCAGCGCTCAGGAATTCCGCTGCATAGGACTTACAGGAGGTATCAGGAGGGTTTCTTGGCCCCCAAGTTCCTCAGGAGTAAATAGGACTTCATCCCCCATCTCGTAGTCTGCCAGGAGGCGCATTTGCAGAGTAGTGGAGAAAGGGGGGCATGGTCTCCGAAGACGTCTTAGCAATCCCACTGTGTGGGACTTACTGGAGGTAAGAAGAGGGGTAGTTGGCCCTCAAGGACATCCTTGGGTCCAACTACCCCTCCTTTTACTTCCAGTAAGTCCCACACAGCAGGATTGCTTAGTGATCATAGCAGGTAATGCCCCCTTTGCCCACCACTCTGCAAACACGCTCCCTGGCGCACTCTTGGATGGGGATTTGAATTCTCCTTCGCTGCTGGGGGTCCTTTAGGGGCCAACATGCAGCTCCCCTTGCCCAAAAGCAATCTGCTTTGTTTTTTGGAAGCAAGAGCAGGTTTCCTGCTCTCGCTTCCAAAAAGCAAAGCAGGGTTTGCTATGACAGGGTGGGAGCCATGCTCCCGCCCTGTCATAGCAAACAGCAATGTCCCGGGGGTGGGCAACCCGGGACATTGCAGGAGCCGGCCCTGGGGGGGACTGGCGGTCCCCAGGGCCATCAAGGGCTCCAGGAGGGGGGCCGCGCGGCCCCCCTCCCTACATTTTCAAAGCCCCAGGGAGGTGGTGGTCCCTGGGGCCGGGGGGCCGCTACGGACCCCCGCATTTGAATAATTAGTGCCCCGGAGAGGTGGTGGTCCCTGGGGCAGTGTGGGGGGGCAGGAGCCCACACCAAATTTCTTAATTTAAGCCCCAGGGAAGTGTCTGTCCCCGGGGCTTGGGGGGCCCACGAGGCCCCCCGCATATAATTAATAATGCCCCGGGGAGGTGGCAGTCCCTGGGGCAGCATGGGGGGGTCAGGAGCCCCCCCACACATTTTCTTTCAAGCCCCAGAGAGGTGTCGTTCCCCGGGGTTGCGGGGCCCCTGCGGGCCCCCACATACATTATAAATATTGCCCCCGCTACCTGGCCCACCCGGGGGCTTACAGATAACGAAGAGCGGAAGCCTGCGCTTCGTTTAAAAAAAAAAATTCGGCCAGATTCACGCACCCAGCGCAAATTCAGCCGTTTTAAAAAAAACAAATCTTTTTTTGGGCCTTGGGGTCTTTGTGGGACCCCCTGAGCAGGCCTAGGGGGTCAGGGTGTTTCTACCCTGCCCCCTTTTCTTTTTTTTCATCCTTATTACACCCTTTTTCTTATGACTCGGTTACCGAGTCACAAGATGGCTGCCAACACTTCCTGGTTTGGAGTGTTGACAGCCAATCAGAGTGAAGCTCGTGCCCGGGAGGGTTCGCGAACCCTCCTTGATGCTCAGATATCGATATTATTATATTTTGAATTTCTCAGCAACTGCTGAACGGATTTACACCATTTAAAAAAAAGCACGCTTTCTGGACCAAGACCTACCTTTTTGCCAAATTTGGTGTAATTCCGTTCAGCAGTTTGGGCTGTAGCTTTGTGCTAAAGTTCCTATGGAAATTAACATGGAGAAAACGCATTTTGGGACCCCCCTTTTTTCTTGGGCCTCGCTTGACGAATCACCCCAAAACTTTCAAGACAGAACCTGACCTGAGTGAACCTTTTTTTTGGGAAAATTTCGCGAAGATTCGTCAAACGGCGCCAAAGATATTGGCAAATCAAAAAACGCTTTTCCTATGGAAACTTGGTCCTAACTATAACTACCTACTGGCAACCGCCAGTAGGTAATATATATATATATATATATTCACTGAAAAAACCATAGGTTTCAGGGGCGTTATAGTTAGTTGGACATTTCACTCGTACAAAACCATAGAAATTCCCCGTTATAGTTAGTTCAGCTAACTATAACTCGCGCGCCCGCAATGCACTGCTGATGACGTCACATATTACATCACTCATGACATGGTCAGTGACATCACTCATGACATCACTGATGACATCTCAAATGACATCACTGATGACATCACTGATGACATCATCCTTGTGATAGAGTGGCAGACCTCCTCTCACCCTAATATAACCTTTGATACACACACTCAAAAATACAAACTAACATTTTCAAAACAATGGACATACCAATACCAGTTACAACACACCTATTCAGTAATTCCAAGATCTACACACATATCCACTCATTCACCAACAGTCCCTATACAGTCACTCATACATGTACTCACTCATCATATGTACTCATACACCTATACATCCTGTTACACACCGCCACTCATCCATAGAGTTACTCACACACATAGTCACACATGCAAACAAAGTATCAAACATCCATTTACTTGCATATACAGTTATACACACACTACCACACTTACTTCTACAGAAACTTACACATACTTACTCTCTTAAACAATCACTTATAGAAACGCCTACTTATTTGTACAGGAACTCTTCCAATCTCTCACTCTCACATATACTCACTTATATACACCAATACTCACATATACTAGTTTAAAACATATGTAGTTACTCATAAAGACACTATTGAGACAGTCATTCACTCACTAACACACCCATACACATACTCATGCACCTATACAGTCCTGCACACATGCTGTCTTCAACACATACAAACAGTGAGTCACTCATTCATGCATCTATGCACTAAGTAATACCCCCACCGAACCATACAGACACTCATACTGATACTCAAAAACCAACTAATAACCCATATAGACACTCATGTAGCTACTCACCAACCCATGCAGCCACTTATACACAAAGTGAGAGACTGATACAGATATTTTCATATTTAAACATTACTCACTAACCCATGTATTCACTAAGATACACTTAGTCAGTTATACAATCAATTTTACAAAACAAAATCATCCATTTAGACACTTATATACCCATTTATTCTTCCATCGACCTTGAGATGTACATATATAAAACATATTTAATTTTCAGAAAAACACACATTCACTGGATGATGTCATCAGTGATGTCATCAGTGATGTCATTTGAGATGTCATCAGTGATGTCATGAGTGATGTCACTGACCATGTCATGAGTGATGTAATATGTGACGTCATCAGCAGTGCATTGCGGAGCGCACGAGTTATAGTTAGCTGAACTAACTATAACGGGGGAATTTCTATGGTTTTGTACGAGTGAAATGTCCAACTAACTATAACGCCCCTGAAACCTATGGTTTTTTCAGTGAATTTCTAAGGTTTTTTAAATGCTAATTTCTAACTATAACGTGCCTGAAACCTATGGTTTTTTCAGTGAATATATATATATTTATTATACTATGTATACATGTGAAAATGTCTCGGTCCCCTGTTTGCCTCGGTGGCACGGAAAAAATGGGTGGAACTGACGTCAGCACGCCGACGAGGTTCTCTTATGGCTCCGATGACGTCATACGGTGTCGCGAGCGGAGCCGTGCTATTATGACGTCCTCGTTGACGTTGGAGAGCTAGGAAAGAATTTCCGTGGAATGCTGGTGCAGGGGATATTCACCTATGTGTTCAGGCTAGTCCTTTGGGAGCAACTGTTTATGTTGCCACTCCAGAAACCGAAACCAGTGATCCGAGGGCAGAGGCACTGCAGATGGCACACGAGGTGGGATGCCCAGTCGTGTGCACCGGCGGGGCAGCGAAGTGACAAGCACCACAACCCACAAAAAAGGTAACGAGGGCACTGAATAACACAGGATCTTCTCTTTGTATCTGGCAGGAACAACGAAGTTAAAATGCCCTAGTACCAAAATGTAGAATTAGTGCTACAACGGTCTTCAAGAGGACCTGCGATGCCGCTTCTGCCTCCCGTACCCTGGAGGTGGCACATGGGTCACGCGGTACGGTCATTCTGCGGTGGGACGCACACTCGTTGACCTCTCATGGCACTGCTCCACACTTCAGGGAGGACGCTTTCCATTAGCTATGTTTTCTGATGACATGTCGCGCCGGCCCCGTCCAACAACAGAACTCCTTTAGATCCAAACAGACTCTTCCACTCTCTCACCGGAAGTGAAACCAGGCCACGCGGACACTTTCACAATACAACAGCCGGGAATGCACTTTTCGGTAAAAAACACATTCCTTCCTCCTAATTAATCAAATAAACGCCTCACTGAAGAACAGGGGCCAGCTTCGATCGGTAAACAGCCGTTACAACAACTTTTTACTTTGCGATACCATTACAACGCATGCATTACCACGCATGCGTTGTACATCACGAAGTCATTACTACGCATTTTTAGAACGCATGGTCATTTACCACGCATGCCTTTACAACGAATTTTGTTGTAAAGGTATGTATGGTAAATGACCATGCATTCTAAAAACATGTAGATGATCCATGTCGTTGTAAGGAAACAGAGGCTGTTCCGTTTCCTCACAACGACGTGCACCGCCCTCAGAGACGATGTGAAGCAGGAACCACGAGGAGTGAGAGGTAAGGGGGATTGGGCATGGGGTGGGGGTTTCTTTTCTAGGGTTTAGGGTAGTGCAGTGGTGTTTGGGTGGTGTAGGGGGTCGTGCTGGGGGTAGTGTTTTAGGGTTTAGGGTAGTGAAGTGGTGTTTGGGTAGTGTAGGGGGTCGTGCTGGGGTTAGTGTTTTAAGGTTTAGGGTAGTGCAGTAGTGTAGGGGGTCGTGCTGGGGTAGTGTTTTAGGCTTTAGGGTAGTGCAGTGGTGTATGGGTAGTGTAGGGGTCATGCTGGGTTAGTGTTTTAGGGTTTAGGGTAGTGCAGTGGTGTTTGAGTAGTGTAGGGGTCATGCTGGTGGTAGTGTTTTAGGGTTTAGGGTAGTGCAGTGGTGTTTGTGTAGTGTAGGGGGTCATGCTGGGGGTAGTGTTTTATGGGTTAGGGTAGTGCAGTGGTGTTTGGGTAGTGTAGGGGGTCATGCTGGGGGTGGATTTAGGGTTTAGGGTAGTGCAGTGGTGTTTGGGTAGTGTAGGGAGTCATGCTGGGGGTAGTGTTTTAGGGTTTAGGGTAGTGCAGTGGTGTTTGTGTAGTGTAGGGGGCTGTGCTGGGGGTAGTGTTTTAGGGTTTATGTTAGTGCAGTGGTGTTTGGGTAGTGTAGGGGGTAGTACTGGGGTAGTGTTTTAGGTTTAGGGTAGTGCAGTGGTGTTTGTGTAGTGTAGGGGTAGTGCTGGGGGTAGTGTTTTAAGGTTTAGGGTAGTGCAGTGGTGTTTGGGTAGTGTAGGGGTTCATGCTGGGGGTAGTGTTTTAGGGTTTAGGGTATGGCAGTGGTGTTTGGGTAGTGTAGGGGTCGTGCTGGGGGTCGATTTAGGGTTTAGGGTAGTGCAGTGGTGTTTGTGTTGTGAGGGGGTCATGCTGGGGGTAGTGTTTTAGGGTTTAGAGTAATGCAGTGGTGTTTGTATAGTGTAGGGGGTTTAGGATAGTGCAGTGGTGTTTGTGTAGTGTAGGGGTCATGCTGGGGGTTGTGTTTTAGGGTTTAGGGTAGGGCAGTGGTGTTTGTGTAGTGTAGGGGTAGTGTTTTAGGGTTTAGGGTAGTGCAGTGGTGTTTGTGTAGTGTAGGGGTCATGCTGTGGGTAGTGTTTTAGGGTTTAGGGTAGTGCAGTTGTGTTTGTGTAGTGTACGGGGTCGTGTTTTAGGGCATAGGGTAGTGCAGTGGTGTTTGGGTAGTGTAGGGGTCATGCTGGGGTTAGTGTTTTAGGTTTAGGGTAGTGCAGTGGTGTTTGGGTAGTATGGGAGGTCATGCTGGGGGTAGATTTAGGGTTTAGTGTAGTGCAGTGGTGTTTAGGTAGTGTAGGGAGTTGTGCTGGGGGTAGTGTTTTAGGTTTAGGGTAGTCCAGTGGTGTTTGTGTAGTGTAGGGAGTCGTGCTGGGGTAGTGTTTTAGGGTTTAGGGTAGTGCAGTGGTGTTTGTGTAGTGTGGGAGGTCATGCTGGGGGTAGATTTAGGGTTTAGTGTAGTGCAGTGGTGTTTAGGTAGTGTAGGGAGTCGTGCTGGGGTAGTGTTTTAGGGTTTAGGGTAGTCCAGTGGTGTTTGTGTAGTGTAGGGAGTCGTGCTGGGGTAGTGTTTTAGGGTTTAGGGTAGTGCAGTGGTGTTTGGGTAGTGTAGGGGTCGTGCTGGGGTAGTGTTTTAGGGTTTAGGGTAGTGCAGTGGTGTTTGTGTAGCATAGGGGTCATGCTGGGGGTAGTGTTTTAGGGTTTAGGGTAGTGCAATGGTGTTTGTGTAGTGTAGTGGGTAGTGTTTTAGGGTTTAGGGTAGTG
This sequence comes from Calotriton arnoldi, assembly GCA_963921515.1. Taxonomy (NCBI): domain Eukaryota; kingdom Metazoa; phylum Chordata; class Amphibia; order Caudata; family Salamandridae; genus Calotriton; species Calotriton arnoldi. Next base: position 1,420,476 of record CAWUFW010002191.1, on the reverse strand, counting down.
CAGTGGTGTTTGTGTACTGTAGGGGTCGTGCTGGGTTCTAGTGTTTTAGGGTTTTGGGTAGTGCAGTGGTATTTGTGTAGTGTAGGGGTAGATTTAGGGTTTAGGGTAGTGCAGTGCTGTTTGGGTAGTGTAGGGGGTCGTGCTGGGGGTAGTGTTTTTGAGTTTAGGGTAGTGCAGTTGTGTTTGGGTAGTGAAGGGGTCGTGCTGGGGGTAGTGTTTTAGGGTTTAGGGTAGTGCAGTGGTGTTTGGGTAGTGTAGGGGTCAACCAACATGAATTTGTCCTTGTGTGATGTAACCAATGCTCATGTAAAGCACTCCAATACCTGACCAGTCTGCACTATATAAAACTGCAAAAAACAAAAAATAAAAAGTGTTTTGCACACTTCTGTCATTGGGCTATACGTGGGCTACCTCTGGGTGATATTTGTGCTACATTTGGGCTCTTTTTTCTCTGGTGGCCATCTTGGGAGACTTATTTGTTATGAAGGTTCCTAATTTCCTCATTTACTACAGTCTCCTCAGTAGGAAATGCTTTCAGTTTTTTACTTTGATTCCATCAAGAAGGCATTCAGATGTGTCACACATTTGCCATAAATTCAGAATGTTAGCACTCTAGTTGTTCATTAGATCACTGTAGTAAAGCTACTGCTCACCAAGGAGTTAACTGGAAGTCTACTGCTGTTATTGAAAGTGATTGTTTCAGTCTGCATGTCAGAATTTTCTAATGAAATAGAAGAGGATTTGAGATCTCACTTAAAACATGCCCTAAATTTTCTTTTGCAGCACTAACCATAATTTCTATGGCAAAATGAACCCCTCATTTTGTTCCTTTTAAATTAAATGTTTTAAGTGTTACCAGTTTATTCCAATCAAGATGGCTTCAGGTGTGCCATACTTTTGTCATAAGTAAGGCTGTTAGCACTCTAGTTGTTCTTTAGAACACTCTGGGAAGCTGCAGTAGAACACAAAGGCATCAACTGACAGGCTGCTCCTGTTGAAATATAACAGGAAGATATTTGTGATCTCACTTAAAACATGTCCTAATTTTTCTTTCTACAGCACTAACCATAATTTCTATGGCAAAATGCACCCTCATTTTGTTCCTTTTTAAATTAAATGTTTTAAGTGTTACCAGTTTATTCCAATCAAGATGGCTTCAGGTGTGCCATACTTTTGTCATAAGTAAGACTGTTAGCGCTCTAGTTGTTCTTTAGAACACTCTGGGAAGCTGCAGTAGAACACAAAGGCATCAACTGACAGGCTGCTCCTGTTGAAATATAACAGGAATATATTTGAGATCACACTTGAAACATGTCCTAAATTTTTCTTTCTACAGCACTAACCATAATTTCTATGACAAAATGAACCCCATCATTTTGTTCCTTTTTAAATTAAATGTTTTAAGTGTTACCAGTTTATTCCAATCAAGATGGCTTCAGGTGTGCCATACATTTGTCATAAGTAAGGCTGTTAGCACTCTAGTTGTTCTTTAGAACACTCTGGGAAGCTGCAGTAGAACACAAAGGAATCAACTGACAGTCTCTGCCATTGTTGGATGTACATGTTTTACTGAGAATGTCAGACTTCATTCTCACATGACTGAGAAAGATAATGTGAATTTACAGAAAATATGCTCTCATTTTAGCTTCTGGAGCACCTTTCAAAACTGTATGGGACAAGCATGTGAAAATAGTTTTCTCTCAAACATGATTCATGATATCCCAGCAGAAGGTTTTTCACAGGGTAAAATCACCTTAGAACACACCACAATTCCTGAAATTAGTATGGTACCATCAACAAATGAATTCTAATGTAACTAAAGTCTGTTATCACCCTTTATAGTTCTCCTTTTGGTAACCCTCAAAATCTTCGATTCACTACAATGCATTTCAATGGGGTACTATCATTTATATTGGTCCCAAGATGGCTACCAGCAATTCCAGGATGAAGTGCTGACAGCCAATCAGATCTCACGATGACATGTGTGGTTAGGCTCCGCCCAGATATATATGTGTTTTTACTTTTGATTTTCTCAGCAACTACTGAACGGATTTACACCATTTAACAAAAAGGGTTCTTTCTGAACCAAGAACTACCTCTTTGCCAAATTTTGTGTAATTCCGTTCAGCAGTTCGGGCTGTAGCCGTGGCTAAAGTTTCCTATGGGAAAATAAATGGGGAAAACACGTTTTGGGACCCCCCTTTTTTCTCGGCCCCCGCTTGATGAATCACCCCGAAACTTTCAGGGTAGGAGCGGACCGGAGTGGGCCATAAAGTTTGAAAATTTCGCGAAGATTCGTCAACCGACGCAAGAGTTATTTCAAATAGAATGTTGCGGATTTCCTATGGAAAATAGGTCCTAACTATAACTATCTACTGGCGACCGCCAGTAGATAATATATATATATATATATTATTTATATATATATAGATATATATATATATATATATATATATATATATATATATATAGATATATTGCAGTATGGATGACACTGGATATTGAACTGTACTTTTAGGTCTCAAACTACACGTGACTGACTAAGACTTTAAAGTGCATGTCTTACCTTCCATAATCACATAGCACTCTGCCCTATGACTTACCAGCACCCTACCTAAGAGGTAACTAGTACATAGAAGAACAGAACTTTAAAGCTTTGCAAGCAGGGTTTAATTGCAATTCAAGTATGCAGTAAAACTACACATGTGTGTGCTACAGTTCCATGGCAACACATTATTAAAGAACTACTCACACACATACTCTCAGAAACAGGCAAACACGCACACACCCACTCACACTCCCACAGATACACTCACACACCCATTCATAAACCTACAAAAACAATCACACATCCACTCATAAATCCCCACATACACTTTCAATACTTTTGCATATATCATACACACTTTCATCAATCTCATGTACACATGTATTTTTTCAGTCACATTTTTTTAAAACTACACTCCTATTCACATACCTGTTAATTGTGTTGATTGGTCGGCAATGTTTTTTGATGTTGTCAGGTGCACTGTACTCTCACAGAAAATGTGAAAACTAAGCATAAGAATGGTACACCACTCTCATACAAAGCACACCATTAATGGGAACCTTTTCAACTTTGCTCTCACTGATACTGTCGTAGTTAGCTAATCAAAGCATCCAATTCATATTTTACTTTTGTTATTCGAATTCTCAATGGTCAATATGTCTTAATCAATGTTCCCTCTAATTTTTTTCCCCTGTGTGCGGAAGTTCAAGATCTCTGTGCACTGTAACCAAGGCTATGTGCACCAAGCAACTGATCATGCATTTGAGTGCTTCGCTCAGAAATATAAATCTGTGGCGAGCACCACTCCAAATCTTTGGTTACAACGAGTGCGAAACAGGTGCATTACACACACATTTAGTGCTATTTTATAAGATCTTGAGACAGTTGTACAATGTAGATACACACCCTCGTGACATGAATTGCTTACTCCTGTAGCACCTACAGTCCAAGTTTAGAAAAGGACAGGACACAGAAGGTGCTACCATTACAAGTATTTACTGAACAGCAGGGTTGATGCAAGCAGTCAGAAGAAATAGGCAGTTATTATTGAGCTTTAACTGGGATCCGGGGTGGACCAAGGGAAATATGCTAAAAATGTTCCCAGTGTAATTCGCCAACACTGGAACACATAGAGGAGGGACCACATAATGTCTGCTTTCGGTTCTGAGCAGGAATCTGCAGGCAGTGAAGGGGCTTTCTTATTTACAATTTAAGTTGGCCCAAAACAAAATTTTCATTTAAAGGGCCAACAGCCCTACTTTTCTTGAAGCATGACCCTGGCTGGGGGCCACCTGGAGCCTAATACCTAGATTCCAACACAATGGAGGCTAAACAAAAGCACACAAGTATCACTTTACAAGTAAAGTACTTAAAAGAAATATTTGAGGCAGGTTTTTGACTTTTTTACCCTTCCTACATAAGCTACATACATGTACTCTAAGGAGGTAGGATATGTTAAGAGCGCATATCTGGGAGAAACAAAAAGTATGGATTTAAAATGAAATGGTGCTAGGGCTGTCTGTATTTATAAAAATGTATTACTACGCATAGGAATCCTTTTTAACAGCATTATACAACAGACTGAGAAAGAAAAACAATAAGGTTCTAAACCCATGCCTTGCAGTTTGCAAGAGGCTTGTTGATATTGGTTCATAGCTCACTGTGCTTCATTAGGATTGCAATTTATCTACTGAAATTAATAAAAGATGTGTGTCAAAATTAGTAACCCACTGACCTATCTACAAAACAATGACAATATGTGAATGGCATGTTACACGATGTGCTTTACAGGAGATGCATTAACCCTCTATGTAGCATAATGAGTCAAAACTGAAACTAGATAAAACACAGACCTCTCCAGCAACTGCATTAACCAGTAGAGTTTTCTGACCGTTACTATTATCCCCTAAGATTTCCTGGACACGCAAAGATCTCTGCAGAGGGTATCTTAACCCCATAACATATTTTAAAATGCAGCCATTGCAATCAATTAAGCCAGAACAGACTTACTGTCACATTTGTCCTTGTTGACAAGTTCTTTGCTGCAGAGTTTTTAAAAAGTATAAGTTGACAGCCAGACTCTGGTTTGCAAGACTCCGTGACTGCACCCACTTTCTGTTGTCACCAATTTGTGAGTTTTCACATCATTGAGGTCTCTGTAGTGGTTTCACGGTGAATTGGCAAAAAAGTGCATGTGATTCTAAGATCAGCACCCACTGGATAAAAGCCCAACAGAGCCATTCATTCCCCTAACTCCCCAGATTCTAACAGCACCATATGTAAAGGGCTGCACTCTGATGTGTACGAGCTGACCCTTAAAAATATTTAAAATGTAAAACATTCAACAAACATCATGTTAGAATATGATACGGTTGCATTCAATATTCAAAAAGTGTATTTCTTTACTATGTGTGTGTTTCTCTTTAATACTTCTAAATATTTGGAAAGTATTTATTAAAAGTGAGTGGTTTTAAGCATGAACTGAGAAACAGTCTCTCACATAGCAGGGGCAGCTACACTTTTGTGTATGAAATGCAGGCCAGTTCAACTACAATAAATAAATATATGCTATGTACAAAACTTTCATTCCTGCATTGTGACCCCAAATGGTGCTAGTATTTTCAGTTTTATGTAGCGCGAAGTTGGCCCAAGGGCACTGGAGCACTTTGCATTACACACAGACTCATTATTAAGATTTATTTTTAAGATTTGGGGAGATTAAGTGATTTGCCCTGGAGCCAGTATGTTGAGAATGCACAGCTTCGAAATATTTTACCTGGGGGTTAACACTGCCTCTCTTCCCCCTGAGTCTCAATGAGAGAGCAGGGAAAGTTGTGCGTGCAGAGCGCAGTTTGGGTTAGATATACTATAATGCAATTCTTTCAATAGGATCAGCCAATCCTGGACTTTCACTTCTGAATGCCCTCAAATTTGAGTGTGATCACAGCCTCTCACCCAGAGCCATTATGTTAAATGCAGAATCGCAGGCTGCAAATCACTGTATATTGTGACACCATTTCAAAAGCTTTTCTGGGGGCCGAACAAAAGATTTCTGCTTGCTTGGATTGGAACCCGGCGCCTCCGTTCCAAAGTCGGCAGCCCTACCATTACACCACACCGCCTCTACAATACATTACAGGCTCCTGACATCAACAGAGCAAGCACCAAGTTTACAAGATTTGAGATCTGTAACCTGCAGCATACCCAGCGTACCTGTCACAGAATAGCTGCTCTTCCTTCTGGCCTTTTAAAAGCGCCGCTGCTGCTCCTCGCACTTTGCCCCGAAAGTGACAGTTTTTTCGCCGTTCACCTGCATATGTTTACGTATGAGGTTGAGGAATTGGCTCTTGGTGTTGTGCGCGCTTTGCAAGTGTATGTGCGCGCTGTAGGAAGGCCTTGTGCGCGCGCGCACACCCGCACATGTTAGAGGGAACTATGGTCTTAACCCTTTCTTGCACTTTAGTAAAGAAGCCCAATCTGGTAGTGTTTTGGGGCATATTTGTAAATTTGTTGCAACCCTCAGCACGGACCCCATGTAACTTTGCAACAAATTTGAAAATAACTACAGAAGTCCCTAAAAAATATTTAGCTAGTATTCCTAATACTTTACAAATACACTACACTTTATAGGAACCGTCTGACTAGGAAAATAAACCTCCTTCATAAATAATGAGTCTAAACCACTGTAACTTTAAATAATACACTACAGTCTGTTTAATACCCTTCCCCACAATCTCTTAGCTGAGTCCCCATAGCAACTCCCTTTGGAACACTCTCTTGAACCAGTAGGTCACAAGTTCACAACATATTCTAGAAGCAACATACTAGTTTCAAAATGAACAGCATCAGTTGTGGTTGACTATTCAGAATTAATAACATATCAAAATTGACATTACATTTTTTTATTTTTACAAGAGACAATCACAGATCTTACTTATCCTTTAAAGACACTACCTCATTTTATCCACCTGCATATTTACACCATCCAATTAAAGATGTTTTTTTTTAAACTAGGTCCTCCATTTTAACTGCCTTTCATTTTGTAAACTGTCTCATTCAGCTCCAGCCTTCTCCTGTGTGCTACTCCTCCTTGCCTCGAAATGGTTAGAGTGTGGATTGAGGATAACAACTTTGTATTTTGGGTTAGAGAGTGTGCTAGAAAAAGTAGCATTGACAAGGACTTAGGTTTGGTAATGTGGACATTACTTGAATTGGTCAGCGAGGGTTAAAGTGGCATCAATTGCTGCCTTTGGTTGAAAGCATTGCGGATTGACAACAACCTGACCTGTGCATTGTGGTGCCAATGACGTATGCACACTTATTGGAGTAGGAATGGAAATCCCAATGAAGGATCCCTTAGCTCAATTAATGGTACTTTTCCCTCACACTGTCTTGGTATTCTCCAACATATGCCAAAGGCAGAAATGGAAGTGCTCAAACAAATTCTGTCCACAGATAGACAAATCGAGGGAAGATGTCAATAAATCTGTTTCTGCATTCCTCAGAGACCATAACATGAGTTCTATCTACCACAGCAACTTATTCTTTGACATGGATGTTATCTATAGAAAATATGGAGCACATTTAACAGGGAAAAACAACATCGTGTTTCTCAACAACTGGAAACACTGCATCCTGTTTTATGTGTAGCTATCATCTACACACAATAAACACAAAAGTTCTTCTCAGAGCTACCTATGTCCCAAATACTGGTTCATTTTCCTTTTAAATCCCTTTTTGTTAATTTGCTAATACGTCGAAAATACACAAAACAAAAGCAGACATCCAATAGACACCAGCACATTTAAAATTTGCAACTAAATAAATGACTCTATGCATGTGACTGGGTGTGCGTGTGACTGAATGGGACTGTGAATGGATGCATGATTCTCTGAGCGGGTGAGTGAATGGGTGCATGAGTTTCTGAGTGGGTTTGTGAGTCAGCACATGACTCTCTGAATGGGTTTGTGAATGGGTGCATAAGTCTCTGATTGGGTCTGTGAGTGGGTACACAAGTCTCTGAGTGGGTCTGTGATGGTGCGAGACTCTCTGAGTGGGTCTGTGAGTGCTTACATGAGTCTCTGAGTGGGTGTGTGAGTGGATGCATGGGTCTCTGAGTGTGTCTGTGAGTGGGTGCATGAGTCTCTGAGTGGGTCTATGAGTTCATGCATCAGTGTCTGATTGGGTCTGTGACTTGATGCATGAGTGTCTCACTAGATCTCTGAGTGGGTGCATTGGTGTCTGAGTGGGTGTGTGACTGGATGCGTGAGTCTCTGAGTGAATCTGTCAGTGGGTGCTTGAGTCTCTGAGTGGGTTTGTGAGTGGGCAAGTGAGTCTCTGAGTGGGTGTGTGGCTGGATGCATGAGTATGAGTGGGACTGTGAGTGGGCATGTGAGTCTCTGAATGGGTGCTTGAGAAGTTGTGTGGGTCTCTAAGTGGGTCTGTGAGTGGGTACACAAGTCTCTGAGTGAGTGTGTGTGTGGATGCATGAGTGTCTGAGTAGGTCTGTGAGTGGGTGCATTAGTCTCTGAGTAGGTCTGGAATAGGTGTGTGTGTTTCTGAGTGGGTCTGTGTGTGGGTGCATGAGTGACTAAATGGGTCTGTGAATGGATGTGTGAGTGGGTCTGTGAGTGGGTGTGTGTCTGCGTGGGTCTGCGAGTAGATACATGATTCTCTGAGTGGGTGAGTGAATGGGTGCATGAGTCTCTGAGTGGGTTTGTTAGTCAGCACATGACTCTCTGATTGCATCTGTGAGTGGGTACACAAGTCTCTGAGTGGCTGTGTGAGTAGGTATGTGAGTGGGTCTGTGACTGGGTGTGTGACTCTTTGAGTAGGTGTGTGAGTGCATACATGAGTCTCTGAGTGGGTGTATGAGTGGATGCATGGGCCTCTAAGTAGATCTGTGAGTAGGTGCATGAGTCTCTGAGTGGGTCTATGAGTACACGCATCAGTGTCTGAGTGGGTCTGTGACTTGATGCATGAGTGGCTCACTGGATCTCTGAGTGGGTGCATGGTTGTGTAACTGGGTGGGTGAGTCTCAGTGAATATTTCAGTGGGTGCATGAGTCTCTGACTGGATCTGTGAGTGGGCAAGTGAGTCTCTGAGTAGGTGTGTGACTGGGTACGTGAGTATATGAGTGGAACTGTGAGTGGGCACGTGAGACTCTAAATGGGTGCTTGAGAGGTTGTGTGTGTCTCTAAGTGGGTCTGTGTGTGGGTATATGAGTCTCCGAGCGGGTCTGTGAATTTATACCTGAGTCTCTGATTAGATCTGTGAGTGGGTGGATGAGTGTCTGAGTGGATGCTGCTCATTTTCAGCTAATTTTCTGCCTTTTACCTGCTCACTTATGAATTTTATTTTGTCTCTTTCAGCTCGTTGCTGACCTTTTTTACCCCTCATTTTGCAAGGCCTGGGTGGAGCACGCCGAGTTTCACTCAGGGGAGTTCTGCGGTAATACCGAAAAACTGCCAAATTCCACAGAGTTACATGAGCAGGCAAAGTATTGCTCCGCCACCCCTAATTGGGTGATGGATGCTGAGAGTAGTTAGGAGCCAAGTACCCTTCCTGTTACCACCAGTAATTTCCTCACAGTGGGATTGCTGAGACCTCATCAGAGGCCCCACCCCTCTCTCAACCACTCTGTAAACATGCCTCCTGGCACGCTACTGGTTGTGGGCTCAAGTCCCCTTGGCTGCTGAGGGCCCTTGAGGCCAAAAACCCCTATTGTTACCACCAGTAAGTCCCCCACAGTGGGACTGTTAGGACTTTATCAGAGTCCCCTCCCCCTTTCTCAACCACACTGTAAATGCACCTTCTGGCACACTACTGGTTGGGGGATGAAGTTCCCTTGGCTGCTGAGGGTCCTTGGGGGCCAAGAACTCCTATTGTTGTCATCAGTAAGTCCCCCACAAGGGGGATTCCTGAGACCTCATTGGAAGCCCCACCCCCTTTCTTAACCTCTCTGCAACCGCACCTCCTGGTGCACTTTCTGGTTGAGGGATGAAGTCCCCTTGGATGCTGAGGGTCCTTGGGGGCCAAGAACCCCTGTTATTGCCACCAGTAAGTACCTCACAGCGGGATTGCTGAGACCTCATCGGAGGCCCTGCCCCCTATCTCAATCACTCTGCAAATGCACCTCCTGGAGCAATACTGGTTGTGGGATGAAGTCCCCTTGGCTGCTGAGGGTCAATAGGGCTAAGAACCCCGATTGTTGCCACCAGTAAGTCCCCCACAGCTGGATTGTTGAGACCTCGTTAGAGGCCCCGCCTCCTTTCTCAATCACTCTCATAACACACATACTGGCACATTAATGGTTCGGGGATGAAGTTCCCTTGGCTGCTGAAGGTTGCTGGGGGCCTCTTTCTGCTCGTTACTGATCTCTATTTTGCCTCTTTCTGCTTGTTTTTGGTCCCTATTTTACCTCCTGCTTGTTTCTGAGCACTATATTTCCTCTTTATGCTTGTTTCTGACCTTCATTCTGCATCCTTCTGCTCATTTCTGACCTTTAGTCTGCCTCTTTCTGCTTTTTTCTAACATTTATTCTGCATCTTTCTCCTGATTTCTGGCCTTTATTTTGCCTCTTTCTCCTCTTTTCACCCAGGACCGTGAGGGGAGCCTCAAGCCCCCTGCAGTCCCAGCGGCTCTCACCTCCTGCAGGGGCTGGCATTGCTCTTGCATGCAGGTAGCTGCTGGAAATGCAGCTCCCTGCCTGTGGGAGAAATGTTTTCATATGTTTCCCTACATGCATATTTGCGTGCAGGGAAACAAATGAAAACTCCACTTTCAGCAAGCAGGAGCTGTTTGACAGCTTATGCTTGCAGAAAGAGGAGTTATGCTTGCCTTTGCTTGGTGGGAGCTGTCAGCTCTCACCAAGCAAAAGCAAACAGCTACCTCCCACGGGTGGGCACCTCGGGAGGTAGCAGGAGCCAGCCCTGGGGAGGGGCAGAGGTCCACAGGGCCATCCATGGCTACCCCTTAATTTGAATGAATTGCCCCGGGGAGGTGGAGATCCCCAGGGCAGCGGTGGGGCAGCGCAGGCCCTGCAGTAATTTTATATTTAGCCCCAGGGAGGTGGCGGTCCCTTGGGCTGCGGAGGAGGCCAAATGCCCCCCCCCCACATTTAGAGTAAAAGTGTTGCCCCAGGGGTTATATATATATGTATATATACTTCCTTCTTGACTCGTGAGACAGCAGCACAGGTTCAGACTCATCCACATACAGTAATGGTGCAAAATAGAGTAACTATTTTAGTGATGAGCCCCAATAACATAGAGTGCAAACCCAAAAAAATACAAAAAGTTAAACGGCTGACACGTTTCGACTTAACGCCTTACACTGGGCCTCCCCTACTGTCATCAAGGGCACCATTATATTACATAGTCCTTTCTCAGTTTCATTGGCCCTGAAGCACTAGAGCGGTCAATGTCACATCTATTGACTCTTTCCGTTTGTTGAATTAGCATCTCACATTTGTATAACAACCATGATCCAAGTAGATTGGATTTTTAAAGAAAATATATATGTGTGCTACTGCACATGACACAATTTGTACCGAACATGCAAGCTCACCACGGCATTAGACAGGATCAATTCACACATATCCCCCAATTTGGATCGTAGTAGCACAATCAGTTCAAGAAACATGATATACATTGCACAATCCCAATAAAGATATATATACACTCCAACATAAAATCAGTACAATAGTGCATCTGCCTCACAATATGAACCATAACGGCACAAATCCATTCCGGGATCCATATTTACTACCTCTCACATCACCCCCACATAGATACCAAACCATTGCTGTACACGTGCCCACAATTAACTTTCCATTTGGTTCGACATCTTACGTGTTGCACATTTCATCTCAATGGAAAAGCTATACATATAATTGAAAAGTGACATGTGTTTATTCAAAATGTTTTGTACGGATATTCAATGCAACTTTCTGAGCGATCATACTTGCCGCCACTCATTTCTCATATTGCTCAAGCCCCCTATTGGATGCGCTGCAATGTGATGTTCTGATGTGTCTGGTAAGCGCAGTTCAATTAGGCTAAGCATATTTTCCAATAATGATCCTATTTTTAAAGTGCAAATGCATGTATTCAATATGGTATGATTAATAGTCCTCCAAGGTTCCCAATAATGTTTAAGTGACATCTGCTTATGTGCTTATTTTCAAGTTTCCCAGTGTACTATTCTCTAATGCACGATGAATGCTATTTCAATAGACCTGCAGTGCATCATATATTTACTAACACAAAATGATAATTCTACTCCTAAAGTAATTTTTTACTATTGAAAGTGCAATGTGCTGGTTCAAAAATGGCTGAAACATTTACTTTGAATGCGGCATGTTTGATGCTACTTCAATGATCCTAAAGTGGCAAGTGCTCAAGAATATTCAATACAGATGTTCAGTACTACCTTATAATTGATTAATACTGATTTAATGGCCATAAAGGAACTAGTGCATGTATTACTGTGGCGCAGTTGATACTACTCCAATAGCTATCCGGTAATGCTAAAGTGGCTCTTGCTAGGTTAAAGTGCCTGAAGCTGTTATCCATTTATGGTCTTATATAGTTGAGTACTATTGGCATAGTTCTAAAGTGGTAAGTGCTGTTTCTATCTGGTAGTAATTAGATGACAAGTGCCATTGCTTCAATGATCTTAAAGTGGCAAGTGCTAAAGAGTGCTCAATGCACATATTCAGTGCTACTCATTAAATGATTAATACTGACTGAATGATCTTAAAGTGATTGTTGCATGTGTTAAAGCATCACTTTTGCTACTACTCCAATGGCTATCTGGTAATACTAAAGTGACTTATGTTAGTTTAAAGTGCCTAGTCTGTTATCCATTTATGATCAAGTATAATTGGGTACCATTTCAGTAGTCCTAAGGTAACATGTGCTGTTTCAATCTGGTCGAACTAAAGTGACATGTGCCATTACTACAATTGCCATTCATAATATGCACATTATACACGATTCAGATGTCAACCTGATTTATTTCACAATTTCAAGATTAATGAGTGTAACTACTCATCTGCAAGTGGCACAATAGCCAAAATCCCCATATCGTTGAGCCATAGATGCAAACAATGTTTAACACAGAAAACCTGATGGTCAAATATAAAGAACTTAAAAAGTAGAAGGGTCACCAGAAACAGAAGAGAATAAGAGAGTCTGGTTCATGAAAAAAAGGTAAATACATTGACCAACCCAACATCATACACCAGCCAGCTGAAAACAATTCATACTCCATTGAGGGATATGTCTGAATCATGTTGCAAGATTGATAATAACAATAATGGAGTGGAAGAGAGAGGCAGGTAGGACCCATCAATTGTTTACTACTGATCAATATCCATTATTCAACAAGGGCTTACAGGTGAACATGCAGCTCTGCATCCGTGTTGTGTCCCCAAGGACCCTCTGTACCTAATATCATGATCAATCATGATTCTTCTCTCCTTAGCTCTCTCTCTCTCTCTACCCCTTCTCATGGATGGGCCTTGACATGTTTAATCCCAAAGTACTTAAAGCCTGCCAAGGATATATATAAAACCCAGTGGCAGCTGCCACTGGATAGGCATAGTTAAGTCAGCTGTTGCATAGGAAAAGCAATTTTTGGTGTTGCTAAACACTTTGGCCCTGTTTGACGAATCTCCCCAAAAACTTTTTAAAAAGTAGGAATGGGCAGAATTGAAGGAGTTTCATTCCATGGAATTCTGGGGAAATACATTAAAATTATGTGGAATTCCACGAAGGGGCAGGGTGGGAACCACAACGTGCAGAGCATATCTATCGGTGCCCTTACATAAGTATGTACAGGCACCAAGGGTTATCCCCTCAAGTGCATACTTCTTGGTGCCCTTACTTATGAAAGGGCACCAAGGAGTATGCCCTGTTGTGCAGTCCAGTACAAACCCCTCTGTGCCCTTACATTAGCATGTAAGGGCACCAAGGGGTATGCACGGGTGTGGATATCCCTCTGTTCCCTTACATACTTATGTAGGGCTCCGAGGGGTACGCACTGGCATGGATACCCCTTGTGCCCTATCATACTAATGTAAGGACACAGAGGGGTATGCAGTGTGCAGTGCATACCCCTCAGTGCCCTTACATAAGTGTGTAAGAGTACAAAGGTCTCCTTACATAAGAATGTAAGGGCGCTTAGGGGTATGCACTGCTGTGCAGTAGTCTTTAAATTGGACTGAAGAGGGAGCAGTCCTTTTATGTTTAAAAAACACTGCAGACTAAACTTTACCTACAGTGGTTTTTATTATACATAGAGGGACTGCTCCCTCTTCCAGCCTTGTTAAAAAATAAAATTGCTGCAAAGAATTCCCGCCGGCAGAGTTTCGGAATTTAATTAGTAATTCCACATCACAAGAGTAATACTGAACCACCAAATTCCTCCAATTCTACTGGCAGAGTTAATCTTCAGTGGTTTTAACTTTTAACATGGCTAGAAGAGGGAGCAGTCCTGCTATGTTTTTCCATAGACTTCTTTAAGAAGGGCTACAGCAAAAACTGCTGATCGGAATTACACTAAATTTGGCAGGAAGCTAGATCTTGGCCCACAGATTGTTTTTTTTGTGATATGGTGTAAATTCATTCAGTAGTATTTTTAGAAATTAAGGGTAAAAATAATTGTATATCTGGACGGTTGGGTCTGTGATAGGCTTGAGAGACTCTTGCAGAAGTGCCAATTTAAAAATGGAGGATTCTGATTGGCCCAGGGAGCTTTATTTCCTTTGGATGAATTCACTCCAGCTCGACAAAACACTCTGATTGGCTGGCAGCAACATCAGAAAAATGTAGCTGGCAGCCCTTACAGCACTCAGGGACTTAGTACCCTGTCTAGAAGCAGTAAATAAAAAACAACTATAAGGGCGCAGTGTGGGGCTACCCAGCTCTTCTAAATCCCTCTGGGTCCCCCCGTGGCCATAATAAATAACAATCTGCAATTTCTGCTGTGATCCCACGTACTGTAGCGGAATATAAAAAACAAAATGGTTGCCCGGGCCACCGGCATTGTGTAATTAAGGAGAGGAGGAGTGTGCCACCCTAAGCCGTATTTAGCCCCAGGGACCCCATCCCCCGAGCCCCATTTATTAATATGAGGAGAGGGGCTGATACGCCCTCTACCCTCAGCCGCAATAAACCCCAGGGACCCCTTACCTCGGGGCCGTATTCCTCAAATATGGGGAGGGGCATGCTGCAACCCTCCTAAGCCATGATAGGACTCGGGGGAGCAAACCCTAGGGCCAAAATGTTCCAAAAAGAGGAGGGGCCGCGCTGTTACATTTTAAGAGGAGTAGGACCAGGTCTGCGCAAAGGCAGGTTTCCCTGCCCACTCTGGTTCGGGCAGGGAAACTGCTGTGTCCCAGGGGTGGGCTCCCTGGGACAGAGTATGTGAGCCGGCCCCTTGGGATGGGGTCCCCAAGGCCTAATAAGGCTCAGGAAGGGAAGCCACAAAACTGGTGCATGGGAAGCATTGGGGTAATTCGAAAAGCAGGGAGCAAGAGAAAAAGGGGTCCTATAATGCAAAATTCCCATGCCTTTGCCATAGAACTTTTAAATAAGCACAGCAGCAAAAACTGTTAAATGGAATTACACCAAATTGGTCAGGAAGCTAGATCTTGGTCCAGAATGGTGCAAATCCGTTCAGTAGTTTTGGAGATATTAAACTCCCAAAATATTTTAGATCTGGACAGTTGGGTTTGATGGACTATCTCAAGAGTTCTACAAACCCATCTTTAAAAAATAGAGCATTCTGTGTGATCCATGGACATTTTTTCCATTGGGCCAATTTGCTCCCACAGGAGACACACTCCTGTGGGAGAAAGAGCTGTGACTGGCTGCCAGCAGCATGGAGGTAAATGCTGCTGGTAGCAAATACAGGACTTGGTGGCATAGTCCCTTTTCAGGAGTTAAAAAAATGAAATAGATATAACGGGCAGGGTCGGGATACTCTCCCCACCTGCCCTTTTGTGAGGGTGCCCAAAGGGACCCCCCCTTGGGCCAAGAAAAAAAAGAGTGGAACTCCAGCTGGATTGCGGCAAAAAAAGAATATGATAGCCTACCATTTTTTAAAAATATGTGGGGAGTGGAGTGTGAGTAGGGCCCCATTCTAGAGGCAATGTTGGCCCCCGAGACCTAATCCCCTGGGGCCAACTTTTAGAAAATGGGGAGGGGTATGCGTCCCCCTCCCCAAGCCTTTAAAGGCCCCAGGGATTCCATCTCCCAGGGCCAGGTTGTTAATGTCAGGGGAGCAGGGAGTGCAAACCCATCCGTGGGCCGATCACGACCCAAGGACCTCATAAATGGGGGCAGAATAGTAATGAAGGGGAGGGGGGACACGGGGTCACCCCAATTACTGTGTCCCAGGGAGCCCAACCTCGAGTTGGGGGCATATGTATCAAAAAACAGACTTGCGAGTCCTTAATAGCGATTTTTTGCGAATCGCTATTAAGGACTCGCAAACTGCTATGT
The DNA here is from genome assembly GCA_963921515.1 of Calotriton arnoldi. Classification (NCBI taxonomy): domain Eukaryota; kingdom Metazoa; phylum Chordata; class Amphibia; order Caudata; family Salamandridae; genus Calotriton; species Calotriton arnoldi. The sequence goes on along the minus strand of CAWUFW010002191.1, from coordinate 1,404,417 downwards.
ATGTAGGAATCGCAATAATAATTGCGATTCCTACGCATTCCTTAATTGCGACTCACAAATTGCGAGTCGCAATTACGGAATCCCTTCCCATTCATTCCTATGGGCCAAGAGGCCCATAGGAATGAAAGGAAATTGTGTGCGCAAATTGCGAGTACCCAATAGGTACTCGCAAATTGTGCACGCAATTTCAAGGGTGCAAGGGTTCCAAAAGGACACCCTGTTGCACCCCTGAAATGTGCATGTATGTGTGCCACATGGCACTTTGAAAAAAGCAAAAAAGTGCTTTTTTCTAGGAAATCGCAAATTACCACCAACTTGAAGTTGGTGGTAATTTGCGATTCCTTAAGGCAATATTGCAATTTGCGATGCCTACTAGCATAGCATTTAGGGAATCGCAAATTGCGATTCTCTAATGCATGCGCAAAATAGGGAATCGCTATTTTTGCTATTCCTTATTTTACGAGTCGGTTTAAACATACCTACATAGCACACAGCTAAACAGCGATCGCAAACGCTGAAATTCTGCAAATTTCAGCGTTTGCGAACGCAATTTAGCTTGATACATCTGGCCCTTGATTCCCTGACCGTATCAGTGCGGGCAGGGAAACATATGTTTGCTCCTGTCCATTGGGAGTATTTTTAAGTTTCCTGCCAGGTGGGAGCAAACCAGGAGTGCAGGCAGGGAAGGCAAGTCTGCTCCCACTCGACGGGAGTTTAAAATTGCTCTCACCTTGTGGGAGCAGACTTCTGATTCTGTTCCCTCTCCCCTGTGGGCAGGAAAATACACATAGCTCCTGCCGGGTGGAGCGAGCAACGGTCACTGCTCCCACTTGCGGGAGCTATGCTGGCTCCCACAGTATACAGGGAGCCGACTGGGGCCATGGGAGCCCTGGGGCTCTCCCTGCAGCCCCCAACTTGCTGATTGGTGGGTGCACCTATAAGATAGAGAAGCCCTGGGGAATTTGGGTCCTTGGGCAACAGTAGGATTGGGGGGCCCTCCCCTTATGGCAATCAGCCCCAGGGTATATGGTCATTGACGAATTTGGGCTTGCAAGGGGGGCCATATGACCCCCTCTCCTAATTTAAAAGTTATTAACCCCAGGGATCGAGTTTGTGACCCCATCTCCTTTCATTAAAATATGGCAGCAGAGGATGGGGTCCCAAGGCCTATTAAGGCTTGCGGAGGGGGGGTATTGTCCCTGCAAATAATTAATTAATATATGGCCTCATGGGATGGGGTCCTTGGTGCCCATTTGGCCTTGGGTATGGAGGCTTTGAGACTCCATCCCCTAGTACAAAAGTATTTGGCTCCGCGGATGGGGTCCTCAGTACCTCTACTGGCTTGGGGAGGAGAGCCACGCCCACCCCTCCTCTAATAATATATTTTTGGGCCCCAGGAGATAAGGTCCAGGGGCCAATATTGGCTTGGGAAGGGGTGTTTGCGCAACCCCTCTCCTGGCAGGAAGATGGCTGCCTGTGGGGGGTTTGGATGCAGGGCCTGGCTGCAGGCTTTAGGTCGTGCGTTGTGTGAGGATGGCTACTCATAGGTGGTTGGGCACAGGGCCTGACTGCAGGCCAAAGGATCCGTTTGGTCTTGCATGCCTGTGAGCGCTTGGCTGTGGCCAGGCCCTTAGGCCAAACCCCCGCTATGTGCTGCAGGGTGTTGACTTTACATATGGTAATAAAATATTACTTTAAAAAAACAAACTAGAAATTCACTGAAAAAACAAAGGTTAAAGTAACGTTCTAGTTAGGTAAAAAGTTCAGTGACAGACTAAGGTTTTGAACTCAAAAAAACACTGCAATTCACCAGTTATAATAATAGCTATCTCAAGTAACCATAACTCATGCCGCAACTTAACTATAGCTCACGGCCTCGGCAAGCACTGCTAATTACTCCACATATTACATCGCTCATGATATCTTCTACATCATTGATAACATCACTGCAACATGTGCAATAAAATTAATGATGAGAAAACTGTGCATGGTGGGGCCGCGAGTTATAGTTACCTTAGTTATTGGGTGTTACCGTACATCCACCCATGGATTTTGATGCAAACCCATATCTACAAAGACTTTTAGACATGGATTTTTGCCAAAATGGTGCACCTGCCCTAGGATGGTGTAATGAGTAGAAATATCTTGGGGGCATATTATCAAGGGCTGGCGATATAATTATCGCCGCTTTAGCGTCCGTTTTTGGGCGAAAAGCGGCGATAATTATATCGCAATATCATCAAGGACACGCTAGCGCGTGTTTCCTTGATGTAGAGCTCGTTTTCACAGCCTCGCCTTGCATCGCTAATGAGATGCAAAGAAGGCGTGGCTGTGAAAACAACACATGTTAATATCGCGAAGGCAGCTTCGCGATATTAACAAGGAGGTGCAGCGATAAAAAATCGCGCTACCTCAGCTTTAACTCAGGAATTTAACGTCTGTTAAATTCCTAACTTAAGCATACTTTTCATGGGAGATGGATTCTGCTGATACGACCACAGGGTCGTATCAGCAGAAGTCGCTGCTTGTAGGGATCATCGCTGGAAAACCAGCGATGTTCCCTGCAAAACGGCGATTTCCCCGCTATCGCTGGAATTCTTATTGCCGTGGAGTAACGCGTTGTTAATAACGCGCTACCAGGGCGATAAATTCCAGAGATAGACGGCGATAATTATCCTAGCGCTAAGCGCGCTTTGCGATAATTATCGCCGTCCCTTGCTGATATGCCCCTTGATTTCTCCCTGTTATTTCCTCTTTGCATGTGTGCTGGAGTCTGCAGCATACATACACAGAGGATATAACCTCAGAGGATAGTTTTTGTGCTGGAAGGTACACCCTTACAGTAAATGCATTGTATCTTTATTAACACAAAGTACAAAAGCACATGGAGAGCAGAACTGTGCCATTTCTTTAAGGATATTAGGCAGTTCTGCTCAACAGGTGGCAAAATGCAGTGCAGCATATTTGAATTCTGCTGAGTGCCACTTGTTAGTAAATCTGGCTTTGTGTATTTGGAGCAAATATATTTTTAAAGATACAAAGGTTTTTGCTTAAAGCATGTGTCTAATCCATACCAGATACAGTTATCATTCATGAACATATACTGTTGTGGTTTGCTATATATTTGAGATGTTTTTTGGCAAAGTGGTGAGGATTGGAACTGGCTGTGAAATGATGATTTCTGAAACCTGCTTTCTATCATTTACAAAACATCATACATAGGTAACTTTACACCAAAAACTGAATTTAAAATCACTTCTTGTAGCCTAATATTTCAGTAGGTCATCCAAGTGGTCTAAAACCTAGCACTAAAAAATACTCATTTTGTAATTTTAACAAAGTTTACCTCCCTGCTAAACATAATAAACTTGTAGAAAACTGGTATTTAAAAAATGGTATGCATACATAAACGACTTTTTCTTTAATTGTCTTTTGCACTTCCAAAACAAAATTGCATTCCTATTCATGCTGTCCCTTCCCATGAACATTATTTTGTTTTCTGGACACACAAATTATATTAAGTCTTAGGTCCTCTTATGTGCGCATTATGTACAAACAATTTGGAAAGACCCCAAATTAGTCCTGGGCGTAGTAGCACTTCACGTAGCTACGTGAAGTATATTTTGAACTACACGTAGCTATGCAAATTGCGTAGTGCGTAGCTGTGTGCTTGACTGCACTGTACTGTACAATAATTGCAAAAGGCATCTTGCACAGTGCAAGTTAAAATAAATATCTCTGTCTTTATATACTAAAATGCATATAGCATTTCACAAAAGTGAAATTGATAAAATAACAAGCAGTGAGAGAGGTGATGATTTTGGTATCCTCCTAACCTAGGGAGAGAACCAGCAGATGCCTTGAAAACAAAAAGCACATCTTTGAACGATTCAGTGGTGGTCCCATCTCTTAGGACACTCAGCCAGTTATTGGCAAATACAATCCCAACCAAGTGTCTTGCAAAGCATTATGGGACGAGATTAGCAGTGGGCAGTGAATATTATAGTATCCAATATCAAAATAATTCTACAAAGAGCTGCAGTCCCACTAGTCGCTACTAGATGTCCTCACGAGTCAAATGCAAAAGCTTCATGAAAGGGTTTCAATGCTTTTGCATTTGACTCGTGAGGGACATCTAGTAACGACTAGTTGAACTGCAGCTCTTTGTAGAATTATTTTGATATTGGACACTATAATATTCACTGCTAATCTCGTCCCATAATGCTTTGCAGGGCCTTTGGTTGGGATTGTATTTTTGCCCATAACTGTGCTTGGGGTGGTCCTAGGAGGAAGGGACCACCACTGAATCGTTCACATGATATGCTTTTTGTGTTCAAGGCATCTGCTTGGTCCTCCCCTAGGTTAGGGGGACCCAAAATCATCACCTCTCTCATTGCTTGATATTTTCATTGTCAAAGTTCACTTTTGTGAATTTGTTATATGCTTTTTAGCATAGAAAATTGCTTTAACAAAGCATTTGTATGTGTTTAATATACTGCTGCTATGCTACGTTGATTAGCAGAGTTTTTTACTCTGCTACGTGCAATTTGCGTAGTGCGTAGTAACACAAACTTTGCATGTTCCGTGAGCGTAGCAAAGTATTATGCCCAGGACTACCCCAAATATCTATACTTTGTGAGCGTTCACAAACTGTGTACAAATTTTCCACAAATTCTCCTCCTTTACACCTTTCATTGATACACAACTTAGAACTCTCTTGTCTCATGCTTAGTTGCATCCTAAACATGTTCCACTTGCATGTTCCTGACTTTGAAAAACAGATGTAAGTTACATGTGGATAATATTTGACTTGCTCTTTAGGTAAGACAAAAACTATGTCATAAAGATGGTTTGTGAATTCAGTCCTCATGGCTCCATTCATAAAGTTATTTGTGAGTACAAGCAATTAAATTAATCACTCCCCCAATAGACAATATTACCCCATGATGGCAAGATAAAATGCATGGGTAAATCTCCTACATAGAAGAGAGTGGCCGTGTGTACATATTCCCGAGAAACTCTAGTAACAGCCAAAAACACTCTACTTTGTGGATAGTTACACACTTTTTATTTGAATCAAATCCCGGGCTGTAAATTTTCAAGAATTTTCTAATGTCAAGGGTAGGATTAAATCCCAATGGGAGTTGGACTATGGAAGGACGCTGCTAAACGTGGTGGGGGTGTGGTGGAGCGGGGTTTTCGATGGCAAATTGTATTTTTTCTGTGGGGGGGAAAAGTTTTGGAAATTTTTGAACACCATTGACAATCTGCACTTCAGTGTCAACCCTTAAATGATTTAATAAAACTGCACCCATAGTTCAACATCATCGTGTGGGTGTAGATTTACAGCTTTCAGAAATTCACACAATTTTCAGAATTATGCCAGCCCATGAGTACTCCTGGAAAACCTTAATAAATTCCTATTGTTGAGTCATTTCTCCGAGTGCTATTATACATGTTATACAGCAATTTATTCTACCTTGTCAAGAGTTTCTTTTTCCATGGTGGGAAAAATGAGTTTAGGCATACCTTTTGTACTCTCACAATAAATATTTGCAGACAATATCTCCAACTCTTGCATGGCTGTCAGATAAGCTTGGTATCCATGTGAATCTTCTTTAGATGATTGCTTCTCTGTGGCCTCCATTGTTGTTACATTCAGGACTCTGAATTCCCAATTTCAAATGATCAAAGAAGAATTTTGGAAGCTCCCCCCAGCTTATCTCTCTTTACCAATTGTTGATGAGCTGAGATTTATTTCCAGAGACATTTCTAATATGTTGTGGATTGAAGGGGCTATCATTAGAGCTCTTCGGCTCACTGACAGAAATCAGAAACATAAATAGCATGTGGACAGAATATCCTGTAAAAAAAATCAAGGGCCAAAATATCGAGAAGATAAGGGCAAATAGGTAAGTATAGATTTACTATTCTTAACTCACATATACATACCTTGAACACATATATATTGTCAAGGTACATATTTGTAGAGTTATATATAGTAAAACTTTGCTTACCTATAGAAACTTACATTGACAATATGTTTTTCCTCAATATTCTTGACACAATATTTTGTCCCATGATATTTCTGTTTCCAATATTCTGTGTAAACAGTCCCTCTTCTCATAGGAATCTAGTGCCATCCTTCACTAAGGTTAACCTAATATATCCCAAACAAGGTACTATTTTATATAAAGACAGCTACCTTAGAGAGCAGCCAGAATCATCCACTGAGGAGTAATCCAGCTGAATAAATTCAGGATGAGTTGTGCTAGAAAATGTGAAGAACAAAATCACTCATCTGTGCTTTTTTCCTTGTCAAAACATTTAAAGATATGGAAATTGAACAAAGCTGACAATGCCCTCCTCAACCTTTGCAAAGACTACAAATCATAAGTAAATTCTAAGAAAGAAGCAGCTCATTACCCAATTTTTCTAAAGAACTTAGACAAATCTCAAGAAACAAAATATATTAATTTAGATGGTAGGAATGGGAAGGTTCTGTTTCTCACAGCACTCACTTAAATGTTTCAGAGGAGCTTAAAGAGATCAAGCTAATTGTATACCTGCATAATAATGTTAGAAGAACTCAAGTTGACTCAACTGAGTATCATAATAACATTCCTTTCTGGGGAACTAACAGCAAAACACCATCTAAAATGCTAAATAAAATATTCAGGGTCAATTGTATTGAGGCATTCTTGCTGGCAAAGATTGGTGATCGGAATGAAGAGATATCTTCTAATGTACCCCTGCAGTATTTATCACAACAACATCTACATGCCCCCCCTCACAGCCATCGTACAACAACACAGCCTCAACATCTTATCCTACACCGACGCCGACTCATCCCAGCTCATCCTCTCCCTCACCAAAGACCCCACCACCGTCAAACTCAACTTCCAGAAAGGAATGCAAGACGTTGCCGCCTGGATGACCAACAGCTGCCTGAAGCTCAACGCCGAGAAGACAGAAGTCCTCATCCTTGGAGCAACCCCCTCAGCTTGGGACAGCACCTGGTGGCCGAACGCCCTCGGAAGCCCACCTACCTTTCAGACCACGCCAAAAAACCTTGGCATCATACTTGACTCATCACTCACCATGAACCTGCAGGGCAACACCGTCATATCCAGCTGCTTCAACATCCTCCGCAAGAACTTCAAATGGATCCCCCAAGAGTCAAGGAAGACAGTCACCCACGCACTCATCACCAGCAGACTGGACTATGGGAACGCGCTCTACGCCGGCATCAACAAGTCCCTACTCCGCAAACTCCAGACAATACAGAACACCGCCGCCAGACTGAGCCTCGGCATCCCCGGCGTGAACATATCAGCCAACACCTACGAAGTCTCCATTGGCTCCCCTTGGAGAAAAGAGTCACCTTCAAAATCCTCACTCACGCCTAAAAATGCCTACACAACAACGGACCCAAATACCTCAATGACAGAATCAACTTCCACGTACCCAAAAGGAACCTCCGATCTTCCAACCTCGCTCTGGCCGAAACCCCGCGCATCCACAGAGCCAGAGCAGGCGGGAGATCCTTCTCTCACATTGCAGCCAAAACCTGGATCGAACTACCGGCAGACATCAGACGCACCCCCTCCCTGAACACCTTCAGAAAGGCCCTCAAGACCTGGCTCTTCGGCTAACAGATCTGCGGACCCCCCTCAGCGCCTTGAGACCCTCACGGGTGAGTAGCACGCTTGCAATTCCCCTGATTGATTGATTGATTGATCCACTGCACGAGTGAGTCATTGCAATAGGTGGCATAGTAGGTAATGGTGAGCAGTGCACTGAGTGATCATATATGCCAAATATAAATAATTCATTTCTTAACCCTCTGGCTAATGTTTTTTCCTAGAACCTCAAAGCCTTATGGATATTCTAAATCCCTTGAGCCACTTATAACTATATTTTACTCCAGAATATTCTTTAAGGGACAATCATGATATCCTAAAGAGGGGCAGTCTTGTCTGACTTATTTAAGTGAAGCCCGCTCTGTACTATCAGCCCGTAAAGATTTGCATAATTCCAACAAACAGAATCTCAATAAAATGTTGATGCTGAGAAGGTAACTGTCAGAAACACTAAGGGGCATATTCACAAGGACTTATCGTTGAGTTATCGGCACTTTAGCGCATCAAGAGAGGAGATAGATTTATTGCCCCATTCACAAGCGGGTGCAAACTGCAGACATCGCCAGTATTCCTGCGATAACTGCCGCAAACTTTATCTCCACAGGTGACACCACCAACTAACCCTAATGAGATGCAGAGTAGGCATTCCCGTGCAAAAACTCACGAAAACACCACTACACCACTTTTACAACGAACTGCCAGATCTTCGATGCGAACCAAAAACAGGCGATAAGCAGCGGTAGCAGCAGGGATTTAACACCTGCCTTTTGCTGGTGTTAAGCAGGACGACTACCTGCAGTATGAAAGGGAGCCCAGCCCAGAGCCACATCTGAAGACCCACAGATGCCATGGAGCCAATGATCATGCAGCTCGGAGACCCATGAGGGCCACAACACTCACCGCCACCACCCCCCGGGCCCGCCCCCACCCCCAGGACCCGCCCCGCCCCCCCCGGACCACCACAGAGGCAGCGTAGACAAAGACAGAGGACCCACCGTAAACGCACTAGCCGCACAGACCTAACGCCAGAGGAGGGCATTGCCCACAAAAGGCTCAAAAGGACAACCATCCTCCGCATCCTGAACCACATCGCCCACAGGCTGACAGTACCAACACAGCGGACAACCAACATCCCTCCGCAGACAAAGCTGCTGGCTGTGCTGCACATGTTGGCCTCTGGTACCTTTCAACCCACAACTGCCAGAGTCGGAGGAGTCTCACAGCCAGCCCTATCCAAGTTCATCACACCTGTCCTGGATGCCATCATCAGCCTGGTACCCCAGCACCTCCGCTCCACCCACACTGCGCCGGAGCAGCTGGAGACCAAGCAAGGCTTCTACGCCATAGCTGGATTCCCTCACGTGTTGGGGGCAATCGACTGCACACATGTACTCCTCGTGCCCCCTACCGACACTGCACACAACTACCGCAACAGAAAGCACATGCATTCCATCAATGTGCAGGCAATAGTGGACCACCGGGGACTCCTCACCAATGCTGTGGCCAACTACCCAGGCAGTGTGCATGATTCATACATCTTCCGACAGTCCATCATCAACCAGCGCTTCCAGGATGGCACCTATGGAAATGCATTGCTCGTTGGTAAGTACCAAATCAACACACGACACACCTCCACTCCACAGTCATGCAACTCATGACACTGGCAATGGGCACGCAGCAAAACTACATGCAAAATGCCACACAACATGCCAACCGACCAGACACGACAACACTACTCCATTGGGACCTGGGCTTACCATGTACACAACCCAGCCACGGCATGGCACCACAGCCACACAATAGCAGACTGTGAGGAGAGGCTTGGAGCAGGCATGTGCGAGAGAGGCAAGTGACTAATGAATGAGAACCTACCCAATGCCAAGTGTGGCATGACTGTGCCGGACAGACTTCAGTGTGCAAACCACGGAAATGGTCATGTGGACATCAACTGCTGGTGCATGGAGTGTAGTGGCCATTGGACGCTACCATGTCACCACAGGCTGTGGGGCAGAACGCGGAAATGTCACTCGTTACGTCCCCCCCTGTAGGCGCAGGCGGAGTGGGTTGGCCCTGCGTACGCCAGACCTGCGTAGGGGTGTGAATAAAAACCCCGTCGCACTGGGCGTGGTTCTCTTTCGGAATGGCCAAAGTGTCTGTCAGGGCGGCGCCTCTCAGCCCGCCACAAGGCCGACACGGTGTGCGGCGGGGCCTGCGACCCCATGCGCCTGCTGCACCCCAGGCCACTGGTCCCCAGACCCGTCTCGCCTGCCCCAGCACACCAAGGAGGCTCCGCTCACCTGACGACACCAGCGTGTGTCAAAGAGGGCCCACTACGTGCCGGTGCAAGCTCCAAGCCCCAGTCCCGCGACCTTTGCAGCCTCCGCAGACCATCGCTGGCCTCCACGACGCTGGCCCACAGTACTCCTTTCTCGTTGACATACCCCACCGGCGTACTCTTCGGCCCAGTTGTTGGCACATGTTGTACTGAGTCATGAGTTAAGAATGGCAGTGACCAAATGTTAATTGCCGCGTTTATATCATTGAACTCCCTTCGAACAGTGTCCCAAACTCTGCATCGCAAGCACACGACACGTGTCTGTGGGCCCGTGCTGACCGCTGCCCCCGGCCTACACTGCGGTCCAGTAGGTTCCACATCCAGCACTTAGTCGTTATTCATGAATGGCAGAGTTCATACCAGTGAACGCACGGAGAGGAGTAAGAGGAAGATGCGGTTCAGTCCGGATGAAAGCCGGATCCTCATTACGGAGGTGACTGAACACTAGCAACAACTGACCTGGTGCCACTAACCCTGTTCAACGCAAGCCGGCGACACATGGTGCCACTAACCCTGTTCAACGCAAGCCGGCGACACGTGGTGCCACTGAACCTGAACTACGCAGGCCGGTGGGACCATCCAACGTAAGCCGGCGACACTTGGATGAGGTCCCCTGCTGACCGCTGCCTCAGGCCTACACTGCGGTCCAGTAGGTCCCACATGTGGAACTGTGTCTTGAGTAATTTATGGAGGAGTTCACACCATTGGACATGCCTCATCGCAGGCGCCATCCCCTATCAGCACTGGTGCCACTAACTCTGTGCGCAATGAGTCATGGGCACTCTCTGGTTGAACTTTGGTGGCATCTGAGTCCCTGGCCTGGGGGTTGTCTGCATCATCATCTGGCTGGGACGGACTTGGTGTTCGACATGTGTCTGTTCCATTCATCTCCACCATAGTGACTGCTTCAGCGTGGTTCTGCCCTCTGCATCATGCCCTGGGGTACACCTTCCACTGTCCACCGAGACACTCCGCGACAACCCCCTTTGACATCTAAGAGAACCTGCTCTGCTCTCGTGACCCTGCCCCAGTGCACCGCAAGTCAGCGTACCGTGGCGGTAGGCCTGTGCCGGATGCTGTGCATCCGGGGCCACTAACTCTGTGCAGCTCAAGTCATGGAGCCTTTATGGTTGAATGGTTGTGGCTTTTACGATGTACACTGTTGTAGTTTTTTGACTGCACCAAGCACTCCATGACAGCTGGTGTACACACACCCCACACACATCCAACACAGGTGTCACTCGACATGTGAGCCTGCTAATAAAAGTGGCCGGGCGCACGTGCCCGTAGCCATTCACACCATCTAAGCAAGTGTGTCCGTGTGGTCATTATGTCAGAATGATGGGCCCGAGCCCTGCAACATCACAGTGTGCTGTGTTCAGCGGACGATACCATGTCACCTCAGCAGTGGCTAAGACCTTGGACATGTAGCTTCATCTGCCCCCCCTGCATGCACAAGCGGCGTGTGTTGGGCCGGCGTACATTAGGTCAGCGCCGGGGTGTGCTGATTTGGCAGGGGGCTCAGGGCGTGGCTCTGGTCTGGCCTTGAGCAGGAAGTGTGGTAAGCGTGTCTCTGTGTTGGAGTGTTGTCGTCACCAGGGCCACAGTCGTCGATGTTGCAATGTAGCATGCACCCGGAGGGCGGGGCCGCACGTACGGGGAAATGTAGGAGCGCAAGACCGCTCGGGGTCTTGGCTCATAAATGCCAAGTGTTGTGTGCATCAGTCCTGCGGCTCCATGAGTCAGATGCCTAGCCTCAATTGCAGCGCGATCACAGCCAGCCATGGACTGTACACCTGTGTCCGCCCTGTCCAGACCATTGGCCTACACTCACGTGGCCGTACACCCTCAACGGCCAGCATCACGGGGTTGTTGGCATGCTGCTGGACATGGGCAGACAGGCATGACAATGGTGTGCCGTAGGAGTGCACGTGATGCAACCGCGTGGCGCACACAAGTGTAAAGGCTCGGCGGAGGGAGGAGCAACTGTGAGGCAACATAACACACAGTGAGGCCGCTCATGTGCCACGTGCCCGGCATATCATCCATGATTCCCTGGGTCGCAGACATCCCACCCCACCCACGACAGGCCTCTGCACATCTCCTGTATGCAAGCAGATGGTAAACTGACTGTAGGGATGAAAGGGCCTTTTTCTGGACTATCTTGCGGAAGCACATCTGCAGCTCCGAGCTGGTACTTGCATGTTCCCAGCACCCCTTGACAGATACAATAGCCTTTGCTGACGACTCCCACACTACGCACTGCCTGACGTGAGACCAACGTGTACACATCCCACACACAGAAGCCTTTGGTCGTAGTTATCATGCGTGAAATGGCCTTCACACGTACTCCCACCCCATCCCAGGCCTGCACCCATTGCACACAGACACTGCTCATTGATCCGAGCTGTGGCATTTCATCCACAGGACTGGCGCAGGTCAGCACAGTGCCACTTCAAGCAGAGCCACTGACGCAATGGCAGACCATCCCGGACACATGCACAACCCCAGTCACGTGGACCGGTACCGTGCACGTCTGCTGCATGTACTGGGGGCACTGCCATTAGCAGTGCTGCGGATCAGTTACTGGCTTAGCTTCCGCCTTGCCAACGTCACCTGCGTTCAGCCTGTGTTGCATTGTCGCTCGTGCATATTCGAGTGGACCATGGATGTCTGCCTCTCCAACGTAACGGTAGCTGAACTGGATTTCGACGTGTGTGTGCGCGCCCTGTTGGCCCACGACCAGGAGTGTCACCGTGATGCCCTTTTATGGCATGCCTCGATGATTGGCATGCATGCTGGCAACTGGACCTGGGAGATTGCACGACTCGTCATGTGCGGTGACCACATGGAGCCGCTCCCCTACTGGGCTTTAGTGCCAATAGGGGCCAGGGGTTGGAGTCAGCACATCTGTCCGGGACCGCTGATGGGTTACGTCGCCGACATGTTAGATGTGGTGGACAACGATCTCTCATTGGAAATGTTGGCTTACGCTGCTGCACTCGCGTTCATGGACGAGTGACAACGTACCTGCAGCCACAACTGAATGTGACCCATTGCACGTGTCCCGACACCTGGTTGCATGTTGGGGATCTGGTCACATGTCCCAAGATGACAGTGGACATGGCTGCATTGGCTTGGACTCCGGATACATGTGCAGACAACCAACGCGGGTTGGCACTCACTTGTGTGGGTGATGGACTCCCCCGGGGTGGACATGGGCGCTTTCCAACGTTCCTCATTCAGACATGCTGCTGCATTGATCTGCATGTTGTGGCACTTCTCTTGGCCGTACTGACACGCAATTGTTGATGAAGTTTCCGCACCTTCACTTGTCTCCAACTGTGATGAGTGTTCATTTGTATGCCAATGTGTGTGTCACGGCCTATCTGGGTCCCTGCCATACATGCATTGCTACCCCATCAGGGCTGTGGGTTTGTACTTGTGCATTATCATGTCCCTGTTTCGTGCTTTGCCAGATGCGTATGGCCATTTACCGGCCACAAGCGGGTGCACTTGTGTCCTGTGTTCGGTTGTGCAAATGTTGCTGTTTGTACCACATTGTGTTCGATGTTGGGGTGCTCTGCTTCCTATGTGTGTGTGCTGCATTGTGTGTGAGTTGGCCCTTCAGCTCTGATTTGGCTCACCCTTCTCCCTTTCAGGCAGTGTGGTTTTCACTTCTGTGCTTGTTCAGTGGTGTGATATTGCCGACTTGTGTGACTTGTGCTCTTGGTTGGTGTTGTTACTCTTGGGCATGGTTTGTCTGCAGTTGTGCTGTGCTTAATTGTGCATGTGTGCCATTGTGCCCATCTCCCCCTGTCCCCCCAGTCCCTGGTCGTTCCTCTCCCTGTTGCTGTTGTGTCTGTTGATTTTGAGCAGTTTCCGGTCCCCGACTCCTGCCACCATCTCCAGACTGATGTGGTGGACACCATTTCCTCCATGTTATCCAGCTCCTGGTGTGGCGCTGGACTCCCACCTCCGGTGTGCATTGCTGCCTTCTGGTTGTTGGCGTATTTCTGCTTGTTTTAGCGTTTCGCATCATTCCAGCTGTTCTGGTTGTCTTCCATTGTCCTCCTCCGCACTCCGGCTGCATTCACCTTGTCCACGATGGACTGCCATGTACAATGTTTTGTTGCCAATGGTGCTTGTGTAGTTGTGTACTGGCTCCGACTGGCTCCATTGTGCTTCGCTGTTGTTTTCTGTTTGGTTTGTCTTTCTTTGTCCTGCTTTTGTTGTGCTTATTCCCGCCTGCCGTGTGTGTATCGTGGGCCTGGCGCTGCTTATCGCTGCTTTCCTCATCGCGAATGGGCTCATCGCACGTTTTTTTGCATTGGGGTTTCTGTTTTTATCTCCGTCGCGGTGGTTGTATCGCGGACATTGGCCGCGTTTTCCAGGAAACTATTGCATGGTACCGCTGTGTTGTGAATTCCACGTTAACACAGGGTTATTTTCCCGCAATAGACTGCGATGTGTAAAGTTGCGTTAACCTTTTTTGGAGATGTTTAGCACACGTTCTTGTGAATATACCCCCAATTCGGTTAACTGAATCTGGAGTCTACAAGGGATTTTTTACTCTTGGGCATCAAGATCACCATGGTCCCTCTAGATCATTACCCCTCAGCTCTCTGGGTCCAGATGAATTCAGATAGTTTTCAATTAGAGAATTGCCTTGTCCTCTACTAAAGCATAAAGACTCAAAGGCACCCGAGAGGTAACAATAACCATGAATAAACCAGGCGAGAATTTTTTAATCAATTGAACAACAACAATTGGTAGATGGATGGAAGGAAATATTCTTTATTTTAGATATGGGAAATTATAGAAGGCATAATAACATGGAAATGGACTGGTGTTTGTTTAGAGGTGTGCTAAAGATAAACAGGCAGCCCCTATACTGAACATATTCACACTGATCAAATATACCTCCCAAACATATATATGATCTCAACATTTATCAGAATTAAAAATGGAAATGTATACTGAAGCACAGGAAATATATTCATAGTAAAGGTTCATATTCACTTTCTAAGGAATTTAAAAAATGAGACAATTTAAAATCTTAGCATATTGAAGTACAGGAAGTGATGTGGTACAATTTTTTGTCTTTGATTAGCAGGAGGTTTTAATTTAAATGTGGCCTCTAATTTCTTTAATGGGGACATTTTTGCTTGCAAAAACTGGATTTTGGCCATCTCATTGAGTTTGATTCCTTCTCCAACTCAGAATAAGGACAAGAAAGACACCACATTGCTACCTTTCATTAATTTTTAAAAAATAAATACATGCTTTAGGAAATGCTGAACTATGCACTATGATGAGCTGACTTTAAAAGTGTATTTCTTATTTTCATATGCTACATGTTCTCATTGTATTTAGTTAGTTTTCTAGCTGCCACATATTCACAATGCTGAATGCTGAATAGTGTATGAAAGCAATAATGCTTACATGAATACATGAATCTCATGAAATGTTTTTGCCTTTATAATAGTTCATTGTTAAACAGTAAAATACTGAATAGCTAATAGTTTAGACTGCAGGGTTCTCATGGGAACTCAGAGTGGAGCTAACACACATGAATGTTTAGCAACTAAGTTGACACTTGTAGATATCACCTTGCCGACTTTGTATGTTTAACGTGGGAATAAAGGAAGAAGCAGAAGACCATCAGATGATCTTTCTTTAATGGCTCAAGATGACCTAGTACCAGCATGGATTGTTACATATGTTTTTGTGTTTTATAATATACATTTTTTAAGGCAGTGCAATTCAGTCCGGATCAGGCCATTCTTTAGCAACCATCCCTTTCTCTCTCAGCACTTCTTACCCAATTCGTTTTGAGCTACTGCTGACGGTGATTTCTATCACCTACTACTTTGTGAGTGTCCATTTCTTTGATGGTTCTGGCTACTGCTGTAACTATTTTCTTAGCTTAACTTTGAACAGTTGTTACTGTGACTGTTTGCTGATGCTTATTTGAGAGAAGAGACTCAGACCAGTTTCTGGAACTACTCTTCATGAGGAGTTCGGCTTCAATCTGATTCTATTTCAATGCTCCTTTAAATCTTGCTCTTTTTCAAAAGGACTCTATATGGGTTCTGGTAGGTTAGAATTTGCTTAGAGTAAAATAGTGATTAATTTCCTTTATTGAACACACTGTCATTTTCTTGATTGACTTTAACCCTTATTTTCTTGATATTTCTTTAAACGGATTTATCTGATTTATTAATTTGAATAAAGAGATCAAACTAATATACAAAACTCTTATCAATAAATAAAGGTTTTTGAACTGATCAAAACTCACATCATTGACTAAACTAAATGACTAAGTCGATGATGTGTATTGAAATGATTTCGACTGTTGCTCCATTCTAAAATGGTGGGAAAGATCCATTGCAGGGAAGAAGAATTTGGTACAGAGGTGGAGACCCTATTGTAAGTCACGGCTTAAACTGATTAAATTAAAGAAAATGTTTTCATGCAAGCAGTTTCTGGTAGCAGAGACATGGTTCACACCTCGAATAGAGCTATAAAATAATTTTCTAGTTAGAATAAAACTCCTGATTCCCAAATCCAGTGTCCAGAACTTGAAGATCTGCACAGTCTCGTCAGGGGTATTAGAAGGCTGTACTAGAAGGCGGTTTTGGTTTGAATAAGTATTATTAGGGTGATGTGTTGTTTATGGTAGTTGTGTTTGGTTTAGACAGTGGTGTTATGAGAATGAATGGATGAATGAATTAATCAAAAGAAGTATTAAGAAGCTGTTGAACAAAAGAGGTTAAAGAATTCAGATTTGCTGTAGTTGAAAGACCCCAGGATATACATAAAATGTAATAGAAGACTTGTCTGCAGTATAAGGTGTAGTGTGAGAGGTTCCATCACCTATACCATTGACATAGGGGAATTAAGCATTGTTGTGATTAATTAACATTGATCGGTGTTGGTGGAACCTAATTTCACAAATGGGTAAAGCTGCATCGATTTGGATGATTTCACTTGTTGCTATGGAAAATGCTCTTGAGTGATTGTGATACTGTTATTTCTTTAGTAGAGCAAACAAGAAGGAGTTTTAGTTGAAGTTGTGTGAATACAAGGGAAATTGTAAAGGAGTGAACTGCTGCAAGGAGTGAGATCATACGTTATATTGTTTTGCGCTGAGAGTGGCCGGTTGGTGTGCTGTTACGCTGGAATTGGTAGTTGACATCAGGGTGTCATGCTGGGATTAGATTACAAGAAAGTGAATAACGTATTTGAATTTGACAACATAAATTGGAAACCTAGTATTATTAGTTGGATTGGTGTATTGAAATTTGATTATGTCTTAGTCTCTAATAGATATTCAAGTAGACTAAGCAATTTTAAAACACATAATGTTGCTTTTAGTGACCACTTTCCTATTGCTATTACCATAGAATTACTGACTAACTTGTTAAATGTAACAAGGATTAATAAACATCTTGTACATTACATTGTTATTGACAAACAAAATGGATATACCATTAAATGGTCTGGATTGGACCCCTTAATGTTCACCAAGACACTCTTAACGCAGTGCAAAGTTGACTTCGCAGTTTGTCTAGATGAGACCGCTGCCGATTATGCTATTTGTAATTCTTTTCTTAGCATTACATCAGCAATTAGGAATAACCTTATGGTCGAACGCAAAAAAAAACCTTCTGCCAAGTCGGGATGGTTTGATATCAACTGTTCCACAGCTCACGCAGCACTGAAAAAAGCCCTACAAAAATCTGGTAGAGACCAAATTGAGATCAAGCTGGCCAGAAAGGTGTATAAAACCTCTCTTAAAGTCCACAAGGAGGCCATTAGAAATGAGGCATGGCGGGCTCTCCAAACAGCAGCTGAATTAAAAGACAATACAGGCTTCTGGCAAGCAGTAAATACCCCGTTCTTGGCTTCTAAAAATATTCCCTCTATCGAGATAAGTATCAGTGAAGACTAAGGGTGGGCGTAGTTCGCGAAGTAGCGCTACGCGAAGCTACGCAAAGTGCAGTTCGCACTACGCGAGCTACGCGTAGCACTACACGAACTGCGTAGAGCGCTGTTCGCAATGATTGCACAGTGCCGGATGCTTGTCCGCACTGTGCAATCATTGAAAACGGCATCTTGCACAGTGCGAGCTGTCTTTACTGCCGCCGAGTAGATTTTTACTCGAGCGGCAGCTTCTCAACGCGGACTGGTAGTTTCTCATCGCGAGCGGTCGCGAGCATACGCGACCACTCGCAATGAGAAACCTGACCTCCCCGCGTTGAGAATCTTGCCGGGAGGTTTATTTTCCACGCTCGCGATCGGCAACTTGATGTTGCTGATCGCGAACGAGGAAAAGTCTCGCCGGGATAGTCATTTATGCTTGCTCGCGGTCGCCAACTTGACGTTGAGGACCGCGAGCAAGCAAAAATGACCGCTGCACTCACGCTTACGCTACGCGTGTTTGCACTGTGCTACGTGCAACTCGCGTTGTGCAAGTAGCGCAAACTTCGCAAACTACGCGAGCGTAGCGTAGTGCTTTGCCCAGGGTTAGTGAAGACCAATAGGTGACACATTTTTCTAAATTATACTCCTGCAATACCAGTGATATTAGTCACTACGACCTGGGAACTCAGTCCGCGAACTTCATCCCCATTGACATGTGCTTCACGGTAGAGGAAGTTATAGATGTCATAAATGCAAGTAAAGGAAGAAAAGCTCCCGGGCCTGATAGTGTTCCCATGGATTTATATGAATCTAATCCTCTTCTATGGGGTACACTCTTAACATCTGTCTTAAAAGCCTGCTGTAAGCAGGGTTTTATTCCCACATGGTCCGAATCAATTCTTGTACCCATCTTCAAAAAGGGCGACCATAATGATCCGGCATGTGACAGACCCATTTCACTTCTGGATGCCTTTGTGAAAGTGGCTGTCCGCATCATTTTAAATAGATTACAGACGTGGGCCGAGGAGATGGGTATTGTAGGAAGGTGGAATCTGACTATATGGTTGCCCCCACTTTTTTTATGGTGTTTTGCTGGTTTATGACTTAGTTGGACTGGGATCCTGCTATTCAGGGCCCCAGTCTATCTGCTTTCTCTTAGGCACATCTCTGATTGGGATCTGGAGTGCCCTTATAAGTCCCTAGTATATGGTATACTATGTACCAAGGGCATAGGTACCTCAGAGGCCTGCCAGGGGCTGCAGCATGTATTATGCCACCCCTGGAAGGCCATCCAAACTGACACCACAGGTCTGCTACTGCAGCCTGGGTAAGGTGGTGCATGAACCCCTTACTGTGATATAGGTTACCTATATCACGAAATACATACACACCTAGAAACCTATAAGTCACTCCTAAGGCAGGCCTTATCAATCCTAAAGGCAGAGTGCATGGTTCCTATGTGAGAGGGTGCCCCTGCATGAGCAGGGCCCCTCTGCAGCGTTCGGAGACCATCTCTGATGCTGTTTGTAGTGCAGCCTGACCATATACTCTTAAGCGCATTATATCCTCGCGGTAAAATGCTAACTTTGGAATGGCTGCACCTAAACATGTCGTGTTTGGTGTCAAACATCTTGGAATACTACCCCCCGCCAATCCTGGTGGCGGGGGTAGCATTCCACCCTTCTAGAGGGAAAGACATGTTAACTCTGGCTTACCCGGTAACTTCTTTCTGAAGCCCTGGCATCACAAAATGGATGCTGCTGCCACAGACACAAGTCTGGCCTCCTGCTGCTGGACGAAACTCCGGCAGGGGAGGCCTGGACAATAGGTTTCCTGTTGCAGGGAGGTGTGACCACCTCCCCAGACAGGATAATGTGTATTGGGGCTGGGTGGGTGCACTCTTAGAGTGCTTTGAAGTCCTGCACTGGGGGAGCAAAAGGCTCCTCTGTGCATATGCCAGTTCAAACCAGCTCAGGGGCTACCTGCCCCTGCTCTGGCACGAAACTGGACAAAGGGAAGTGGGTGTAGCCACCCCTCCCTTGACCCTCCCATAGGTGGGGTCATAGAGTTAGTCCCTCCCTGTTTTACTAGTTAAAATGGGGAACCCTTGCCACAGCAAGATTAGATATCCCTGGACTAAACTTTGAAACTGAATCCTGGACCTTCGACGCTCTACATCACGATTAGAGGACTGAAGAATCTCCCTTGGGGTCAAGGAGTGACTCCCCTGCTTGGCAGGCACCAAAAACGATAATGACGGTCGCAAACTATGCCGCTCCCGCCGGAGTCCGAAGTCCCTGCAGCCCAAGAAGTGGATTACCTGACTTCTCCAAGGCCATCGTGAGTCCCCAGCGAAGCTGAGGCAAGTGGACCCCACGAGTGACGAGGAACCGCGACCCCTGGGTACCGTGCACTATTATCGAGTGCAACCCCTTCACAACGTTCTACGAACCTGTGCTTTGGACCACGTGTGGTCCCAACCTCCATCAGGAATCCCTCCGAAGATCAGAGGCCTACACCGTCCTGAGTGACCGTGGGCCCCTGTTGAGTGATTCCGCCCGAGGTGTCTTCGCGATCCCTTGCCAGCCGGCTCGTGGGTTCCCAGAAGACTTTCTAAAGAAACCAAAGGGCTCCTCTGGTTGCTCCAGGCCTGCCCTGACTTACCCTCGCTGGGTGAGTTCTCCAGACCTTGCTGGTCTGCACCATCGACGATCTTCAGCTACATCGAGACTTGCCGTTGCCAAGGCTTGTTGGGTCCAATCCGGTCGCCGACACTGCAGCACTCGACAGACATCGTGTACCAGCCCGAATCCTGCTCCTGGTCACCAACAACGCCTCCTGGACCTCGTGGCTGCAGAAACGAGATGACCGTCAACGCACCTGAAGCACTCAACATCGGTGGGCATCTGTCCATCGCCTTCCTGGTCACTGGCTAGTGACCCAGACTCTGTCCCCTCTGCTTTCAGGTTCTTCAGAACTCCGATCCACTCTTGGATCCACCCGGACACTTTTCTCCTGGTCGCCAGCAGCACTTTGCAGCAGATCGCCATAAGAAACGACGACGAAACCCGACCCCGAAAGGCACCTATGCACCCGGTTTCCCTGGGTGAGGTAACACGAGTACTCCGGTGCTCCCGTGGGTAGAGACTCTTCAAAGTCCTAGATCTCAAAGGGTTTTGTCCTAGTCCTCTTTTAAGTGTCCCTTTCCTCTATTTTCCCGATCCCGACTTTCTCCATAGAAGTTAACGGCGTATCGCGGTTGTGTATTTACACTGCACGCGTCTCCCGTGGGTCCCCTGTGTCACTACCTTGGGTGGTTCCTTGTGGTCCAAGCACTTCTAGAGGCTCTAGGCCTAGTGTCTAGTTCAGTCGTGGTTCGCATACCACTTTATTGGTATATGGTTTGGTACGCCCCTAGGGCCCAAACGTGTATTTGTGCTATTACTGTGATTTAAGATCTTATAACCTATGTATTTCGAACTCTAGCCTCATAAAGAGACTAGAGGGGTGTGTTTAGTAATAAATACATATATTTTGAATATATACCTGGTGTGGTGCTCTTTCATTTGGTCACTCAAGAGATTATAGACTGGTAAAACAAGCTGCTTTACATTCCTTCAAGACTTAGCCTGAAGGCTGCTCTCCACAGCTACCACTAGGATAGCTTTCAATAAGGTTGTCTTTAACCTACCTACCATAAGAGTCGATTTGGACTGGTGCAAGGTGCCCACTATAATTAGTGGACAGCATATGCCAGGCCAACTTCTCACATTGGTGTGCAGCGTGTGGGATTCCAGCTTGCTATTGTTTTACCAGATAATCTCAATTGAATTGATCAACTGAAAACCACTAAAGGTACCTAAGGTACATATAATTTAAGCTTAGAATATCAGTAAGTTCTACTGAACTTAGAGTTGTGTGTTAAGGGATAGCACAACCCTTTCTACAACTCAAGAGAGTTTAGTAGGCCACACTAGAGTAGGTAGTGCATACACCACACCACACTAGTAATGTCTTTAAAAGCAGGATCCAAAGATGCCCTGCAGGAAGCCATTGAGCTTCCCCCTCCAAGTATGACACACTCCCATTCTTGGAACTGAGAGCTTTGTGTAACGTGAGGAAATTAAGGACAGGCCAAAGTCCCACCACCCAACACCTCCAGGAGTTGTTGGTGGCTTATGATCTTAGTAAGTCCTCAGAGACTGAAGGGGTAGGAGCAGAGGGTGGGCCAGCAGATGAGGAAGGGGCCAGGGGTACTACTACCCCCAGCCCCCCTCTGAAACTGACCAGGAGGGTGACAATGACCCTGACCTGGAAAACCCAATCCCTTCTGGGGAAGATGAAGATGAGGATCTAGAGAACCACACCTTTGTCCCCCCAGGAAGGATTATGAGTGTGCTCAGAAAGTCTAGGTCTCCTTCTCAGGAGTCTAACCACTCTGGCACCTCAATAGGGAGCTCTGTTTCTTCTCACAGGAGGGAATCCTCTCATGAGAGAAGAAAGAGACTGGTCCAGTATGAGGAAACTCAACTAGAGATCAGGAAGAAGCAATTGGCTTTAGATAGAGAATCCCTAGATCTCCTTAGAGAGAGAAGAAAGTTGGGACTAGAGTCCCATGGTGGCAGCAATATCCCTAGAGATAGGGACAGGTCTTATGACCATAGAAACCTAAACAAGATTGTCCCTCCCTACCAGAGTGGGGATGACATCCACAAATGGATAACTGCACTGGAGAGGGCCTGTAAAGTTCAGAAGGTCCCCCAGAGGCAGTGGGCAGCAATCTTGTGGCTCTCCTTTGCAGACAAAGGTAGAGACAAGCTCCTCACTGTAAGAGAAGAGGATGCTGACAATTACACAGTCTTGAAGAGTGCTCTGATAGATGGGTTTGGCCTAACCACTGAACAGTATAGGTTGAAGTTCAGAGACACCCAAAAAGCTCAGACTCAAGACTGGGTTGATTTTGTAGATTGTGCTACAAAGGCTCTGGAAGGTTGGATACATGGCAACAAAGTGCATGACTTTTTAGGATTGTACAATTTGATTATGAGGGAGCAGATCCTTAATAATTGTCAAAACCAGCTTTTGCACCAGTATCTGGTGGACTCTGATCTGACCTCTCCCCAAGAATTGGGAAAGAAGGCAGACAAATGGGTCAGAACCAGAGTAAAAACTAGAAATCAGGGTGGTGACCAGAAGAAAGATTCTACTAAGTCCCAAGAGAAAGGTGGGGATAAATCTAAGGATAAGTCCCCTACAGGGCCCCAAAATTCCTCTTCTGGGGGTGGGTCCCAAACTCCTTCCTCTCCTGAAAAGAAACCATATTGCCATGTCTGTAAAAAGCCTGGGCACTGGAAAACTGATCCCAGTTGCCCCAGGATTGGCAATAAAGAAAATGTTCCTCCCACAACTACTACCACCCCTCCTGGTACTACCAGTAGTAATCCTCCAGTTGGGAGTAGTGCACCCAAAAAGTTGGGTGCTTTTGCAAGAGGAACAGAGGTGGGCCCTAGTTTAGACAGGGACCCCTCAACAGACTCCTCTGACTCTGATGGTGGTATAGGATTTGCCACCTTTACCATGGGTCCCATAGCATTGGGCAGGTACAGACTGGAGCCAATGATTAATGGTCAGAAAGCTGTGGCATTTAGGGACACAGGGGCTAGTGTCACCATGGTGGCAGGGAAACTAGTCCCCCCTCACCAGCTTTTACCTGAGTTTAAATACCAGGTGACCAACATTGATGGTGTCAGAACAGATCACCCCATGGCCATAGTCAATCTCAGCTGGGAGGGGGTCACAGGCCCAAAAAGAGTGGCAGTGTCCCCAACCCTACCTGTAGATTGCCTGATGGGCAATGATTTGGAAATTTCAGCCTGGGCTGAAGTTGAACACCAAACCCATCTTAGGATGTTGGGCGTCCCTGCAAAGGTTAGTGGGGCTGTGATGGCCACAGCCCCAGCCCAAGACTTTGGAGAGATGGAGCCTGAAAGAATGGCCCACTCTCCCCAAAAGAGAGCAAAAGGGTTGAAGAAAAGTCTTCTTCCCCCAGACAGTAGGTAAGGGTCAGCCTCCTCAGGGAACTGACCCTACCCCTAGTGAAGGAACTGCCACAGAGGTAGTCAGGCCTGGCCTGGCCACACCCCTGATGGCAGAGGACCCTTCCACGGTGGTACCCAGTCTGGAGCAGGTAACCTGCCCCTCTCTACCCTGCCTCAGTCAGCCCAGGGCTGCAGAGGTCAGGGAGGTCAGTGGACCCCCCGGGCCCCCTGTCCAGAGGAAGCCCCCATCAGCAGATTAGGGGCAGCCAGTCTAGTAGCCCTAGCCAGGTGAAAATTCCTCTACACACTGAGGGATCCCCCATACCTTTATGTAGGGACCTCCCCCAGAAGGACTCTGGTAGGCAAGGGCAAACCTGGGACCAGAAGGTTCCAAACCTGCCATGTCCCTCCAGTGTTCCATCCAAAGGGACCCAACCCCCAGCTGTAGGCAGCCAAAGGTTGACCCTTAGAGCAAAGTGCAACTCAGTCATGGAAAGACAGGCATACATGGTGACCAGTGATCTGAGGAAACTGAGGCCAACATTCCTAGGGCCTCACTTCCCTACTCAGACACCTCACCAGCCTTGTACTTTACCTAAGCACACCAGAGGTAGTGATTCCCCATGGTGGAGACCCTCTCATACCCTTAGGGTGAGGGATTGCTTAGTGGACCATAACATAGGGGGCAACCATGCTAGTGCAGGTGCTTCCTTATATGGCCACTTAGTCAATATAGGCTCAACTGGCCAAGGTTAGCCTTATCTCCTTTCGTTTGGGGGGGTTATGTAGGAAGGTGGAATCTGACTATATGGTTGCCCCCACTTTTTTTATGGTGTTTTGCTGGTTTATGACTTAGTTGGACTGGGATCCTGCTATTCAGGGCCCCAGTCTATCTGCTTTCTCTGTAAAATGGATTCCATGTGCCTTAGGCACATCTCTGATTGGGATCTGGAGTGCCCTTATAAGTCCCTAGTATATGGTATACTATGTACCAAGGGCATAGGTACCTCAGAGGCCTGCCAGGGGCTGCAGCATGTATTATGCCACCCCTGGAAGGCCATCCAAACTGACACCACAGGTCTGCTACTGCAGCCTGGGTAAGGTGGTGCATGCACCTCTTACTGTGATATAGGTTACCTATATCACGAAATACATACACACCTAGAAACCTATAAGTCACTCCTAAGGCAGGCCTTATCAATCCTAAAGGCAGAGTGCATGGTTCCTATGTGAGAGGGTGCCCCTGCATGAGCAGGGCCCCTCTGCAGCGTTCGGAGACCATCTCTGATGCTGTTTGTAGTGCAGCCTGACCATATACTCTTAAGCGCATTATATCCTCGCGGTAAAATGCTAACTTTGGAATGGCTGCACCTAAACATGTCGTGTTTGGTGTCAAACATCTTGGAATACTACCCCCCGCCAATCCTGGCGGCGGGGGTAGCATTCCACCCTTCTAGAGGGAAAGACATGTTAACTCTGGCTTACCCGGTAACTTCTTTCTGAAGCCCTGGCATCACAAAATGGATGCTGCTGCCACAGACACAAGTCTGGCCTCCTGCTGCTGGACGAAACTCCGGCAGGGGAGGCCTGGACAATAGGTTTCCTGTTGCAGGGAGGTGTGACCACCTCCCCAGACAGGATAATGTGTATTGGGGCTGGGTGGGTGCACTCTTAGAGTGCTTTGAAGTCCTGCACTGGGGGAGCAAAAGGCTCCTCTGTGCATATGCCAGTTCAAACCAGCTCAGGGGCTACCTGCCCCTGCTCTGGCGCGAAACTGGACAAAGGGAAGTGGGTGTAGCCACCCCTCCCTTGACCCTCCCATAGGTGGGGTCATAGAGTTAGTCCCTCCCTGTTTTACTAGTTAAAATGGGGAACCCTTGCCACAGCAAGATTAGATATCCCTGGACTAAACTTTGAAACTGAATCCTGGACCTTCGACGCTCTACATCACGATTAGAGGACTGAAGAATCTCCCTTGGGGTCAAGGAGTGACTCCCCTGCTTGGCAGGCACCAAAAACGATAACGACGGTCGCAAACTACGCCGCTCCCGCCGGAGTCCGAAGTCCCTGCAGCCCAAGAAGTGGATTTCCTGACTTCTCCAAGGCCATCGTGAGTCCCCAGCGAAGCTGAGGCAAGTGGACCCCACGAGTGACGAGGAACCGCGACCCCTGGGTACCGTGCACTATTATCGAGTGCAACCCCTTCACAACGTTCTACGAACCTGTGCTTTGGACCACGTGTGGTCCCAACCTCCAGCAGGAATCCCTCCGAAGATCAGAGGCCTACACCGTCCTGAGTGACCGTGGGCCCCTGTTGAGTGATTCCGCCCGAGGTGTCTTCGCGATCCCTTGCCAGCCGGCTCGTGGGTCCCCAGAAGACTTTCTAAAGAAACCAAAGGGCTCCCCTGGTTGCTCCAGGCCTGCCCTGACTTACCCTCGCTGGGTGAGTTCCCCAGACCTTGCTGGTCTGCACCATCGACGATCTTCAGCTACATCGAGACTTGCCGTTGCCAAGGCTTGTTGGGTCCAATCCGGTCGCCGACACCGCAGCACTCGACAGACATCGTGTACCAGCCCGAATCCTGCTCCTGGTCGCCAACAACGCCTCCTGGACCTCGTGGCTGCAGAAACGAGACGACCGTCAACGCACCTGAAGCACTCGACATCGGTGGGCATCTGTCCATCGCCTTCCTGGTCACTGGCTAGTGACCCAGACTCTGTCCCCTCTGCTTTCAGGTTCTTCAGAACTCCGATCCACTCTTGGATCCACCCGGACACTTTTCTCCTGGTCGCCAGCAGCACTTTGCAGCAGATCGCCATAAGAAACGACGACGAAACCCGACCCCGAAAGGCACCTATGCACCCGGCTTCCCTGGGTGAGGTAACACGAGTACTCCGGTGCTCCCGTGGGTAGAGACTCTTCAAAGTCCTAGATCTCAAAGGGTTTTGTCCTAGTCCTCTTTAAAGTGTCCCTTTCCTCTATTTTCCCGATCCCGACTTTCTCCATAGAAGTTAACGGCGTATCGCGGTTGTGTATTTACACTGCACGCGTCTCCCGTGGGTCCCCTGTGTCACTACCTTGGGTGGTTCCTTGTGGTCCAAGCACTTCTAGAGGCTCTAGGCCTAGTGTCTAGTTCAGTCGTGGTTCGCATACCACTTTATTGGTATATGGTTTGGTACGCCCCTAGGGCCCAAACGTGTATTTGTGCTATTACTGTGATTTAAGATCTTATAACCTATGTATTTCGAACTCTAGCCTCATAAAGAGACTAGAGGGGTGTGTTTAGTAATAAATACATATATTTTGAATATATACCTGGTGTGGTGCTCTTTCATTTGGTCACTCAAGAGATTATAGACTGGTAAAACAAGCTGCTTTACATTCCTTCAAGACTTAGCCTGAAGGCTGCTCTCCACAGCTACCACTAGGATAGCTTTCAATAAGGTTGTCTTTAACCTACCTACCATAAGAGTCGATTTGGACTGGTGCAAGGTGCCCACTATAATTAGTGGACAGCATATGCCAGGCCAACTTCTCACATTGGTGTGCAGCGTGTGGGATTCCAGCTTGCTATTGTTTTACCAGATAATCTCAATTGAATTGATCAACTGAAAACCACTAAAGGTACCTAAGGTACATATAATTTAAGCTTAGAATATCAGTAAGTTCTACTGAACTTAGAGTTGTGTGTTAAGGGATAGCACAACCCTTTCTACAACTCAAGAGAGTTTAGTAGGCCACACTAGAGTAGGTAGTGCATACACCACACCACACTAGTAATGTCTTTAAAAGCAGGATCCAAAGATGCCCTGCAGGAAGCCATTGAGCTTCCCCTCCAAGTATGACACACTCCCATTCTTGGAACTGAGAGCTTTGTGTAACGTGAGGAAATTAAGGACAGGCCAAAGTCCCACCACCCAACACCTCCAGGAGTTGTTGGTGGCTTATGATCTTAGTAAGTCCTCAGAGACTGAAGGGGTAGGAGCAGAGGGTGGGCCAGCAGATGAGGAAGGGGCCAGGGGTACTACTACCCCCAGCCCCCCTCTGAAACTGACCAGGAGGGTGACAATGACCCTGACCTGGAAAACCCAATCCCTTCTGGGGAAGATGAAGATGAGGATCTAGAGAACCACACCTTTGTCCCCCCAGGAAGGATTATGAGTGTGCTCAGAAAGTCTAGGTCTCCTTCTCAGGAGTCTAACCACTCTGGCACCTCAATAGGGAGCTCTGTTTCTTCTCACAGGAGGGAATCCTCTCATGAGAGAAGAAAGAGACTGGTCCAGTATGAGGAAACTCAACTAGAGATCAGGAAGAAGCAATTGGCTTTAGATAGAGAATCCCTAGATCTCCTTAGAGAGAGAAGAAAGTTGGGACTAGAGTCCCATGGTGGCAGCAATATCCCTAGAGATAGGGACAGGTCTTATGACCATAGAAACCTAAACAAGATTGTCCCTCCCTACCAGAGTGGGGATGACATCCACAAATGGATAACTGCACTGGAGAGGGCCTGTAAAGTTCAGAAGGTCCCCCAGAGGCAGTGGGCAGCAATCTTGTGGCTCTCCTTTGCAGACAAAGGTAGAGACAAGCTCCTCACTGTAAGAGAAGAGGATGCTGACAATTACACAGTCTTGAAGAGTGCTCTGATAGATGGGTTTGGCCTAACCACTGAACAGTATAGGTTGAAGTTCAGAGACACCCAAAAAGCTCAGACTCAAGACTGGGTTGATTTTGTAGATTGTGCTACAAAGGCTCTGGAAGGTTGGATACATGGCAACAAAGTGCATGACTTTTTAGGATTGTACAATTTGATTATGAGGGAGCAGATCCTTAATAATTGTCAAAACCAGCTTTTGCACCAGTATCTGGTGGACTCTGATCTGACCTCTCCCCAAGAATTGGGAAAGAAGGCAGACAAATGGGTCAGAACCAGAGTAAAAACTAGAAATCAGGGTGGTGACCAGAAGAAAGATTCTACTAAGTCCCAAGAGAAAGGTGGGGATAAATCTAAGGATAAGTCCCCTACAGGGCCCCAAAATTCCTCTTCTGGGGGTGGGTCCCAAACTCCTTCCTCTCCTGAAAAGAAACCATATTGCCATGTCTGTAAAAAGCCTGGGCACTGGAAAACTGATCCCAGTTGCCCCAGGATTGGCAATAAAGAAAATGTTCCTCCCACAACTACTACCACCCCTCCTGGTACTACCAGTAGTAATCCTCCAGTTGGGAGTAGTGCACCCAAAAAGTTGGGTGCTTTTGCAAGAGGAACAGAGGTGGGCCCTAGTTTAGACAGGGACCCCTCAACAGACTCCTCTGACTCTGATGGTGGTATAGGATTTGCCACCTTTACCATGGGTCCCATAGCATTGGGCAGGTACAGACTGGAGCCAATGATTAATGGTCAGAAAGCTGTGGCATTTAGGGACACAGGGGCTAGTATCACCATGGTGGCAGGGAAACTAGTCCCTCCTCACCAGCTTTTACCTGAGTTTAAATACCAGGTGACCAACATTGATGGTGTCAGAACAGATCACCCCATGGCCATAGTCAATCTCAGCTGGGAGGGGGTCACAGGCCCAAAAAGAGTGGCAGTGTCCCCAACCCTACCTGTAGATTGCCTGATGGGCAATGATTTGGAAATTTCAGCCTGGGCTGAAGTTGAACACCAAACCCATCTTAGGATGTTGGGCGTCCCTGCAAAGGTTAGTGGGGCTGTGATGGCCACAGCCCCAGCCCAAGACTTTGGAGAGATGGAGCCTGAAAGAATGGCCCACTCTCCCCCAAAAGAGAGCAAAAGGGTTGAAGAAAAGTCTTCTTCCCCCAGACAGTAGGTAAGGGTCAGCCTCCTCAGGGAACTGACCCTACCCCTAGTGAAGGAACTGCCACAGAGGTAGTCAGGCCTGGCCTGGCCACACCCCTGATGGCAGAGGACCCTTCCACGGTGGTACCCAGTCTGGAGCAGGTAACCTGCCCCTCTCTACCCTGCCTCAGTCAGCCCAGGGCTGCAGAGGTCAGGGAGGTCAGTGGACCCCCCCGGGCCCCCTGTCCAGAGGAAGCCCCCCATCAGCAGATTAGGGGCAGCCAGTCTAGTAGCCCTAGCCAGGTGAAAATTCCTCTACACACTGAGGGATCCCCCATACCTTTATGTAGGGACCTCCCCCAGAAGGACTCTGGTAGGCAAGGGCAAACCTGGGACCAGAAGGTTCCAAACCTGCCATGTCCCTCCAGTGTTCCATCCAAAGGGACCCAACCCCCAGCTGTAGGCAGCCAAAGGTTGACCCTTAGAGCAAAGTGCAACTCAGTCATGGAAAGACAGGCATACATGGTGACCAGTGATCTGAGGAAACTGAGGCCAACATTCCTAGGGCCTCACTTCCCTACTCAGACACCTCACCAGCCTTGTACTTTACCTAAGCACACCAGAGGTAGTGATTCCCCATGGTGGAGACCCTCTCATACCCTTAGGGTGAGGGATTGCTTAGTGGACCATAACATAGGGGGCAACCATGCTAGTGCAGGTGCTTCCTTATATGGCCACTTAGTCAATATAGGCTCAACTGGCCAAGGTTAGCCTTATCTCCTTTCGTTTGGGGGGGTTATGTAGGAAGGTGGAATCTGACTATATGGTTGCCCCCACTTTTTTTATGGTGTTTTGCTGGTTTATGACTTAGTTGGACTGGGATCCTGCTATTCAGGGCCCCAGTCTATCTGCTTTCTCTGTAAAATGGATTCCATGTGCCTTAGGCACATCTCTGATTGGGATCTGGAGTGCCCTTATAAGTCCCTAGTATATGGTATACTATGTACCAAGGGCATAGGTACCTCAGAGGCCTGCCAGGGGCTGCAGCATGTATTATGCCACCCCTGGAAGGCCATCCAAACTGACACCACAGGTCTGCTACTGCAGCCTGGGTAAGGTGGTGCATGCACCCCTTACTGTGATATAGGTTACCTATATCACGAAATACATACACACCTAGAAACCTATAAGTCACTCCTAAGGCAGGCCTTATCAATCCTAAAGGCAGAGTGCATGGTTCCTATGTGAGAGGGTGCCCCTGCATGAGCAGGGCCCCTCTGCAGCGTTCGGAGACCATCTCTGATGCTGTTTGTAGTGCAGCCTGACCATATACTCTTAAGCGCATTATATCCTCGCGGTAAAATGCTAACTTTGGAATGGCTGCACCTAAACATGTCGTGTTTGGTGTCAAACATCTTGGAATACTACCCCCCCGCCAATCCTGGCGGCGGGGGTAGCATTCCACCCTTCTAGAGGGAAAGACATGTTAACTCTGGCTTACCCGGTAACTTCTTTCTGAAGCCCTGGCATCACAAAATGGATGCTGCTGCCACAGACACAAGTCTGGCCTCCTGCTGCTGGACGAAACTCCGGCAGGGGAGGCCTGGACAATAGGTTTCCTGTTGCAGGGAGGTGTGACCACCTCCCCAGACAGGATAATGTGTATTGGGGCTGGGTGGGTGCACTCTTAGAGTGCTTTGAAGTCCTGCACTGGGGGAGCAAAAGGCTCCTCTGTGCATATGCCAGTTCAAACCAGCTCAGGGGCTACCTGCCCCTGCTCTGGCACGAAACTGGACAAAGGGAAGTGGGTGTAGCCACCCCTCCCTTGACCCTCCCATAGGTGGGGTCATAGAGTTAGTCCCTCCCTGTTTTACTAGTTAAAATGGGGAACCCTTGCCACAGCAAGATTAGATATCCCTGGACTAAACTTTGAAACTGAATCCTGGACCTTCGACGCTCTACATCACGATTAGAGGACTGAAGAATCTCCCTTGGGGTCAAGGAGTGACTCCCCTGCTTGGCAGGCACCAAAAACGATAACGACGGTCGCAAACTACGCCGCTCCCGCCGGAGTCCGAAGTCCCTGCAGCCCAAGAAGTGGATTTCCTGACTTCTCCAAGGCCATCGTGAGTCCCCAGCGAAGCTGAGGCAAGTGGACCCCACGAGTGACGAGGAACCGCGACCCCTGGGTACCGTGCACTATTATCGAGTGCAACCCCTTCACAACGTTCTACGAACCTGTGCTTTGGACCACGTGTGGTCCCAACCTCCAGCAGGAATCCCTCCGAAGATCAGAGGCCTACACCGTCCTGAGTGACCGTGGGCCCCTGTTGAGTGATTCCGCCCGAGGTGTCTTCGCGATCCCTTGCCAGCCGGCTCGTGGGTCCCCAGAAGACTTTCTAAAGAAACCAAAGGGCTCCCCTGGTTGCTCCAGGCCTGCCCTGACTTACCCTCGCTGGGTGAGTTCCCCAGACCTTGCTGGTCTGCACCATCGACGATCTTCAGCTACATCGAGACTTGCCGTTGCCAAGGCTTGTTGGGTCCAATCCGGTCGCCGACACTGCAGCACTCGACAGACATCGTGTACCAGCCCGAATCCTGCTCCTGGTCGCCAACAACGCCTCCTGGACCTCGTGGCTGCAGAAACGAGACGACTGTCAACGCACCTGAAGCACTCGACATCGGTGGGCATCTGTCCATCGCCTTCCTGGTCACTGGCTAGTGACCCAGACTCTGTCCCCTCTGCTTTCAGGTTCTTCAGAACTCCGATCCACTCTTGGATCCACCCGGACACTTTTCTCCTGGTCGCCAGCAGCACTTTGCAGCAGATCGCCATAAGAAACGACGACGAAACCCGACCCCGAAAGGCACCTATGCACCCGGTTTCCCTGGGTGAGGTAACACGAGTACTCCGGTGCTCCCGTGGGTAGAGACTCTTCAAAGTCCTAGATCTCAAAGGGTTTTGTCCTAGTCCTCTTTTAAGTGTCCCTTTCCTCTATTTTCCCGATCCCGACTTTCTCCATAGAAGTTAACGGCGTATCGCGGTTGTGTATTTACACTGCACGCGTCTCCCGTGGGTCCCCTGTGTCACTACCTTGGGTGGTTCCTTGTGGTCCAAGCACTTCTAGAGGCTCTAGGCCTAGTGTCTAGTTCAGTCGTGGTTCGCATACCACTTTATTGGTATATGGTTTGGTACGCCCCTAGGGCCCAAACGTGTATTTGTGCTATTACTGTGATTTAAGATCTTATAACCTATGTATTTCGAACTCTAGCCTCATAAAGAGACTAGAGGGGTGTGTTTAGTAATAAATACATATATTTTGAATATATACCTGGTGTGGTGCTCTTTCATTTGGTCACTCAAGAGATTATAGACTGGTAAAACAAGCTGCTTTACATTCCTTCAAGACTTAGCCTGAAGGCTGCTCTCCACAGCTACCACTAGGATAGCTTTCAATAAGGTTGTCTTTAACCTACCTACCATAAGAGTCGATTTGGACTGGTGCAAGGTGCCCACTATAATTAGTGGACAGCATATGCCAGGCCAACTTCTCACAGGTATAATAACGGAACTGCAGTATGGCTTCCGACAAGGCCTAGTTACCATCGAACAAGGTCCAAACTTAAACCTAATTTGGGGCAAACATATACAAGCAAAATGTAGGAATCTTTTTCTGGCCTTTGTTGATTTGAGTTCGGCTTTCGACTGCGTTAGCCACCCAAAGCTTTGGTGTATTTTAGATGGCATGGACGTGGACTCCCAACTCATTAATTTTTTAAGGCAATTGTACCAAGATGCACAGGCCAGTGTACGTTAAGTTACGGTACTGCCGGGGAATGTACTTACAAATTTCCTGTCAGAAAGGGGGTCAGGCAGGGGTGTGTTTTAGCCCCCTTTCTCTTTACCCTGTATATAAACAGCTTGGGTAGAGTATTAATTAAGGACTGTCAGGATATTCCCCGAATCGGAAATCAACCAATTCCAGCGCTATTATACGCGGACAACGCCGTTTTGCTATCACGTACACAATTAGGCCTGCAAATTCTTTTTACTAGTTTTACTAATTTTATGTCAAATCTGGATCTCCAGGTAAATATTATCAAGACATATGCAATGAAATGTGGTAAGAATAATGTAAAATGCAGAGACATTTTTATTAATAACAAAAATTGCAATTTACGAATCACTTTTCATACTTGGGAATTGTTTTTGAAAAAGCGGTTCGTGGGCAAATGCCATAACAGCGAGGAAATTACTATTTGCCAAATCCACATCCGCCTTGATAAATTTTGCCAGGAAGTTGGGAAGGAGACCGACTGTTGACTTGACAAAAGTTTATAATGCTAAATGTATCTCAACAGCTGTATATGGAGCCGGGATTTGGGGCTATGCTGATGTACAATCTTTACAGTTAGTAGAGAATGTATTTCTAAGATACCTTCTAGCAGTCCCACATAGTACGCCCACGTATAATTGCCATTCAGAACTTGGAATGCCTTACATATCAGATACAATTAAAATACAGCCGGTATTATTATGGCATAAGATCTGGTCCACTCCCTCTACACAACTAAAACGTGATGTGATTAATGATTGTCTTAAACTGCAAGGGGCAGTATGTATACCTTGGCTTAATTACGTTAAAAGGTTTGTGGCTGAACTGGGGTCTCCAGAATACTTTTTAAATCCGACTAGCATTGCTGCAGTCTCTAGGAAAGTCTTGAAGACCACCTGTATGGAGTACCTGGGTGTTAGAAATGGGGGTCTCTAGTTGGCAATGGCTGGCCACTGTCCAAGTAGGGACCCTTCTTCCTAAGTCAGAGTGAGAGGGTTCCACCCTTTGATAACCCCTGCTCAACCCTGTGATAACGTAGCACGAGCAGTTAGGCTTATCTCAGAGGCAGTGTGTGAAGCATTTATGACCATATACAGTAACACAGTGAGGAACACTACAAAGGGACACCACACAAGTAGTTATCAAAAATAAGTATCTTTATATATAGACTTAACACAAGACCAATAACGATAAAAAGCCACAATACTGTAAAATCGGATTACTCTTGAAATGCTGCAAAAATAGTTCAAGTGTGCAAAGAGGAGTTCAGTTCAAAGCAGTGGTCTCTGCGACCCTTTTACCTACAAAGTACCTGGATTTCGTAGCAAAAACCAACAAAGTGTCGCAAAGAAGCTGTAGCGATGAATTTCTGCACGCGAGGCCGGCGATGCGTTAAATCCTTGCCGCGAGGGGAGGATGATGCGCCGATCTGCTGATGCGTGTAGAGACGATGCGACAAACTTCTGCACGCTAGACCGTTGATGCCTTGACTCCCTGCCGCAAGGGAGGAGGCGAGGCGACGATCTTGTTGCGTGTGCGATCGGGTTGCGATGCGAAGAAATGGCGCTCCGCGAGGGAGCGACGATCCTGATGCGATGTGATGAAAATGGCGGACGCTAGACGTCCGCGCTGCGATGTCGTGAAGCGATGATCTCGGTGCGATGACTCGATCTTTGGTTGCGAGCACTCGGCGGCAGCAGCGCAATGATTTTTCGGGCGCTCTCGGCTGCGGCGGCTCGCAAACGTGCGTTAGCGACGATTTCAGCACTCTCTTCTCTGTAGTAGAACTAGAGGACCTGGAACTCACAGGAGCCTCACCTGCAGATAGAAATCCTCGCTGGGAGGAATCAGGAGGCTGGTGGTGAAGTCTGATGTGCCTGAGACTTCAACAGGAGGCTAGCTCTCTCCTAGCCTCTTGGGTGATTGCTTTAGCAAGATTAATAAAAGTTCTCTCAAAAGTCCTTTTCCCTCTTCTTCCAAGTCCAATGGCAACCACTGCAGGCCAATCCCAGAAACAGCACACAAGCACAAGGATAGTCACCTCCTGCAGATTCCTTCAGTTACACGGACAGAGGTTCGTCTTGACATCCAGGAGCAATACAAATTGTAGGGGTTTCAGCACAGATATTTATACCCAAAAGTCTTTGTTCTCAAAAGCTACAAGTCACTGAGCCTAGCCAGAACCAGTTCTGGTCAGTCCTGGAGCACTTTGTTTACCAGGCTGCATCCTTCCTTTCAGAAAGAGGGGTCTGCTATCAGACACACAGTAGGAGGTGGAGCCAGCATTCACCTTGCCAGGCACAGCCCTATTCAGGTCAAGTAGCCACCCCTCCCCAAACTCTAAATGCAGATCTCTCTATTCAACCCAGGTCTGACTCAGCCTGCCCTGTCCCTCCAAAACCAGACAGCCAATACACATAACAGCAGAGCACACTGGAAGGCTTAGGCAAGAAAATACCTACTTTCTAAAAGGGGTATTTTCAAACACAGAATATAAAATTAAACTTCACTAAAAGATGTATTTTAATATTCTGAGCTCAGGCATACTAAATTCGTTTTCTACCATGTTCCTGGGGTCAGTTAGGACTATAGAATGTAATAGTCAAACTGCCCATTCTAGCCTATGGGGAACAGGTAGCCTTACAGTAGTGAAAAAGGAAATTGGGTATAATTCACTACCAGGACATGCTACACACACCAAGGCATGTCCTACCTTAAACACACAATGCACCCTACCATAGGGGTGACTTACATGATGCCAAGGGAAGGTTCAGGGGCTGGGAAGTGGGTGCACTTCACAGCCAAGATGGCAGTTCTGGACTGCACACAGACTCTGCAGTGGCAGGTCTGAGACACACTTTACAAGCTGCTTCTGTGGGTGGCGCAAACCAGCATTGCAGGCCCACCAGAAGCATTTGGTTTACCAGCCCTGGGCACACACAGGCCACGCTACTTGGGACTAACAGGTAAACCAAGTAAGCCAATCATGGATATACCAATTCACATGTCATATTTACACAGGGAGCATTCGCGCTGTGGCACTGAAGGGCAGTGGCACAGCGCCCAGAGCATCTAACACCAGAAAAAACAGAGGAGACAACAGCGAAAAATGGAAGGGAGACCCACGCCAATGGTGCCAGGTCTAACACTGGGCAATAACAGACTATCCCAAGAAATAACTAAACCGTCTCTTAGAGAGAATCAACTGCTTTTAACAAAAATAGGTATTCAACCCTACCTTGTAAGCGTGAAGGGGAGTTATGATAGGATGCTGTTAACTCGCTTCCGCATGGGTAATTTTTACAGAATGATTACATTCCCAAACATGAATGATTGATCCAGAGTTTTAGACCTATGCCCTTGTGATGGCATTTCCTCCCAGTCCACTATACATGATCTGTTCTTCTGTAAATTTTATGAGTTTTTGCGTAAAAGATGGATTTTGCCAATATTGAAGAGGATGGGTCTTAGACAATGTCGTCCAGCCTTTTTTAAACTTCAACTTTTGGATGAAGAAACTTACATTGATTACATAGCGAAATACTTGAAGGGTGTGATTAGAACTAGAAAATCAATGTTATCTTGTTAGTTCCATCGCTATTTTACCCGGTCTTATTTTTTATGTATTCTTAATCTTAAATCTTATGAAGCGATGAATGCTTTTAATCCAACTATGTGTTTAATGCCTTTTTACTTTTGTAAATTAATGGACATGTAATATATGTAATTTCTTTTATTTCCTTTCATGTATTGTGCTTTTATGATTTAAGTGTTTAAATCGAATAAAGCTACTTTGAATACTTTGAAATTTGATGTATATGGAACAAAGCAACAATATTTGATTGAAATTTGCCTTGTCTCTCATTGCATTGTAAAAATGAAATGTTTTAAAGAAGTTTAAAGAGTTTAGTAAGAGGGGATGTTACTATACCAGTACGAGAAGTTGACAAGGCACCTCCTGAAGGTACACCTGCACTTATTTTGACAACTGAGTACAGGTTGCATACTTGTTCTTGGTGCCAATGGAGCATAATAACTGAGAAAGAAGGTGCATTTAGCTTTCCTTAATACAGGACATTTAATACTAGAAGTCTTGATAATTTGAAAGGAAAGTTGTACGAGATAAAGCCACCACCTAAACCTACTCAAAATGAAGCTCTGAAAGTATGGGAAAAGGTTGCAAGGGAGAAAGAGACGGAAAAATACCAAAGAAGGACAAAATGAGGGGCATCGAATCATGCAGATGCTTGACGGGATGAAGAACAGCATAGGTGGAGAAAGACTATCATAGAACAATATTATACCCAGCTATTACTATGAAAACAGCTAAAAAGGGAAGCATGAAAGATCACCACAAGAAAGATGGGAATGAGACAGATACTGATTCAGGGGATGAGAATTTAGAGCAGATGGTAGCTTCAAGACCTCTGCCATACACAAATCCTACTGATCACAGAGAATCAAGTGTTGATACGAGTGCCACAGTGGCAACTGCTGCTGTAGATCAAGAATTCAGCATAGATTGAAAGACCTGTAAAGATACTCCAACTTATTCCACGAGTTGTGGCTCGCCCCACAGGTTGGAGTTCTGACTGTGACTAATGCGACTGGAGTGAGTACCACCAGCCAAATAATGCCTGAAAATGTCCCGATAATGCCCAGAGTCATTGCAAATGCTCCCCAAAATGTGGATTTAAGGCCAGAAGTTCATCAAACCACTGGAGGTATGCCTACCACAGGGTTTGTTCAAACTTCGCAAAATTCTCAAATTGTTGTGTGGAGACCCCCACAGAATGTACAAGCACTAATAGATGGAGGGACATTAGTCTTCACAGCCACTATTAATCCTAGTGACTTAAATGCTACTGTCGAGGGTTATATGCCAGCTTGTTTTGAAGAAACATTGGTAATTAGTAATAGGGGTGGGCGGAGTTCGCAGAGTCCTACTACGCGGAATTCCATGGAGTAAAAAAAAAACTCTGCCGCACTACGCGGAGTTCCGCTTGTATCAGAAGCCCGAAAATCCTTCACAGAAGCAGAATGACGACAGTTCCCAATGCCCCTCTCAATACACTCCGCCAAACTGATTATGTGAGTTGGCTGTAGAGTACCAAGGGGGGAAAGGGATGAGGATAGGATAAGTCCTCTCTGGTCTCCTCCCTTCAGGCTGTTTATTTCCACTCTTCTGGCTGGCTTATGTAGTCTCTATGCACTCTTTTGTTGTTGCGATAAGTAGACTAAAAAGAACATAACACACATATATTCAGATTTTTCTAACTATTGATTTAACTTAACCCAAGAATTTGCATATGTGTAAGTTTACGTACCCACAGTGGATCAGGATAGTGCCCCTCTTCTATGGTAGTATATGTGTTTCTCAAATCTGTGCAAGCTTAGTAAATAATATATTCTTTTTCTCTCTTTAATTTCAGGAATTAAGGAAAATAACAACTCTAGGAGGGATTTCTATATTTGTACATCAGGTAAGTCACTTCTTATTTGTTTTTACTTACCCAAACACTTTTTTTAACACTGTATTTTTCTACCTTAAATATAACAGATACACTTAGCTTGTAGCAAGGAGCAGTGAACATGATGCAGCAGTAAGGAGTTTAAAAAAACGACTGGAAACACTACTCTCCAGTGGCGTCACAAAGAGCTCAGGAAGCACTGGAACTCACTTCTCCTATAGACAGCTGCACAGCGGTGACACTAATCTCCATTCTGTATATATCGTCTTGCTTCTTTACACAGCTGCAAAGCGGAGACATTAATCTCCATTCAGGAACTATCTGAGATTTTTTTAAACAAACACGTCAGAGAATGGCAACCATACCCACTTTAAATGATATTTGAAAATAGGTAAATGCCTATTAGAAACAAATGCTTAACTCAAGACTGCCAACTAGTTTTTATTATTTCTTAACTTGAAATTACTGTGAGGAAGGAATGCTTTTTGTGTTTGGCAGCTGCTGAGTTGAGACACTAGTCACAACTCAGACACTGCTCCTTTACAACAAGAAAAACTACAGAAAATAGGTGGGAAACTAGGAACTGCCCACAACCAAACAAGGAGACTCCCTGAAGGTACACTAGGCTCCTGCAGCACAACATAATCTCTAAACGTGAAAGAAACAAAACAACACCCACACACACCGTTTCTATCCTCACTAAACTAACTCAACGGAGCTTCAAATAATTCTTCCTACCAGGTAAATTGCCTCAGTGAAGTGCACAGAGTCTTAGGGGTCGATTCCGATTCGGGTCGGAAGTGCACCTAACACTATCCGTCTGGAAAAAAACCCAGCCGAATGCGTGTTTCCCAACCGATTCGAACAGTCGTCCGAACGAGCAAGTACGATGCGCATAACAGCCCAGATTCCGAGCGAGCCGTACTCACCCATTTCAGCTCCTGTTCCCCGCCCGAGCCGGATCCGTAAACGCCGAATCGAGTCACACGGAACCAAATACACAGCACCTTCCGGCCGGACTAGTACGATGCGCACTCCGTATGCGCCGAACCCATTGCTACGTCTGGCACGTCAGAGCATCCGGGAGAGCTGCACATAAGCTCCGATTCGCGCCACAAGACGATCCACGGCTACGAGACGAACAAGCCAGCGACGAGTACGAGTCAAAGCCACGAGAAACCCGAACGACAAACAAAACATGAATCCCATCGTGCAGGTCCTACCAATATTCTACATCTATTACCGGGACCGGTACGGACGCGTACGGCGAAGACGGTAAGTCAAACACCCACTACACAAAGAAACGACACGTATCCAACATATGTCACACACACATAGGGATGCAGAAATGACGTACACTAGCAACAGCAGAACCATAGGGGCGGGATGGCTACCACCAATGCCATACACACCCATAGGGGGCTGGATGCCTACCACTACCACCACCCCTACTCATGGGGGCCTGGATGCCTGTCACTACTACCATCCCCACTCATAGGGGGATGGATGCCTACCACTACCACCACCCCTACTCCGGGGGGCCTGGATGCCTACCACTACCACCACCCCTACTCAGGGGGCCTGGATGCCTGTCACTACTACCATCCCCACTCATAGGGGGATGGATGCCTACCACTACCACCACCCCTACTCCTGGGGTGCCTGGATGCCTACCACTAACCACCACCCCTACTCCTAGGGGGCCTGGATGCCTACCACTACCACCACCCCTACTCAGGGGGGCCTGGATGCCTGTCACTACTACCATCCCCACTCATAGGGGGATGGATGCCTACCACTACCACCACCCCTACTCCTGGGGGCCTGGATGCCTACCACTACCACCACCCCTACTCAGGGGGGCCTGGATGCCTGTCACTACTACCATCCCCACTCATAGGGGGATGGATGCCTACCACTACCACCACCCCTACTCAGGGGGGCCTGGATGCCTGTCACTACTACCATCCCCACTCATAGGGGGATGGATGCCTACCACTACCACCACCCCTACTCCTGGGGGCCTGGATGCCTACCACTACCACCACCCCTACTCAGGGGGCCTGGATGCCTGTCACTACTACCATCCCCACTCATAGGGGGATGGATGCCTACTACACTACCACCACCCCTACTCACTGGGGGCCTGGATGCCTACCACTACCACCACCCCTACTCCTGGGGGCCTGGATGCCTACCACTACCACCACCCCTACTCAGGGGGCCTGGATGCCTGTCACTACTACCATCCCCACTCATAGGGGGATGGATGCCTACCACTACCACCACCCCTACTCCTGGGGGCCTGGATGCCTACCACTACCACCACCCCTACTCAGGGGGCCTGGATGCCTGTCACTACTACCATCCCCACTCCTAGGGGGCCTGGATGCCTACCACTACCACCACCCCTACTCAGGGGTGCCTGGATGCCTACCACTACCACCACCCCTACTCAGGGGGCCTGGATGCCTGTCACTACTACCATCCCCACTCATAGGGGGATGGATGCCTACCACTACCACCACCCCTACTCAGGGGTGCCTGGATGCCTACCACTACCACCACCCCTACTCAGGGGGCCTGGATGCCTGTCACTACTACCATCCCCACTCATAGGGGATGGATGCCTACCACTACCACCACCCCTACTCAGGGGTGCCTGGATGCCTACCACTACCACCACCCCTACTCAGGGGGCCTGGATGCCTACCACTAACACCATCCCCACTCATAGGGGGATGGATGCCTACCACCCACACCACCCCTACACATAGGACGGGAAATGCATGACACAACCAGCATACTCCAACATAAGGAATGTCTGAAAATACATCCCACCAACACCATGACAAGCGTGTGTAGTCTGTGTCAAATGCCTACAACACTGAACATGACATTGAGCATACAATGTGACCCCCTATCACATGTGTCACACATAAATGTGTGTGGCCTCCACAATGCAAGCAGACCATGACCACTGTGGCAATGGGGTATAACACCCCATCATCACAGTGACCAAAAGGTAAGTCTGGGGTCCATAGCTGAAGCACATTTTGAACATTGTGGCAATGGGGTCTAAACCCCCATCACCACAGTGACCAAAAGGTAAGTTTGGGGTCCATAGCTGAAGCACATTTTGAACATTGTGGCAATGGGGTTTAAACCCCCATCACCACAGTGACCAACAGGTAAGTGTTGTCATGGGAAAAGCTGCAAATGCCAAACAGCATGGATGATTCCTGGTCACAGAACAACAAACACATCTGTGGCATAGTAGTGCTTGTGTCCCATAGCAACATACATTGGGTGAGGCAAACAGTGCAGTGCAAATAAGATATACCTTTGGCCATGTGCAGACAAACATCACCCAGGGGGGCTGACATTGTCAACATTCGTCAATAACACAATGACAGAAGTGACCATCATAATGCAGGCCCACATATCTGCACCAATGGACACACAAATGTAGATATCCTGTGGAGACTGTAGATGTCAGGTGAAGAAATACCATACCATGGCAGCAATGGGACATACAAACCATGATCATTGTGCTGACTGATGACCTAGGAGTCCCAGGGACAGCAGGGGAAAGCCACCAAACACCATACAGCCAATGGCACACTAAAGATATGCCAATGCAGTGGTGCAGATGCACAAACACAAACAGCCAGCCTCACACTGCATATCAAACACAACAGGTGATGGGGGGGTGCCAGTGTCCCCAGGCAACCACACAACACATGAGGAGGCCTGAATCACAATTACACAGATGTGTATACAGTGCCACACAAAAGTAACTCATGGATCGGATTGCCCTATGTGGGCAATCAGGCATTGTTAGATGAGAGGGAGCCCAAATTACACATGTCACACAAGCTTGTAGGAACAGCAAATAACACAGCAAGAGACAGACCCACCACAGCACTACCCCCAGGGACCCCACATTGTGGTGACCCTGGCCTGCATGATAATCCCACTGTGATGACAAAGCTAGATGTCGTTCACACTGTGAACCACAGTCATGTGTCCTGAGCTACAAACTACCATCACACCTACACAAGCACAAATCAATCAGCACGGCCTGTCAGCCAAGGCCAACATGGAGGTAGGGGTCTAGCCGTGCAACAACTCTCATTTGCACACACTCAACACCACACACCTTGATCTACACCAATGTGCAGCTGTGAAGCTCACATGGACTGGTGACATTGCACATGCACCCATGACAATCCCAGGGGTGGTGGTGGGAACTAAGGTGCAGAAACCCATCACACATGGCCAGTCAACAAGACTCGTGAATGTCAGACACACTGCACAGTACGCCGTACATGGGCATGACGTGAAATCCACCACAATCAATGTGATCCCGGACACAGTCACACACCAATGAAGAAGTCAAGGTCACCCACAAAGAACACACATAGACAACTTCCAACATTGCAGCTCTGACCCAGAGGAGTGGCAGCAGTCACACACACAACGTGTCACAATCACTGAAAGCTAACACAAACTGTAAATTACATGACTTGTGTAACCAACAAGTGCCAAGGGGAATCCTGACTGTGTCTCATCTGCGTTTGCCCACAAACTCAGCCCTGACAGCAAACACACCTATGGATGACACCCTGATGACCAGTAATGTGCCATGCACCCACATCCCAGAGAACCCAGTGCGAAGATTTGGGGGAACATAGGTCAACTCAGCAAGCATCACAAACAGGAACATCACTAGGGATCCCAGCCTGTGTTGCAAAATGGAAGTGAACACACACAGACATGCTCACACAACGCACACCTTGGGCTCAGGCAATGTCACGGAATTACACACTGCCATGAGGGGACTCCACTCCTGTGTAAGGAAAGCTGTGCCATACGTTGTCTCTGCAGGGCTCAATCATGTCAGCAGTACACTTGGTCACTCAGTCAACAATTAGCACAAAATGAAGGCTC
Source organism: Calotriton arnoldi (assembly GCA_963921515.1). NCBI lineage: Eukaryota > Metazoa > Chordata > Amphibia > Caudata > Salamandridae > Calotriton > Calotriton arnoldi. Next base: position 1,360,417 of record CAWUFW010002191.1, on the reverse strand, counting down.
TCGTCACATCAGCCTGGTCATGGGAGTGTCACCGAAATCATCTGCACAGATCCAACACACATGTATAGCAAGTTGCACTGATAACACAGATGAGTCCTTCCCCATTGATGCCCAAACTTGCATGTCCAGTGGAGATGGTCACACGGTCAGGGAAACAGACAAATTGAACAATGGCAAGCACAACTGATGTGCAGGGGTGTAAGCCACAGATGGGATATTGCAAATAAATGTAGGAAATCACATTGGCAAATATTGAAAACATGACACCCTCATATTGCTGCAAAGGATGACATGGCTACACACCAGGATAGGACACATTCCCCCTGGACCACATGGGGTCCTGCACAGTAACACTTCATTTTCATGATATCAAAAATCACCATCACTGCAGCAAGGGCATGGTTAGCATCATCAACATCATGTACATCTGAAACTAAACCACCAGAGAACAGAAAGGAGCTTTATTCAGCATATGTGTGTAAAATATGAAAGTCCTGCAAAAATACAAAGGCCAATGGCCAGTCCAACAGTTCAGTCCGAACAGGGTGACAGTGGCAGATGTCACCCTCTGCTTGCCTGCACTGATACCGAGCAGGGACATTCCCCTCGGAGGGGCATACGGGGGGCAGGCCAGGCACCGCAGGGACAGGATCAGGGCTCACCAGAAGGAGGCAGGGAAGGGGTGGCTGGTGCTGGAGAGTCACTGACAACTGCAGTGGAGGTGTCTGACATGGTGTGTGCCGGCACAACTGGGGGGCATGAGTCAGATGGTGTGGGTGCCGGCACGACTGCAGTGGTCCGGCCAGATGGAGTGGACAGGTTCCCCACTGCAGTGCCCAAGTCAGACGGGGTGGTAGTGGACTCCACTGCAGTGCCTATCTCCAGGGAGTAGAATGGGGTTCAGGTAAGGTGGGCAGGACAGAGGGGAGGACACGGTCTCCACACCAGTGGCACAAACATGTGCAGCGGGGGTGTGAGGCTGGAAGAGCAAGTGGTAGGTGGAGAAGGCCGGATCATTTTGGGGATGGTGTATCTGTGGGTGGGGGAACCTGGGGCAGGGTGTGGATGGGGGAACCAGTGTTGTGGGGGCCTGAGGGATGGAGGAAGGAGACTGTGTGGTTGAGCTGCAGGGCGGTGGCGGGGTCTTGCTCTTCCAGGACCGGGGGACTTGCGTGTGGGGGCCTTAGTCTGTCCGTGCCTGGGGAGGGTGTCCGGGTGTGAGGGGCACTCCCTCTGTGTGGGTGGACTTCCTCTTCCCCCTGTATGCTGGATCAGCTGGATCGGAGGGGAAGAGGCCGAGGTCACAGAGGAAGAGCTGCTGTTTAGGTGGGGTTGCAGGTGAGGCAAGGGAAGGGGTCTTGGAGGGAGAGGATTTGGAGGACTGCGGCGTGACTGTGGATGCCTGTGTGTGTGTCTGTTCCCCATTCCCTGTGGGTGTGGTATCAGTCCCCTGAGGATGCTTGCATGCACGTTTTGCCTTTGTTTTGGGTGATTCTGTGCTGCTTGTGTCTGTGTGTTTGGGTGATTGTGCAGGTGTGCATGTGCTTGGGACAGGTAGGGTACCAGGAAGTGTGGATGGGGCAGAGGTAGGAGGGGTGAGGGACTGTTGGAGGAGGGACACTGCTGCCGTCAGGGAGGAGTCCATGGACTTATTGCTCCTCTGTAGGGCAGACATGCCAGATGAGATGCCCTCCATGAACGACACCAGCTGTGTCAACAGAGTGGTGTGTGCATGGAGGACACTCAGCATAGCTGTCTGCCCTACATGGAGCTGGTGAAGTAAGTACACAGACTCCTCACTCAGGGCAGCAGGGGACACAGGGGCAGGGGTGCGGTGCCTGGCACGAAGGAGACACGCTCCCGAACACGGGAGCCTCCACGGACCTCTGGAATGGGAGCCAATGGGAGGGCGGTGGTGGTGGTGGTGGCGGGGGCCAGCCATACTAGCTGGGGTGTGGTGGCTGCTGACACCCGCCTCCACAAGGGAGTCATCCTCCGAGCTGCTGTGGTCCTCAGCTGAGGTGGATGGTGCTGAGGACTCCTCGGTGTGGCTCCCTCGCCCTCCGTGCCACTGGGTCCCTCCGACCACTCATCGGCTGCTGACCCAGCCTGGCTCTGCAGCTCCTCCTGGTCCGTGGAGCTGTCCCCTCCTGTGGCCGTGGATGTATCTGCAAACAATTAGGGAAACAGACAAACATCAGTCACCTGCACTGACCGCACACACCACAGTAAGTACAGCACATTACAGAGCAAGCCCTGGCATCCTTAGTTCAACATTGCCAAAAGTGCTCACACAGATTAGGAGAAGCCAATTGTCAGTCTGATGGTCAACCATGGCACTCACACCCCTCCTGGCCTTCGTAGTAGGGTTCTGTTCTACCATATAACACAGACCTATGTACCTTTCTGCTCTGCCCATGAAACATGGCACTCCCATATAGGCCCCACCAGTCAGGCCCTGATAGATGACCTAAGCTGTCCATTGTACTTTTAGCCTTTTAGTACCTGTCACAGTGGTCCACACCCCCTTAGATACATACACTTAGGCCCAAACCCACCTCCTTAGATGCACACACACATGTAGGCCCAAGAGGCCACTGCCTCATGCTATCATTTTTCTAATACAACAAATCTTGTAGGCCTTTCTGACCTGACAGCAGGGACCTGTGCCATCCACCGCGGCACCAGCCCCCCTTGTAAATATCCACAGTCACAAGAATAAGGTTAGACCACACGTATGTGACACTCTGCTGGTTCATCTTGCTCTTTCACAAGCAATGTTTGCAACATTTTAACTTATGAAACTTTCAACGCTTGCTCCACTGAAACTGAAAAGGCGGCTACGTGACAGATAAATAATATATAAAGTTCTCAAATTCAGAGCATCTTACGGTAAAAGTTATCTTTTTCTTATGTTTGCGGTCAAGAGCACCGACCACCTGCTAAAAGCCCCTGTTTTCACCATGATACCACTTCTCTGTTCTTCAAAAAACTTTCCACAGTTACTGTAAGCGTGTGGTCAAGGACCCACGTCAGGGCACACGTCAACTGTGGGTAGGAGTTCTGCATTAAGCCATATAAAAGCTTTGCACCCATGTCCACACCCTGAACTCTTCATACCAGTGCATTGCATGGGGAGGGGTTCACGGTCGGCCGTTCTCCTGATCTTGGGCCTCGAAATTCTACTATCAAGGTGGTAATGCTCTTTTCTGATTGCTAGCCTTTTGCCTTTGTCAGCCTCTCTAATTTAGCTCATCCACACCCAATTCATTGCATTCATCCTAGCTTAAACTGTGTAGCCTTGGATGGTTCTTGCTCTCTTATGTAAGATTTGCCTTCTAGGCGCTTGCCTATTCATGATCCCTCTTTTAAGACTTGCCCCATAGGCTGTAGCTCACTGATAGATAGTTACATAGATCTTTGTGGTTCACTTAAAATATGATTTGTAATATTGTTGATGCTTTCATTTTCATCCTGCTCATGTGTTGACGAGCAGCATCAAATGAACAGTTCTCGGTGTTACTGAATTGCTTAACAAAGTGCCACTGTATTTCACACCGTTGTTCCTTCTTTTCAAGTGAACGAGCAGAGTGCGGGTCGTGCTCTCATGAGCCGGTAAGCAGAAGGGTGTGACCACCCATTTACCCTCAAACAGCTTGCACCCATCTGTCTGGTGCCTGCCGGATGGTAATACCCCAGTGTGGACACATGCACCACCTACCCAGTTGTTGGACATTGCAGGGAACACGGTGAAGTATGTGAACATGCACACATCACATCTCTTGCCCCTGAGTCAGTACAGGTGTCCGGATGAAGGGATGGCCAGAGTCTAATTTGAAATGCATGTGATGCATACCAGCACCAGACACCATGATGCACCCATGTCCTCATAGTCAATGCCACAATGGGGTGCATGTTGCACATGTCACTCCCCTGCAGGATCACTCTTAGGAAGTTTAATGCCATGGCACATGCATGCCTGCAAAGTCATACATCACTGTCTCCAGTCACATGGGCAGGGCAGCCAGCCAACAACAGTCTGCACTGTGTCACAATCCTAGGTCATGGGGAATGCAAGTTCTGTAGCTGACAAGTGCACATGTCCATCCCCCACACCACATCATCTGAACTCGTATTTGTCCACGTCATACCAATTGGACATATGGGAGACATGAAACACAACTCTCTGAACCTGAGCACCTCACAGTCTGCTGTGAATGAAAAACAGCTGCCTGAACTTCTCAGTCGCATGCACCAGTCTGCACAGTCAAGTGATCAAACACCTATATGTCACCCAAGTATCGTCTCTCATGGTCACATCTCAGATGGCATGCTGACCCATAACCGATGAACAGCCCAGTAGTCCTGACAACGAAGCCACAGCACAATGACACAGAGGCAGACACCTGAGGGAACATTTCACTGAGCACAACGTGTCAGCTGATACACGGGAGTGGGAGTACAGAGTGTATTGTATGCCCTGGAGTAGGCATGACTGTCCTGCTCCACGTGAAAGAGGGATGAGCCCTGGACAGTAGGCATGTGGCTAAGCATGTGTGACACACTTGATATACATACTCCTGAGGCCCAAACATTGTTCCCACCCGCAGCATGGGGGTGTGCCAAATACCCCAGGCACATGTGGTGAGTCAGATCAGCAATTGGAACACATATCAAAGTTACACGCAGATTACATGTCAGAACTCAGGCATTGTGTAAGCAATTGACCCACCCATGAAGCCCACCACAAAGGTACGGTAACAAATTCTGGCCCCCACCCTGAGCTAAGCAAAATGAATGGACACAGTACCCAAGTGACACCATTTCCAGACTGTAAGGGCCACACCTGGGTATCAGATGAGGAGTGGGCATGTCACAATTGAGGGACATGGGTCCTGGACCACAAGACTGATGTACTGTGGAGGTTTAACCAGGCCAGAGGAGGGCACATAGCATGTCAGACAAAGTTCACAGTGCAGTCATGGACTCACCCCCTCCTTGCTGCTGTCTGGCCTTCAGCTGCCCATCCAGGTCAGGGAAGACCACCGCCAGGATCCGGAGCATGTGGGGGTCAGGGTCCGGTGTCCGCCCCTCCTGCGAGGAGGCGACAGCTTCAGCTGGACCCTTGCAATCCTCCGGGTCCAGTCCCGAAGGTCCTGCCACCTCTTCTGGCAGTTGCGGATCCGGCGCTTGTAGTCCCCCACGGATCTTACTGCCCGGACGATGGTCAGCCAGATCTCCTGTTTCTGGTGGGCATCAACCTGTGAGGATGACAAAGTGAAAAAGGCCATTACTACACATGCAACATATCCGTGCATCACACAGTTGGATATACATGTATCAATCACAGGGGCACATGATGTACACAGGCAGTGCAACTATGGCTATGAACAGTTTACCAGCAGTTACTAAATGGTATCATTGCCTGGGAAGTAAAACCTTGTTGGAATGCACTGTTACTGCACTATACCTGTTCAGTGCATGTAACTACACACTTTGGGGGTGAGAACTACTCAGTGAGCATGCTAGCCAGTGGTGTGCACACTGGAAGTCTTGCTAGTCAGACAACATGCACATTTAGTAAGGCAGTGGACAGCACACTCACCTGCTCCCCTGGTTTCCCATACAGCTTGCTGTACTGTGGAAGGAGGCTGTCCAGCAGGGCCTGGTTCTCCTCAGTGCTGAAGGCTGGGGCTCTCTCCACAGTACGTGCCATTGCAGTAGCCAGAGGATGCAGAGACAGCAGCAGTGTTGGTGGCAGATGTCGTCCTGGAGCATGTAGTGCAGGCAAGTGAGCTCTCAGGGGAACAGCCAGCATTATATGTGTGCTGCAGAGGCAGATACTGTCCCATGTGTCCAAAGTGATAGGTCCAACTCGTTTGCATCTTCTGAATCTGGCCAATCCATGGAATTGCACCACTTATACACGCCCACAGCATCCTTCAAAAGTTAAACTTCATGACACCCATGAATTTGCAACATTGTTGTGGCTGGCCAACTGAATTCACTACATCAGACTCGTTACAGATTCGAAAACGCGTCCGTTGCAATGCCAGGCCCAGCCAATGCGTGCGCACCGATCGGACCATTACTGTACAATGCGTATTTCAAATTACAACGCGTACCCGTTGACATCAAATGCAATGGCCAATGCGTGCGCACCGATCGGTCCATTGCTGTACAACGCGTATTCCGGGAAACAACACGTACCCGCTCACATCATATGCAATGGCCAAAGCGTGCGCACCGATCGGTCCATTGCTGTACAACGCGTACCCGCTCACATCATATGCAATGGCCAATGCGTGCGCACCGATCGGTCCATTGCTGTACAACGCGTATTCCGGGAAACAACGCGTACCCGCTCACATCATATGCAATGGCCAATGCGTGCGCACAGATCGGTCCATTGCTGTACAACGCGATCCCTGTACAGGTCACTCGCATATGTCACCATGCTTGTCACTGGTGTACATATGCCAGCCACATATACTTGCCAGGGACTCAGGGGCACACCTACAACACCACAGCCTGTCCACACTGTATCCTAAGGCATGTAAGGCTGCATTACCTTTTCTGTGTATGGGGGTCAACATGTGGTTTTTGGGGTGGCACTTGGGGGCAGCCACTCCCAGGCTGTGCACGTGTTCATGGGGACAGGATCCTTTGTGTGTTGTGCACATGACCACTGTGATGTGCAACTGTTCATTTCAGAGCATGTGGCATGGTCACATTTCCAGGTTGTGTATGTGTATGTCATGTCACATACCCCCAGAGTCCCATGTGGGAAGGTATGTACGTCACAGGGTGACCCATTGCCACAATAGTGATGGCCCTCCACAGTCTGTGTGCATGTTGTGTTTCCGATGTCTCTGATTCCATGTGCACAATGGGAGACAGTCTCCACATCCACGTTGTTTGTGCATGGACTTTGATGTTGTGCGTGTGTGTGTCACAGACGTCCATGTCTGTCCTGCGGAGGCAACAGGGGCCACTACCTGTGGGAGTCATGTTTGTTTTTCTGACGTGTACATGATACGCCATGTCATGCCAGTGTCCATGTGGCAATACAGGGTCCCTGGGAATCTACCTGTCAATGAGCTGTGATGCCTGTGGCGCATCTGTCCAGACATGTCACTGTGGTGTGTGTTTGGAACGTGACAGCAGTAAATGGGTACTGTGACACAGCCTAATGATTTCCCATAGCACAACCTGGAACCTGTTGTCAACACATGTTGAACTGAGATGTTAGATGATGGCCATGTAGGTGCCATATATGTCCATACAGAACGGCACACACATCAAGTACTTGTGTCTCGTAATGATGTATCATGTGATATTGAGTATGGTCAATGCCACATATGTGGGGTGACTGACAATCTTTCTTTCTTCACCTATGCACTGCAGGGCACCAGCTGTCCATAGACCATTCCCTGACCTTGCAACGATGGTGGAACGTGACAGCATCCGACGGTACCGCTTCACCAGGCAGCTGATTGAGGATTTGGCAGTGCGCTTGGCCCCACATTTGCAACCTGGCCGGCCGTACCCTACAGCGCTGACCCCCAAGGTGAAGGTGATGGCAGCCCTACACTTCTTTGCCACCGGTACCTTTCAACACACTGTGGCGTCTGCTGGTGGGATGTCACAGACTATGTTCAGCCGTGTGCTACGCGATGTTTTGGAGGCAATGTTGAGATGCCTGAACCAGTACATCTATTTCCCTAAACGTCAACAACTCACTGACATCAAGAGTGACTTCTATGCCCTGGGGAGGATGCCACATGTCATTGGCTCCATTGATGGGACACATGTGGCTTTGGTACCACCACAGGCACATGAGCAGGCATACAGGAACAGGAAACATTATCATTCGATCAATGCTCTGGTGGTATGTCTTGCAGATATGAGCATCTCACATGTGTGTGCCCGTTTCCCTGGTTCGGCACACGATGCCTACGTGATGAGGAGTAGTCGCATCCCGAGGATGATGTCACAGATGCAGAACCAGCGTGCCTGGCTTGTCGGTGTGTACTGACTTTGTACCATTGTGTGTGTTCTGCTATGTTGTATTCCGCCCTCTTTTCCAACTCAGCTAATGTGCAATTGTCTGTCTGTAGGTGACTCCGGATACCCCAACATGCCGTGGTTGCTGACACCCTCAGGAACCCTGTGACACCAGCCCAGATGCGCTACAATGAGGCACATGGTCGGACCAGGAGAGTGATCGAGCGGACATTTGGTCTCCTGAAGAGCCGCTTCCGCTGCCTGGACAAGACAGGAGGGGCCCTCCCATATGCCCCAGCAAAGGTGTGCAAGATTGTCATCGTCTGCTGCATGCTACACAACCTGGCAGTGCGGAAGGAGTTGCCTCTCATCCTGGATGACGATGACCAACATCCGCCACCTGTGGAGGATCCTGGCCTGGGCCACGATGCCAGTGATGATGATGATGATGATGATGGTGATGTCCGCACACAGCTCATCACCAACTTCTTCAGCTGAATGTGAGTATCCAGAGAGTTGTCATGCCAATGATGTGAGTTTGCGTGATATGTGTTGGTGGTGCTCTGGTGCTGTTTGAGTGTGGCCATGTGCTACTTGACTGGAAGCGTGCAGCGATGTGTCCTTACAGGTAGTCTGTACTCCCCAACAGTGTTGACATGCTAACTTGGTTTTCTGTAAGTATCTTGTGACATGTATTGGGCATGAGTATTGCAGTTCTGTCCTGTTCTTCAGTGCTTTTGACTGTGTGTCATGTCTGTCCTTCACAGGGTACTTTCAGAGTTGTTTGGTCAACTGTGATCCCCCGACACCATGATTCAACTTCCAGGGTGGAAGCAGTCGTTTCCCTACAGGTGATGTGCCACACACCCCTGGACTTTATTTCTTCTACACTTGTTGACTGTGTGGCCACTGCCACGTAGGATTACCTTGCATCTGTAGTGGAAACAACATGTTGCAAATGTGTAATAAACCTGTGCTTCACTTTGGGATGTGCGTTGTCTGTGGTCACACATCTGACTGACATGTGCCTACTGCACCTGTGGGCTAGTTAACATAGACTGTGAATAGGTGTGGTGTCTGTGCATTCCACTGTATTTCCTGGCAACATCAGTGTAGGCGATGAGTCAGATGGCCCTGGTGTGTATGTGTTGTGTAGCCCTAGTGGTGTGTCTCCCTCATATATGTCACGTCGCCATGACTCACATGACGGTGTTGAACTTGCTGTAGCAGTTAGCATGCACAGTGTCATTTAGCAGATCACCATCTCCATGACAGAAACCACGTTGGAATCACAACAGAGGCAAGTATGGTGTATTAGTGAGTTTATTTCCATACATGTGTGAGGATAGTGCACAGGATGGTGGGTGCTGTACATTGGGATTGGAATCCAAAGTTCCCAGATGAGTTGGAAGTCTTGGTAGCAGAAATGTCCTGAGTAAAGTCCACAGTCATCTGATACATTGGGCCAACTTAAGCTCCCCATGTCATGTGGGAGAGTTGGGTTGCATTCGACAGGGTGAACAGTTTGCACACAAAGGAGAATTTCCAGAACAGGTGTTGGGTTCCTGGGGGATGTACATGGCCATCGGCCTCTCAGTTTTCCTTCCTCGGACAACCCCTCTTCTTTCGGGGGGACCCTCACGTGCAGGCTGCTGCGGTGCAAAGGACTCTCCGCCAGAGTCATCCTCCCTCCCTGTGGCAGTTTCAGTTGTTTCAGCACCAGATGTTGTGGGCACACAGGGAGGTGTGGCCATGTTGGTGCTAATCTGGTGGAGGCATGTCAATATGTCCCTATGCACCGCTGTCAGTTCTTCCAATGTGTCCCACTTGGACTCCATGCCAGACATGTGTGTCTCCACATGGGACATGTGTGTCTCCAGACGGGACATGTGTGAGTCCAAGCGGGCATGGTGGGCAGCCTGCTGCTGTTGAATGTCCTTGAGGATCCCCACTACCTGGCTGACCTCTCCGGTGCTATTCTGGTACGCATCAGCAATGCGTGCCAGTTGTGGGTCATCATGCAGTCCAGACCCCTCTGCAAACAGCGACCTATGTCTACCACCCCTCCCACCACCCCTAGCGACACGTGCGGGACCTGCAGTGGCACGCACAGGTGACCGTAGGCCCACTTGGGGGTTGTTACTGGGGTCGCTGTCCATTGCTCCACGTTGGGCCGGGGTCCCTGTGCTGTTGTCATCGGTGGTCCTTGGTCTGTCCGTGTTGGCGGGGGTGGTCTGTGTTGGCAGTTGTTGGAGGGGTGGGTGCAGGGGGTGCAGATGTTGGTCCTGCTGGTGCTGCATGATGACTCACACCGGAGGGGCCAGGTAGGTCTTCGCCATCCGAGGAGGGCAGAGGCTGTTCCACACCAGTGAGCTCAGTGTCCCCCGGAGCCTGGGACAGGGACTCCTCATCGTCTGCTGCTGTGTCCCCATCATCACCTGTTTTTGGAAGAGACACACAATGTATGTTATGTTTCTACAGGCATCAATGGTTCACACACCTGACAGTTGTGACTGTACCTCTGGATGCGGGCCTGTACATTGCATTGTCCTAAGTTGTCACAGTCAGAGGTTGATATTGGTGTAGCACATTGTCCTGCCAACCTGAAGCTTTTCAATGTGAATGTTGAGGTGTGTGCATGGCCAGCATTGGTGGTATTTGGTGGACATCCGGCCCTCCTTCTCCCCCAGCCCAGTTATCCCACCATGAAGCATGCCACCCTTGCAGTGTGTGCAGGTTGACTCTCAGGATGTCAGTCAGTGGTGTCCTGCTGTTGGTTGTTGCACAGTTCCCAGCAGGGCCTTGTGCTCCCCACAGCTGAGGCCAGTGTCAGACATCTTTGAAGTGGCTTTTCACTGCCTGTGAGGTGTGCATGCTTCAGTGTGAGCTTGCTGGGCCATGTGGGTGGGGGATGTTGAGCTGTGACTACCACTCCCATCATGCTATTGCCTACACCCCCCTTCCCAGCATGCCCATACTTCCTTCCTTTTGACTCTGCTTCCCTGTGGGGTAGTGTGCCTGTGCTGACAGGATGGCTGACAGTGTTGTCCTGGCGTTTGTTTGGCTACAAGTCCCAAGAGTGTCCCTGTGCTTCACACAGCATAACCCAGGGTGGTGGTTCTTTGTGGGATATTTAATTAGAGTGTGAGGCATTGCATTCTCCCAGGTGAGTTGTGTGGAGTTTGTGTTAAGGGGGTGTGTAAGAAAAGCTGCTTGTAACTATGGTCAGAGCTGTCAGTCCTCCTTCCCACCCAGCCAGATATCCCACCATGGAACGTGCTTCCATTGCAGGGAGTGCAAGTTGGCTTTCAGGATGTCAGTCAGTGGTGTCCTGCTGTTGGTTGGTGCACAGTTCCCAGCAGGGCCTTGTGCTCCCCACAGCAGTACCCAGTGTCAGCCATCTTGTCAGTTGTTTTCCACTCCCTGTGATGTGAGCATGGTTCAGAGTGGTGTTGATGGGCCAATTGTGAGGGTGACCAATATCTGTGACTACAACTCCCATCATGCTATTGCCTACACCCCCTTCCCAGCATGCCCATACTTCCTTCCTTTTGAGTGGACTTCACTGTGTGTGAGTGTGACAGCAATGGCAAGATGGCTGACAGTGGTGTCCTGCTGTTGGTTGTTGCACAGTTCCCAGCAGGGCCTTGTGCTCCCCACAGCAGTACCCAGTGTCAGCCATCTTGTCAGTTGTTTTCCACTCCCTGTGATGTGAGCATGGTTCAGAGTGGTGTTGATGGGCCAATTGTGAGGGTGACCAATAACTGTGCCTACAACTCCCATCATGCTATTGCCTACAACCCCCTTCCCAGCATGCCCATACTTCCTTCCTTTTGAGTGGACTTCACTGTGTGTGAGTGTGACAGCAATGACAAGATGGCTCACAGTGTGGTCCTGTTGTTTGTTGGTGCCCAGTTCCCAGCAGGGCCTTGTGCTCCCCACAGCAGAGGCCAGTGTCAGACATATTTGAAGTGGCTTTTCACTGCCTGTGAGGTGTGCATGCTTCAGTGTGAGCTTGCTGGGCCATGTGGGTGGGGGATGTTGAGCTGTGACTACCACTCCCATCATGCTATTGCCTACACCCCCCTTCCCAGCATGCCCATACTTCCTTCCTTTTGACTCTGCTTCCCTGTGGGGTAGTGTGCCTGTGCTGACAGGATGGCTGACAGTGTTGTCCTGGCGTTTGTTTGGCTACAAGTCCCAAGAGTGTCCCTGTGCTTCACACAGCATAACCCAGGGTGGTGGTTCTTTGTGGGATATTTAATTAGAGTGTGAGGCATTGCATTCTCCCAGGTGAGTTGTGTGGAGTTTGTGTTAAGGGGTGTGTAAGAAAAGCTGCTTGTAACTATGGTCAGAGCTGTCAGTCCTCCTTCCCACCCAGCCAGATATCCCACCATGGAACGTGCTTCCATTGCAGGGAGTGCAAGTTGGCTTTCAGGATGTCAGTCAGTGGTGTCCTGCTGTTGGTTGGTGCACAGTTCCCAGCAGGGGCTTGTGCTCCCCACAGCAGTACCCAGTGTCAGCCATCTTGTCAGTTGTTTTCCACTCCCTGTGATGTGAGCATGGTTCAGAGTGGTGTTGATGGGCCAATTGTGAGGGTGACCAATATCTGTGACTACAACTCCCATCATGCTATTGCCTACACCCCCTTCCCAGCATGCCCATACTTCCTTCCTTTTGAGTGGACTTCACTGTGTGTGAGTGTGACAGCAATGGCAAGATGGCTGACAGTGGTGTCCTGCTGTTTGTTGGTGCACAGTTCCCAGCAGGGCCTTGTGCTCCCCACAGCAGTACCCAGTGTCAGCCATCTTGTCATTTCTTTTCCACTCCCTGTGATGTGAGCATGGTTCAGGGTGGTGTTGATGGGCCAATTGTGAGGGTGACCAATATCTGTGACTACAACTCCCATCATGCTATTGGCTACACTGACTTCACCAGCATACACAGAATTCATTCCTTTCAGTGAGCTTCCCTGTGAGGTGGTGTTCTAGTGGTGGCAAAATGTCTAACTGTGTTTGTTGGTTATATTTGTGCCACTGCCTTGCTGTATTTGTAGTTAGGTTTGTACATATCATGACACAGTTACATATCACTATGAGATGGCATGTATTGTGTTTATCTGACTGACAGACAAATCTTGGGGTGATTATCTTGTGGTTGCTGTGGATTTGCTAAGGGTGCATGGTTTGACTATCCCCTTGACAGTGATGTGTGTGTATTGTCACACAATATTGGGTATATTAGTTGTGTACTCACCAGGCTCTGGGATGTTTGATAGTCCATATACGCTCACTGGTGGTAGGATGGCCCGCACCTTCTCCTCCCAGGGCCTGAGGTATAGTGGTTTGGCAGGATGGCCACTGCCGGTGCGCTGACTCAAGATGTAATCCTTCTTTAGTAGGTCCCTGACCCTCCTGCGCACATCATACCACCTGTTCTGGATGTCTTCCTTTGTGCGCAAACATGGTGATTGTGCGCTTCACCCTGTCGACGATCCTCTCCCACATCTTGGTTTTCTGCGACATGGGGGTCTGTTGGACCAATGTACCAAACAACTGTGGCTCTACCCTGAGGATCCCATCTACCAGGACTTCCAATTCACTGTCTAGGAACTTTGGATTCTTCTTTGGGGGCATGGTGATGGGTGGTGGTGGTGATTGAGTGTGTGTGTGTGTGCAAGTGAGGGTGTGTGAGTGTAGGTTTTGCTGGGTGTATGTGAGGGTGCTATTTGTTGAGGTGCTAATGGTGTGTGGCTTGTGTGATGGATGAGCTGTGAGTGTGTCTGTGGTTGCTGTCTGATGGTGTTCTGTGCTGGCAGGTCAGTTGAATTTGCAAAGGATCATGGTAGGGATTTGTGGCCTTTATATAGGTGGAGTTGGGGGTGTGTCCTTGTTCCATGTTTTTTTCCCTGTATTTATTGACTTTGTCATTGCTTGTTTGGCCCTTTTTTTGTATTTTTTCCTTTGTATTTTTTGTGCATGTAGGAGACGTTCTTCTGACCGAGTAGGACGCTGCAGTTGTCTCGTGCGAGCTTCTCCGAGTCGTTCACGCTGTGTTTCTGCTAGGTTTATTGTGCGGCGTACGCGTTGGTCGCCGAGTATTGGCTTCCTTCGGCTGGCTTTTGTATGCGTGTCGGTCGTACGGCTTGAGCTCCGTGCGACTCGGTCTGGTTTTCCACGCATTACATCGTACTGGGCGGGTCGGAGTTTGCGGGTATGTTTCGTTCGGGTTCATTCCTGGTGCGTGTCGGTCGGTTCGATTCGCGTGGTTTCCCGGCCCGATAGCTTGTTTCCCTCCGGTTCGGTCGTTCGGCTTGTGTTCTGTACGAGTCGGTCGTGATTCATATGCATTTCATCGTACTACCCAGGTCGGGCAGCGCCGGTACATGTCGGTCGGACTATATTCCCGTACCGAGTCGGTCGGTATGTTTTCCGGCCCGAATCGGAATCGGCCCCTTAGTGTCTTGAGAAGAGTCCTGACAGCTTGCGGGCGGAGTTTGCTGGCGTGCCCGTTTGCATTGCATTGGTAACACAGAGTGCATCTGCACGCTGCAAAATCTCGTGTGAACTGTACTACACGGTTCTAAAGTGTGTTCTCGCATTACAAATTGTGCGCGAACAGCATCATGCAGTTCACATGTGCATGGCTGTCTTGTTTTTATGCTGTCTGTGATGGTGCTGGGCCTAAAATGTATCTGTCTTTAATCTTTGTAATCCTCCACCTTTACTACATTTTTATCTTTTATTATAGTATGTGCCTTTGTATAAATTATTTCGTGTTTTTGTGACAACACCCAGGGCCATGGCAAAGGGATGACTTCCTTTCGGGTGGAGCCACTGCCCAGGTGTGCAGCCCCAGGTGATCTTTGGAGAGGAGGAGGTGAAGCACTAGTTTGTTTGTGCAGCGCCACCTCCCCTGTACGCTGGCAGGCTCGGTAGTGGCTACCCCCTGCAAAAGCTTCATTGGTGCTGGGGGATGGCGCCGGTGCATGCGGCACACCAGCCAGGCTCGGCGCTCCGCCAAGAAGCTGAAGCACCACTGGGCGGACATTCTGGACCGGGAACAGGACCTGCTTGACCTGGTAGGTGTCAAGATTCCGGGGATCGGTGAGTATTAATTATTTGTTTTGTTTGTGTACTACAATGCAGGTTTTTTTTCCGAATAGCATGCTGCTCACACTCAGAGGTATGTTATGTTGAGTTTACGCTGGTATATTAATGTGTGATCCAGTTTCTAGTTTCTGCTAGGCGGGTGTTGAGTCCTACCTAATCACACTCATCAGGCACTTGCTTTGGCTGATTAATTAAGAAGCCATTGCAGACTGTTCTCCTCTCACTATAGTGAATCATGAGTAGCGTGTTCTGTGTGACTTTGTTTATGTAGCTCATACAGTTCCAGGTTATTTAATTTAATTTACAGTGATGTGAAGTCTGCATCTATGCATTGCAAAAAAGGGAGACTGAGTTGGCTCATCAAGGGCGTTGAGAAATGGGAATAGATGAAATCAAGGATAATTCTCTGCAATACATTAGTTCCAAATGTAGTTTCTGTTAAGGAAATTTGGAATATGGATTTAACAACAGAGCGATAGACTCGAGTCGAAACTAGTATACTATAGGTGATATTTTTTAGCGACTGCGTTTACTTTTTATGAAACATTTTGTGGAGATTATTAACTGAATCACTAATCTATTTTTATTTATCTTCTTAATTTCTTTCATCAGCACCTAAGGGCAAGAAAAGGGACATTTCTGAGGGTACGGGGATGAATCTGGTCAGCCGGTGCTGACCACCAGCGCTGCTGCAGAGGGCTCTGCTGATCCCATTAAGTCTTTTTATGATTCTTGTGGACTTCTTAGGGTAGAATCTTGGGGTATTGGAATGTTAGAGCTGTCTATAGTGAAGGTTCAGATAGCAGGCACAAGTAAGCAAGTATTTTAAATCAAAATCACCATTTATGTTTGTTGAGAAGGATTTCCTTTTCCTGCTTATGCCTAGCTCTAACACAGTTCAGTTTACAAGAGAGTGGCCATGGTCATCATGGACCACCACCACCCTTCCCAATGTAGTGTGCTGCAGACTCGTTCATTTATAGTTACAGTATTTAAGCAGTTTCCCATTACAGTGCAGCAAGGCTGGAAAAAAGTATGACGTCCGACTCCCATTGCATTATTATTATTGCCAACCAACACCATATGTCTTTCATTGATCATTATTCCACACCTGGATTGTCTAACTTTGTGAACCAACCAATAAAATGCCCAGAGTGATATTTGGAAGATACTGACTGTTAGAAACGGGATCTCTGGTTGGCTAAGGCTTGCGCCAAAGCCAGGCAGAGACCACCACTCTAGTCAGGGCAAGGGAGTTACACGCCGAAGATAACCCCAGCTCACCCCCTTGGTAGCTTGGCACGAGCAGTCAGGCCTATCCCGGAGGCAATGTGTAAAGCGTTTGCGCAACCCCACACAGCAACAACATACTAGGCACACCACAAAAGGAACGCCACACAAGGTTATATATAAAAATAGCCTTTGTATTGTCATAAACACATTAGAATAGTACTCACACAATATACACTGTGCCAACTGGCACTAGACAATATTTACAGGGGATTATATACACCTGACAGGGCCAATTGGGCACTGTCAGAACCATCACTTAGTAAAGATAGTAAATGTAGAACATATAACAAACGTAGAACACAACCAGTAATTACTGGCAAACACTGTACACAGCATTATCCTGCAACATAAACCACATTATGCACAGTATCACATCAGGCGCAAAATACATTATACGCCAACCTCATAAGCCTAAACATATTAGACCATAACCTCCTAATCATAACTCACATTAGGCATAAATCACATTGGAGAATAACCTCCCAAGCATAAACCACGGTATGCAAAACCTCATAACATAAACCACAGTAGAGGCATAAATTGGGTGCATGAATAACAGTACATGAATCACATTTCCTGTGCACCACATAAATCACATTAGGGCCTGGTGCCCTATTAACCTAACAGTCCCCCTGGCCAACTGGCTTTCTCAGAGGGCTCAAATGCCCTATCTCCCAAATGTCAGGGCGACTGCCAATGCAGCAGAATCCACGTGCGCAATTGCGCTGGGGCAGAGGGGTGTATCTCACTCCTATCTCAGTCAAAAATGCCCCCAAAGAAATGTGAGCCTAAACGTTGCAGCTGCCGCTAATTGCCGTGCAGCTGTGATGAGGAAAATTAGGCACTGGCACCCACTGTGCCCTGAGAGCCCGACTGGGACTCTGTAGAACAAATGTGCGCCAAACGTTGCAGTTGCCCGCTACGGCGGCGCAACTGGAAAATAACCAGAGAGGCCCTGCTCTGGGGCTCTCTACACAACAATGCGCCAAACGTTGCAGCTGCCCTCTGTCAGGTGGGGCAGCTGTGAACAAAGTAAAAGGGCCCTGGCACGACTGTGCCCTCGGGGCCCCACTGGGGCTCTCTAACTAAATTTGGACCCATCGTTGCAGCGGTCCGCCACGGCGGTACCGCTGTGAATACTCAAAAAAACTCTGGCACCTCTGTGCCTCGGGGGAGCAACTGCGGGGGCAGGCACCGATAGCGTGCCTCGACACACCCCCTCCCCACCAGCTCCACTCACGGGACTATCTGCTCCGGACTCCTCTCTTTGCCCGGTCCCCCTTCTGGGACCAGGACTTCACGGCGGAGCCTGCAAGGCTCTGGACGGCCCTCCTGGCAGCTCAGCAATACACGGGGCTCTCTTCTCACTACGAGAGCCTCGCTGTCCAGCGCCAGCATTTCCTGCACGCGGGGCTTCCCTCCGCTCACGGGAGCCCCGCCCGATCACATGCCTTCTCTCGCCGGCTTCTGCGGGACTTCCTCCTTCTGGCCATAGGCTCCGCATCAGGCCAGGCAGACGCGCCTGACTTACGGGTCGCCGCACGATCGCGGCGGCCGGAGGCTCCTTTCCTTTGGCCGCAATGCTGGGTGGGCACCCACTCGAATAATAAAACATAAAGCGGGGTGGGCACCCGCTCCAAAGGCATCCGCTATCTGAAATAATAATAAAGCGGGGTAGGCTCCCGCTCGAAGTCAGCATCAATGCGGGGTGGGCACCCGCTCCTAAAGCAGCATCACGGGGGAATCCCTCTGAAAGGACGGCAGCACCGCGCTGCGCAGCCCACGCTCTCCTCCTCTTTGGGGCAACTCAAAATAAAGCGGTCCCAGGGCGCAAAATGCAGCAAAGGTCCTGGGTCCTGGACTATCAAAAGAAAAGTAACAGGGTCAAAGCAGAAAGTTCTCCCAGGTCCAAGGGGCATGGCTGGGCCCAGGGAGGCCAGCACACAGGGCCCTCCAGCAGGGAGGTAAGCCCCCATGGCGGTTCCTCCTGGGCTCCAGCAGCAGCATGCCCCCAAGTCAGGAACAGCACCAAAGCACAGAAACAAAAACATGGGGTCACAGCCCCTACATTTATACTCCTTTCTCCTTTGTTCTGCAGTGTAGAGTGTGGGGGAACCAGATGCAACTGGTTCAGGGGGGATTTGGAGCACTTTGTTTTCCAAGCTCCTCTTCCCCTTTGTCAGGTGGGGGCTAGGTGATCAGACACACCACAGGGCGCGGAGCCAGCATTGTGCAGGCTGGGCACAGTCCTATTCAGGGTCAGGGGATTACTCCTCCCACTACTCCCAGGGCAGATGTCCCATTCAGCCTAGCGCTGACTCACCCTGCCCCTCCTGGAGCCACACACACCTCCCAGCCCCTGTCACTCAAAAGTCAGACATGCAATTCACATCAGGCAGGCAGACACACAGCACACAAAAATGCCAACTTCTAAAAGTGGCATTTCTCAACCAGTCATCATAAATCTGCGCACACCATTGCGCAGCATTTATTATTACAATTTCATACATACTAAACTCGACCACGCTGCTCCTCCCATCCCAGGAATTACCACTGACACACTTTATCAGGGAACACCCAATGCATTCCTATGGGAGGGCAGGCCAACCTTACCAAATGTACACAGAGAGCGCACGCACTTTACACTGGACCACAGTGCTAAAGTGCCCAGAGGCCTAAAACCACCAACACCATGTCAGAGAAAAAGGCAAAAAGTTTAGGGGTGACCCTGCACAAAGGGCCAAGTCCAACACTGACGTACTAACTGAGCTATAGTGCTGCATTGTAGTTGTATCTGGGGTTGCGTATCTGGGATCTAAATTATGTGTAATGCTTTATTCTATCCACATAGAACATCGGTGATGCCAGCTCCAGTGCTGCTGCAGGAGGAGACAGGTCAGTTGGAGGGGGAGAAGCGGCAGCAGGGACGGGCACTGGTAAGTCACATAATTTTGTTGCAATCACTATGCTCACTACCTATTGCCATGGAATCGCTCGTCGATATCAAAAATAACTGTGAATCCCCCCACTTTATCAGCCACAGCAGTGATTGAGTTATTATGGCCTCTTCCATCTGCAGAGCAGGAAAATCTCACATAATGAGCTTTGATGGGTTGCGGAGACATGAAAGAACGGAAGGTAACTTAAAAGAAAGAAAATAGTATATGAATGAAAGGGTGGGTGGGTGAAGAGATGCGTGGGTGAGTAAAGGAATGGATGGGTAAAGGATGGTTTGAAAAAAGGGTTGCTATTGAATGGGTGGATAATGCATTGGAAGTTTGGGTGAAAGACTGGATGGGAGAAAGTAAAGCTTAATCATGGTGGCTATCAGTGAATTAGAATGAAAGGATGAATGAATATTTGGATTGTTTGGATGAATAAGCAAGGCAGCTCCTCTTCTCATAAGAAGCATGCTACTCACCTACTTTACTTACTTGGTTTATGTAGGGTTATCAATATCATTCAAAGCTATAATTCTAAGTGGGGTTTATTCATTTGTATTCTTTGTTCTACTCCTTTGACTCGCTGTATTTGTTAAGTGAGCAAGATATATCCTACCTATCATTCATCATCCCCCCTCCCCCCATTGGCATTTTTGCCAACTATGACTGAAGTGCACTATGGGTTAATCAATTTGTGACTGCAATGTTGGCTGTGTAATGTGCGTCTGTTTCAATTAATGCGGCCTCTACAATGTTTTCAATGCATTGCAAACCAAAAACACAAGATGTATTGTCCCTTCACCCACTCAATCGCCTCTTAGTACTTCACTCCTTTACTTTTTCCTAAGTTCTTCAGTCCCAGCCTACAAAATTGGCAAGTCCTTTCTTGGCATGTGCGACATTTAATGCGATACCCATGTGAAGTGATTCCAGAATATATTTCATGGTTTCCCATAACAGATTTAATTTACACTTGTTCAAATTTTTCCCTTTCGAATTGCACCGTGGCTGAATAAGCCAAAGATGATGAATAGATGATCAGTGTAGTAGCCACTCTACTATATATAAAAAAAGCTCTACCCTACCTGTCCAATCCCTTTAGCCTACCCCCTGCAGTAGAGAAAATCAAGCTTCCTTTCCTTTACTACTGCCCAGCAAATGAATTTGTTGGATATACGTGGTGGCGGGTGAGGCCACAGAGTAAAATGAGAGCAAGTGAATGTTTTGATATCAAGTTTGGTGTATGGGATACACAGTGACGAATGTGCCAAATAAAATCTATATAGCCCGTTTCTTTACCTGTAGTGCAGTCCATTCGATTAATTTTCCTCAACATTTACTTACGGCAGACAGGATATTATATTAATATCCCCATTTCATGCGTGAGGTGTGTGATGTAGTATCTTATTTATTATTCATCTGTCTCTTTAGAGACAGGGTAGAAAGAGAAATGCATTTGGCAAAGAGCAGTGCCTTTGGAATTAAAAATAGATCATTGTGAACTACAGCTGCAGAAAGCATCTAACTAGCTGAGGCACTGGCTAGCAATGAGCATGGCTTCATTATTTTAGCACCACAGACAACTTATACTCCATATAGTGCATAATGCTGTACTCATTAATGAGAAGTCATTTATTTTTCAACTCAAAGTGTCTGACGCCTTTTATAGTTACTTGAAAAGCCTTTAGAAGATAAAAACTAATCAAATCACAGTTTTTTAATCCTTTGATGTTATTCTCTGCCTGTTAATTCTTTTGTGCCACACAGACAGTGCTTTTTTATGTTTGACAGCATGTGTGGGTAAAACATGAAATTGTCCTTGTGACTCTCCTAATCATAATGACATCAAATAAATTCTAATGGCCATAGGGGACCAGCAATCTAATGTTACTTTGCCACCCAGTAATTTAAAACAATTGTTTGCACGCAGCTTTATTTACAATTTGTCTTTTTTGTTTTTCTCAATATAGCTGCTCTTGCTGGTCCAGCTGGACCACCCACCAGGCAGAAGATAGCAGTCCATTTGTGGCAGCAGAGGCTGGAGCATATCCAGCCGGAATACCAGCGGCTGGTGGTCCTGGAAGAGAAGGATGAAATGAATGCACAACAGCCGGGCCCCAGCCGGGCCCCTCAGCCTCCAGCCTCCCTGCCATCCCATCGCCGGTACCACCGCCAGCCAACTACTGCCACCCCTACCACACTGACAACAGGCCATTGCTGAGCCACATCCTGCAACTGCTGGACACCATCGAGGGCCGGCTCACCACGATGGAGCAGAGCCTGGACCAGCTCTGGACCGACATCCATAATACCCTCTACTAGCCTTTTTTTAAAGTTTCTTTTGTTGGGAGGGATTTGTTGTTTATTGTGGCTGGGTGGAGATGGTGGGAAGGAAGTTTGGACTGGAGAGAAATTTTTGGGGACATATTGAGTTTTGGGGCTTTGGTCAGTTTTGTTTGGGGAGAGGGTAGCCATGTTGTTTTTGGTGGAAAGGGTGGGTTTCTTTGTAAATAAATAAAGGGGAAAGCTATGTTTTTAAACCTAAATTTATGCCTGAAGTAGTTTCTTTTACTTTTACTTTGCACTGCTGCCTTCAAGTAGTTTTACGCAGCCTGTTTATTTTCTTGTAACTTAAGAGAGAGCATAGCACTTATTTATAGAGTCTAGACTTATACTTCTCTAACTATCTTGACCATATGGGGAATGCCGCCATCATGACCTATATTGTGTGCAACTATCTAGATCAAAAACAGTAGCAGTTATTCTTACTAAGTTAAATTTCATCGATACTAGTTCTCCTACCTGAATATACATGCAGCAATAACACAGGATAAGTATAAGGTAATGATGTCTGCAAGGGATGTTTTTAGATAGAAATCTTATGTAACTGGAAACAAATTTTGAAAGCCCTCTTTAGTGGCTTCTAGCAAATGAATTCAAATTTAATTATAATAATTCAAAGATAATTTTTGATAGATACTTTTTGAATTATTATAATTAATTTGCCCATTTCCCTGAACAGCAATAACAGAGGAGGCATCACAACTTCACAAGCGAGGTCCCACTTCCTGTTCCACCCAGGTGAGCTCCAACTGTAGGATTGATCTGAATGATCTAAATGATTGATTGATTATCCATCATAGGCAACTAAATGGAAGACTGAGTTAGTGGATTATATATTTATCAAAAAGTTACAAAGAATTGACACCGCCTGAGTGCGTGATGAAACAATGAAAATACCTGATGGTACTAAAATAGACAAAATAGCAATACTAAAAAGATTTGGCTAATTTGGAGCTAGCAGTATTATTTGTGAAATCCTCAAGCTATAAAAAAGGACTCAAAGTCTGGAGTGGACAAGCTTAGGTTAGGCAATTTATGGTTAGGCAACACAAGGCCTGAATGATGATGACAACATATGTTCTTCATTCTATATCTAAAATTCGGTTCATTTTTAATGCGTGGGTTGGTTGTGGGCTGGTGTGGGCTACTTCTTAGAAGATTCTACACTAAGTTGGTTTTGCTTTCACCATGTACGCCCCACCAAGTGTGTGATCCATTGATGGTGTCATTTAAGCCACACCTCAAGAAATCACACGGCTCGGGAGAAGAGGGTTAGGGGTTTGATGATTGGATGGGTGAGTGGATTTGGGGAAAGGTTTGACAAAGACAGACACTTCAACACAAGGCCAATATTCATCTGGGCAATAAGCAGCAGCACATCATTCGCCATCAATCTGTTGTTAACGGAAAAAAAGGAATTAGTATGACAGAGTACAGATAAATGCATTGCAAACAGTTCTTCTGCACCCGAAACCCAATTTATCAGTTATCTAAATGTTCTGTCTTCTAGGTTGTGGAGTGAACCCACCCACCCACTTCGCTTAGTTAATATGATTGTTAAAAGAAAAATGACACTGTATTGCAGAATTGGGTGGTGCATCTACAGTGTCCTTGGGAATGTCCACTCTTTGGGGCCTGTCGGCACTGGTCAGGTAGGTAAGCAGGAGTGTTGTTGAGCTCAGATAGCTTTCACCTTTTGTTTGTGAAGAAGACTGTAAAAGAGAATCTGTATTTTAAAGTCAAGGAGAAGTACAGAAGGAAGGTAAGCTTCATGAGGAGTGTATCAAGAAGAGGCAGAGCAAAAGAAACAAAAAGGGGACTCAGAGTATCACTTTTGCCACAAGTCCAACACACACACACACGCACAACACACAGAGCAGCATTTCACAAATGCACCCCTCTCTATTCCACACAGCTGAGTACTAGGCTTCTGACTCTTGGTTTACCTTTGAACTGAAGTCGATATTCGATAACTTCTTGCTCCTAGTTGGTGATGAGGTAGTCCTGCAGCTCCCGCATTGAGTTCTTCCATGATCCTCCTCCTGACTCCGGGTAACGCCGTCCCAGACCCGTCATCATCATCATGAATCGCGATGACCCAAGCATGATAGACGTGGAGTGCACTGCTGTTGAAGAACAAGTAGAGAAACAGACTTGTAGTATTTTCCATAGGATTTTGTTTGTTAACTAAAGCAACTGTTCTGGTCTCTGAAGAACCAGACAAAATCAAATGTGGCTAAGTATGAAATAGGTTATCACCTACAGGGGAACAAAATGAGCACCCATCACTCAATCCCCAAACAATTCAAATCAAATAATCATCTCAAGAAATTTCCCATATTACAATTCAACACACCCTCCCTCACTTTCAGCCTCCACATCAATCATCACTCACAGTCACTCGATAATCTGATCACTTATTGGTGCAATGGTAACCTGTTCCACTCCAAGCACGGTGGTAGGTACACTTTATCCCTTTTAATGCAAGCAACAGATTGGAATTTGGCAGTCTTGTAAATAAAATGATTGTCTGGGGTAACCCTGGGCGTCAAATTCCGCTCCGCTAGCGGAATTTGCGGAATCTAGGCAATTTTGCGTTCCGCGGAGAACGCGGAATTGCCAACAATTCCGCGATCCGCGGCGTAGCAGAATTATTTTCTTGTTCGCGCTTTAAAAATGCGTTCTAGCACGCGCGATAGCGACTTACCGGGATTCCTGCGTTTGCCAACGGGTTTTCCTATCTGTTCACGTGCGCCACGAGATTTCGGTAGCCGGCCGCGCGATCCCGCGAGAGTTTGCGATCGTTAACACGTCATTCGCCGCGCCATCGGACAACGCGAGAGTGTGCGATTGCGAACACGTCATTCGCCACGGCATTGTGCACCGCGGGAGAGATTGCAATCGCGAACACGTCATTCGCCGCGCCATCGGACAACGCGAGAGTGTGCGATCGTGAACACGTCATTCGCCATGCCATCGTGCACCGCGAGAGAGATTGCGATCGCGAACTTGTCATTCGGGCGCGCCATCGGACATCCGGCGGAATGTTGGTAAAGCTCGCGATCCCGAACACGCAAAATTTTCAATCTGGAGAAGAATAATATCGCGAGCAGCATAAAACCTTCTATGAACTGATGATTTGGATGAAAAAAAAACTCAGATTGATATTTGGCTGTCCTTTTTTGTCAAATTTTTTTGGGGGGAGGGAGAAAGTGCCACAGAGTCTCCTACTTCCTGTTCCTGTTCAGCAGGCTCCTCCCAGTGCTTTGTCCATCTCCTGTTCATTTTTCACTTGGATTTGAGCTGGAAGGATCACTCTTTGTGTCTGCTGCATCATTATCATTGGATTTGAGGATTTTGGATTTGACATTTTACAAGTAAGTTGGTGTTGTTTGATTAGGGCATTGCAGTTGCTGCAACTACAATTTTTGTACTTTTCATCATTTTTAAAAATAAATAGTTGTGGGTAGCCAGTAGGCCCAGAGCTAGTCATGGGTGGGTGCATGATGAAACATGATGAAACAACTGTTCCTTTGCTGTGTGATGTATTTATTAATTTCAAACATCATTTAGGGCACATGGATGGCATTGGATTGAATTGCAAAATGTGTATTTTTGGGTGTATTTCAGTTTTTTGGGCTGTGTGTTAAATACATGCCTTAGTTGTGTGTGGTGTGCTGCAGGCCTTGTTTAGCCCTGTGGATTTTCGTTTTTGCATTTTATTGCATTACAGGCAAAGCAGTGTGGTTTAGCATGCAGCCTTTGCCTGGCTATTATAGGCCTGTTTTCAGAACATTGTTTTCCAGGCCTCCTGCTTGTTGCTTGTGATTTGTGAGTGTCCATGTGGCTGGTAGCCATTTCTGGTGGGAGTTATAAGTGTGCTGCTTTTGCCATATAGGCCTGCATGTGTTTCCTTTGTGGCCTAGGCTTCTTGCTGTGGTCCTGGCCATGAGGCTGGCGGCCATTTTGAAGCCAGGCAATGTGCTTTTTGCCATAGGCCTGCATTGTCTGTCTTCAGTTTCTTGTTGTCGTGGGCCTGGCCATGAGGCTGGCGGCCATTTTGAAGCCAGGCAGTGTGCTTTTTGCCATAGGCCTGCATTGTCTGTCTTCAGTTTCTTGTTGTTGTGGGCGTGGCCATGAGGCTGGCGGCCATTTTGAAGCCAGGCAGTGTGCTTTTTGCCATAGGCCTGCATTGTCTGTCTTCAGTTTCTTATTGTTGTGGGCCTGGCCATGTGGCTGGCGGCCATTTTGAAGCCCGGTAGTGTGCTTTTATCCATAGGCCTGCAAGGTTGTGGCCTAGTCTGCCAACAGGCCTTTCATCCAGTAGGCGCAGAGGTAGTCAGGGGTGCATGAAACAACTGTTTCTGTGTGTTCTGTTGAATTTAAACATCATTTAGGGCATGGATGGATTTGGATTGAATTGCAAAATGTGTATTTTTGGGTGTATTTCAGTTTTTTGGGCTGTGTGTTAAATACATGCCTTAGTTGTGTGTGGTGTGCTGCTGCAGGCCTTGTTTAGCCCTGTGGATTTTCGTTTTTGCATTTTATTGCATTACAGGCAAAGCAGTGTGGTTTAGCATGCAGCCTTTGCCTGGCTATTATAGGCCTGTTTTCAGTACATTGTTTTCCAGGCCTCCTGCTTGTTGCTTGTGATTTGTGAGTGTCCATGTGGCTGGTAGCCATTTCTGGTGGGAGTTATAAGAGTGCTGCTTTTGCCATATAGGCCTGCATGTGTTTCCTTTGTGGCCTAGGCTTCTTGTTGTGGTCCTGGTCATGAGGCTGGTGGCCATTTTGAAGCCAGGCAGTGTGCTTTTTGCCATAGGCCTGCATTGTCTGTCTTCAGTTTCTTGTTGTTGTGGGCCTGGCCATGAGGCTGGCGGCCATTTTGAAGCCAGATAGTGTGCTTTTTGCCATAGGCCTGCATTGTCTGTCTTCAGTTTCTTGTTGTGGGCCTGGCCATGAGGCTGGCGGCCATTTTGAAGCCAGGCAGTGTGCTTTTTGCCATAGGCCTGCATTGTCTGTCTTCAGTTTCTTGTTGTTGTGGGCCTGGCCATGAGGCTGGCGGCCATTTTGAAGCCAGGTAGTGTGCTTTTATCCATAGGCCTGCAAGCTTGTGGCCTAGTCTGCCAACAGGCCTTTCATCCAGTAGGCTCAGAGGTAGTCAGGGGTGCATGAAACAACTGTTTCTGTGTGTTCTGTTGAATTTAAACATCATTTAGGGCACATGGTGGCATTGGATTGAATTGCAAAATGTGTATTTTTGGGTGTATTTCAGTTTTTTGGGGTGTGTGTTAAATGCATGCCTTAGTTGTGTTTGGTGTGTTGCAGGCCTTGTTTAGCCCTGTGGATTTTCGTTTTTGCATTTTATTGCATTACAGGCAAAACAGTGTGGTTTAGCATGCAGCCTTTTCCTGGCTATCATAGGCCTGTTTTCAGTACATTGTTTTCTAGGCCTCCTGCTTGTTGCTTGTGATTTGTGAGTGTCCATGTGGCTGGTGGCCATTTCTGGTGGGAGTTATAAGTGTGCTGCTTTTGCCATTTAGGCCTGCATGGTTTTCCTCTTGGCTTACTGCTTCCATCCATCCCCTTTGCCAGCTGCAGCTCCCTGAATGATGTGATGAGCAAATAATTTAATGCCAAACAGGGTCCACTTCTGTTGTTGTTCCTCTTCTTTCCTATCCTTCCTGACAGTGTACACAGTATACCATGAAAGCCCTTGTTGACAGTCTCACAAATGGCTACACTAACTTATATATTTTATTTGTTTGTTTGTACTACTAGTAATTGAACCACAACAACAAATGCAACATTTCACTGATGTTCTTCTCCTGGCTTCTTTGCTTTTAGGTGCACAAATAGACAGAGGAGGAGGTGTCATCATCATCACCCGTTGTACTGCCAGACAGAAGTCCTGCTGCGCACCACGTCATGTCCACGTGTGACCACAGACATCTCTGCAACTTGTGCACCTGCGTCCTGCTGACATCTGAAGAAGATGGCCCTAAAGAAAGGTACCAGGTCCTCCAGTACCAAGAAAGTTGCCTATGAGAAGAAGAAGGAACAGAAGAAGGAAGTGGCACTTGCCAAGACTGGTGTGCCGGTCGATGTGTTTTTTGGTAAAAAAAAACTTACGACTGCAGCAGCGGTGTCCGGCGGGGACCAAGCTGGGAGCAGCACCTCCGCATCAGCGGGCCCACCCCAGCAACCTAGGCCCAAGCCCATGAGTGTGGCAGAGGTAGCCAGTCTACTAACGACCAGTGATGTTGAAATGTCATTATTGCAAAGTAGTACCCAATCCACGCACTCGCAGGTGGAAACTCAGCAGATAAGTGGGCAACCACAGCCGCAAACACAGCCACAACCACAGCCGCAACCACAGCCGCAGCCGCAACCCCAGCCGCAGCCACAACCCCAGCCGCAGCCGCAACCCCAGCCGCAACCCCAGCCCCAGCTGCAGCCGCAACCACAGCCCCAACCGCAACTGTAACCGCAGCCCCAGCCGCAGCTGCAGCCGCAACCCCAGCCGCTACCCCAGCCCCAGCCGCAGCTGCACCACAGCCCCAACCGCAGCCGCAGCCGCAACCACAGCCGGAACCACAGCCGGAACCACAGCCCACAATAGTAGTTGTTCCACCTGAAGTAGGGGCAGTTTAGGAAATTAAGCTTTTTGCAGACGAAGAGGAGCAAGCCACTGTTTCAGAAGATTCATTGTCTTCCAGACCCCCAGCAAGGAAAAGGAGGGTTAGTCCATCAATTTCTTCTTCAAGCCCCGCTTCTGATGATCTAGATGCCACCTGGAAGCCACCAGCTCAGCCTGAGAGTGATGCACGCCACAAGACAAGGCTAGTGAAAAGGAAGGTTCCAGAAAGCCTTAGAGTTATGGAGGTAGATGTAGACGAGGGGGGTGACGATGATGAAGAGCCAGTCATCATGAACATCACTCCTGGGCCTGCGGAGATGGAGACCAACATTATTAGACTATCCAAAATCTCTGCGAGGGATGTAGCACGGATACCACCAACACAGGTAACACCAACACAACCTCCAGCTTCCATATTTGCCTTTGCAAAGGCCCAGCAGGGACCTACATCCAGCTCAACCACCACCTCAGTAGGTGGTGGTAATGTAAGTGCACAGAGTCAAATTCCAGGCACACCCTCCAGTTCATCTGGTATTGAAAGTGGCACCTCCAGCAGCGCCAGAAAGTTCTCCTCCCCAGTTTGGGACTTCTTTTTGGTTAGCAGTAAGGAGGAGAACATTGCTATATGCTCAATTTGTCAGCAGGCTGTTAGGCGGGAGTAAGCTTGAGTACAAACTATGGTACCGGAGGACAAACAAGTCATCTAAAAAACACCACAGTATCAAGTGGGAGGCTCACCTACTTCACTTAGAAAAAAGTAAAACTGGACCCATTGCTGTTGTTGGGGATGAAGAAGTAGGGGAAGATATGATCAGGTGGAAGGTCAACAAGAGGGAGACATTTCTAGCCCTACCCCCAGCAGTGTAGTGGTAACGCCCACATCCTCAGCAACATCTCAGTGGCACCGTACTAAGAGTCAGCCTGAGACACCAAGGCAACCGGGCACTGCAATGAGCAAAAGTGTGGCGTCGTTGAGCCTAACTGGGTTCAAGAAGAAAGGTGCACCACAAAGGAAAATATTCCAGCCTACCATTGACAGAATGCTTAGGTCGGAGGGGCAGTACCAACGCAACCACCCAATGGCACGGTTGTACAATGCGAAGCTGGCTAAAATGTTAGCGCTGGACCTTCTCCCTTTTTCATTTGTGGAAGGGGTGGGTTTCCTTGAATTTGTATCAGCCATCTGCCCTAAATGGAAGGTTTCCAGCCGGTCCTATTTCGCCCGAGTTGCTGTTCCAGCAATACATCACGATGTGCTGGAATTGGTTGGACAAGCTTTGCAGCAGAGTGCTGTTCACAAAATCCACCTGACAACAGACATGTGGACCAGTTGCCAAGCCACTGATTACATGTGCATCACTGCACACTGGGTCTCTTTTGTGGGGGTTAAGAAAAGCTATCTGAAGTAGGTGCTGTTGACACAGCTGAGATTTTTAATGCTTCTCGGAAACATGCAACTGTAGCCATGTTTGCCATGGAGAAATCTCATACTGCTGCAAATATTTTGGAAGAGTTTAACAGCAAGGTCTTTGAATGGCTGCGCCCAGAGAGGCTTAACATTGGTTTTGTTGCCATGGATAATGGCAGTAATGTACTTAAGGCCATGGAGGTCGGTGCCTATTTCAGGGTCCCGTGTTTGGCGCACTGCATTAACATTATAGTTCAAGACTTTCTGAAAAAAGAACCCATAGTCAGCAACTTACTGACCACATGCACGCAGAATATGCACTCATTTCAGCCATTCTTTTAAAGCCCGGAAGCAGCTGAGGATCACTCAGCGTGACTATAGAATGCCAGTCAAAGCACTCATCCAGGAGGTGGCAACACGTTGGAACTCAACGTATTACATGCTTGACCGTCTGTTTGAGCAGTACAGACCAATCAATGAATATGTCATGCGAAGGGCGGATGCTACTGTGAAAGGCATGACCCTTCAGATGGACCAATGGTGCCTAGTTAAATCTCTTACAGAGATGCTTCTTCCTTTCGAGGTCTTCACATGTGAAGTCAGCAATGAGGACTGTACTATGGGCCAAGCTATCCCATTGTTGCACATTCTAGAGCAACAGCTGAAGGAGGTGTCTGAAGCGTACATAGGTGTGGAGGAAAAAAAAGAAGCATATGAGTTTGTGGAGAGCATATCATGTCGCTTAACTGAAAATGCAAGGGTGCAAACTAAGATTTTGTCACACGAACATTACATTTGTGCCACAATTCTGGATCCACGGTACAAATCGGCACTGAACAGTAAGACATTACTCCCTTTTCAGAAGTGGATGTTGCCCGGTACAAAACTTGGATAGCTGAGGCAGCCAGTAAATTGGAAAAGGAACGGCTGGTAATTAAAGGCCTCAAACCCACAACAAGTACTGCAGCAGGGCATCCGGCGTCAAGTTCCACTTCAGAGCCTGAGGGCAGTGCATTTGGTTCACAGCTGTCACCAACACCAACACTATCGACAACAGCAAGAACCAGATCATCAGCCCCAGTAAAAACGGCACAGGATTGGTATTTACAGCAAGGACTTGCTAGGTCAGTGCTGATGCAAAGACAAAAGAGGCCGAACAAAGTGTAGCACCCCTGAACATTGACCGGATGGTCCAGGCCTACCTGGATGACCCAACAGAGGTCTACATTGATCAAAACCCATTGCGGTATTGGTATGGAAAAAGGGGCCAATGGCCAGTGCTCAGCAGGCTGGCGATAAACTTTCTGGCTTGTCTTGTCACAACTGTCTCTTCTGAACGTGTTTTCAGTGCTGCTGGTTCCATTGTAACAGTGAAAAGGACCAGTCTCTCACCAAAAAACATGGAGAGGTTAACCATGATCAAAATGAATCAGCAATTTATACCACCGAATTACACAATACATGAATCAACGCAGGAAGATGAGGACAGCGGCTCAGGTGACGGAGTAGCGTGTTGGATGCTGATTACCTACTTCTGGTTGAACCCCCAGAGTTTGAGGACGAGCTATACTTCCCTGACAACTAGGCTTCCACTTCTTACTGTCGTTCTCCCTTATTTACTTTTATTTGTGTGTCTGTCTTTCTGGTTGGAAACTTCAAATCACAACAAATCCATCACCACCATCTTCGTCTTTTATTGCCATATATGAGTTTCAGCTGTCTGCATTTCAGTCCCCTCCATCCTCCTGCTCCTCCATCCTCCTGAATCGACCTAAATCTATTGCTCTCAAGCCAGATGATGATTGGATGTAGCATAATCGAAGAAAAACTAAAATCTTGCCTCGTTGAGTCTCTCCAAAAGAAGTGGAACATGATGATGACTACTATAGCTATCCTCCTTTCCGAGCCGAGACAGACTGCCCCTTAACTGAAGATGAGAAGGAACAGGTAATGAATGATGACATGCATTGGACGCTGACTGAGTGATTTGTGTTGTTGTTGTTTGTAGTGCATGAAGTTAATTCATTGTGTACTATTATCTAATCTATACACTAAAAATAACTCAATGCAATGTTTGTTTCCATTCTTGTTTTTTAATAACAAATTTCTACTTCTACTGCAGGCCGATCCATTGCATTTTGAATATGGAAAGGGGACTCAATCTGTACACTGCACACTGAGTTGGACAACACACGATGATGATGACCACAGTGACATAATATCTTCGCAGTCACTCAGTACGATCCGAGATGATTGATGGAATAACTCAGGGCGTTTCATGAGTGGCATAAAAGGTAACCAAGTCAACAACAACCACTGCAGACCTACATGTCTGTGTAGTGGTGGAGTCGAGTGTGGTGGTATGACTGACAGCCGGGCATTGATTTAGTCACTTAATTTGTAAAATGCTATGTTGCTGTATATCTGCTTTGTCTGCCTCTGTCAAAAAATGTACGCTAAATGGAGGATGGATCACGGGTGCCGTGGGCCTGCTCTGTCCTGTTGTTGTTGGAGGTTAATGCTGGAAACAGACTAGAGTAGACACGATGTATCCATGCCGCCTCTGAAAGTGTTCTTGTTGCACTCCACCGTAATTTATGCATTTTTTTTCTACTTGATTTTTCAATATCCCTTTTGTTTTCCCATCTACAATTACAGGCCGGCCCTTACCCTGTGCTATACTGGGAAAAACAACTCTCACTTACCTTACCAATGAATCTACATCTGCCAGGCAGGCAGTGGCGTCACCCAAGATTGATGGCCGGAGCGTCCAAGGAAGGGAGGACCAAGAGGAATGCTGAGATGCAACTCCCCATTTTGACCAGGATAACATACAGTAACAGTATCAACTTTCATCATCTTTTAAATTTGAATCATTTTTTGTCTTCAATCATTACTACTCTGTGTTGTTGTTGTTGTTATGTTTGCTCTCTGCTTATAATTCAATTCATCCCTACAGCTATTTTTGAATTTTCTTTGCTATCTTTAAGCCCGGGCCGGTACAACAGAACAGAAACTGTATGTAATTCGGGTCTCTCGGAGGGCAGACAGGCAAGGCAAATTGCATAATATACTGCTGCCCTGTACTGTCTAATTGTCTAGTAGTAGTTAGTAAGTACTACTTATCATTAACCATCAAGTTATCATCATCATGCATGCATTTCCTTTTTCTCCCATAACAGATTTATGGACATGGTTGTCTGCCAAGATTGTGTTTTGTTGTTGTCCATGCGTACTGTTCTTCTTTGTCAAACCTTTCCCAAAACCCCCCTTCCCAACCATTCATCAAACACTAACCCTCTTCCCCCGGGCTGCGTGACTTATTGAGGTGTGACTAAATTAAATGTATACCAATAATTTATCACACGCTTGCTGGGGCGGATGTGGCAAAAGCAATACTAATTCAATTTCAAGGTAGGGCGAGGATCTTCTTCTGCTTGCCCACCCATGAGCAGTATATTTGCGAGATAATTTTTTTACCAAAGGAACCTAATCCATCAGCATTAATTGCCGGCATTGATTGGATTTGTTGTCATCCTCCTACACAGCACTAACGGTTACGCTTGTGTCGAGTGTACTGTAGGCCTAGTCGAGTCACTCGACACAGCTAGAGTTTGTAACTCTATGTACTAGGCTATCCCCACCACCATTTTGTTTTATTGTATTTTGGCATAATATTGTTTGGCAGTAAGTTCCGTACTGTACTTCATTCTACTACTCCTCCCACAGTCTCTCTCAAGTGACTGACTGTCTCATTTTCTTTTTTTTGCAAATGCTACTGCCAGGGTCTACTACTACTACCACCACAACCATGGCATGTTGGGAAAGAAAACTATCATCACCATGCAGCAATCGCCGTGCCCAAGTTAAACATCAAGCACAGGTAAGAGAAGAAGTTTGGGGGAGGCATAATTAATAATGGAAATTTTATCATTAATTCTATTTCACACACCCCTTTGAGTCCAGTTGCAGAATGCATAGACTAGGAGGAGAGACTGACAGTACTAGTAGGACAAGTCCCTCAGTGAGGGGTACCGCATCGATCTGTTTGTGTCTTAGTAACTCAGCCAATTATTTCAATCAAACACTGGCTGTGGCCCTGCACCAGCAAGGAAACAGTGTGACGTAAAACAGTAACCCCACCCACAAAACATTAACAACATCGTATATAAAGTATAAATATATAATTTAATCCCCTAACAAAAATAAACTATGTAAAAAAATCCCACAACACCTGACCCACCCCTCTCCCTAACCCCAACCAATGTCCATTTCCCGGAACAAAAAGTCCAACAAATGAAATGTCCAATTGTCCAAAAGTGAAAACCCCAACGCCCGATTCCCACCCACCAAAATAAGTAATAAAAAAGGGGCAATAAACGGGGTCTGTTCATCAGCGGGCTCGCCTCTCCAGGACACGAATGCGCTCCTCTAGATGGGCCACGCAGTGCTTCAGTGCGCGGCAATTGCATCCACAGGGGGGGGCAGCAGTGCTTAATGTAGTATGGCGGCGGGCGGCTGCCAGACGGTGGCGCCGTAACACTGGAGGGGGGTGGCTGGGGCCCGGGGCATTGGAGGAGGCTGCAGCTGCTACCGCCTCCTCCTCCTCCTCCTCTAGAACCACCAGCCGCCGGTATTCAGCTTGTATGGCCTCCAGCTTCCGGCGCCGGGCCTTGGCTGCCAACTCCTTCCTGTCTACTTTCACTTTGGAAGGAGTAGCTATATCAAGAAGAAAAAACAAGACTATTGTAAAATATACTCTTAGCAAAGCAGTAAGACAAATTAATTCTACACATAGTGGCACAGTAGCACTAGCAAGCACAGTACATAACATTTGTGGTATGTATCTATCCTCCCACTACCTTGGCCTCTAACATTTGTGGGAGTTTCAGGCATTCCACCACCCATGCATCTGATTCCTATCAGACACCTATGCATGCATCCCACGTATCCTTCTCTGCCAGTCATAAATATTAAATCTCGCCCGTCCTTCCTCCTTCCACCCTTCTTTCCCTTTTCGTTCAACCCATCCATCAAAGTCATCTGATCTGACTTTTAGTCTTCTCCATAAAACTTTCACAGCTGAGTTGAAGTCCGATAGAAGAGGCCATTGGTTACTCAACAGTACACTCCCGTCGCTAATGCTATTGCTAATGCTAAGTAAAGGGTGTCTTCTTCAACCGTTCACAACAACTTCTTACTTAAGTCTCAACAGTACAGTATACATTACACCCTTGCAGCGAGTGTAATGTCAATAAGTAAGGATTAGGAATATAACTTACCACCGCCCGCCACTGCTGCTGGTTCACCCCGTACAGCTCCTCCTGCAACTGCCGCATCTCCTGCACCCTCAGCGGCCGCGTCACCTTCGCCGCTGGCCCCGGTACTGGTGGTCGGTAGTACGCCTAGAAAAAACATTACACATTTTTCAGATGCCATATACACCTCCCCCTATTTTTCACAAGCAAGATTGAAAAAAAAAGTTAATACATACATAATACATATACAACATACATCACTAGTACAAATCAGGTAGTAGAGTAGACACTAGTAGTGTTATATGGTCCCTAGGGTCATTCTAGTCTTTGCTAAGTTACCCCGAGCCATGCAACCATTTTAGCTGTGTGTCTTTTATTTTTGCGCAAGTTACCTCGCAGCTTGTTGTGTAAGACGCCTTTGAGCCCACATGAGCTCATACTGCTACTGTCTGAGCGCTGCGTACAAGGTCGAAAAACAAGCCACTTTGTTATGGAGTTCTGGTGTTAGTCCATATTGCTTATCCATAAAAACTACACTTTTTGGCACGACTGAGAAATGCTTGCACTATATTAACGCGCACCATTTTTCTCATAACAGACGGAAGATTCCCTTATACGAACCAGAGCTTTGCAGAGCTTATGATGTAACCAGTACTAGGTTCTTCTAAGGTGAGGGGTCCCCAGAATTCGCTCAGATCTCCATTTATAATTTTATATAAACTATATTCCTACCAAGGGGAGGGTGGTTCTTCCACCACTGTTCAGTTATCATGATTTCACCTTTTGTCTTCTATGGACTTGTAGTTGTAAGTGTAACTAAGTGTAACAATGTTTATTGTTTTAATCTTATGCATTTTGCTGTTGCTGCTGCATTATAGAACAACGTACAGAGCTTGTCAGTTGAAAATAAACCTTTTGAACTTACATAGACTCGGTGGTATTTGGTGTGGACTTACACGAGTGAGTGAGCGAAAGGGTGTGCATTGCTTCCGCGACAGAGGTCGGGAGTGTTATGTTCTGGGTTGTCTACTCATTGGGTATCTTTGGGGGGTTTCGGAGAGCTAATGAGACACTATAACTAATAGGTCAGGGGATTGTGGTAGCTTCTGATTGAGGTGTGAGGAAGGTCCAACCTCCCATCACCAACGTCCTATTTTCTTGTGCAAAGTTCTGTATGTGCAGAATCCCTACAACAGTAGTAGTATGTCCTATCCTATCAAAAATAGTAAAATCTGGTTGGGCATTTTCTTGGTGGGAATTGTCGAAAAGCCTCAAGATTAAGAAGACTAGAAGTAGTAGAAGAGGACAACCCAAAGGACTGGACTCAATGGCTAGAGCTATTGGTGAATCTGAGTTTTATTTAAAATATTTTAAATAAAGAGTGGCCAACTGGGAAAGCTTAGCTACAGACAGACTAATAGTAGTAGTACAGAGAGTCATAGCAGACACAGTTAGAGGCAGGGATAACAAGAATTTAGAAACAGATAGTATAGATCAAAGAAGAATTTGTAAAAAATAGAATTAGGATACCGAAATAATAGTTCAGAAAAAATAAGGTGCAGGAAAAGTTAGGGAAATATAATTATTAATATTAACCACTGGAGGACTTACTGGGGCCAGCAGCAGAGCCCTCGGTAGAGGAGCGGTCCTGGCCCTGGGAGGCATCTTGATGATCTTCTTGTCCCGCCGCCTGTGACCCCGTCTTCTTGCCCCTGGGTGCTGATCATGTAAGATTTCATAAAGAAAGAGACAAAAATTAAAGTTTGGTGTGAAACAAATAAAATATTTTAAAATACGTTCCAAAAACATTTTTGTGAACAACAATAGCAATAAAATTGACCTATCTAAACTGATCGACTAGTAGTATTGTGAGATTCACGGACCGTCTAGTAAGCCTAACTACCACCTGACCTAGCCCACCTATTCCAATCCAGATGGGCCAATTGTTCAGTAAGTCTGCATTTCCATTTATTTTAGTCCTCAAAAATGCATAGATGGAGGACACATGCATACATTTTTGCATACACCAAATTGTTGGCTGGTTGCTGCTGATGTTCTGCTAGTGATGATATAAGCCTATTAACACTCACTAAACAAACTACAAAGGTTCTACTAAGGACTGGGGTAAGCAGCACTCAGCAGCACGTGACGTGACAGAGGATGCGTCACGCACACCACTTAAAAATTACCAACTAATAAGTAACTAAACCTATCAATCCACCACTATCCCTTCTTAGTGGCAGGAGGACAAAGGAAGGACTAGAGTCTCTCTAGCATTACCTAACTTAAGTTCTCTAAAGTAAACTCTTACATAATCATCAGGCCAAGCGAGCGCAAAGTTGCAAACAAGTAAGATTAGTAGCGCCGAGCGCCTGTGTCATAACAATCACAGAAGATTTTTAAACGTAATTTACCTGCAATGTAAGCAGCAGCATTCTTGCTGGTCGGAAAAAAAAAATATTTGCAATATATAACACAGAGCAGACGAACACAAAGTAGTAATATTAAATAGCTACTCACCAAGCCCCAGGACCTCCACTGCTAGCAGGTCCAGCAGGTCCTGCTCCCGGTCCAGAATATCGGACCACCGGGGCGTCAGCTGATTATTGGTGCGCCGGCCACCAGAGCAGCGAAACACTGCCCGATGCACCTTGCCCCACCGCTGCCGACGCTCCCGGAGCCTGTACCCGGACCCAGGCCTGCCGCCTGCTGCCAGGGTTAAGGGGAGGTGCCGCTGAACAAAAAAAACCAGTGCGGCCACCTCCGCCTCACCGAATAAGGTCCGTGCCTGCACCTCTTTTTGGCGCCGCCTTCCGCCAGGAAGGCGGTCGCGGCTCTGGCTACGAGCCCTGTGGCCCTTTGCCATGGTTCTGGGTAGGCGGGGGGGGCGGAAAAGAAAAGGTAGGAATTAAAAAAGTAAGTAAAAGAAATTAAAAAGCAGGTAATAGAAAAAGAGTGAAAAAGTAGTGAAAAAAACACAAAAAGTAGAAAAAAAACTCAAAATATAGAATCAGGAAAATAGAGAGATAGATAATAAATAAAAAGATTAAAAAAAGTTTCCAGAAACAAAGGATTGAAAAGATAGAGGGAGGATTGAAAAGCAGGCCCAGAACCATAGCAATAGAGTGAAAAACAAGATGGCCGCGCCCATTGCGACCGCATGGGCAAGTTTGCGCGATATTTCCCCCCCGAGCACGCAAAAAGCGTCGCGAACACGTAATGCGCGTTCCCGAACAGGAAATACTTATCGCGAACGGACGGGAGCATGCAATACGCGACCCAAAACTGGAAATAAGCATCGCGAGCGGGCGGGAGCATGCAATACGCGACCCGGAACAGGAAATAACCATCGCGAGCGGGCGGGACAAGTGAAAAACAAGATGGCCGCGCCCATTAGCGACCGCATGGGCAAGTTAGCGATATATTTCCCCGCAAAAATGCAAAAACACACCGCGAACGGGCGGGACAAGCAATTCTGCGTCTTCGCGGAATTTCTACGTGCTCGCGGAGATTTTTAACAATTTTACGGAGATTTGCGTAACGCGACTACGCAAATTCCGCCCACCCCTAGTCTGGGGTAGCCATCCTGGATGATGAAAAAAACAGAAGGATCATAGGAGCAGATCATATAGGTTAATTTATTTTTGCTAAGTACATTTGTGAAGGCCAATCACCTCCAGGGGAAAAATAATCACCCACCTATCAGGCGCCAAACATTTCAAATCAGTCATCTCATGCAAGTTCCCACATTACAGTAAAACACCCTCCCTCACTGTCTGCCACCACAAGAATCATCACTCAACTTAAATCATCACTCATGCAATCAGTCACTTACTGTTGCAATAGTTGAAGTTACCACTTCCAATCCAAGCACGGGTAGGTATTAGGTATTCAATCATCTTTGATGTAGGCAACACATTGGAGTTTGGTATTAGCTGGCAGTCTTATAGATAATATTTGTTTTTATGCGGCAGCCCTTCTAGCGCTAAGTGATGCAAAAAGGGATAGGTATTAGGCAATAGGCATGCAAGGGGGGCAGGCATTGTCCCCAATGTCATAATGGAATTGTGGAGGCTTTTTCAATGCACACTGGTCCAACTGCAATCCAGCAATATATATGTGACTAATAAAACAGGTGGGGCAGCATAAATCTGACACAAAAATAATAATGTTCCTCTACCTATTTTTTTTTTTTTTTGCAAAGAAAGAAATAAGTTCAACAAGTAAAAATGTAAAATTTCTATGGGGCCACTGGCATACTTATTTCGGACTGATCACCCTCCTCCTCCTTCGATACTGCTGTTTCAGGAACGGTGAAATTGTGTGGTATAAAATTTTTACCATAGATAATCTCTCCATGTTTTGAGGTGAGAGACTGGTCCTTCTCACTGTGACAACTGCACAGCTGCACTGAACAAGCGTGCAGCAGACACACTGGCGACAGGACAAGTCAGATACTTTATTGCCGCCAGCTGAGCTCTGGCCATTGGCACATCTTCCCATACCAATACATCAATGGATTTTGATCCACATAGACCTCTTTTGGATCATCCAGATACTCCTGGATCATCCTGTGAATGGTCATTTGTGCTGCACCTCTGCACTGGACTTGAGCCCTGCCAATTCAAACCAATGCAATGTAGAGGTTGGGTCTGGCCCTTCTGCTGCTATTGTTGCCAGCACTCTAGATGATGGTGTTGTTGGCTTCTGTGAGACAAGAGTGCCCTCTCTGGAAGTTGAAGGCGGCACCCCAGACCTGCGGGGTGGGACTCAAAGCTCCAGTCGATCTTCTACCAAGTCTCCGGCTTGATCTACAATTCACTGCTTGTATTTTAAAACATCCCCTTCAGAAAAAGGAATGAAAGTGGGCAGAATCTTTTTGTATCATGGATCAAATAGTGTGGCACAGATGTACTGTTTGGACTCAATGATGTCATGTTGCAGCCTTAGATTAAAAGCCAAGCAAAGGACTAAAGTCTCAACCAAGGCATGCGCTTCTGTGTTTTCATTCACACCTATGGGGCCGAACCTTTCAGACACCTTCTTTACCTGGTCTTGTAGGATTTGGAACAACGGGATAGCTTGGCCCAACTTACTGTCCTCTTTGCTAACTTCTTGTGTGAAAACCTCAAAAGGGAGTACGATCTGTGTAAGGCATTTGACTAGGCCCCATTTGTTTGCATTCATGGTCATAGCTTTCCTAACTGCATCCCCTCCTCTTTGAATGACATAGTCAATGATCTGCTTGTACTGCTCAAACACATGTTGCAACATGTAAAAGGTGGAATTCCAATGTGTTGGCACCTCCTTTATTAGGGTTTTAACTTATGCTCTAATATTATGCTGAATAATCCATAGCTGCTTCCGGGCTTTAAAAGAATGGCTGAAATGAGCGCAGATTTTTCTGCAGGTGGTCAGTATGTGCTGACTATGTTTTTCTTTTTCAGGAACTCTTGCACCACTAAGATGATGCAATGGGCCAAACACAGGACCCTGAATTAGCCTCCGTCTGACATGGCCTTGACTACGCTACTGCTATTGTCCGTGTTAACAAATCCAATTCTAAGACCTCTGGGCTGCAGCAATTCATACACTTTGCTGTTAAATTCTTACAAGATGTTTACAGTGTATGTGATTTCTCCATCGCGAACATGGCCACTGTTCCATGCCGCAAATTGCTCTTAAAACTTTCTTGAGGGCCAAGACCTGAAGATATCTTTTACTTTGCCCCTACAAAAGAGATCCAGTGTGCAGTGATGCACATGTAATCAGTCACCTGACAACTGGTTCACATGTCTGTCATCAGGTGAATGGTATGAACAGCACTTTGCTGCAAAGTTTGTCCAACCAACTGCAGCACATCATGATGCAGCATTGGAACAGCCACCCCGGCAAAATAGGTCCTACTTGGTACCTTCCATTTTGGGCAGATGGCTGCCACAAATTCTAAGAATCCCACTCCTTTCACAAAAGAAAAAGAGAGGAAGTCCAGCGCTAACATTTTTGACAACTTCCCATTGTATAAATGTGCGGTTGGGTGGTTACACTTGTAGGGCCATTTCTACCTAAACATGCCCGTAATAGTAGCCTGGATTTTCTTCTTTTCTTGGGGCACTGACACAGGCGTCTTTTGAAAAGTAGATGCTATTGGTAGGCTCAATGTCCGTTGTGGTGGTAGGCCAGTCACTGTATAACATGGTGTCTCCATCTCACTCTGAGTCTTCTTGTGCCATTGTGAAGTCGCTGAGTTGGGTGAATCTGCTGGCACACTGCTGGGGACAGGGCTGCATTGTGTGAATATGTCACCCTCTTCTTTCTCATCATCACCTTCCACCCTGATTGGACTTGTAGCTGATGTTGCTCAGCTCTCCCCACCATCACTACCACATTCAGCAATTTTTTAAGGTTTCCTCCCACTTGATTGTGTGGTGTTTTTCATATGGATGGTCTAGCCTTCAGTACCATAATGTGTACCAGGTTTATTTCAACGAAAATTTGTGTGGCAAATGGTGCATACTCCAATGTGCTCCCCCTCTTTGCTAACAGTTAAAAAGTCCCAAACTGGGGAGGAGTACTTTTTTACAGGGCCACTGCCAATGCCTGAAGAAAAACTGGAGGTAGTTGGGCATGTCGTTGATTGCCTCTCTGCCTATTCTGAAGCACGGGTTGGTGCAGGTCTCAGCTGGGGTTTTGCAAATATAGGAGCTGGTGTTGGTGCTATCTGTGCCACATCCCTCAGAGCTGGTTGAATATCAATGTCAGATTCCTCTGTGTCACCTTCCACCATGATTACCTTGTCATTGTCATATTCCTCTTCATCCCCTTCCATAAGTCTAAGTCTTTCTGGAATTTTTTCCCTTGCCTCTCCTGTTGTCTCCTGGTCTCTGCCGGGATCCACTCCATGTCCCTACCATCATCATCAGAAGTGGTGCTTGGAGAAGATGATGCAGTAGTGCCCTTCCTTTTCCTTGCTGGAGATCTGGGATCCAATCATTCTGAAAAGGGAGGTTCAACTTCTTGCTCGGAAGAAAGATCATTCTCCTGTTCTGTTCCAACATCAGACAAATGTGCTATTGTGGGCTGCGGCTGCTGTCCACTTTGCTGTGCTTCCTGAAAAGATTGTGTACTACTTTGGGAAAGGGACAAATCCAATTCAACATCACTACTCGTCGGCGTCGACATGATTGCACTAACTGCGTCACTGGCAGACATGGTCCTGGGCTTAGGTTGGGGGGAAGTGCTGTTGATTCGGGAGTTCTGCTCTCAGCGTGCTCACCGGAAGGCAGTGCAGCAGGCACAACTTTCCTGAAAAAGGTTGTGGTCGGCATGCCAGTGGTGGAAATCTGCTTCTTCTCCTCCCCACTAGTCACTTTCTTGGTAGCACCTTTCTATGGGGCCAACTTGAATCTGTTAGTTGGCAGTGGCACTTAGCTTCACAACAAGCTGAAGAGATGACCGTGTTGCGTAGTCAGTCATGTGTCATGTCGTGCATTAGCCTTCTGTCTGGCAGTACTGTGGGTGATGTCTCTTCTTTTGTGCACCTAAAAGCAAACAAGCAAGAAGAACATCAGTGAAAGGTGGCATTGTTGCAGTTCAAGTAGTAGTACAAACAAACACTATCATTTAGTGTGGTGACTTAGCAATGATACAGTCTAACTATCCGTTCGTAAAACCACACCAACAAACTTTCATTGTGTGCAGTACACTCAGGAAGGATCAGAAACAGCAACAACAACAACATACAGATGTAACTTATTGCTCAGGGAGATGCAGGTTACAATGGAATAATCCTGAAACAATGAATGCTGATGTGTAGTGCACCTCTTTCAGTCATGGGGTTGATGCCAGATGTTAGGAAAATGGAAAAATAAATTCCAGATCAAAATACAAAAAATGAAATAAAAAAAATTAAAATAATTTTTGAAGAGACAAAATGTACAAAGTTTAAAAAAAATTACAATTAAAAAGTAAAACTAAAAAATTTAAATTAAAACAAATTAAAATAAAAATTAATAAAAAAATAAAACTGTACAATTAAACTAAAATTCAAAAAATTGAAGAAAAAAAAATTAACATACTTGAAAATATATGCAAGCATATTAACTTATTAAACTGCTATCATTGTCAACCATCCATGCAAGCCTATGGCAAAGGGCCTCACTGGCTGGATAAACAAAATGGCTGACAGCCAGTGCAACAGTGTCATCAACAACAACTAACACTGAGCAAGGAGGCATGACCACAAACAGAGACGACATGCAGGTCTATGGGCTGGCTACACAAA
Organism: Calotriton arnoldi; assembly: GCA_963921515.1. Classification (NCBI taxonomy): domain Eukaryota; kingdom Metazoa; phylum Chordata; class Amphibia; order Caudata; family Salamandridae; genus Calotriton; species Calotriton arnoldi. The sequence continues at coordinate 1,317,130 of CAWUFW010002191.1, read as the reverse complement.
ATGGCCACATGGTCAGAAGAACAACAGCCAGCAAGGAGGCATGACCACAAAAAGGGAAGACATGCAGCCCCATGGCAAAAGCACTCTGGCTGGCTACACAAAATGGCTGCCAGCCACATGGTCACAACAACAAGCAAGAGGCTTGGAAAACAAAGAGCACATGCAGGCCTAGGTTGGACTCTGACTATACAAAATGGCCCGTGGCCAACAAAGGCAAATTGTGGCCTATGGCAAACACACACACACACACACTGGCCAGACAAAAAGAGGCATGGTAACACAGAGAACACAGCAATAATTCAACAATGCCAAAAATGAAAATTAACTGGGCTAAAAATGTTTACAGCAACACACATCATCCAAAGCCATTACCCCACCTATACACTGTTTGCAGGGTAAAAAAGTGAAATACCGGAAGCCATGCGAGTGAGCACGAAGTCTCGTGGCAGCTTGCTAGCGGTGCCAGAAGTCTTGCACAAGCTCGCAAGTGGCCCGAGACTCTTGGCACTCGCGTTGAGAGCCAAAAGAAAACTCAAACATATGAATGGAAAAAAAAAACTCAGCTTCACTCCCGAATGAGGGAATTCAGGAATTCTGCGCTCCTCCGCAGAGCGCGGAGTACCCGAATTCCGCAAACTCCGTAGCAGAGAGGAGTTTACCGCCCGGACTTAATTATGAAGACAGAAAGCACAGAGGTACAGGAGAGGCCAGTCACGGAGAGGGAAAACCTTTAAATGTTGCTCATCTGAAGTTTGAATTAGAAGAAATAATAAGGGGATGCTTAGAATTTGAACATATCGAGCAATACCAAATAAAGGAATTAATTAACCTTTGTAAGGAGATTACACAACAAAAAGTTTTAGTGCATGACAGATTGACAGAGTTGGCTCAGAAATATGAGATTGATCTTGTTAAACATTTTCACTTGCAGAGAAGCTATAGGGTCCAATTAGATGATCCAGCATAAGAGAATGTGAGAGTTTCAGGAATTCGTTTTCACACTGTGAAATTTGTCAAATGCGTTCGCAGATGAAGTGGGACTGAGAAACTGGAAATTAAATGGCCAAAGAAGCGTGAAAAGAAAAAGAGAGAAGCAGCTATAGTAGGGAAGCAAGACGAGGGAAGTGAGGGGGAAACAACAGCATACCCACTCAAAGAAATAGCAGGAGGAATGCATGTATATGTTCTTTGGAGTGGAGGTGATTTGGCTGCATTTACGAATAATTTCCAGAAATCAAGAAATGGTATGCACAGGTAGAAGGATTCATAAAGATTTCAAAGGGGTTGTGGACAGATTTGAATACATTTTTTGACATTGTAGTACCTGCTGATATATAGGCTGAAAGTAAGACTGCGGTACAATGGCTGAAAGAGGAACCTGTGAGGAAGACTAGGACAAATGCACCATCTCCTATAGTGATGAAGAAATATGAAGCAGTGATTACTTTCCTGAAAGGCCAAGTGCCTCCAAGAGATTTGGATTGGATTAAAAATAAAAGAACTACCCAAGAGCTGAAAGAAACAGTTCATGAATAGTATGAGCAATTATTTCAGGGGCAGCAGCACCTTGGACGAGAGTATCCTAAAGAAAAGGATATGAGAATTTTTGTGTCACATTTTTTTTAGGACTGAAGCCAGAGATCTGTACGCACTTAAAGCTTGATCTGTTGGCAGAACAAGTTGCTCGATGACATTTTGAGATATGCCAAATAATGTAGTGATGAGTTAGACATGAAACAGAAAAAGATTAAAGAGAAGTTTATGTTGGCATAAACGAGGTTGTCTCAGAAAGCTTTTCTGAATCCTTTTTTTGCAGGACATCAAGGGAATATGCAAGGAGTGCAGTTCCACAGGTTGGTTTTCAGGGAAATCAAGGAGGATTTAACATGTCTCAAGGTAGCGATAGAGGTGTTCCTGTGGGTAAAGGTTATTGAACAGATTTTACTTCTATGAATAAAATTACTTCCTTTCACATCTGTCATAAAATTAGACAATGGAAACGAGATTGTAGATATAATCCTAATAATATTAGTGGAAATGTACAGATGCTGGAAGGAATGCAAATGCAAAAAGTGTCTGCACAGCATATGCAAATGCCTGCGCAAGGTCAGGTCCCATTGATGCCAGCCCTACCGGTCCAAATGAACGCCCAAAATATGGGAAACCCTTAATTAGATTTAAATCAAATGCTAAAAATGAATACAACCTCTTTCCAAAATTCCATGCCACTATTTCAAAATCCGAAACTGAATGTTTTACAGCAATATCTCTTTATCAAAATTGATGGTTCATGTTCTGATAATTCCCAATGAAGGTGCCTGAGAGGGGTGGAAAATTGTTTACTTGGCACAGTCTTAGAGGTAGACCAGAGTGGCCCATACGTGAATGCTGAAGTATATGGCCACCCCACTTAATTTTTGATTGATACAGGTGCTACTATATCCACGGTTAGAACAATGGAAGTTCCAGATCTACCTGTCTCGGGGAAACTATCCAAGTTGTATGAGTTATAAAAAATAGTTCATGAATCCTGTTTCAGAAAAGGGCCCAGTAAAGATAGGTTCATTTGAAGAAAAACACCAGTTTGTTGTCTGTGACTCTAGTCCTGAAAATGTACAAGGAAGAGATCTGTGTGCAAGATAAATTGCACTATTTACTGCACACCGGATGGTGTTGATTTTCATACCCATGATAAGAATGTAGATTTTAAAATGATTAAGCATTCAAAAGAGACTGGAGTGTTCCCTTTGTTTACAATTGAAGAATTACCTAATGGTTTAAAAGAAACAGTGAATGCCGAAGTTTCACTGGGAAGGATATCAGACTAATAAAAGGTGTAGAACCAGTCTGGATAACTCGGAAAGGCAAACGCAGTGTTTCCCAGAACACACCCCTTCCATTTGATACCAGAGGCTATTGCAGGAATAAAACACCAGTCATAGAAGAAATGTTACAGAAAGGAATTTTGAGGGAATTCATTGGAAGTTCATGTAACTCTCCAATTATGGGTTTACAGAAGCATAATGAAAAGTACAGAATAGTGCAGGACCTGAGGAAAATCTATAAAATCGCTGTGCCCTGTTGTCCTGTGTTACAGAATCCAGCCACAATATTGTTTCCGATCCCATGTACTGCAGAGTGGTTTACAGCCATTGGTTTACATCAGGCTTCTTTTCAGTGCCTTTACACATAGACAGTCAATATATTTTTTCCTTTGTGTTCCAACAGAAAGTATTAGCAGGGTGTCATGTCCCACAAGCATATATAGAGAGTCCATCCATTTTCAACCAGATTCTGAAAAGAAATCTGGAGACCTTAAAAATGCCAAGCAAATTGATCCTTGTGCAATGTATTGATGACATGCTTGTGGCATCAAAAACACAAGAAGCTTGTACAAAAGACACGATTGTCTTATTCAATCTCCTCTCTGAGAATGGATGGAAAGTGTCTACAGGAAAGCTGCTGTACTGTCAGAAAGTAGTTCAATATCTGCGACACATCATTGTGAAAGGAGGTAGAAAGGCGTCACCAGAGAGAGTGGAAGCAATCTTACAGATGATTCCACCACAAACTCAAAAGGATGTCAGAATGTTTTTGGGAGTGGTTGGCTACTGTAGGCAGTGGATACCAAATTTGTCCTTAATGGTAAAACCTTTACTAAGGTTGACACGCAGGGAAGTGTCATATCCGATTCCATGGGACAACAACTGCTCAAAAGTGTTCCTACAGTTGATAAACAAATTGTATTGTGCCCCGGCAATAGGAAAGCCTGATTATTCAAAATAATTCACACTATTTTGCAGTGAGAGATATGGGTGCGCTCTCTCAGTGCTGACACAGATGCACGGAGATGCCTGAAAGCCTGTGGCATACTTCTCTACTACACTTGACCCCACAGCTGCAGGTCATTCCGGTTGCCTAAAAGTTTTTGCAATGGAGACTCAGGGGTCGATTCCGATTCGGGCCGGAAATTTCTCCGACCGAGCCGGACCCGGAGAGATTTCCGACCGAATCGGACCCGTGCAGTCCGACCGAATGAGTACGATGCGTCCGTATGTTATCGGACTCGAGTCGAGTCGGACTCCCATTGATGTCAATGGGAGCCGGTCGTACAACGCGTGCGCGGGCTCCCATTGACTCAATGGGTGCGAGTCGGACAAGGGCGCCCCCTACAGCGGGTACGCGGCGAAGCGGTTCGTGCAGTACACGCACAGGTAGGGGACCCATGGGTCCCCCTGTGTGCGACTCGCGCGGCTACGCATGCAGGGGGTCCGACACGGACCCCCGAAGTACTGCTCCGACTGCTCTTACGAGCCGGAGTGCGCGGCTCGGTCGGACTGCTCGCGGCGCGCATCGTACTTACCCGGCCGGGAAACGTCTCCATTGCGCGGTGCGAGTCGAGTCCGAGCGAGTCGGTCGGAGCGGTTCGAGCCGGGAGCGAGTCGGTCGGAGCGGTCGGGACGCCCGGACGAGTCGGTCGGCGATTTCGCATCGTACTCGCTCGGCCGGACCCGCGTACGGTTCGGTCGGGAAACAGGGCTCCGAATCGGATCCGGTAAAGCCGAATCCGATTCGGAGCCCTACCGGCCGAGATCGGAATCGGCCCCTCATAGTCTGGAAAAGAGCGAGAACATATTGATGGGTTACCCCTTAACTGGTATGGCCCCACTCTCTGTGGAGCTATTATTGACAAGAACGAAAACTCAGTACCTAAACCAATAATTGTTTGACAAAATATGGGCAGCCTATTCTGTCCTTTTACAATGAATTTCCTGAAAGATGTAATTTGCTTAATCCATCAACTTTGTTACCTGTAAATGATGCTGTTTGTGATGAATTGAACACAATTGCCTAGATGTCATGGATGTATGTACCAAAACCAAGAACAGACATCAAGGATGAACCCCTAATTGAGCCTGATCATATAATTTTTGTAGATGGCTCATATTTCAGAGTTAACGATGCTACACTAAGAGCAGAATATGCATTGTGCACAATAAATTATGTTATCGGAGCTTCATGGCTTCAAAGAGTTACTTCAGCACAAGTTGCCAAATCGATTGCCCTTAGAAGAGCATGCAGTTTAATTGCACAAATGAGAGTCACCATTTTTACAGATAGCCAATATGGGTTTCGTGTTGTCCACAACTTTGGCATTTGTGTTTTTTTTACTTCTTCAGCTACATCGATCCAGAACGGAATTCACATCAAGAATCTTTTGGAGGATTTGCAGTTGTCCAGGGAAATTGCAGTGGTTAAATGTGCAGCTCATCAATGTATTAATGGTTACGTTGCCATGGGTAACAGATATGTGGATTCAGATTGCATGGTATTGTGCTTTATTGACTTGCACGTTTAATAGAAATTTCACATGTGAGTCTAAAGAAGAGAGTTCATTCACAATGTTGATGAAAGTCACTGATACTTGAGATGAATTAAAGAGATTGCAGGAAAATGTTTCAGAGGCAGAATAGAGCAGTTGGATAAAAGCAGGTGGTGAGAAAAATGTAAATGGCATTGGATGTCTGCTGATGGGAGACCAGTATTGCCTGATAGCTTGTTTGTCCAATGACACAGTATTATCACGGATTCACAAATTTAGGTAGGGATTCCATGGTGAGACTCTTTAGGCAAAGCTTGCAGGTTTCGAATGTTGGCTGAAGACATTTTTCACAGATGTGTAATATGTCAACAAATGAATACAGGAAGAGAACACACCTTACACTGACACACAGAGGGAGATCAGGTGGTCCCTTCAACAGAATGCAAATGGACATTATCGAGATGCTGGTTTATGATGGGCTGAGATACATCCTGGTCATTGTCGGCATTTTCTCAAGATGGGTGGAAGCCTACCCAACCCGGAGAAATGATAGCCTCACTTTAGCAAAACTGTTATTGAGTTGTTATTGTGAGTTGATAACCAGGTATGGAAGGATGATTTGTCTTGAGTCAGACAGAGGAACTCATTTTAATAAGGAGGTTCTGAAAATGATCTGCACGGCATCACAGGTTGATCAAAGATTGCATGGCAGTTACAGACCTGAAGCTTCTAGAAAAGTTGAACAGGTAAACGGGGCTATCAAGTCTCAATTGACCGAGGTTTGTGCTTCAACTTCCCTGAAAAGGCCAGATGCACTACCCTTGGTGTTTATGAACATTCGAAGTACTCCAGACAGGAAGACAGGTTTGTCATCTCACAAGATTCTCATGGGCAGGGCCATGAGATTACTAGCGGTTCCCGCAAATGCTTTCTTGAATATCACTGATGATATTATTTTGGATTACTGCAAAGGATTGACTGCTGTGGTCATTCTATTTCTCATCAGGTTTCAGCAGCAACACAAGATCCACACCAAGAACAGTACCACAACCACAGCCTTGGTAATTGGGTCATGATCAAGAACCACATTCGGAAGACTTTTCTAGAGCCCAGATGGATTGACCCTGTCCAGGTCATTTTGACAACAAATACTGCTGTTATGTGTATTGGAATTCCAAACTGGATTCATGCCACACACACCAAGAAAGTGGGAAACCCAGAGGAAGCAACAGTGGTCTTTGATCCTGAATGAAGAACATTGGTGACTGCACCACTTGAGAGACCACCCAGACCAGCAGCACCATTGCCTGTACAACAGCAAGAGGAAGAGAGGAGGGTGAAGATCAACAAGCTGAACGAGAAATTCCAGTGTCTGAAGTTATACAGAGTGGAATCAAAGTATCTAAAGAAGAAGAGACTAATCCTCAGAATGGAAGTGTCAGTGAAATTGTGCCCGCACAAACAGAAGATCCAGGTGAAGGAATGAGTACAGGATCAAGGAGAGTAAATCGACAAGCTGAATGGCCACAAGGCTATGAACACAGAAACCTGAGAAGAAGCTCATCAATAGCTGGAATAACCAACATTATATCTGAAGAAACTGAGTCCAGCAATGACAGTGGTATAGAACCAAATCAACAAATTCTGAGAAGATCCAAAAGAGCGAGGGTGCCTTGTCACAGATACTCAGCACCTGAGTGGTCATACTACATAAACACAGCATTGAATGTCACTTTGGAAGAATTGTGCAAAGTGAATCCTGAAATGCTAGAACCCCCTTGAGAGCAATCTGAAAACTTAAGAGAAAAGATTTGAAAGAACAAAAAGAAAAGACGCTAAAAGAACTTATTGATAAAACAAATTGTGCTATTATACCTTTGTTATTTTGGTCTTTTATTTTACAGAAAATCAATCTAGGCCTGAGTGAGCAGCAGAAGAGTAGGGATAACATTTTAGAAGAACACAGAGTAGGGTTAAGGATTGTTTAATTGGTAATGAACATCTGATGACTAATATTGTCAAAAGTAACCGGAAAAAAAGAACTTCTGAATTCAAGAAGCAGTGGAACTGACTTAAGGAGAAATCTGTTGCATTAAAAATAAGTGCAAATATATCATGTGTTCAATTTTCATATGAACAGTAATGATGATTTATATAGTACTAATAGGATTTTACTTAACACCAGAGACAGAACTCAAAGCAAATAATTCTACTAAACCACATACATACTTTAATGAAGAAGATCAATTTAAATATTATTTTGTGAGCTATAAGAAAGATGATTTTTTTACTAATGTTTACTCCAGGTTAGAACAAGAATGCACTAATGCCATGGACGCAAAGGACTGTTATGTCTGCGCACACTTACCAACGTAATAATATTTACAGGCCCTTGTCTAATATTTCTTTATGTTTTCTTTTTACGATGTAGATGTATTTTAAGCAAAAGACAGGAAAGGATGCAATGAAAGTTATATGAAAAGGATTTAGTCTTGAGGGGACTTATGAATGATGACTACATCAAGTCACTAAAATTTAGAGGTCAGAAAAGGAAGAGACAAGACGCAACTGATGATGAAGGTGCACTCTGAAATGAACTCACATGGGAAAGGAATTTGTGTGATGGTTAAGATAACCATCAGATGGGGTGAATTGATAGTGTAGAAGAATTTTGCCTAAATAAATGCCATAATTTACAGTAGACATTAACACGAAAATGGTTAATAGAATGAGACATTGAAAAATGCGCCTTTTCTTAAACATGAAACATTAACATATAGCATGAGTTTTGAAGTAAGCACTCATTTCTATCATAATTACACTATTCTATTTTTTACCTGTCTGTTGCTTTTCTTCTTTAATAAATAAAGGCTTTAGGAAATGCTTAACTATGCAGTATGATTTGATAAATGATTCACACTTGACTTGCTTAAATGTGTCATCTCTGTTTTCTTCTTTTCCTGTGGTACATGTTCCCATTGTATTAAGTTAGTTTTATAGCTGCCACATATTCACAATCCTGAATGCTGAATAGTGTATTGAAACAATAATTCTCACATGAAGACGTAAATCTCATGACCTAATCTAGTAGGTTACAACTAGAATGTTGCTGCCTTTAGAATAGTTCATTGTTACTGTTAGTGGAATACTGAATAGCTGATAGTTTAAACTGCAGTGTTCTCATGGGAACTCAGAGTGGAACTAACGCACATGAATATTCAGCAACTAAGTTGACACTTGTAGATAGCACCTTGCCGACTTTGTACGTTTACTGTGCGAATAAAGGAAGAAGCAGCAGACCATCAGAGGGTCTTTCCTTATTGGCTCAAAATGACCTAAAATCAGCGAGGAATGTTACATATATATTTGTGCTTTATAATATGCATGTTTCTAGTTAGAATTAAGGCAGTGCAGTCCAGTCCAGGCCATTTATCTCTGACCATCTCTTTCTTCTTAGCACTTTTTACCCTAGTCATTGTGAGCTACTGCTGACAGTGATTTCTTTCACCTACAACTTTGTGGGTGTCTATTTCCTTGATGGTTATGGCTACTGCTAAGACTATTTTCTTTGCTTAACTTTGAACAGTTGTTACTGCGACTGTTTGGTGATGCTGATTTGAGAGAAGAGACTCAGACCAGTTTCTGGAACTACTTTTCATGAGGAGTTTGGCTTCAATCTGATTTCATTTCAATGCTCCTTTAAATCTTACTCTTTTCCAAAAGGACTCTTTATGGGTATTAGTAGGTTAGAATCCACTTAGAGTAGAATAGGGATTAATTTTCTTTATGGATTGACTTTAGCCATGATTTTCTTGATATTTCTGTAAATGAATTTGTCTGATTTACTAATTTGAATAAAGAGACCAAAACAATATACAAAACTCTTATCAATAAATAAAGCTTTCGAACTGATCTAAAACTTATCATTGACTGAACTAAATGATTAAATTAGTGATGTTCATAGATATGATTTTGATTGATGCTGTATTCTAAAACGGTGGCAAAGGTCAATTTCAGGGTAGAAGAATTTGGTGCGGAGCTAGAGACCACTATTGTAAATCACAGGTTGAACTAATTAACTTAAAAAAAATTCTGTGCCAGCACATGCTAATATGATTATTTGGGGAAAATGTATTTATTTTCTTTGGAGAACATACAACCAATTAGGGGAAAACTACTGAATGCGGCGGAGATTAGAACCGAGTGGCAAATGTATTTCTTCATTTGCATTCCTCTTTGTTGAGCTGATGCCCAAAATATAAATTCACAATACGCTTTTATTTTAATATGATTTGGTGATTGTGATCAAAACAATTTCTATAGACTATTGCAATATAACCTTTATTGAGAAGACGGCAGAATTGCTCCCTAAAAGTTTCCCATTGTTTAGAAAAATTGATAACTTTGCTGCACATACTTATAAAAACTGCCTTCGAACCAGAGATCAAATTCTTGTTGGATTTTTTCAAATGGTGTGATGTCATTCTGACCCCACATCTGTTTAAGTTCCTATAGACCATTTTTTGGCCAGTCTGACATTGTATTTGACAATACTTTAGGGAGCTCATACTTATTACAAAGTGGCAAGCATTCCATCTGGTTAACTGTTTTGTCTTTTTTATCCACAAGGAACACCCCTTAAAGGTTCCTATACATGGGAAAATTAATAGTTTATATTTTCTATGGCAAGGGAATTTACATGCAAATCCCTGCATTTTAAACTTCCTCTCATTGCCTTTAGAAATCAGGTTTAAATTGTATGTTAACATGCAGGACAATAATCCTTTTCAATATCTATGAAATAGCTGCTAAGTGATAAAGTCATGTCAGGAAAGCCCATCTTCCCTTCTCCAGGGGAAGGTAGAGCTTTTATAGCTACTCAAGGCTGCTGAAAGCCCACATAAATGATATTATCATACCTTTTTTTTTTAAGAAGATATAAACAACGGGATAATGTCACCTTTTTAATTATATTTATAAACTCCACGACTGAATGGACTAGATGACGACAAGTGTTAAATACTTTCTTGAACTTTGTGAGCGAACTCCTGCAATGCAAATGGTCTAAGTCTCCCACCAATGTTTAGGTGTGTATTCCCAGATATTTATTTGTTCATTTTGTTACCATATTCGGGAATTCCGGAGGCGAATCTAATGGGCTACCATTAATCAACAAGGCTTCAGTCTTTAAGGTATTTAATCTTATACATTTTGAGATCCTAATCATAGTGTCAAATACCAATCTAATATTTTCCGCTTCCCATAACATAAAGAGGGCCACATAATCTGCAATTAATCTTATGTTTGTGGATCCAGTGACTTTTGGGGCTATTCTAATTGATTTTTTTTGTAGCTGATATGGAAAGACATAGCTTGATAAAAAGGACAAATTGCAACAGGGACAATGGGCATCTGTGACAGCCTTCCAGTGAGATCCTGGTTTCCCCATCTTGAATTTTACCAATATAGTTCTTTTCCTGTAAAGAATTTAGGGCTGGATTTGCGAACAATAGTAATAGTACTTACCAAATAGCGATTGCTTGTGAATCACTATTTGGTAATCGCTATTACTACTGTACAAAGGGGTTATTTAGCCCCTATTCCCTAAAGAGCAATTTGTAGTGGATTGCAAATAAGCCTACCTCATTAATATTAATGAGGCTGGATGCAACTAGTGGCCCACTAGTATTTGCTGGCATCACATGGATGGTCACCTGCAGAGTCAGCAGACCACCATGTCTGTGATAGCTTTTACTTAAAGCCATCATTTTTTTTTTAAATGCAGCCCCTTTTCCTTAAAGGAAAATGAAAACAGGATGCATTTAAAAATAAAAAAATGAAAAGTTAAATTTTTATTTTTTGAGTGTAGGCAGTGGTCCGTGGGAGCACTCCCTGCTCTTAAAAAAATATTTATTCAACCATTCTCAATGGGGAAGGGGTCCTAGAAAGATCCTTTCCCATTTGTGAATGGGTTACTGTAGGAAAGTGCTCCTTTTTGCATGGTTGCCCCCACTTCTTGCCTAATGTTGATGTACTTTGACTGAGCGTGCCCTGGTTTCCTGCCAACCAGGTACCCAGAGCTATGTTCTTTCTCTAAACTGTACTATTGCAAAACCCAATTGGCAACTCTCTGGTCACATGTAAGTCCCTTGTAAAAGGTACCATAGGTAACAAGGGCACTGTGACCAGGGAAGTCCTCTAAGGGCTGCAGCACTTATTGTGCCACCCTTAGAGGCCCTGTACCCTTACACACATACACACTGCCATTGCAGCCTGCGTGTTCTGGTGCAGAACAAAGTGAAGAGTCGACATGGCATACATCCCTGTGTGACATGCCTACAAGCCACTACCCTGGAATAGGTAAGCCACTCCTCTAGCTGGGTGCACTATACCAGTGGTGAGGGTACAGGTACATTAGCCATGTAACCCTACAGTGTCTAAGTCAATTCTTAGACATTGTAGTATTGCCATAAAGAGTATATGGTCTGGGAGTTTGTCATAATGAACTCCACAGCACCAGCTTGCCAGCTGCCACCACCAGATATGTTTCTGGACCCTTGGGTCGAGAGCCTTCTGCTCTCTGGGTCCTGAAACAAAACACATCCTGGGACGAGGTGCCATGCCTCCTCCTCAAGGATGGGCAGGGTCCACGAAGTGGAAGCTTCAAAGGCGTGCCACCTTTGTGAGCCTACCCCAGCCATTTGCTGCTCCCAGCAACTGGCCCCTGCCAGTTCTGGATCCCACTTTGGACAGGAGAATCGGCGGGAAACCCAAGTTAGGATGAGAGGTGTGCCCATCTTTGCCAACCCCACCCCTCAGGTAGGGGAGGTGAGGTGAAGCACAACTCTCAGTACCCACCATCTTGCAGGTGGAGAGACCCAGCCAACCAGAGTGAGGCTTATGCCCCCCTCCCACTGGAGGGTGGCATGATAGGGGGTGTACCCATCCCAAGGATGGGAACTATTGGTCCTGACCTGTACCTGCCGGTAAACGCCCCTACATGTAGTATTTAGGGGCAACCCTGAACCTTGCCTCCTCAGACCAGAGCTGAAAAGAAGAAACAAGAGGAAGGACTGAACAGCCATGCAGAGAGAAGAAGAGTAGGATACCAACTGAATTGGCCCCAGTCCTACCGGCCCGTCTTGACCTCAGACTCCTCCAACAGAACTTCTGTGTGTTCTGCAGTCAGCAATCCTCAAAAACCCAGAGAACCTGCCCTGCCTTCGTGACTAACAAGGACTTTGTCTCCTGTTACCACCGGACTTGCTCAAAACCCACTGACTCTGACTCCAGCAGAGTCCGTGAGTCGCCAGCACTTTGCTACCGGCGCCCCGAGCTCGAGTGAACCAATAGCTTATTGAGGTCCCCCAGAGATCCTAGCCTGGATCTCAGTGACCCCTGAACCTCAACAAGCTCCCAAATCAAACCTGCAGCCACCAACTGGAGGGTCCCCTCAACCGCGACCGAAGGCAACACCCCGACCGACTCCGTAACCGAAGCGGTCCAGAAAGACCAACCACGACCTTCCGACTGACTCCGTCCCCGAATGCTTGTGGTCACAGCACAATGGCTCCAAAGCCCCCTTTTGTCTCATCAGCCGCTGACCGACTCTGAGGGATCCCCGACCAACTCTTTAGCTTCAGCCAAGACCGCATCCTACACCCGGCTGCCTACGTGCCGCTGGTGGTGTAGTTCTTGTTGGCCATTGGGCCCTAAAGTGCTGACCTCGACCCCAGGAGCTTTTTGTTTACTGACATGGTGGCCTGCTTGCCCGCAGTCCCCAAGCCCATTAACGTGTGGTCCCTGCACTCTGCACCTGGCTGCCTCCGTGCCGCTGGTGGTGTGACTCGAGTGCCCATTTGACCGAATCCTACTCACGGACACGTAACCCTCGTTTTGTTCACCCAAGACTAAATGTGCATTGTGCATAATCCTGTAAAAATATAACTATATTGTAAAAGGTTTTATCCCTTTTCCTTCCTCCTAGGAAAGGCACCAGTCTAGTATCTAGGGATACCTGGCTGAGTAAGAAAAGTAATTGCAAAATAATTCTGGCTATCTGCAAATACAAAGTAATTTTACTGTAACTAATTCACTGCATTAAAACTGTATTTAAACTGCATATGCTTGTAAAGTATTCTTATACTTACCTGTACCAAACCTGGCTTGGTTCTAGAAAATAAATACAACTAAATAATATTTTTATACAAACTAATTAGTCATAGTTCAGTCCTTGAATGGGTGAAATCATTTCTTGCCTGAGTCATACATTAAATGCTTAGCACTACCATCTGATAAGGCCTTACTGCTCACACACACTACCACAAATAGAGAGTAAGGTACTATCTACTTTTACCTCTGCCTACCTCTGGGGATCCACTGGACTCTGTGCACACTATACCTTACTTTGGTATAGTATGTACAGAGCCAGCTTCCCAGTTACCACCAATTTTGAGTTGGCTGTAAAGTGCAAATATTTTGTGACTCCATTTCGTTTTCAAAACATTCATACATACCAATGTATATTGTTGTTTGGAAGGGATGCTCCAAACAAAACCCTTCCAAATACTGATTCGCAAACCCAAATTATGATTTGGTAACAGTTTACAGAATCACAATTTGGGTTTTGTACATCAGATAAAACATCTTTGCATTTTCATACAGACTGGCTCTGTGAATCAAGCCGTTTGTGAATGCAAAAATATTATACACATCTAGCCCTTCCCATCTTGTTATCTTCCTCATTAACTTCCATTTATAGTCCTTCAAAAATAAATTGTTTTCACAACCAGGGTCCAGAACTGCAGCTTCCAAACAAATTTTTATTTATTCATTTTCCTATATGTCTCTAAATTCTGCTCTTTTCTTTTTTTTGTCAAACTTTCTTTATTGAGTTTTACAGAGTGCATTTACATATATTCATAGTGCAATATAAAGAAATCCAATAACAGCACTGGGGAATTGCTAATGGTGGTGTCAGGTGCTCAAGAGAAGATACAGAATTTCCCATACACATATCAAATTCAGATGCATCACTGTCAACACTGCATTGTTATAAGTAATAAGTCTCGTACTCAATTTAAGCCCCATTCCACCTAGAAACCCAAGATGGTAACCATAAGTGAGTGTTGTGAATTTGTATGTCGAGTGAGTGATGTATGCGAGCCGGATTTGTGATCTCTTATTCCTAGAAAGGGACTCTCGGGTCTCTCAGATGTTCAGTACTGAAAGAGGTAGAGTGCCCTCGTGCGAGTAGGACAAGCGGTAAGCGGGAGGCCTTCCTGAGAGAATGGAGAGTAGCGGGCCCCATAGGTATTCAAAGTTTTTGTAGTTATCTAATAAAATGCCTGCCATTCGCTCCATTGTCAGGGCTTGCCACAACCTCGCATGCCACTGTGTGAACGAGGGTTCAAAGTTTTTTTTCCATGCTCTCACTATAGCCATCTTAGCTGCTCCAAGACATAGCCACAAAATAGAACGATTACCGGTAGTCTGACGTTTGAAAGTCTTGTCTCGTAAACCCAGTAGTGCAAATCCCGGTGTAGCTGAGAGAGGGTAGCCCAATATGGTTTTAATTTTTGCTAAAATATCTTCCCTGAATGGTGTAATGATTGGACAATCCCACCAAATGTGTTGGGGAAGTCACCCAGTAGACCACAGCCCTCCAGAATAGGTCTGTTGTGTAAGGGTAATATATTTTACGTTTGGTGATGTATAGGTACCAATCAAACAACAATTTGTAGTGAGCTTCCCACAGCCATATGGATTGATCGAAATTGGGAATGTCTTTCGAAAGTCTTCTCCTTTGTTTTTCTAGTATGAGGTTGCCTAAAATCTCTGTCCAGAAATGTATATGGTGGGGTTTTGCCTTTGGGAAAGCATCAAGCAAATGAGCATAAAGGATGAAGAAAATGGAGCCCTTCATCCCTACTGCACAGCACACACACTTTTCAATGTGGGAGAGATCTGTGGTAGCCGCAAGTTGCATATCTGGGTGGAGAACCCAGAGTTTTAGTTGAGTATGATGATATCTTTGTGAGGCAGCTCAGCCAAAGTGCCTCTGGCAATGCTCAAAAGTGAGAATGTCCCACCCATGCAACAGGTAAGAAATAGTCAAGCATGCCAGTGCATCAAAGGTAAAAAAAGAGAAAAAAAAGAGGGTAATGGACTACCTCCCACTTATTACCATCTGTAAAATGGAGCCATATCAAACATTCGCATTTTCCCACACCGAGCATTACTATTTGATAAAAATTCAGGTTCGGCCTTGCACATTATTTGGTCTCTTAACTGAGCTCCATTTACTATACTTCTTACTTAGAGCCCTGCCCATTTGATTCAATCACAAGTCAATCCCTTTTAAAAAAAAATTGGTAAGCAGTATACTTTTCCGAAAAAAAAATAATAATTCCACTTTTAAAGAATGTGAACATTAGACGCTGTCGTCCAGCTTTATTTTATCTGCAACTCCTCCAAACTGAATATATATGTTTGATAATCTATAAATATATATCTTCTGCTATTCATTTGAAGTGATTAGCCGGAAAATAAGTTTTTCCTCATATCATTAATCCTTTTACCCTTGTTGTTTTATTCTTGTTTACTTTTATTTTTATGTCTAGATTAGTAAAATGTAAAAGTTTTAGAGTATAACGCCTGATCTTAATAATGCAGATTTGATATTTATACAGTTTTGTGGACTTAGATTTGAGCTTACTTAATTATTAGTTTGTGTTTGCTTTATTTATTTTACTTGCACTGTATCTTTCATGATTGCATTTTGTGCACAGAATAAATATATATCTGATATGATCTGATCTGAGTCAAGCATATCCCCCCCTCCATGAACCAAACCGGTCCTGCTTTAAGAGCTGGCGGTAAGGGGACAATAAAGCGGACAGGGGTGTATGGGGAGGAAAACATAACCCACCCCTCCATCTGCATCACCGAGTCCCACACCCAAAGGGCCGTTCAAGTAGGTGTGCGGAAGTATGAATTAGGGGGTCTGTATTTGGGTTTCCATAACATGTCCCAAATACACTGTCCAACCACTGCCCTATCCATATGCAGCCAATATTTGTCAAATTCCCTCATGGCCCATTGAGACATCACTCGCATTTGCGGTGCTTTGTAGTAAATAGAAAAGTCAAGCAGCGTCGGACCGTCCGCCTTTTTCAGTAGAAGTAATTGTTTAAAGGGGAGACATGCTCTATGACCTTGTAATATGAAGTACATTGTCAGGTATCGAATCTCTTGAAAAAAAATTCTAAGTAGCTCGATTGGGAGACCTTGGAAAAGGTATCAAATCTGGGGCAAGACAGTCATTTTAATTGCATTGATACCTCCTAGAAATGAAAGATACATGGGAGCGACAGGTGGTGCAATATAGGTCAGAAATTTGAGGGGCAATTTTGATCCCTAGATAAGTGATGTTCTTTTTAGCCCATTGGATGGGTGTTGATTTTACCAACCTCTCCATCTCCCGTGTGGGCAGGGTTAAATTTATAATGATGGGTTTATGAAGATTTATGTGGCATCCTGCCACTGCTTCATAGCGGGTTAGTTCTCGTTGTAAGGCTATTACTGATGTGAAGGGGCGGTGAGGGAGAGCAACACATCATCTGCAAAAGGTGAAACCTTGTGATCCACGGAGCTGAAGGGGATACCGCCTATGGCTGGGGTAGCTCTCATTTTAGCAGCCAAGGGTTCTATACTAAGTGCAAATAAAAGCTGGGACAATGGGCACCCTTGGCGTGTTCCTCGTTCTAAGTTAAAAAAGTTTTACCCCACTCTGTTAGCCACCACTCGTGAGAGTGGATGTGTGTAGTTCGCCCGGACTATGTCTATAAATCGCTCCCTGAACCCACATTTGTGAAGAATATGGAAGAGGAAGGTCCAATCTACCCGGTCGAAGGCCTTTTCAGCATCTAACACCACCAGAATGACTGGGATCTGTTTTCTTGTGACCATTTTGACCAGGTGGATCATCCTCCGTAGGTTACTGTGAGTCTGTCTCCCTTGAATAAAACCTGACTGATCTGGATGAATTAAGTCTGGTAGTATATTTTCTAGCCTAGCAACTGGACTTTTAGGATAGATTTTAACGTTGAGCTTGAGCAGGGCTGTGAAACATTAAAGAGATTAATTACCCAGCCAAGCAGCACAAACTATAGGAAATACCAGCTGGATAAAAGACACAATATAGTGGCACTGCAGGAGACTCACCTCAAACACAGTGACAACCACAGACTATGACATAAAGCATATCCTATAATTTATAGATCCTCAGCTTCCACCACACACAATGGTGTGGCCCTTCTCCTCCATTCTTCTCTCAAATGTCAACCACAGGGTAGCAAATCAGTTAGGGAGGAGAGAGTGATGATAGTAAAAGGGACACTATTAGGTAGGATGTATATGATAGCCTCGATAAATGACCCAAATATGGCAGAAGCTACTTTTCTCCACTCCTCCCTCACTCTTTTGGGGGGGTTTGCTAAGGGCAAAAATATACTAATGGGGGACTTAAGCTCACTTGGAATCCTGAAATAGATAGCACTCACCCACACAGAACAGACACAGGCAGCTATTCCAAGGTTTTAACACAGCTGTAAAATCTATGGGCTTACTTGATGACTTGAGGAAGGATCATTCATCCACTGGATTTATACCTTCTTTTCCGATTATGATTGTTCCTACTCCTGTCTCAGCTATGTACTCATTAGCCAATGGTTAGAAAACGCCATTATGACGACCAACTTTCACCCTATTGCTTTGTCTGATCACACCCAAGTGGAGCTTACATTAGAATGGGCTGCCCCTCCATCTAAGGTCTGCCGCTGATTCTTCCCCAGCTCTCTATCCAGGGAAAGTCTCCTCCGAGATGACATATATGAAGCAATTGGAGAATACTTCCAGTTAAATAACCCAGAGGATACCAACCCTTCTACCACTTGGGACGCCTTCAAAGCGACAATAAGGGGGAAGTGCACCTCTCTTATGTCCACATTAACCAAGCAGAAAACCCAAGACTAACTCTTGCAACGAGCTTTCAACAGCATAGAAAGCCCACAAAGACACCCCCACCTTAGCACTGCAAAGGAAGGTCACAGCCCTCAGGGAGAAACTGAATGCAAACACAAGACAAACGATAAAGGAAAAAAGGTGGGCACCCATTTGGCACATCAACTCAGGAGACAACATGAAAAGTACTACATTCCTCACAATAATACAGAGACAGGAGAAGTAGCCCAGACTGAGGAGGACAAAGCGAAAGTGTTCAATTAGTTTTATACAACTCAATATTAATCCAAAGCACCAAGTGAGGAAGCACAACTTGAATATTTATAAGATGTGGAGTTACCCCAAGAAACTGCTGATCAAAATGAGGAGTTGAGTAGCTCAATTAATGAGGATGAAGTATGGACTGCAATCAATGCCCTTAAATTATATAAATCCACAGGACCCAATGGTTCACAGCTCAGTTTTACAAAACATTTAGCTCAGACCTAATCCCTCATCTCACACATCTATTTAATTACATGGCATCCACTCACATGATGACTCCAACGATGAGTGAGGCGCTAATCTCAGTCATACCCAAACCACGGAAGGACCCTCACTATTGTGCTCTTTTCTTTTCATAACCTTTCGGCATCAACAGGCCAGTAAAATAAGCTTTAAATGTTTCTAACACCACAAGTATCTTGGGTAAATTCCACATTGACTGTAAAAAATCTGTAATCTGATTTTGACACTGACTAATAATGTCAGTGTCCAAAAAGAGCAACAAGGCAGACCTCAACTAAACCATTTTGATTTCTATCTTCCACAGATCTGACAAATTCTGTAAATTAAAATATTTGAACCGAAAGGAGTGGGGCAGGGATTTTTTATTCTATCAATCTTAAGATTTCACAAGTAGAGAAAGTAATCCAGATGGGCTATGCTTTTGTATTCATGTCCAAAATATTTTTTTCCTGAGAGCTCGGAAAAAATCATATCATACATGGACCAGTCCAAGAATATTCTGGAGCAGCTGAATTATCTCTCTCATACAATGGTTTTTAGGATTTCTAGTTTGTTTACTAGATTTGTTAAGTATGTCTGTTGGTTGAAAAGCATCATTAAAATTCCCTCCCACATTCAATGGGCAGAAAATGCAAGTTAATATAGCAAGAAGACTTACAATGCATGCAAACCATCTTTCATGGGCCAAGATCCCTGAATGTGTTCCTTAATTCTGGTTAGTACTCCTTTTCTCTCTAATTAGGATCAGCTGCAGAAGCATCTGGTGACTGTTTCCCTGCACTAAAGAATATCTGTTTAACATTTGCTAATTTTTAGTGGTGAGGCATGTCTCTTGTAATAGAATATTTTCAACTTTACAATGCTAAAGGAGTTCCTAATAATCTTATGTTCCCTACATTCTAATTGTCCATTCAAATTTAGTATTCATATTTTCAGCTTCTTCCCTTTATTTGCACACACATTTTCCATGTCTTTTTTATCAAAAGATGTACTTCTGCTTATTTACTAATATCCCGCTCTCTCGCTCACCCACTCCCTTCCCAAGTAGTCTCTATTCCTTTTCTGTACCATTTCCACCCTTTTTCACCCCACCTGCCCAAATCCTAAATGATTCTTGTTCCCATTACGGTCCTCAGAGTCTGCGAGTAATGTCTCTTTAATTTGGTTTATCAAGGCTTCTTCCATTGTGGATGCCTTGCACTTCTTCCAGGATCACTAGAAACTTAAGGTTTAATCTATGAGGCTGATTTTCTTAATAAATTTCATTGACACTCCCTAAAGGCTGGATCTATTTTATTATTTTTAGAGGAGCAGATTGAATCCCCTCTTTCAAATCATTCTTCTTGCTATCTTTTTGGGAAAGAGTTGTATTTTCCATTTGTCAGTGACAAATGCCTCATTACGAGTAGACACTGCTATTTTGTGCTAATTTTTATTGCTGGTTTTTAGACTCTGCCCTTGAAACGCTGCTGTCCAGTGCCCAATGTATGTGTTTTGGCTTCTACAGCATGTAGATACTGGCTAAAGCTTGAATGGAGTATTTATAAAGCCATTGTATGTGGTGTAGAAACTACAATCATGGAATGGAGAATTGAACACCCCCGTGGACTGCAGCAATTATTCTGCTGTCCACTAGTCACTAGTGTGACAAGGGAAACATGGCTTCAGGCCTACCATTGAGGCCTGACTGGTGCAGTTTAACCTACAGCCAGACCAGTCAAAAATTACCATTTTAACAGGGGAAAAAACTATTAAATATAACTCACCCCTTTGCACAGTATTTAATAATGGAACATGTTGAAATTTATATCACTATGTCCCTGCAGTGAAAGAACAAAAAGCTATTTTCACTGTGGAATGCACTGGCTGTCCTATAAGAAAACTAGAGTACAGACTAAAAAATAGATTCTGTATCTCAGGCTTAGCACCAGCTTGAAAAGTAATTCAGCTACTTATTTTCATATTTATTAGAAGCCCAATTTAATGGTGAAGTTAGATTTTATTAAATATTTAGTAAAAGCAACTTTCAGAAAGTTACCTTCTCCCTGTCTGCAGTTACTAGAGGCTGATTTACACTAGCTCTCCAGCAGCTGTCAATCAATTGCTTGACCTTTATGAGGCTGGAAAATGCTCCCACAGCAAGGACAATTGCCTCGGAGTAGGGAGGTGTTTTTTGTGCCCTTGCAGGAAGACCAGTTGTGCTGGACTGAGGAACCTAATTAGCTTTAACGGGCCCTGCCCTGTCACAATTAAATGTCAAGTGACACCTGGAAAGACTCAGTTTTTGTCCCTTACTGGCACCAAATCTCATGGGAGGAAAGCTACTCCCAAAACCGGTTTTGAGTGACCAAAGAGGACTGGACTGCTCATTACCCTGGCCACACCTCTGGGTGGGCACACAGCCTCTGCACAAGGGGAGAAAGGTTGCCCCATCTTGGATTTTGAGAATAAGGTGAACTGTGGTTTTGTTTGTGGTAGAACAAGCAGGAACTGCTGCAAATGTGGGTAGATGTGCCCCAGGAACTTTTACTCCATTGGTAAGGGAACAGTCGGGAGATACCCCACCCACCAGCTGATGCAAGGAAAAAAATGTGAGACCACAATGCACCATCTGTAAAAAACTTTCTGGACTGGTGAAAAAACAGAAGAGAGATTGAGACCTGTGAGGAGACATGAAGAACTGGATCTATTCTTGCTTGTCCCCAGTACAAAGCAGTGGAATTTAAGGGTCAGTTGGCTGAGCTTAAGCTGCAAGAAGCTTGTTTCTTTGAAATGCCCAGCTCACTAGTATGGACTAGACCTAAACTGGACCCTGTTGTAGGCCTCTGTCTAACATCCTGAGAGTCTCTAAGGGCCTTATTACAAGTTTGACGGTCCATGAACCGTTGTACCTGCAGTCATGGTCTGACCACTACGAGCTTGGTGGTCAGACCGCCGTATTGCGAGTTGGGCGGATTGCTATTGCAAAGACCACGGCTGAACTGCTGACACTGCCAGCACACTGCAGATCACTGGGGTCCTGGTTGGGAAACATCAGCTGCCATAGGGCGGTACATAGGAGTTTAACTGCTGTTCATATTATGAGTTGGCTTTACGACGAGCCGACTGAGACGGTTGGACAGCCAGCTTCAAGTTGGCATAAACGAAGGATTTGGGGTAGGTACTCACCACTTTCCTTGTTTTCCCATCCCAGTTCGATGTGGATCCCTTTCTTCACATCCCCTCTTTACAGCAGCATCTTAACCCTGAGGATTACTACCCTCTTGCTATATACAGGTGAGTCCTTTTGTGCGATATACGCATTGCCTGGACTACCCACATATGGGCCAGAGTCCGGCAATGGGTAGATGGCATTTTTCCACATGTCATGCATATGTTTGCATTCATCACATATGCAGTCAAAATGTTCACACAGACATCTCTACATTAAGGGTGGGCAGAGAACTCCGCACCTCCAGTGGAGTGTGCGGAGATTTGTCTACTCCGCGCTCCTCTGAGAACGCGGAGTATAGGGCAAAACTCTGACTCAGCAGCAGGGCAGAGTTAGCCAGTCCCCCCTGCTAAATTGGCTCCCTGCCTCCATTCCCCCAATAAAATATACTTAAAAAGTAATTGCGCAGTTCTCGCAAGATGTATGGTGAGGAGGAGGATGGCAGTCCAGGGGCGCCCCAGTACAGGTAAGTGACTTTATTTCTTTTTAAATTACTTTTTAAGTATTTTTTATTAGGGGGGTGGAGGCGGGTGGCGGAGCGGAGTTCCACTGAGTTTTTTACCAACTCCGTGGACCTCCGCATAGTGCCACTACGCCAGCTCCGCCCGGGGTTACTCTACACATGAAAAACAATTTACCGCCGCCACTAGATCTCTGCAGCCACACCACCGACACCATGGTAAACTCGTAATACAGTGGTCTGAAGATCACTAGCACTGTGGTCTACTGGGGGCGTTCGGGCGGTCAGACCACCAAACTCGTAATCAGGCCTTAAGTGTATCTCTTGAAGTTGTGAAGGCATTAGAAATGTACTTCTGTGGTTGTTTGGGCACTAGAGGAAAGTTTGGAAACTTTTGAAAACTTTTCCTCTAGAGCGCGAGAGCTTCAGGAGGATTCACTAAAAAAAGTATTCGACCAGCAGTTGCACAGCATCAGATTGGATTTGAGCTTTATTCCACTCATACATTCCCACACCTCAGAAAAAGAGACAAAGTGTGCCATTCACGAAGGTAACTATAGAGTAATTTATGCTTTTGAGTAAGTTTGCTACTTTTTACTTATTCACAAAATCGGACTGTAAGTTACTACTTTAAAAACTGTAGTAAATCCAGCACCACACATGACCAATCATTTGCACTGCAACACCTCCCTCAAAGAAAATAATGGAGGTAGAGAATTAAAATAAAACCCATAGGAAATTAGTTAAAATAGTTAAAATATAGAAAAAATATATTTTAATGTTAAAAATAAATAACAAATAGTGTATTTTTAATATGTAATTATAAAATACTTGAGTACCCAATTCTGAATTTTAAAATTAATGTAACAATATTTTTTATTAAAATATAGCTAAGGTGATTTTAAATAGTTCTATACATCACTTTTAATGATTATTAATTCATAATAAAAAATATAATTTCTTTTCTTTAGGTGGTAACTTATTTTTAATACAAACTAAAATTATTTCACTTTAGTTTATTTCAATTGATTAAAGATATAGTTTAAAACTAAGTTAATAGTACTGCAAAATGATTTTATTTTGTTCAACATTTTTTAATAAGTACAGCAATTTAAGTTACATCAATATTTAATGTAAATTATTTGTAATATTTGTTTTCGAATTTAATATTTTTTTACTATTCCCTACACTTTACCATAGAGAGTCCTCAAACTTAGGCAGTGAAATAAATAACTGTAATCGAATTTTGGTTGTTTGGAGTTATTTTTCTTATTGAATCTTTCTCTCTTTTTAATAATTGTGTTGTTTCTTTAACTTTTTAACTGTTTTGGTACTTCTAAATGCTTTACTCTTTTTCTTTAGGCTAATCCTGTCTGCCCTGCGCCAAAGCTATCAGGGATTGTGCTCAAATTGACAATAATGAAACGTCTAACTGAATCTAACAGGTTAGTGACTTTATTACTTGTAGTGGACTACCATCCACCATAATTTATAATTCACTTTCTTGCAATGTTCTAATCACCCTAACTTTTACCAAATATACCGCAGTGCTTGTTATAAATATTCTTGTGGCTGATATGTCTTCTTGACTTCTTGTGGTATTGTTCACAACACTGGGCTAAAATAACTTGGCAAACTACTTACTTCCTAAGCCCCTATATCTTTTTTCTCTATGCGTCCTTCTGAATTAGCCAATGTGATTGAGCCAACTGAACTCTCACTTGACATGTTCTCATTGAAAGTGAGAGTGTCTGAGTTCTTGTTCTTCTTCATAGAGGTTGCTAATATCTTGGTTTAGTGGCAGTCATGTATTAAACTGAACTCCAACCCTTTTAAAGTCTTGGGTGGCCACCCTTGTCCCATTCTGCACTCTGTTTCTTGTTTGTGAATTCTTCCTACCGAAAAGAGATCCAGGCTATCTATCTCTGAGTTCACGGTAACCATCTTTTAGTGGAGATTGTTTCCCTCTTGAGTTCCATCTGCTGTGTTCTAGAACTGCTTTCACTTTCTGGATATGCTCCTGCACCTTTTGTTGTGTCCGTTCAGTGCTTTTGCCCCACAACTATTATTATCATCCCATAGTTTTTTTTTTTTATTTTAACCAACTTTTATCAAGTTTCATCTTGATGTTAACAAAGACATGTTGTTGGTGTCCGGATCAATATGACATAAACAGATAAAGCAAATCCATTCTGGGTTCCTTACATGTATTGCAATACAGATAATTTGGCAGAAGGAATTGGTCCACAATATGAACATATGAGCATATACAATCTGTATGTCATAACAGTAGAAGTCGTTTACACTAGATAGATATATTCATAGTACTGATGTTGCCCCTCTCGGTGCTCATACTTCTGACACATTACACATAATATAGATAGGCAATGAAGTAAACACTACAACTTCCAGTGTCTTAAGCACCCATCCAAAAAGGGAAGGGAGTAAGAGGAGTGGGATGTGGAGGTTTGATCAGCAGACTAGTGGAGCATGGTGACCCATAGGGATCAGGTGCTAAAGTGTTAGCCAGGGAGACCCTCTTTGAACGTTTGCAAGTCATGTAGTATAGTGTCCCAAGCCACATCTATAGGGATCCTGCATAAGCAGTTGACCTCCTCTTCCTTGAACGCCACTGATTCAGCTTTGCCCTATTTAAGTGTTGCAGCACGCCAGTGTTTCAATCCCGGTAGTGTCAGCTTTCCAGTGCATTGCTATGGATCTACAGGCTATGAGTAGAGCCAGGTCTATAAAACAGTTAGCTACTTTTCTGGCTTTCTTTCCATTATCACCACTTCCGTAGAGAACAAATCGTCCCCACCCACCACCTCCTATAGTGATTATCATCCCATAGTTGCCATGCACGATTCAATGATAGACTTCTTTGTCTGTTCACTGCCCTCTGCTGCTCCTCACTCTAACCTTTGTTCTGGCATCTTCATCCTCACACTAGACCCTATATAACTGATTTCTTGGACAAGTTCAGTTCTGTAGTAGTTTCATGGTTGTCATTTAATGCTTGGGCTCTGTGCTAAACATTCTCTTTGTCTCAATTCTAAAATCCAGGCCATGGATTTTCCTGCATGTCAAACAATTTAGCATCCAACTCTGCATTAACCTGTATTTTTAGATGGTTTGTTTCTCCTTATTTGAGTTGTCTTTATCCACTTTGCTGCTCTTGGATATTGTCTCAGGTACTAGATTCCTGTTTTTTTTATATATGAGTGGTTCGGTATGGAAAGTGTTTTATGCAAATACTAGGCTTCCCTTTGTTTTACATTTTTGAAAAAGTTAATCTCTGACACTTGAGGTACTGATAGTGTAGTGGTAGGTGGCATTACTGATGAGACCAATCTGGGTGAGCAACCAATCAGCCCTGCCAAGTACGACGAATCTGGCGTTAGACTAATGCATTTCAGTGTGGTGTTCCGCATCACCGCACTGAAATGTGAAGACACCCATAAGAGGCCTTGGCTGTTCAGACACTTAGCACTACTGACTGAAACAAATTAAAGCTGGCGTGCCAGCGCGCTGTCGTGGTGTACAAGTTGCTCCCGGCAGGTTGGGGGCTGGCTGGCCATTGGCGCTGCATGGCAGAAGCCGATGCGGGAGTAGGAGCCGTGCTCCATTAGGTAAAGCAGAATGAGCCTGGTGCGCTGCTGGCAGAGTTTGCTGTCTGATCACAGCATGCTAAAGCATTGCAAACTAATATCATTAATTAGAGTTGGCGCCGCACCCAGCCCTGCCCAGTACCACACATCTGGCGTTAGAATAACACATTTCAGTTTGGTGGTCCGCATCACCACACTGAAATGCGAAGTCACACATAACATGCATAGCTCCTGCCTTGGCTGTTAAGACACGTATCGCTGCTGACAAACTAATTAAAGCTGGAGTGGCAGCGCGCCGTCGTGGCTTCCACATTGCACCTGGCAGGTTGGGGGCTGGCTGACCATTGGCACTGCGTGGCACAGGCCGATGCGGTAGTAGCAGCAGTGCTCCATTAGGTAAAGCAGAATGAGTCTGGTGCGCTGCTAGCATAGTGCGCTGTTTGATCACAGCCTGCTGAAGCATTGCAAACTAATATCATTAATTAGAGTTGGCGCCGCACCCTGGTCTGGGAGCTGGCTGCATTCAATCAGCAGTCTCACTTTCAACCCCTGCCACGACGCAGCTTAACATGACCTGGCTGTCACAGTTCCTACATCTAAAGTGATCAAAAAACAGCTGGTAGTGCGCCTGCACTGAATTTATCAGGGGCGGCGTCTTGCCTTGTTGGTTTTTCAGCAACTTAGCGCCACCCCTGCACTACCATCAGTTTGTGTTGGGAATGGGTTATTGTGGTCAATGAGTGGCGGGTAAATTAAACTTTCGTTTCCATGTATCACCACCCGCCGCAGATGAGTGTGAGGCTGGGATCCTTAGGTCCATGTGGTACCTAATTGGTAATGCACTTTTTGTTTGCTAACGTAAACAAGCCTTTACAGGGTTGTTGGCATGCGTGACAGGCAGGATGTTTTTAATTTTGCTATCCTGCTTGCCCCCTGGAAGGCATCGCTGCCGGCTGCTCAAGGCAGGCCGGCCTTAAAACATCATGCAGGGGGTCCTCTAATCACCGAACACTGCAGCTAGCCAGGGGGAGACAGTGTTGAGGAGAGCTGCCTGTGACTCGACGTGTGCTCTGAGACAGCTTTTAACAGCAGCTGTAGACCATCACCCTCCTCCTCAGCTGACGCCTCGAGACACGTCAGCTCAAGACAGTGTCAATAAAGCTAGCCCTGGCGAAGCGCTCAGCTAACTTGAGACACACTCCAGGGACCTGTGGAATGGCAGCATTCGGGTGAGTCATGCATTCAGCCTCGGTTTGACACCTTTCCAAGAGAAACTTATCGTCCATTAGTTGTTAAGAACTTGCAAAGGCCTGGAGGTGACCGATACTAAATAGAACTGGAGAAAAAATACTATTTATTTATTTGTAACATGCAATTTCTGTATTTGTTTACTTTAAGTATTAGTAATGTTTCAGCTGTAGAGCACATTTAAAGTTGATTTCTATTTCTATTTGTTCTTTGAAGTAGGTACAGATAAAGGGTAAAAATATTTGCCAGCTGTGATTTTGCTTATTGCTGTATTGGCTGGAACATCAAAATATCTGCCCTGTGTTTATTTGATCTCTGCAGCACTTGCTTAACTGTATTAGGGTGCAATAAAGTACAATGGCATGATGATTTCTTTGTTTTATACCTTCTGGGTACACAAATCTTTTGCATCAGTATATTAAACTTCCATTTCAGGCGTTCTGAAGACATTTCAGGATATTTTAGGGCTTCTCATTGATCAAAAGGGTGTAATTTCTAATATTTATCTCTTATATACTTGTGAGAAAATGTCACACTAAGTGTCACCCATTTGGCAGTTGACTGCAACTTATAAGTGCACTGATTCCATGGAAATGTCACAATCTGAAAACTTGGCAGCTATGTGTGTGAAGCTTTTTCAAACCCCTCTGCTTCCTTCGAAACCCCTTAATCTGGGGCCTGGCTGCAGCGATGCACAGCTTCCAGTTAGCACCACTATATACGGGCCCTAGGTTAGTGCCCTTCCTTTTTTGGTGCTTTACAGCAGCTTTAAGATCTTCTTAGAGTTTGACGTTGCTCAAATGGGTGTACTTTCTGCTATTTATAAGTTTCCCTCGTCTTCATTGCTTGATTTTGCTTGCGAGAAAGTGTCACTCATAGTTGTTGAATGTCACTCATAATCACACTGAAATTATGAAAATGTCACACATAAGCAATCTGAAACCTTGGCAGCTTTGAGCAACAGTCACACCCTTCTACTGAAATAAACTTGTTTTACACTTCTAATCTTCTTAGGAGGCAACCTCTCTACTAGGCCTCTTCTTCTCATTGATATTGGAGACTTGAATGTATCTAATATATGTTCTTTCCGTCTGGCATTGCGCTTCCCTTTTTTTAGCCAGGTAGATGTCTTTATGATTTAAATATTAAGCGTGGCCCCAGAAAAGCATGATTTTCATATGTGATCTAAGATTTCTCCTCTCCAAATCTACTAGTTCTCTTATCAATACTGATGGGATGTATTTCAGACATAAGGTTTCCAGGTTCATTTTGTTTGGTTGTGCTTGCACTGCTTGAGGGCTGCTCATTGCTCTCTTCTCTTGCTGTTTCCTTGTAGCATTAGGATCTGCCAGACTCTTCTTGCTGAGCTTCTGAAGAACTGCTACTTTCTCTGCCCCTATGCTTGCTCCAGGCTTAGACACTAGTCACTTCCTAGGTCAGAATTTTCAATTCCCACCTTTGCACGTGCGAGTATTAATGTTTTTTGTCTCATATGTGGTCTTTATCGAGCACTTTAGTCCTTGATCACTTATAGGATCGTCTCTCTCCTCTAGGCGCATGCACAGCTTTGGCTGTCTAGTCTCCATTCCAGCCTAGTGTTCTCCTCCATTCGATAGGCAACCATGGAAAACAGCTGCAGGAAGTCTTCTCTCCTCCTCGCTGCTGTGCTCCACTGCCTGATGCTGCCCAGTGAAACAAGGATGTCACAGATGTGGTCCTCCACACTAGTGCAACTGTGTCGGCACTGATTTCACAGTCCAGGGACAAAGAGTAAGGTGCTTCTTATCCCACAGTCAGAAGTTATTTATTCTTGTTAATCACAGCGAGTCCACTCTCTTACTGTGGTGCTCAAGTAGAGTGCTGCTGCCATGCATTCTGCTTATTACAGGCGAGGCCTAAGGAATACATTTAATAACAACCCCTGGCAAAGCCAATAGGTCTCACTTCTGCGCCCTACTGCTTTTGCCAATGGCTTTTTGCCACTCTGAAATGTTTCTGTGATGCTTTTCAGCGTGACTAAAGATAAAAAAATTCAAAAGCCTTTGACAGGAGCACCACATGTGTGCACACCTACATAATGACATGGGTGTTTCTTTTTTATTAGTTGCTGATCTGAGTTGTATCAGTAACTAAATAGAAAATGAAAAACACAAACATTTGTTTTTAAGGAGCATGCAGGGGGGAGCAGAATCAGTACAGGGGCGGGTGGCTGGATGGTGTTTGTAGGAAGGGTCTCAGAGAAATGAGTAGACTGAGACTTCAGGTTTGTAATAAAGAACAGGAAGCTTTATTACAGTAGCAGAGACCCACAACAGATCCAGTAGAAATCAGGTACAAAATGAAAAATGCATTACCAGAATTCTAGATTACAGAATACAGTGAACTACAACATTCTTATTACCACATTTAAAGATACATACCAAAGAACACTTAAATACCACTCTCTACAGTGTTATGTTGAGTGAGCTCGTGGCTGCTGGTGAGCTCATGGAGTTCCATGGCTTCTGTTATGCTTGGGCTGTGGAATGCTACAATGTCACTACTGGCAGAGAGAGGAGGAAGCTGGGAGGAGGTGGATGCATGCAATCTTCTCTGCGCTGTGTACCGGGTTCAAGTTAAGAATAAAGCATGCTTCCAGTACTGCTGTGAACTACAACATTCTTATTACCACATTTAAAGATACATACCATAGAACACTTAAATACCACTCTCTACACACCCCCCTTTCTATAATAATAAAAACAAACAAAATAAAAGAAAGTAAAATAAAAACATTAATAATACACAAAATCATCAGAACGAAAAGGAGTAAATCTGATACGAGAACTGCACCTCACTTGTCTACCGTTATCAGATCCTCTAATATTTTCTAGATTAGCATTTTCATCCATGTTACAGGGATAAGAAATAGCATCACCATCCCCTCTGGCCCCAAAAGAATGAGAAGAACGAGCTATGTTCTCATCAAAATTGTGCCCATGAGTGAGATTATCAAAATCAAACCAATTAGTATCAGATTGAGTTTTAACACGCTTATAAATTATCTTGGCTTGTTCATCAGTTAGTTTTATTGCAGCATTTATATTCCACCATCCACAGTCTTGTAATAAAACAGCCATTTTGGAAACTTTAATAATTTTAACAGGTTCGGAAAACCTAGATTGTCCCTTGCAAACCTTAATAGGTTTTTTAATAAGAACCCAGTCACCTGGAGACAAAGAAGTTACTTTAACATGTTTTCTTTTGTCATAATTCTCCTTGTACAATTTTTGTTTTTGTTTCACATGTTCTCTCACTTTATGCAAATCAACAGAGTGAGCATTTGCACTACCCACTTTATCCTTCAACCAAGAAGGACTAAGTAGAGAAATAGGTTTCCTACCCCTCAATAACACGTAAGGGGAAACATCAGTGGTAGAATGAGGTGTTGTATTGTAATTCCAGACCTTTTGACTCACATACTTGAACACATCCAAGCTGTTAGCTACAGCTGTTTGTACACCTTCTTTCAACAACTTGTTCGCTCTCTCTACAAGACCATTTGAAGCTGGACTATATAAAGGTACTAAAATATGCCTAACAGAAACTCCTTCCAGAAAATTTTCGAATTCATTAGATGTAAAATGAGTGCCATTGTCGGTCACCTTCAATTAAAAATAGACGTTGTAAAAATGAAATGACCAATACTGAATCTGAATTCCTCACAAAAGAAAAGTACAGCCACTTTGAAAAGTAATCAATGATTACAATCAGAAACTTACTATCACTGCCAAGCAGGTTAAAGGAACCAGAAAAATCCAATCCTAACTTCTGCCAAGGACCTTTAGGCCATTCTACTGGACACAAAGGAGTGGTGGATGTGCGCCAATGTTTATCCGAACATAAACACTCAGGACATTTATCCACAAAAGACTTGACTTGACCATGAATAGCGGGCCACCAGTATGATTCCTTAATCTTGCGAACAGTGCTAGAAGTTCCTAAATGTCCCTCATGAGCAAGGGCAATGATTTTGCTTCTCAGACCCTCAGGTGGAACAAATTTGTCTTCACGAACTAAAATATCATTTACAATGGATAATTCCGCAGCAACTTGTGAAAAACGTTTGTCTTGAATAGACATACTTCTATCACATGGCCAGCCATGGACTAAAAATCTCTTCACCCTTTCAAGACAAAAATCCTTTCTACTACATTCAACCCATTCATTTTCGGATAATTTGCTATTTTGTGTCAAATCACATATGGTGAAAACAACATCACAATCATTGTCCTTGACAGGATCATCCACCTCACTACATTCCAGAGGAATACGTGACAAACAGTCTGCCCTGACGTTTTTACCACCTGGAATATATTTAATATCACAGTTAAATTCTTGTAACCTAGCTAGAAGTCTGATAAGTCTAGAAGAGGCTTTGTTAGAACAACTGTCACCAAGCATGTACATTAAAGGTTTATGGTCAGTAAAAAGTTGGAATCTGGAGCCCCAAATATACATCTTAAATTTCTCAACCGCCCATGAACACGCTAAAGCCTCCCTCTCGATAGTGCTATAGTTAACTTCAGCACTACTCAATGTTCTAGAGGCGAAAGCTATGGTATACTCCTGACCATCAATCATTTGACTCAACACAGCACCTAACCCTTTAGAACTGGCATCCACAGTTACAATACTGGTTGGACCATGAGTAAAAGCTCTAATAGCTGGTGCCTCCAAAATTAATTTTTTAACAGAATCAAATGACCGTTGAGTTTCCTCAGACCAAATGTACTTTGCATTTTTTTTTAACAAATCTCTGAGTGGTTGCACAATGATAGCATAACTCTGTACAAAGCGAGTATAGTATTCGCTAAGCCCTAAAAATGCTCTTAATGAATCTTTATCCTGCAGTCTAGGTGCATCCTTGATAGCGTTTAGTAAAGACAACTTAGGTTTTATACCATTGACAGAAATGTTGTGGCCTAAATAGTCGACATCTTGCGTAATAAATTTGCACTTATTCTTATTTACAGTCATGCCAACAGCTTCTAGTTTCTGTAAGACTTTTTCAAGTAGGGTATAATGTGACTCTAATGTAGCAGTATGGATTAAAATATCGTCCTGGAATGCTTGGATTCCATTAATATGTGTAAACAATTGGTCCATTAACCGTTGAAAAACACTAGCAGCGGATGCTAAGCCAAAAGGCATCCGCTTATACATGTAGACTCCAAAGGGAGTAACAAAAGTGGTAAGCGACTGAGAATCTTTAGAGAGGGAATCTGATGATACGCTGATCGTAGATCAATTGTGGTGAAATATTTGCAACCACCCAGATTAGCCAGCATTTCTTGGATTCTGGGTAAGGGATGGCAGTCTACCACTATTTTGCGATTAAGCACCCTCAAATCCGCACACAGACGAATATTGCCTGAGCTTTTACGTGCAACAACAGCAGCAGAAACCCATTCAGCCGATTCTACTGGTGTTATAATGTCTTGTAAACACAAATCCTCTAACATTTTTTTAAAATCATCTCTAGCAGACAAAGGAACTGGTCTGCATTTTTGAACCACTGGAATTGCATTTTTAAAAAGTTTAATGGTGTGTTGGAAGCCTTTGACCAAGCCTACCTTGTCACTAAATACACCAGAATATTTGGTGAGTAAATTGCCCAAACTAGAATCAGTACAGGGTTGGAGAACACTTGCAGGTTCTTGTACAACAGATAAAATAGGAAGATCTCCTAACACCACAGGTTCTGAATGACCAGGTTTCAAAATGATGCCTAAATTCGCTTGGTCTTGCCACCCCAAAATATCACGACCATTAAGGGCAACATAGATTTTGGTATAAATTTCTCTACCTTTAAATTTGATGGAATCCGAAAAATAACCAGATATGATAATATCATATTCCCCAAACGCTTTAGGATTGACATCAGTAGGTTTGAGTAGAACTTTGGACCAGAATTTTTTAAAGGTCGTTTCATCTAATATCGTGATAGGAGAACCTGAATCAGCCATAACGTTGATATCAATAGGTCCTATTAATACATTACACATGGGACCTTTACATCTTTTAGTATCATTACGTAAAGTGTTAATTTCAATAGGGGACAACGTATTACTCATAGCCTCAGAAAGAGCATCTTCTTCAACATTAAGAAAATTAACTTTGCTCTTTTGTTTACTTGATCTACAAACCGTATAAAAGTGTCCGATTTGTTTGCAAGTATTACATCTCTTACCTTGTGCAGGACAATTCACATAGTTGCCCATATGATACTTGGATCCACATCTGTAACAAGAACCTTTTCTTTCAACATTAGTACTTGGTTTAGGTTTGGTAGAGACAACATTTACATCTGGCTCGTTAGCATTACCAGTAGAAGCGACATGAATAACTCCAGAACTATCAGAAGATTTGCTAGCAGAATCTTGGGTTAAAATTTTAGAATATACTACTGAACGTTCAATGCTTCTTGCAATATCCATTACCTCTTCAAGGGAAGGATTCTTTCATGTTAAGATATGTTTCTGTATCTTTTGTTATAACAATTGAAAACTAATTGGTCACGCAAAGATATGTCTAAATTAGTACCAAATTGACATTTAGATGCCAAAACACGCAAAACAGCTAAATAATCTTCAATCGATTCATCTTGTGTTTGTTTACGTTTAAAGAACATATGTCGCTCAACCATAACAGATGGTTCATCAACATAATGTTTTCCCAATCGTGCCAATGCTTCAGAAAAAACATTCCATGTTTCATCAAGAGATGGGGCTGGAACAACAGGCAAATTGTCAAATACATCTTGACCTGCGCTACCTAAATGGTTGAACAAAAGCGCTCTTTTCCTTGAAGCAGAATATTTGGTTGCATCAATAGCCTCCAAATAATTGTCAAAACTTCTATACCACTTGTGCCAAGGAGTGAGAGGTTTACCTGGGTTTTGTAAAAAGGGAGGTGGTTGCATGACATTGTTTGAGGAAGAAGACATAATGCTTAGAACTAGCAGTGATAATGTATAAGTAAGATAGTAATATAAGGAATAAACACCGAGTAAAATTGTTAACGCGCAAGCTGTAACAGAAAATGAATAATTAGAAATTAAAATTAAAAAAATATTGTCACCGTAGTAAATGGTAATGATGAGCAGTAGAAGGAATAAACAGCAGAAGTTCACAGTTCGTGTGCTTATCACGGAAGACAAGCACCGGTGAAATCCTTGTATTAACGTGTGCTTATCACGGACGAAATGATCGGGTAAAGATGGCTGCCAAAAACGTGACTGACGCGATGAGCTAATAACGTGGTATGCGTCTTCAACGTGATGACAACAATGCGTGATTATCCAGTAGCGTATGGAACCTTTTACAGGAAACCGGGATGACGTCAGGATCAACAGCGAAGAATGATGAAGAAGCTGGAAACGCGAGCCACGGAACGACAGCAGCTTCAAAGGAAAACAAGAGAGTAACGGTGGGATGCAACCGTTGAAGGTAAACACCAAGTCAGGAAACAGTTAGTTCGCACACGGACACTCGCCCAAGCACCAAATAATGCTAAGAGACTCTGTAAACTTAACAGTACCTTTCAGTAGAAGCACAAAGTCAGTATCCATGGTAGATAGCCATCAGAAAGGATGGTAGGGAAATAGGAGTCACAAATCCAAGAAACGATCTTAAATACATGGAGAGACGGTGCCTTGAAACGGGGGGCGAAGTGCCTTTAACGGTGCAGCAGAAAAATCTATAGTAAATGTGTAGTAAGATCCAGTTGGAAGTAGTGAAATCCGTTTGGTCGGTGGGTCCTCAGAAGAATACAAATCGTCGCCAATAAATGTAGGAAGGGTCTCAGAGAAATGAGTAGGCTGAGACTTCAGGTTTGTAATAAAGAACAGGAAGCTTTAGTACAGTAGCAGAGACCCACGACAGATCCAGTAGAAATCAGGTACAGAATGAAAAATGCATTACCAGAATTCTAGATTACAGAATACAGTGAACTACAACATTCTTATTACCACATTTAAAGATACATACCATAGAACACTTAAATACCACTCTCTACAGTGTTATGTTGAGTGAGCTCGTGGCTGCTGGTGAGCTCATGGAGTTCCATGGCTTGTGTTATGCTTGGGCTGTGGAATGCTACAATGTCACTACTGGCAGAGAGAGGACGAAGCTGGGAGGAGGTGGATGCATGCTATCTTCTCTGCGCTGTGTACCGGGTTCAAGTTAAGAATAAAGCATGCTTCCAGTACTGCTGTGTATGCTTCATCATTCATAGCAATGGAGATGAGCGACTTAAACCCTAACGAACCCACCTGACTGTGGCAGCCACTACCACTACCCTGAATGTGTATACAGATCGGATTACATAAGTACTCAAACAGTGCGAGGAGAAGTTTTTGGTCAAGTGAAGCTACTGCTACCTTCAAGGTATTCCGGAGTGAAATTAGAAGGTGCGTTATTGGCAAGTGTGTTTACTTTGACTTCATCCCTACCGGAGTGTCTGTTGACCGTTTGGGCCACGTGGATCTTAATGCAGAGAGAGCGCGGAGTCTGCAGGCTGGGATCACACTGTGACGTTGGAGGAGCTGGAAGCGGCAACAAGGTATGCAGAGAGCAGTGAGTTGTGGTCCGTCAATGGACTCGTATGCATAGATGCACAGAGTGTGACGTTGACACGCACGCCGACACGTCGGAGCGGCCATTTTGAATTAGGCAGTCTGATCGTAACCTGCACTGTCTTTCGTTGTGGCTAGGAATACAGGAAGAAAAGGAGCCTATGCTCTCGTGAGTTGGCTTGGAGCGGAAGCATAGAGGCTCCAACTATTCAACAGTCACGGTGACACACACACCAAGTGTGTCACATCAAGGAAGTAGCAACTCATGGTGATACGCACACCAAGCGTGTCACATCAAAGAAGTACAATTCAATTATCGAGCAGGTTCAGTTAGAGAGCAAGGAGTCACACTGACGGTACTGTTTAATGTAGCTGTGAGCTAGCGTAGCTGTGTGCAAGGGAGTACATAGCAGTGGTACACGCTGCTTACGCACACCATTTAACAGCAAGGCATTTCAGTACTAATCCAAGGCCCGTTTTCTATTGTGTGCATACAGTGCATGGTGTTTTGTAGAGGATACCCATTACCTTGCATAGACTGAGGCTATGGCTACAATGAATCTCCCTGCTCCACAACCCTTTATGGTAAAGGATTGCGAAGTCAGTAGTCTGAACTGGGAAGAATGGAAAGACTATCTTATAAATTATATAGTAACCTTCGAGAGTAAAGAATTATCAGCCGATAGGAAGCAAAAAATACTGTTACATTGTTGGGTCCAGGTGGATTAAGGGTGTACAACTGCATAGAGAAGAAACCTCACTCAGGGGATGAGGAGAATGTGTTCACACAGGCATTAGCAGACTTAGGGCCCGATTCCGATCTCGTTCGGAAAGCATAACGACCGAATCAGTTCAGGAATACTTTCCGTATGACTCCGATCGGGGAGTCCGACCGAACAAGTACAATGCATCCGGATACGATTCGGTTGGACTTCCATTGACTGCAATGGGAGCCTGTGTTCGGAATATGAACACAGGCTCCCATTGAAGAAAGGGGTGGGTGGGGAAAACCTTTTACCCTGTGGCGGGCACCCAATGGTGCCTGCCACACCATGCATGGTTGGGAAGGGGGGACCCATGGGTACCTCTACGGGCCAGATTCGGAGGGCCCCGGGTAAAGGGGGGACGTCTACGGGCCCCCAAATACCTATTCCGGCATCCCTTTCGTTGCGGGCAAACAGATTCGTAAAGGCTGTCCAAATCGGTCATCGTACTGACTCGTTCGGAAAGCAAGTCCATAGAGCTGTACGAATCGGCTCAGGAAAGGCTTGACCAGTTTTAATGCCTTTCGGAACCGATTCGGTCAGCCCTAATGGTTTCCAGGCATTGTACTTGGTTGTTTGGAACTGGCAATGAGTCAGTCAGAAACAAAGGCTCCGGATCGGATTCGGCAAACCCGAATCTGATTCTGAGCCCTTCCGACCGACATTGGAATCAACCCCTTAGACACATATTTTGCGCTGACGGTATGTAAAGCGATACACCGATTTAACTTTTATACTGGAAACAGGGACCTAATGAGAAAATTGAAGACTATGTGGCAGTGTTAAGAAATTAGCTTTGTCTTGTAAATTTGGGATGATTGAAGAAGAATTGGTTCAGGACCCAGTAGTTATGCACTGCAACAACACTAATCTTCAGGACAATCTTTGGATCCATGGAGACTCTAGTTTACGTGAAATTACCGCTATTATTAGCAAAGCTGAACTTACCTCCAGGTGTGCTAAAGCTGTGGTGGAATCTAGCAGAATTGAGAGCAGTGAGGAGATGGTCAGAATCGTAAAGGGAAATTATTCACGTAGTGGTGAACAGACTAAAAAAAAATGAGAGAGAACACTTGAAAGGGAAAGGGGGGTACAAACAATACCAGAAAGACACATTTTCTGATTTAAAAGGGAAATGTTACTGGTGTGGAAGCACATCACATTTAGCACATGACAAGAGGTGTGCTGCTTTAGGTCAGAAGTGTGCTAAATGTAAGTTAACAGGCAATTATGCGCGTGCGTGCTGCAAGTCAAGTTCAGTGAAGTGTGTGGTTGATGAGTTTGAACAAGGGGAGGAGAGTTTTGAATCTGACGTTAAAGCCTCCCAGGTCCTGTGTTTCCCTGAGGAGTTTAGCGGAGCAGGGAGCAGACAAAGGAAGAAGCCAGTGTGTAAGATTGTTGTGGGTGGTGTTCACCATATACTATCATCAATAAAAACATTCGGGTGGATTTGTTTTATGGCAAAATTGGTGAGGAGTTGGAAACACCAAATGTGCATCCTGCAAGCTATACCAGCGAGCCCATTGACCTACTGGGTTATCGCAAGTTGTGATTTGAGTTTAAAGGGAGACAAGCAGAATGCAAAATTTACGTGACTGTTTCAGGACAGTGTGTTTTAGGTTGGTGGGATCAAGGAAAGCTGGGAATACTATTTGATCCCAACAGTCCTGATCCGGTTTTAAGGGTGAAAAAAGAAAATGATGATGAGAGTGATGGATTTGTAACCAAGCTTCCAAAGGTGTCTACTGGGATTGTAGGAGAACTCAAAGGATTCTCTCACAAGATAATTTTAAAAGAGGACACACATCCCTGCATCAACAAAGTAAGGAACATTCCTATGAGTGTCAAGGAAGAGATGATTAGTGAAATCCAAAATTTAGTAGAAAATTAGATGATTCAGCATGTTGAGTCCTCAGATTGGGTCGCCCCCCTTGTCGTAGCGCGCAAGGCGAATGGCCAAATCGGTTTGTATGAGGACTTAAGAGAGCTCAATAAAAACATTTACGTGGATGTATTTCCCCTCCCCAGAATTGTTTCGGAATTGTTGTCAGTCACAAGGAACATGGAGTGATTCTCCACAATAGATTTAACTTCTGCCTACCACTGGG
The DNA here is from genome assembly GCA_963921515.1 of Calotriton arnoldi. NCBI lineage: Eukaryota > Metazoa > Chordata > Amphibia > Caudata > Salamandridae > Calotriton > Calotriton arnoldi. The sequence continues at coordinate 1,278,261 of CAWUFW010002191.1, read as the reverse complement.
TTCCCCTGAATAAGAACAGCAGACATCTGACTGCCTTTGTCACCCCAATTGGTATTTTCCAGTTCAAACGAGTTCCTTTTGGATTGGTATCGGCTGCTGCCATGTTCCAGCGTCTCATGCCCATGCTATTTAAGGACATGAAAAATGTAGTCTTCTTTCAGGACGATATCCTTGTCATGGGCAAAAATAGAGAGGAACAAGATAAGGTTTTGTTGGAAGTACTAAGGACATTGGAGTCGAATGTGTTGACAGCGGAAGAGTCCAAATGCAAGTTTGCTAGGAAGAGCGTAACGTACTTAAGGGCACGAGATAAGTTCAATTGGAATTTGTCCCAAGTCTGAATTAGTGGATGCTATCAGAAAAGCGCCTGGTCCCCAGAGCAAAGATGAAGACTTTCTTAGGTCTAGCCGAATTTTATTCAAAGTTCGTTTACAATTTTTCCGACAACATTTTTACATTAGGCAACTACTCAAAAAGGGGTGCAAGTTTGGATGGACTGATGAATGTCAGCTCGGTATGGAAGGCATCAAGAGAGATATTTGTTCTGCACCAGCACTTCAGAGTTTTGAACCTAAACTCAAGAGTTTTATCACGTCGGGTGCCGGTGTTAGAGGGATTGGTGCTGTTTTATTCCAGGTGCAGGAATACGGAACAGAGTGCGTAGTTGCGTTCGCTTCTAGGGTGCTCACCCCAACGGAGTGAAAGTGCTCTTTTTTTGAGAGGGAGGCTCTGGGGTGTGTCTGGGGACTCCAACACTTCAGACAGTATGTATGGGGTACCTTTGAACAGACCACAAACCCCTCACTAAAGTCCTCACATCTCAAAGTCTTGAATAATGTGTCTCCCAGAATGTCACACATCTCTGTGCAGCTGTTGGACTTCGTTTATGAAATTAAGTATGTGCCTGGTGTATGTAACAGAATTTCAGATTTCTTAAGCAGATGTCCGTTACCAGTAGTTGATGAGGTTAAGAACGAGTGGGATGACTGGTTGTTGGCGACAATTTTTGGGGAAGAGCTACATAGCATCTCTCATGAAGAGTTGATTAAGAGCATTTCTTAGGATGAGGAATTAGTTGCGGTTGTTGAATATATTCATGGAGGGTTCCCAGTGAAAGCTCATTTACATAAAGATTTGGTTCCTTTTTGGGAGGTCAAGAATGAATTGTCTGTGGAAGAAGATTTGTTGCTCAGAGGTGGCAGATTGGTTCCTCCTATGGTATTTCGTGACAAGGTGATCAACCTGTGCCACGAAGGACACCCCGGAATTGTGAAGAGCAAATGTAGAATTGAACATTCATACTGGCAGCCTGGTGTAGACAAGGATATTGAAAGTGTCATCAGAGAATGTGTAAAGTGCGCCAATCCGGATGAGGGTCTGATTAAGCGCAATCCACTTTTGTACCCCATTGCCATTCCAGGCATGCCGTGGGAAAGAGTTGGAATCGATATTTTTGGTCCAGTAAGAGATATCAACGGGTTGCAAAAATACATTCTTGTATTGATTGATCCTTTCTGTAAGTGGCCAGAGGTCAAGGTGGTGAGAGGGCAAATTCAGGGAACTTGTTGCATTTCTTCGGAGAAGATTTTGAACGTGTAGGGTTGCTGAAGGATTAGATTTCGGACAATGGGGGACAATTTGTAGGTGAGTGTTTCAAAAAGTTTGTAAAGGAGACAGGGATTGTACATAGAACTACTTCCTTTTATCATTCAAAAAGAAATTGAAGCATTGAGCGCTTTTACAGGGTGATAAAGGAGATTATTGAATTGACCAACAGCAATAAAATGGATTGGGAGGATGAGTTGAGGAAGACTGTAGGTGCATACAGAATTACCCAGTGTGAGTCCCCAGGGCATTCTCCGTTCGAATTGATGAGAGGAAGATCACCACATAGTAAAGACAATATGGGATGGTAGAATTGCACTAAAATTGTCTCATGGTCAGCAAAAGGAGTGAAGGATTCCCTTGTGTAAATCAAGCTAAATACAAAAACAAGTATGACCAGTCACACAGGGCAAGAAAAGTGAGTTTGCGTGTGGTGATGTCATCAAAGTAAAGAAAGGGAGGTTGACAAGTAAGGGGGAAAGTAAATTGTCTGCTCCCCTTAAAGTAGTGAAGATTTTATGTAATTCGGCTCTGCTCAGTGATGGCAAGGTGTGGCATGCAAGCAGGATTGCACTGTTCAGAGGGAGTGACAAAGTTGTTCCAGAAGGAGTTGTGAGGAGCAGAGACACCAGTCTGGACATTGAGGTGTGCGCTCAACCCAAAAATTATGGTGGGTTGAAGATGTGGTTCCCTCTAGGGAAGTGAGTGACAACGATCCACCCTTGCATGTTCAATCACCACAAGATCCCGTGGAGTGTGCACAACCTATTCCTGCACCACAGGGAGTTAGTGCGAATGAAACGGAAGGTGGAATTTATGAGGGTGGAGGACACATGAGTGGAAAAAATACCAAGAGTGGGGAGGTCACTCGCTTGGAAGATTATATTACACATATATATGATTAATTGTTTTGTGTTAACTCTTCTACGATTTCTAATGGCTGCCCGGATATGTTCGTATTTTCTTATATAGAGTGTTAAGAAAGGGTCTTACACCTCATTGTAGTCAGTTAAGAATTGTTTATGATGTTTTATGTTGTAGCTTTTGTTTTGTAAGGAAGGGAAAATGTTATGTTGAGTGAGCTCGTGGCCGCTGGTGAGCTTGTGGAGTTCCATGGCTCGTGTTATGCTCGGGCTGTGGAATGCTACGAGGTCACTACTGGCAGAGAGAGGACGAAGCTGCGAGGAGGTGGATGCACGCTGTGTCCTTTGCGCTGTGTACCGGGTTCAAGTTAAGAATAAAGCATGTGTCCAGTACTGCTGTGTACGCTTCATCGTTTGTAACAGATAGCAGAGTAGGACGGTGGAGGGTGCGCGGGTGAACAGAGAAACAACACAAGGGAGGGCGCTGGGGACACTAGAGAGGATGTGAAATCAACATGTGAGGCAGAAGGGGACCGAAAAGCAATGGGAGAAGGGAGGGAAAGCAACACAAGGTTAGGAGAAAGCAACATGGAAGATGCAGGAGTGAAGAAGCATTGGGGAGAAGCACATGGGTGAATGCAAGAGGGAGGGGGGATGGGAGAAGCAATCACGCATCAGAGAGCAACACAAATTGCAGGAGTAGAGATGCAGACAAGGGAGACACCTCAAAAACAGTAATTTATTATATGTTTATAGATTATTAGTTTATAGAGGTAACTAAAATGACTTGAACACAATGGCCCAATTCGCAAAGTTAAACTTCGACCTGCACAGAGAGTTCAGGTCTAAATTTACTTGTGTGAATAAGGCCATTGTGTTCTTGTTATTTTAGTTACATCTACAGTGAATAATAGAAAAATATATAATAAATGATTGATAATGGCATATAATTTAATTCTCCACAACGCTCACATGTAATATGTAATACCAGGCAAACTTAGAATCAGGTCTAAGTCTGACTTTGTGAACAGGACCCATTGTGCTGTAGCCCTGCAAATTCCAGCCACTCACAAAGGAATCACTGCACGTTTCGCTGACATCGGCGGCGCGAGGGCAAACATAATCAAATGTGCGATATTCTTATTGAAATTCCTTGTATGCTCTATCCCCAATGACTTTCTAAAAATGGAAAAGCTATATAATAAGGAATGTGCTATAGTAATCGCAGTTTCAGCTGTGTAAATGTTAGAGAATGGCTATCACTTACTGTGGCTCTCTTTAAGGGCAAGTGCCTCTGCTAGTCAAAGCAGCCATAACAAATCCTTTTTTGGGAAAGGCCTCTCTCTCACTGAGGATCAGAGTAGTTATACGCCCACCTTCATCTTCCCTCTGCTGGCCGAAGTGACAGAACAGGTGTTTTGCCAGCTTTAAGGACATCAAGTATTTGCAAACCCTTTAGATAGCTAACTATTGGGGTTTTGCCCACTGGGAAGAAGGAACTGCTAGCAGATGTTTAAAAAAGCCTTGCTTTTGGCAAGGGACACAGAAAAGTCAAAAGTCCTCCTTTCTTGTGGGCTACCTTTCATCTGGTAGATCATCATCGGTTCGTAGAGAAAGTAGAAAGCACAGCTGGGATGAGGGGCATGGCTAAGAAAAGGATGCGGTCTTTTTTCAAGGATGGATAGCAATGGTGTGGCTGGCTCCACATTAAGCGTGATCGCAAGGCACTCTGTTCCACTAGGCTCGCCTTTAATTCCTAGCTATTGATTAGCTATCTGCAGCCATGGACAGATGTAATGAGAAAGTTTCCATCTTTATGCATTGAAGGGGATGAAATTGAAGAATTTGCTGAATGAAATTGCTCTAAACAAACACCTTCAACTTTCACTGTCTACCTCTATTGGTCTATACCTTACCTTCCTAAAGCAGGTAAAACTTGGGCAAATGGTTGACGCAAGATTTATGCGGTGCTCTGTATTGTGCTCCATTGTGGAAGGTTTCGCATGACTGGAACTCATCGAGAAGGAAGATTTCTAGCACAATGTCAGCTGATCGGGGATCCCAGTCAGACTGCTGTCAGGGCTGGGCTGGGATCCAAAATGAACCATGGCAGAAGTGTTCAAAATATCCCTACACTACAATAAGTGTGCGACTAAAATGGGGCGAATGGATAGCAAGGGACTTGGTTGGGCCATGGCTGCCCAGCTTGCTCTGAAAGCACTCCCTCGAATGCACCCTATAGGGAAATGGCAGAGTGGCAGAATGGCCATTCCAGCAGTGATTGCTATAACTGGTTACATGTCACCACCTTCTCAATGAACTATTACTTTCTATTCGAAATTGCTTGGGCAGCCATCTTGTCAACTGGTGATGCTGTATGTAAGTGAAAAGGTCAGGCCCATATGTTCTGGACCTACTCTAGAAGTACAATCCGAAGGTTCTTTTTAGCAGCATGAAAGCGTAGAGGGGAGAAACTTCATTATTACAGCCAAGTAAGTAAGTAAGTAAGTAATTTTATTATGCATGATTAATTAAAACCTTTGCATACTCATAACAATAAATGTTTCTTGTACATAATTCAATAGATAAAACAATACTAAAAGCCATCATTATACATTATATTAAAAATTCGCATTTGGGCATTACGCTCTTCAATGGGTCTAAGGTGCTTGTGCATCAGGGAAAACTGAGCTGACGGGCGCTTTCCGAGCTAAACAGCCATCGTTATACATCCTATCAAAGTTCATGTTTTTGCGCATACAACCTTCATTGGATCTAAAGTGCCTGTGCGTCAGTAAGGTGCTATTGCTAGGCTTGCTGAGTCTGACTTTGAGTACAGCCCGGCTCGGCTATTTTTGTTTAACCAGTGTCCACTTGCGATGCGTGTTTGAGTCTCTTGGTTACTGTGTTGAAAGATTTAGTGAGCCGGCAGTTTAGCTGTGCCTCAGCTGGATTGAAGCACAGCTTTACTGCCGGCCTACAAGTCCTTTTGCCGTTCTGCTTGAGTAATGGTCGTAGTAAAGTGCTTCTTATATCCTTTAAGTTGGGGCAAATTCAGATGACGTGGACAAGATCCTCGTTTTCTCTTCCGCATAGGCGACAGGACTGCGGTCCAGGTCTCCTTTCCCATGGTGGAAGGTGTGGGATGATTGGAACGACGCCCAGCCGCAACTTTAGGAATTTTTCTTTTATCCTCGTTTTGACTCCCATTTTCAGGTAAGGTTGCGGTCTGAGTGCTTCGTAATCACTAAGCACTGTCCAGCCATGAGCCCTTTTAGCCAGTGTTCCTTTGTCTTCTAGATTGGATACCATTTTTGTTACCTTTGTCACAGTCTTTTTGAAGGTCTGGTGGTCTGAGGACGTTCCCCAAAGGTCCTTCAATCCCAATAGCTTTAGGGAGTCGAGCAGATACTCCCTGGCAGGTGATTTTTCATAGGGAAACAGGTCAATCCAAAGATGCAAGTTTAGGTATCCTGCCTCAGCGCTTCGGATCTTGTGCCAACTTTTTAGATACGCGCCCCTCCTTTCCACTGATTGTTTTTGAAGCCCAAATTCGAAACGTATTTAAGCCGGTGAGACATAATTTGGAAGATGGAAAATTGCTCTGTAGGAGTTCGCTATTACTTTGTCCAAGGCTGCAGCATCTCTCCCTTTTAGCGATTCGCTCCTGTACGTTAGCGCTGGTTGTAATTTTGCACATATCACCTGTAGCAAAGGGTCGAATGTTAGGTCAGGCAGCATTTTCTTCAGGGGCTTCATCGCTAGGTAGGTCGTGGTTCCCTTTCTCCGCAGGGACTCCAGATGGGGTTTGAATGAGCTTTTATGATCCAGGAGGATTCCTACATATTTGTAGCTGGTTGTCTGACACAGGCATTGCCCGACTAAGTACCAGTTGATTTTTTTCTTATTGTGGTAGTTTACTGCCATGATTTTTATTTTCTTAAGATTTATTTTTAAGGCATTGCGTTGTGAGAAGCTGTTGGTGGTGTTCAAAAGATGTTGTAGGCCGAACGGGGTCCAACTTATCAACACTATGTCGTCCGCATATAACAGGTTTGACAACCAAGTTGTTCCCAATTTCGGGGCGTGTTATGTGCTCTTGTCCAATTCCCCTGGGAGATCAGCTAAGAAAAGGTTAAAGAGTAAAGGCACTAGAACCCACCCTTGCTTTAACCCTTTAGCGGTGGCGATTCGCTTTGAGAGGTGCGTCCCTGCACCTAGTTTAATCCTGATCGAGGTGTCAGTATGTAGTAGTATCAGCTGGTCTAAAAGGGGTTTTGGTAACCCCCAGCTTTCCAGTTTTTGCCATAGTTTGACGCGGTCTACGTTGTCGAAAGCTGTGGTGTAATCTATAAAACATAGAAATAGGGGATACTTTGCCTCTTTAGCCGCGTCCATCAACAAGGTTAATGCCATGATGTTAGTGGTGGTTCCTTGTCCACAACAAAATCCAGTTTGGTTTATTGGGATAATGGAGTTTTCTGATGCCCAAGATGTTAGTTCTTCCAAGATTATTCCCAGCTTAATACTTTTCCTCAATGTTGATAAGAGCGATTAGTCGATAGTTGTTTGGAGCTTTACTGTCACCTAGTTTGAAGATGGGGCTGATAATTGATCCTTTCCAGGACTCCGTGATTGTTATTGCACATTTTAAGTCTTTGAAAACTGGTACTAATGCCTTGCTCCAGTATTCCGCGTCGTGTTTATACAGCATTGGAGGAATTCCATTGGGGCCTTGGGCCCCTGCGAGTCTACCCCTGGCTATTTTTCTCTTTATCTGCGTCGCAGTTAGACCATAGCACTCTTCGTTGTTGGATGATGAAGGGTCAGAGCCTGCTGCGATTTCAACTCCCTGATGTTGTATTCTCTGGGCCGAATCGTTATGCCTTGCTTGCGTGGAGTTTTGCGCCATTTCTTTCCTATGGATGTTGCCTCTGTCCTTTCTTGCGATCCCCAGTTCTTTGTCTGCTTCATCTTTCTTTTGCACTTTGTTGTTGAAGTGGCTAAAAAGATATTCTACCCAGACAGCCTCTGTTATGTTAGAATTTATTCCTGGGTGGTTTGGTCGTTGGATTCTGTTGATCGTTTGCCAGAACTTGGCGCTGTTCTTTTGTTTGGTGTCATGAAGTAACTTGGCCCATAGTTTGTCATTCATTAATCATTATTAAAGCCAATCAATTAAGCAAGACTTTTCTTGGACACATAGTAACCACAGACAACTACGTATGGTTATTTTGATTTATTACAAAGCCAAGAATAACTGAAATAAAGACACCTCAACACAAGAGTGTAGAAATACATCGAAATTAGCATAATGCCAAATTTGCGTATCTAATTGAGGCGATGTAACATAAGTAAGCCAATTAATTTAAGAAGTAAAATGCAGAGGATCAAAAAGCATGAGTCCACGTTTTTCTGCATCGAGGGTTGATGGATAAAGAGCATTAATCTATCCCTACACTAACACTAAATTTGCATCTCTACTTGGCATCTTCAGAAGAAAAGGTAAAAGGTGTCAACATGTGGATTCTTCCTAAGAATTCTCTCCACCATCAATGGGTCAGAGAGCATAAAGCTATCAAGACAGAGCTAGTTCTCAGATGCTCTCTCTCTGAAGGTAGAAGAAGAAGAAGAAGTGGGCCCTACTCCCAACATTACATTATTGTAGGTAACTTTCCTAAGATCCTTTGCAAGTCACGGCATTTGCAATGGGTACTGCCCTAAATGTAGTTTCCCATGGGATAGCGGTGTCCTTCTTCTCACGGCAGTTGTCCTTGGTTCCCAGACCTTCTCCTGTGCCGATGCACAACAACCTTCCATTATGGATTCAAACCATGCAACTGTAACTTCTTCTCTCATTGCCTGACTAGTAAAACAAAGGCATTGTTCTAGCTAACAAGAACGCTTCTTGAGAAAGAACAGATTCTACAACACACACGAAATTCAGGGGCATATGTACAAGCCCCTATCGCCAACACAACGTCACTTTCATTGACGTTGTGGTGGTGATAGGGCCCTTGCCTTATTTACAAGGCAGCGTTAAGCCACTTAATGTGGCCTAATGCTGCCTTGTAAATAAGGCCCCCTTTCACTCAATGCTTAGCGTGAAAGGGGTGGGCAGTGGGTGTTGCAGTGGGCGTTCCACCGCAACACCCATTGTTTTTGATGCTGCCCCCTATTTACACGGGCAGCGTAAATAGGAGGCAGTGCCAAAATTAAGACCAGGGGAAACCTGGTCTTAACTTGCGAAACTAGGAGAAATGCTTTATTTCTCATCGTTTTTGCTTTTTCCATGTGTGCTGCCCTGTGCAGCACACATGGAAAAAGCAAAATGCCTTGGATTGTTTATGTTCAGGAAGGTGACCCTTCCTGCACATAAACAATCCTTAAAGAAAGACATTTTGTAACTTCCATGTGTGCTGCATTAAGCAGCACATATAGAAGTGACAAAATGGCATTTCAAGATTGTTTATGTACAGGAAGGGGTACCTTTCAGCACATAAACAATGTTTCCCCTACACGCAGACACCCTTGCACTATGGTGCAAGGGTGCCTGTGTTGGCGCTACACTGCTAAGTGTAGCGCCAGCACAGGGGGAAACTCAAGGCTGCACCATATTGTTGTAAATATGGTGCAGCCTTGCTTTTCTGAAGTGGCGGAGTGAGGCGTTAAGCCATGATGGCTAGCTCCTCACTGCACCACTTCTGTTGTACATATTCCCCTCAATTTGTTAATTTTAAATCGAGATTTTCCAGGGAAAATGCATTTCAGGCCTACAAGATTCAGCTAACATCAGAAAATGGCATGGGAGCTTTACAAAATTGCATAGGAATATAAGACACATTAAATTAATGTATTCACCTACATGTAAAACACATCTAATACATGAATAATTGGATTTTCACAACAAAAATTCTTCACATTAATGTTTCCTGCTAGTTACATTTACTTTGCTTGTTTTTTCTACATTTTACTTTTCAATGGCCTAAACACTTCACGTTTGGATTAATACATTTCACAATTCTAACACTTCATGTTAATACAACAAAGGATTATATGCGGGTGCACTCTACGCGTGTGCATATAATGCACCACCTACGAATAATTTACGATTACCACTACATCATAAGTGATGCCATTAATGGACAGGCTTGACAGCAGCCTGAACTGTCAAATACATTGGTTTTTCCACATGCAATTATGAGGTTGATTTTGATTCATGGGGGCAGATTTAGAAGGCCCTTGCGCCACTTTTGCGTCACTTTTCCCATGTTAAAAATGACGCAAAAGTGGTGCAAGGGGCTTGTAAATCTGCCCCATAATATTTATTTGCTGCTGGGCCGCAATCCCTGGCAATCAGCAGGAGGCCGTATCTGCAAGGTTATCACAGCATACATATCCAACTAATTCCTTACAATAACTCACACAGCACCTAAGAGCCTGCTCAAAATGCATTCCTGTATGCATGGGGCTCCTAGCGCCTCAATTAGCTTGTGAGCTGAACTCATTTTCATACCAATACCTTTGACATTGGATCGCAATGGAGCGTATATCTTTTTCAACAAATTTTCTACTCCGATCTGATTTTCCTGACTTTTGTTTGAGACTTCTAATTAAATAGTTTTCTTTTTTGTGCAAGCTTGGATCTCAAAACTGTATCTCAGGAAAAAGAAATAAATAAATGTTACTTCCACCAAGTTCTTTAATAGATTTCCACAAGTCAAAGTCTCCCCTAGTTCAAACAGAAGTTAGTTACATTTTCTTCACAACAGTTTGCTGAAGCTAAACATCCAACACTTTCTCCATACATTTTTACTCTCCTTCTTTCACTGATAACTATTTTTCTGATCAGTCTGCAAATCCACACTAAAGTCACTAGATTGGCAATTAAATGAACACCGCTTATCTTTCTCTGCAGAAATTATACCTTGCTTAAAACTACTGAAAATTTCTATTAGACGGAGAGTCGGCGTCGTTAAATCTCTATCAAATTGCCTGTGTACGATTCTTGTTTGCATCGTTCTTTTAAGGCAATATTTTTTCATGAACCAAATGTTTCCTTTCATCTTTGTTGCCTTATTTTGTAGAGATCCCTGACTTTGTTATTCCGACTAAAGTTAGTAGATTAGTCTGCTCTATTGAAGAAAACCTTTTAAGCCTCCCGGTAACTACCGGCTTTTTCAGCTGTTTGATTTTTCTACATAGTATAAAATATATTGTCAACTGTGTTCGCACAGCCATCCAGTACTTTCTGAGAGGATTTTAGATGTTTGCCTCCTTACCTTCACCCATAATATTTTATACGTAGTTAGAACTTGGGGCCAGATGTAGGACCATTGGATTTAGCGCTTCGCAATTTGCGACAAATTGCGAGTCGCAAAGTGCGAGGCGCTAAATCCAATGTACAACAGTGTCAGAGACACTGTGAGCAATTCCCAATGGGGTCGCAAAATGCGAGGCTCATCAATATTCATGAGCCACTCGCAATTTGCGACCCCATTGGGAATGGCCAGCCTCACAGGGATGGTGGCCTGCATGTCTGTGACTGCTTTTTAATACAGCAGTTTTTTTTTTTAAATGCAGCCCTTGGGATGCATTTTAAAAAAAGAAAAAATGAAACGTTTTCGTTTAATTTTTTAAGGGCAGGTAGTGGTCCCTGGGACCACTGCCTGCCCTTAAAAAATATTTTCCCCTGCATTCACAAAGGGGAAGGGGTCCCCTGGGGACCCCTTCCCGTTTGCGAGTGCTTTACCACCCTTCTGAGAAGGGTGGTAAACTGCGACTGTTTTGCGATCGCAAATGCGGTCGCAAAAGAGTCATACATAGCTGGAGGACTCGCTATTAGGAAGGGACGCCCTCGGAACGCCCCTTCCTAATAGCGACTCGCTATTCCTATTTTGCGAGTTGCAAATAATTTGCGACTCGCAAAATAGGAATAGAACATTGCCAACTCGTTTTTTGCGGTCACAAAGGGGTCTGAAACCCCTCTTCGACCGCAAAAAACGGTCGAACATCTGGCCCTAAGAGTACTATGTGCATTTCTCGCAAAAATTGTCCTCGCGCGAAAATCAGTTATTTGCAACATTTCTGTTGGAAAGGTTTTTTTGAACATTTGTCTGCGACAACAAGGACGTAGTTGCCCATCATAATTTAACACCAGCTACAAACAAATGATAGAAAGCAAGTATTTTAAATCTACTGCAACAAATGCATGTGCCAGGATAGGGTAGGACAAAAAAATTACGCAACTGAGTAAATTAAGTTAATGGAAAAGCACTGCAAACTACAGGTAAGCTCTGAAAGGAGCTTTATGTGGTTAAGGTCGTGTAATAAAAACTACGCACAGTCCTACAGATGAGTCCCTTTCCCCAGAAGCATCGGAGATCGATTAGACCTACTTCCTCAGCTTGAGACTGACCCTTCATTTAAAGATACGCAACTTGTCTCATGACTTTAAAAAAAATGATTTTTTTCAAGAAAGGAAGGACAAGGGGCACTTATAGGTCCAGCATATGTGCCCCTAGGGGTTCAAGCAAGCAGAAAAGGTATGCAGTTCCTTGGAGAGAATAAGAAGAGGAAGAGGCTGGGTCGGTCTAACACCCTAACACTATGGTGGAGACAGGGCGTCTCCCAATTTGGGAAATGCGGTCCTCACACACCCGGCTGGGTGTCATGCTTCATCATAGGGCATGCTCCTCATCAGGCCGGCACTGCAATGCCTGATGTGCATCCTATGAGGGGCTCTTTATCAGAGATCTTTTTGTCCCAAGCCGTCGGGTGCAGTGTGGGTATAGGGCCTTGTGGTGTAGATATGGGTGAAAGGTGTGAGGGAAATTGTGCAGGAAGGGCCTAAATGAGGCTCAGTGGTGCTCCAAATCCAATTTAATGAGCGAGCCCACTGGTCCCAATTAAAAACAGAAGAGGTGAGCCACTGCTGCGATAATGAACAGTAGTGGCTACAGAGTGATGGTCGACATGTTTCTTGCCTAGTGTGTCTGGAGGATCACGTGGCAATTCTTCAGGACCAAGTGTATGTACACTATCTACACAGTGGTTGGTTCAATGTTAGTGTCAATGTGAACCAAGCACCACAAGCAACCTAACAATGAGGTACCTTATTAGTAGATCAACCTAAAAAAAATACATAGACAGAAATTACAACAACATAAATCATAATAAGCAAAATTAAAAACGGCCTCTTGGAAGACAACATGCCAAACATCATGCTCAGGTGGTTAGTAGAACTCATAAGTGGTAAGTTCTGTGAAAAAGGGAGAAGCATAGAGGCAAAAGTTAAGCACATCTAAGGACTGAGTTCAATGCGGTGGTAAAGCAACCACCGTGGTACATGTCCAGCAAAGCACTCACCCAATTATGGCGGTTAACTAGCTCCTTCGAAGAACAGGCGGAGGGTACGTTAAAACTATTAACATCCTAATAGTGGCAGAAAAACAAGAGATAGTTACCGGTAGCCTGTCTGTCCTAGGGGAATCGGGCTGTAATGGATGCAGGCCAAGGGGGCGCAGAGAGGCGTCTTAGTCAAAGAATCAGAGAGAATACTAACGGTTCAGCCGCGTCTGCCTTGCCAGAAACCTACCCCTCACTCTGCCAGCTCGGAAGAGTGAGGCAGGAGAGGAATGGCCGGCATAAGTACCTGCAGCAGGCCCGGAAGGAAGGTGGGTCCCGGCGGGGCCGGAACCTGCCTGCCTGTGTGAAACGGGACTCTGAGAGCATTCACAGAGGACGCAAGCATCACTCCGGTCATGCAAGGTGGAAGCAGGCGCCATATTAGGTGAGGGATGTGGTCGGATGTTGACTGTGAGAACACTTTTAGTAACCAGGTTCGAGGCAAGTTAATGGTACATCAATACTTGCACAAAATTCAAAAGCATTAGGTGGGTTTTGAACACAGATTGTACGTGGGGACGTTGGAAGTCACCAGGTTCGACGTAAATCTTTTGGTAATGGAGAATGATACATAAATAATTGCACCAGATTCAAAAGCAATAGCTGGATATTGCACACAAATAAAAGGCAGTAGAAGGAGTAGCTGGTAACCATGTGGGGTGAGGGAAATGGATGGATTTGTACGTGTGAATGCTGGTAGTGGCCAGGTTCAAAGCAAGGTTATGGTAAACATGGGTTGATACATAAGTAATTGCACTGAATTACAAAGTGGTATCAGGACATTTTACACAAATAGAAAGCGCTGGAAGGAGTAGCTGGTAATGAACAGTGCACAGCATCATTAGGCAATGAAGCGGGTGGTTCGCAAATGAAGGCACCCATCACAAAGACAGAAGTAAGGAAATCGCTGACAGTGACCAGTTGTGAAACAAACTATGACTATTAGGGGGAGGTACTCAAAGTGGATGACACACCTAAAGTGTCTCACGAGTAGGGCTGCTCAAAAGTGTTGAAGCGCCAGGTTGCGGGTGCTAAGTCTATACAGCGAGACATGTGCAACAGTGCCATATAGAGGAGATGGAAGGGGCACAGTTAACAGAACTTTGGGGTCAGAAGGCAGAAGAGAGCACCGCAACATCCTCCTCAAGATAGTGATATCCTCGCCTGCAGGGAACCCCTCGGACAAACAGTAGGGGTGTGAAGGATGAGGAATGATAATTCCTTTGTAGATGATGGTACATGCAGATGATATACTATCTGTTTACTTCGTTCCAGGGGATATCTTCATTCAGCCCATTCTTATCAGAGTGTAGGCAAAAGATCCAGCATTGTTCCTTTCTGAAGAGGGCTTGTCTGCTCAAGTGTGGGCGTGCCTCTATGATAGTCCATTTAAGGGTGTCTGGAGTGTGGCCCTTTTTTCTATATATATATTCCTATGAAACATGACCCTAACTATAACTACCTCCTGGCGACCGCCAGTAGAATATATATGTATTTGTATAATCTACTGGCAGTCGCCAGTATGTAGTTATAGTTAAGGTCATGTTTCCATATGAAAAGCATTTTTGGACTTGCCTATTACTTTGGGGCCATTTGACATAGCTTCCAGAAAAAGTGTCAAGTTAGGTCTTGTTGTACATGGAAAGTTTCAGGTGATCTGTCTAGCGAGGCCAAGAGAAAGGGGGGGTCAAAAAAGTGTGTTTTCCCCTGTTAATTCCTGTAGACCCTTTAGACACACCTGCAGCCCGAATTGCTCTACAGAATTACACCAAATTTGGCAGAAAGCTAGCTTTCAGTCCTCAGATTGTGTTTTTTGTTATTTGCAATTTTGCAACAAATCTCAAATGCGTGTGCCACCAGGAATGCCATGAGTGGCTGGCCACAACCTGAGCAGAGAGTTTAGGCCACCATTTTAGTTTATCAGAACATCCCCGGCGTCCAAATGAAATGGCAAAAACTGGCATTAGGGATCAAGTTGGATGTGCCCTGACCCCATTGCTGGAATATAGGGGTCTTTGAGGGACCCCTGATGTGTATAATATGTAAAAAACAAAAAAACAAAAATTCATGCCTGATATTCACGAATTAACCACAAATGTTAGTGTGGCGCACCCGTATAACTTTGCGATGAATTTGGGAATATTGGCAGAAACATTAAAACAATATAATCACAGACCCACCATTAGTCTCACTTAGACACTCCCAGACCCACTCATACACCCACTCAGAAAATCATGGACCCACTCGTAGACCTATTCAGACATTCATGCACCCACTCACAGACCCATTTAGACACTCATTCACCCTCTCACAGACCCACTTAGAGACTCACGCATCTACTCACAGACCCACTCAGAAACTCATGTACCCACTCACAAACCCACTCAGATTTATATACCCACTCACAAACCCACTCAGACACTCATGTACCCACTCACAGACTCACTCATACACCCACTCAGATACTTGAGTACCTACTCAGAGACTCATACACCTACTCACACACCTACTCAGACACTCACGCGCCCACTCAATGACTCATGCACCCACTCACATACCCAATCAGAGTCTCATGCACTCACTCACAGATCTACCCAAAGGTTCATACACTTGCTCAGGGACCCACTCAAAAACTAATGCATGCCCTCACAGAATTAAATCAGACAATCATGTACCCACTCACAGACCTACTCAGAGACTTGTGTTCCCACTCACACACCCACTCACAGACTAATTCACCTGATCACACACCCTCACAAAGACTCATGCCCACTCACAGACCCATTCAGGGTCATGCACCCATTCACACACCCACTCAGACACTCATGCACCCACTGACAGTCACTAAGACCTTCATGTGCCCAGTCACAAAACCCCACTCAGACACTCAGGTACCGACTCACAGACCAACTCAGAGACTGATAGACCTGCTCACAGTCCCACTGAGAGACTCACGCACCCACTCACAGACCCATTTATATACTCATTCACCCTCTCAAAGACCCACTTAGAAACTCATGCATCCACTCACAGACCCACTCACAAACTCATGTACCCACTCACAAACCCACTCAGAGATTTATATACCCACTCACAAACCAACTCAGAGACTCATGCACCTACTCATGACCCACTCACACACTCACTCACACACCTACTCAGACACTTGGTTACCCACTCAGAGACTCAGACACCCACTCACACGCCTACTCAGACACTCACACACCTTCTCACAGACCCACTGAAAGACTTATGCACCCACTCACATACCCCCTCAGCTAATAAAGTACTGTAGTTTTAAAGTAATAAAAATAGCAAGCCAAAAATGTTTTTGGACTGTTTTCTTTCGTGAATTTGTCGCGATGATCGATAATAAGTTGTCAATATGCACAAATACCCTACCATATTGGGCTTCTTTATAAAAGTACATGAAAGGGTTAACATATACTAACCATTCAGAAGTGAAGTTACAGAACTAAAATATGAAAGATATGTTTTTATTCATTGCCTTCTGTAGCATCAGAGAGTGCAAAGTTGAAAAGGTTGCCATTAATGGATACTTTGTATGGAAGTGGTTTGCCATTCTTACACTTAGTTTTCTCATTTCCTGAGAGTATTACATCTGTCTAATAAAAGCAAAAAAAACCTATTTCACCAACAAACTAAATTTTCAGGTATGTGAATTACATTGAATTTTGAGAAAAAAACTTGATCGAAAAGTTATATGTATTTGTGTGGCTGATTAAAGTGAGCACGAAATATATAGAAAAGTAGTGAACCTTTATGAGATGATCTGTGAGTGGTTGTGTTTTTATATATTTATTAATAGGTGAGTAAGATCCTTTGTGAGTGTATGAATATGTAACTGTTTGCCTGAGGTGCCGACTCAGTATGTGAGAAATTTGTTCACAATGTATTGGCCTGGAACTGTATATTGTACATCTGTTGTTTTACTGCACACTCTAATTGCTTGAAAGAAACTGCTTGCTAAGGGTTAAACCTATAATTAATAATGTATTAAAAGATCTACACAGTTCTACATAACTATACATGATGTGCTTCTCACAGAGAATGATTTTCTTTGAACTCATGGACTTGTAGTCCTATTAATTCTATTTTAAAAGAGGACTACAAGTCTTAGAATTGAAAAGAAAAACCATGCACTGTAGCTGTACAAAACATGTAAACCTGTGAAACTTGACTGCTATGTATAGGATACACTCAAGGGTAGGTGTTGGTAATTTATAGGACAGGTTTGCATTGGCTTGGATGGCAAGACACGCCCTTTAAACTAGTAGTGAATCACATGTGTAATATGCGAGTGCTACACATAGTTAAATGTGCAGTGTGTAAACAATGGTCAGGCCTACTAGTGCAGACTCTGTAACTGCCAGTTTCAATTGGCATGTAAAAACTGTATGTGAAGTCTTAAATCCACTTTGAAGTACACATAGCTTACCTCTGAGATTCACTGTACATATGCCATAAAGTATTGTGCTTTGTGCTGAAAAGACTGAGAGGTGTCCTTTGAGCGCTATATCAAGCACTACAGAGACTATAGCAACTGTAATGCAACTGACAAAAATGTTTCCAAAGCACAGATCCTCTATTTAACTCAGTCATAGAATGACAGAATGACTTATACAATCACTCACATACTCAGAAACTACTTATGTATGCAGCAGTATCAAAGGCATTTGCAGACACACCTACACACCCCTCTAATCCCTAACACAGTTACTGAGGTATATGTTCCGCCACTTACATACACATTTAAAGAGCCATATTGGTAATAAAACAGACAGTCGCATACCAGTAAATTTATTTAAAAATTTCATGGCACTACTATAGGTGGACTCCCACACTCACTGAGATATGTATGTAAGTAGTGACACAACCTTGTCATCCTTCCAGACGAATAGTCCTTGAAACATGGGTCAGGCCTACTACTTCACACTGCCAGATTCACTTGGCATGTAAAAGCTGTTTGTCAAGTGTTTAATCCATGTTTTAGTACACATAAGTCACCTCTGAGATAAACTGTATTATGCCATAAAACATGGTGTTTTGTGCTTAAAATATTGAGAGATGTCCTCTTGAGTTTTGGTAAGTTACTCATGCACTTGCAGTTCCCTATCCATGGCATTACATACAGTATAACACCCATAATTCAACTGACATGCATGTTTCCAATGCATAGAGATACTCACTCACCTAGTCAGACAGTGAAAGAGGGACTTATACACTTACTCACATACTCAGAAACAACTTATGTGTGCAGCAGTATCTAACGCAGTTGCAGACATATCTACTGTTAGAAATAGGGGTCTCTAGTTGGCAATGGTCTGCAGCTTTGTCCAAGTAGGGACCCTTGCTTCTAGTCAGAGTAAGAGAGTTACGCGCTTAGACAACCCCTGCTCAACCCTTTGATAGCTTGGCAAGAGCAGACAGGCTTATCTCAGCAGCAGTGTGTAAAGTATTTGTGCATACATACAGTAATGCCAGTGAAAACACTACAAATGGACACCACACCAGTTTAGAAAAGTAAGTAATCATAGGCTCCTCGGTATGCCCACTGGCATTCCTTGATTCCAAACAGGCCTTCAGCGCCTTTTGGCATTCCTGCTTTCTGGTGAAGCCTCTCACTGAGATTTTACATTTATTGCAGCTATATTTCAATTGTGGCACAGTGTAGGTTTCCACCCTATTCTCTTCAAACTCAATATCCACAGATTTAATTGATGCTGGTTTTGTCATGGTGAAAATTGGAAGTTCACAAGTTGCAGAAAAGTCCAAAAAGAAAAAAGTCACCAAATAGTATGTGGTTGTCTAATGGTCTGCACAATACTAGTAACATACACCAATCACAGTATGTTAAGCACAAATGCAAGTCCTAATCCCACCACTGCCACCAATTATAGAAATGGGGGTCTCTAGTTGGCAATGGTTTGCACCTTTGTCCAAGTAGGAACCCTTGCTTCTAGTCAGAGTAAGGGAGTTACGCCCTTATACAACCCCTGCTCACCCCCTTGGTAGCTTGGCACGAGCAGACAGGCTTATCTCAGAGGCAGTGTTTAAAGCATTTGTGCACACATACAGTAATATAGTGAAAACACTACAAATGAACACCACACCAGTTTAGAAAAATAAGTAATCTTTATCTAAACCAAACAAGACCAAAATGACAAAAATCTAACATAGAGTTATCAAGATATGACTTTTAAAAGGTAAAAACAGTTCTGTCCATAGCAAACTATAGATGCAACACTTTCAACACAAAGAACCTTGGATGCTTCAAAATCATAAACCAAAACAGCCACAGGGAAGGTGATGCGTCAGTTCCTTACGTGCAGGGAAGGTGATGCATCGGTTCCTTGCTCCAGGGGAGGTGATGCATCGGTTCCTTACTGCCATGCAGGGGAGGTGATGCATCAGTTCCTTACTGAAGAGGAGGTGATGCGTCGGTTTCTTACTGTGCGGGGAGGAGATGCGTTGGTTTCTTACTGCAGCGCCGGCATTGTTGTAGACTTGGTGCCCCTGTGTGATGTGTGGCGATTAGAGGATACATTGGCTCTCGATGTGGCGGCAATGGTGCTGCGTTGATCTCTCCAGCCGCGGTCCCACAATGTGTCAGTTATTGCAGTCGCACAGCAGGGCCTGCATCGGAATTGGTGCGGTGATCTCGGACTTCAGAGATCTGTGCATGAGACTCGGTGTGCGGCGATTTCTCCAGCCGTGGGCAGGCGCTGCATCAGATTCTTCAGCGGTACGATGGCGATGCATCAGAATTCATCCAGCATGGCGGTGTTGCATCAGAAACAGGTAGGGATGCATCATGCTTCTTTAGTTGCTTCTCTTTTCCCAGCTCCCAGCAGCAGGAACAGCATCCAGAGGCCCAACACAGGAACAAGCACCTCTTGGTAGGTCAGAACTCCCAGCAAGGAAGTTCAGGGGAGCTTGTGGTGAAGTCTTTGTGTCCCTGAGACTTCAGAACAGGAGGCAAGCTCTACTTCAAGCCCTTGGAGATCTTCTTCAAGCAGGATACACAGCACACAGCAAAGTCTTTGTCGTCTCCTTGGCAGAAAGTCACTGCAGGCCAACCCCAGACAGCACACAGCAAAGGGTCAGTACTTTTCCTTCAGCTTTACCAGCTCTTCTCCTTGGCAGTGGTTCCTCTTGAGTCCAGAAGTATTCCAAAGTTCTGGGGTCTGTGCCCCAATTTTTATACTTACTTTTTCTTTGTTCTCTTGTGGCAGAGAGGCTCTGTGCTCAGTCAAGAACAGTTCTGTCCTCCCTGGTCCAGCCTACTGCCAGGAGGTGTAGACAGCATTGTGTAAGGCAGACAAGGCCCATTCAGGTGCAAGCACATCTCCTCCCACTATTCTAAATGCATCCCAGGTCTATTTAGCCCAGCCCTAACTCATCCAGGAAAGGCAGGACACACCTCAACCCCCCAGTGGCTGTCTACAGTGACTCCATCTCCCCAGCCCCCTGTCACTCCAAAGCCAGACAGTGAATCCACAAACCAGCAGAGGCACACAGAATGGCTAAACAAGAAAATACCCACTTTCTAAAAGGTGGTATTTTCAAACACACAATAACAAAATCATCTTTACTAAAAGATGCATTTTTATAATCTGAGTTCAGGCATGCGAAACTCCATCTTTCTATCTTGTCCCAATGGGAAGTTATACTTATAAGATGTTATAAATAAACTCCTGTTCTATCCAATAGGACATATAGCCTTTCAATAGTGAAAAACGAAATACACTGTATTTCACTATCAGGACATGTAACACACCAGTACATGTCCTACCTTTCACATACAATGCACCTTGCCCACAGGGGTACATTGGGCCTACTTTAGGGGTGTCTCAGATGTAAGAAAGGGAAGGTTAGGGCCTGTCAAATTGGTGCACTTACCAGGTTGACATGGCAGTAGGAACTATGCGCAGACACTGAAGTGGCAGGTCTGAGACCCTTTTAAAAGGCTGCTTGTGTGGGTGGCTCAATCAGTGCTGCAGGCCCACTAGCAGCATTTGACTTACAGACCCTGGGCACACACAGTGTACTGTAATAGGGACTTAGTAGTAAGTCAAACAAGCCAATCATGTAAACACCAATCCATATTCACAATTTACAGAGCGAGCACTTGCACTTTGCCACTGATCAGCAGAGTCAAAGTGCCAAAGCATCTAGACCAGCAAAAACGAAACCCAGCACACAGCAAAAACACAGGCGGCAGAGGCAAAAAGACAGGGGAAAACCATACCAAGGATGTCAGGTCTAACACGTGTCCCCTCCAGCTGAAAAATGGGGAGGGCTACCCCCCTCCTGGGAGTTCTCTTCACTAAGGCGGAAAAATCTGGACACACCATCAGCATTGGTATGTTCTGTACCAGGACAGTGTTCCACCGTAAAGTCCGTCCCCTGTAGGGAAATGGACCACCGCAATAGTTTTGGGTTCTCACCCCTCATCAACCATCTGAGGGGGCCTGTGGTCGGTCTGAACCCGGAAGTGAGTCCCAAACAAGTAGGGCCTCCACTTCTTTAGCGCTCACACCACAGCAAAAGCCTCACGCTCAATCGCACTCCACCTCTGTTCCTGTGGAAGTACCCTCCTACAAATGAAGGCTACAGGTTGGTCTAGGCCCTCATCATTTAGTTGTGAGAGAACAGCCCCCACGCCATGCTCTGAAGCATCTGTCTGCACCACAAATTATTTTAAGAAGTTGGGCGCCTTGAGCATGGGCACTGTGCACATGGCAGATTTCAGGGCATCAAAATCTTTCTGACAGGACTCAGTCCAGTCTACTTTCCTGGGCTGCTTCCTGGAAGTCAGCTCAGTCAAGAGGGCAACAATGGTGCCATGCCCCTTGTCAAACCTTCTGTAGTAACTGGTGAGGCCTAAGAAGGCTCTTACCTCTGTCTGGGTCTTGGGGGGGGGGTTCCCAGGCCAGAATGGTGTCAATCTTAGGCTGTAGGGGCACCGCCTGGCTGCTTCCTACCTGGTGCCCTAAGTAAACTACTGATCCCTGCCCGTTCTGGCACTTGCTGGCCTTTCATCGTGAGGCCTGCCTTCTGCAGGGCCTTCAACACTTCCCAGAGGTGTTGCAGATGTTCCTCCCAAGTGGCACTGAACATTGCAATGTCATCCAGGTAGGCGGCACTGAAATCCTTCAGTCCAGCCAACACCTGGTTGACCAGCCTCTGGAAGGTGGCAGGAGCATTCTTCAACCCAAAGGGCTTCACCCAGAATTGGCAGTGCCCCTCTGGGGTTGAAAATGCAGACCTCTCCTTGGCCCCATCAGTTAATGCAATCTGCCACTACCCAGATGCTAAGTCAAACATACTAAGGTACTTGGCAGCTCCCAACCGATCTATGAGCTCATCAGCTCTGGGGATGGGGTGTGCATCCGTCCTGGTTATGGAATTGAGCCCTCAGTAGTCCACACAGAACCGGAGATCTGGGGTGGCACCAGGTGCAGCAGCCTTTGGGACTAAGACCACTGGGCTTCCTCCTTGATGCTAGCTTTGACCCTGTCAGTCAACCTGTAAATTCTTTGTTTAACAGGAGGACTGTCCCCAGTGCCCACATCATGGACACATCACTGAGTGACACTTGGGGTTAGGGAGAAAAGAGCGGCAAGCAGTCCCAACAGCTGGTGCCAGTCCCATTGCTGTTCAGGGGTCAGGGCAAGGGAGAGGTTTAACCATCACCTGATCCATCATGTTCCTTAGCAGACAGGAGGTCAGGGAGAGGCTCAGTCTCCTCCTCCATTCCATTTGTCACTAGGAGCATGCCCACTTCGGACTTCTCCAAGTGAGGCTTGAGGCGGTTCAGGTGTAGGACACACAAAGGGTTCCTGGGAGACTGCAAGTCCACCAGATAGGTGACTTTACTCTTGCACTCCACCACCTCAAAGGGACCAGTCCACTTGTTTGGAGAACACAAGGCTCCACTGGGGTCATGACCCACACTTTTTAGCCAGGCTGAAACTCAATCAGAGTGGCATTCTGATCATACCAGGGCTTCATCTCCTCCTGGCTGGCTTCTAGATTTGCCTGAGCCAGTTGCTTGAAGCGCTTAGTGTGCTTCCTGAAGGCCAGCATATAGCTATATACATACTGGAGTGGTTTACTGCAAGCTTTCTCCCAGCCTTCTTTGACCAGATTCAGAGGTCCTCTTCCAGGATGCCCATACAGGAGTTCAAAGGGACTGAACCCTAAGGGCTTCTATGGTACCTCTCTGTAAGTAAACAGTAGGCATGGTAAGAGGACATCCCACTTACTCCTCATGGGTTCTGCAAGACCCCTAATCATGCCTTTTAGGGTCCGGTTGAATCTCTCAAACAGCCCATTACCTTGGGGGTGGTAAGGAGTGGTGAACTTATAGGTAACACCATACTCCTACCACAAAGACTTCATACACTTGGATATAAAGTTTATACCCTGGTCGGATACCCCCTGTCCGGGGAACCCCACTCGGGAAAAGATCCCCATCAACACCCGGCCCACCACGGGCCGTTGTGATCTGGAGAGGGATAGCCTCGGGGTACCGGGTAGCATGGTCCACCAAAACCAGGATGAATCTGTTGCCCATGGCTGTCTTGGGGTTCAGTGGCACCACTATGTCAATACCCACCCTATCGAAGAGGGTGCTGACTACAGGAAAATGTTGGAGAGGAGTCTTGCACTTCCTCCTACTCTTACCACTTGTCTGGCAAGTCTAGAAAGACCTTCTGTTAGAACTGGGGGTCTCTAGTTGGCAGAGGTAGGTACCTGTGACCAAATAGGGATCCTTGCTTCTACGTCAGGGCAAAGGAGTTACACTACTGGATAACCCCTGCTCACCCCCTTGGTAGCTTGGCACGAGCAGACAGGCTTATCTCAGAGGCAGACTGTTAAGCATTTGTGAACACATACAGCAATACAGTGAAAACTACAGATGGACACCATGCAGGTTTTATAAAAATAAGTATTCTTTATATAGACTTAACACAAGACCACAAACGACAAAAATCCCCAATACTGTACTCAAAATTGACTTAAAGATGGTAGAAGTAACTTAGTTCAAGTTGATGGCAAGTGCGACAAAGTTCTCACAAAAGTACCTGGATGCGTAACGCAAAACAAACAAAAGGTTCGCAGGGATGGAGATGCGTCGGTTCCTTGCTTCGGGGGAGACGATGCGTCGCGCCTCAATGCTTGCGCAGAGTAGGGGATGCATCTTGTTCCTTACCGGAGAGGAGGTGATGCCTTGATTCTCGGACTGCGTTCCGGTTGCGATGCGGCACAATGGCGCTTCGATGCGATGCGATGATCCGGTGCGATGCGATAAGATGGCGCCCTTGATGCGGCGACGTGAAGACGATGCGTGCACGCCTGGCGGCCGTGCGGCGACTCTGTAACTTTGGAGCCGCGACAGGCCCTGCAACACGCTTCTCCGGTGATGCGACGGCGACCCTTGCGGTGGCGACACGCTTCTCCGGTGATGCGTCGGGTAACAGCTTTGACAAAGGCTCGCTTCTCTGGTGATGCGGCGGCGACCTCTGCGGCGGCGACACGCTTCTCCTGCGATGCGACTGCAACAGCAGCGACTGCAACACGCTTCTTCTCGTTGAGTCGCGCTTCCAGCTCCCAGCGACTCGCAGGCTTCTGCAGACAGAATTCCCAGCAAGGAAATTCAGAGGGGAGCTGGTGGTGAAGTCTTTTGTCCCTGAGACTTCAGCAGGAGGCAAGCACAAGTTCAAGCCCTTGGAGTAATATTCTGCAAGATGATGAAAGTTCTTTAAAAGTTCCTTCTCCTCTCCTTGGCACTGAAGACACCACTGTAGGCCAACCCAGCAACACAGCACACTGGCAGGGGGGCAGTCCAACTCCTACAGCTTCCTTTGGTTCTTCTCCTTGGCAGAGGTTTGTCTTGTTGTTCCAGAAGTGATCTAAAGTTCTGGGGTCAGGGCCCCAATATTTGTACTGCAAAATCCTTTGTCCTCTGAAGGCAGAGGGGCCTTTGCCTAGTCAAAACCAGTTCTGTGCAGTCCTGGAGCACTTTGTTTACAGGACTCCTTCTTTCCTTTGACAGAGTGGGCCAGGGACATCAGACACACCACAGGAGGTGGAGCCAGCATTGTGGAAGGCAGGCTCAGCCCTATTCAGACCCAGGTGCAACTCCTCCCACTACTCTACATGCAGATAGGTCTATTCAGCCCTGTGCTGACTCACCCTGTCTCCTGGAATTCCCCAGCCCCTGTCACTCACAAAGCCAGACACACAATACACAACCTAGCAGAGGCAGGCTTGGACAGTTAGGCAAGAAAATACCTACTTTCTAAAAGTGGTATTTTCAAACACAGAATGTTAAAACCAACTTTACTAAAAGATGTATTTAATCATCCTGAGTTCAGGCATACTAAATTTGTTTTTCTACCATGTTGCCTGGGTCAGTTAGGATTATAAGATGTTATAATCAAACTGCCCATTCTGGCCTATGGAGAACAGGTAGCCTTGCAATAGTGAAAAACGAAAATGGCTGTAATTCACTATTAGGACATACCACACACACCAGGGCATGTCCTACCTTATACTTACAATGCACCCTGCCCTTGGGCCTACCTTAGGGGGTGTCTGATATGAAGATAAGAGAAGGTTTAGGGACTGGCAAGTGGGTGTTCTTGCCAAGTCGACATGGCAGTCACAGACTGCACACAGGCTCTGCAATGGCAGGCCTGAGACACACTTTACAAGCTGCTTCTGTGGGTGGCACAACCAGTGCTGCAAGCCCACCAGCAGCATTTGATTTACAAGCCCTGGGCACACCTGGTGCACTATACTAGGGTCTGACAAGTAAATCAAATGATCCAATCATGGAGTCACTAATCATTACATCAATTTAACATAGGGAGCACTTGCACTGTGGCACTGAATAGCAGTGGCACAGTGCCCAAAGCATCTAAAACCAGCAAACAGATCAAAAACAGAGGAGGCAATCAGAAAAAAGTGGAATGGAGACTCACGCCTTTGGTACCAGGTCTAACAACCTACAATGTGTGTCAGAGTTCTTGCGCATTTGGGGCCAATAGAGGTGTGTGACAGGCCTTTCAAAGGTCTTGTCCTGGCCCAAATACCCTGCCAAAGGCACATCATGAGCCAGACTCAGTAGGAAGGCTCTGAAGCATCGGGGTACCAACAGCAAACGAGCTGACCCAGGCTCAGCAACCTTAGGCTCACTATACAGGAGACCATTCTCCCAGTAAATCCAATGTGATCCAGACTGATCATCTGCTGCCTGGTTTGCAGCCTGCTGCCACAAACCAACAAGAGAAGGGCATTCTTGCTGCTTCTTGCAGAATTCCTCCCTGTAGGGGCCCCCTTTCTGCTGCCAATGGGTCAGCTCAGGCTGGTCCCCCAGTTCTTCCATTTGCTCCCCTGTAGGCTCCAGGGCATCCCCCTCAAGGTCTGCCTCCTCCTGGACCATGGGAAATTTGGGGGCCGGTTTCCTGTGCCTCTCTTCTTTTTGGCAGGCACCTGGGCCACTCTTTCAGGCTCCAGGTCCTCTTGATTGCCCTTACCGGCTGCCATTGACCAAGTGGTCACACACGCCCACTCAGGCAGACCCACCATCTCCAGCTGAGACCTGTGTTCCACCTTCTCTCAAGGGGAACTCTACAGGTTGTTACCAAGCAGACACTAAAAAGGCATGGCTGGTCTCACAACTACTTCTAGAGTACCTGAGACCCCACCACACAAAGGGAACCTGTGCCAATTTGCAGAGGCCTTCTGAGTTGTCAGCTGCAACTACTGGGTAAAGTACGTTGGGGACCACCTGCTCTTTAGACACCAGCCGAAAATTGACAGCTGTCACACTGGCTCCAGTGTCTCTCAGAGCCTGCACTCTATGGCCATTAATGGTCACCCACTGCCTGTATGTTTTAGTGTTTGCGGGCAGGTGGGTCCCTGAGACCATCTCACTGTCCCCTATTGAGACAGGGGTCAATTTTGCTGGCTCCCACCCTTCCTGTGGGCCCAACTGCCCCCAATGCTAAACTAGTCAACCCATGGGGCAGTGCAATGAAGCGGCTCCACAACCCCACTCCCCAGTCTCTCTCAGGGACTCTGTGGGACTTCATTGCTACCTCATACCCCTTGAACCACTGACTAATGTCATCACTAAGCACAAAATCCTTTATCACCTGCTTGGGAATATGCACCCTCCCCTCCAGTTGCACCGAAGACAAACTGCCACCATTGGAACTGGACTCCACCCATTTTGGCTATGATGTCCAGCTCCTTCAAACTTCTCTCATGCTCTTTTCCTCCATGGCAAGTTTCTGCCTCTCTAACTCCAATTTCTTTTCCTCCATGTCACTCTCTTTCCCCAACCTGACATTCACAAGATCCATCTCATGCACACTGCTTCTCTCTCTGTCCTCCAGCTCCTCTGGAGGCAGCCCCTTTGAAGACACACTGCTGCCCTCCCTGGAAAGCACCCTGCCCCAGGCAGAACCAATGGCCCATCCTGCTGACCATCTAAATTCTCTGCCTCTACCATAGGCTCCTCGGTATGCCCACTGGCATTCTTTGATTGCAACCAGGCTCTCAGCGCCTTTTGGTATTCCTCCTTTTTGGTGAGGCCTCTCACTGAGATTTTAAATTTTTTGCAGATGGATTTCAATTGTGGCACAGTGTAGGTTTCCACCCTATCCCCTTCAAACTCAATATCCACAGATGCAATTGATGCTGGTTTTGTCATGGTGAAAATTGGAAGTTCCCAAGTTGCAGAAAAGTCCAAAAAGAAAAAATCATCACCAAATAGTATGTGGTTGTGTAATGGTCTGCACTATACTAGTAGTGTACAGCAATCACTGTATGTTAGGCACAAATGCAAGTCCTAACCCCACCGCTGCCACCAATTATAGAAATGGGGGTCTCTAGTTGGCAAGGGTTTGCACCTTTGTCCAAGTAGGGACGCTTGCTTCTAGTCAGGGTAAAGTAAAGGAGTTACGCCCTTAGACAACACCTGCTCACCCCCATGGTAGCTTGGCATGAGCAGACAGGCTTATCTCAGAGGCAGTGTGTAAAGGATTTGTGCACACATAAGCAATACAGTGAAAACAGTACAAATGGACACCACACCAGTTTAGAAAAATAAGTAATCTTTATCTAAACCAAACGAGACCAAAATGACAAAAAATCCAACATACAGTTATCAAGATAAGGTTGTGCGTCGATTCCTTACGGGCAGGGAAGGTGATACATCGGTTCCTTGCTCCAGAGGAGGTGTTGTGACGGTTCCATACTGCCACGCTGGTGAGGTGATGCGTCAGTTCCTTGCTGAAGAGGAGGTGATGCGTCTGTTTCTTACTGTGTGGGGAGGAGATGCGTCAGTTTCTTACTGCGGCCCTGGCATTGTTGTAGACTTGGCGCCCCATTGTGATGCATGGGGATTCGGGAATGCATTGGTTCTCGATGCTGTGGCAATGGTGCTACATTGATCTATCCATCCGCGGTCCCACCATGCTTTGGTTATTGCAGTCGCACAGCAGGGCTTGAATTGAAATTGGTGCGGTGACCTCGTACTTCAGAGATCGGTGCATGAGACTCGATGTGTGGCGATTTCTCTAGCCGTGGGCAGGCAATGCATCGGTTCCTTCAGCGGCACAATGGTAATGCGTGGAAATTCTTCCGCACGGCAGTGTTGCGTCGGAAACAGGTACGGATGTGTCATGCTTCTTTAGTTGCTTCTCTTTCCTAGCTCCCAGCAGCAGGAACAACCTTCAGAGGCCCAACACAGGAACAGGCCCTTCTTGGCAGGTCAGAAATCCCAGCTAGGAAGTTCAGGGGAGCTGGTGGTGAAGTCTTTGTGTCACTGAGACTTCAGAACAGGAGGCAATCTCTACTTCAAGCCCTTGGAGAGCTTCTTCAAGCAGGATAAACCGCACACAGCAAAGTCTTTGTCCTCTCCTTGGCAGAAACAGCCACTGCAGGCCAACCCCAGACAGCACCCAGCAAAGGGGCAGTGCTTCTCCTTCAGCTTTTCCAGCTCTTATTCTTGGCAGAGGTTTCTCTTTAGTCCAGAAGTATTCCAAAGTTCTGGGACCTGGGCCACAATATTTATACTCAATTTTTCTTTGTTCTCTTGTGGCAGAGAGGCTCTGTGCTCAGTCAAAAACAGTTCTGTCCTCCTTGGTCCAGCTTACCGGCAGGAGGTAGAGACAGCATTGTGTAAGGCAGACCAGGCAAATTCATGTGCAAGGAAATCTCCTCCCACTATTCAGCCCAGCCCTGACTCATCCAGGAAAGGGAAGACATACCTCAACCCCCAGTGTCTGTATACAGTGAATGCACCTCCCCAGCACCTTGTCTCTCCAAAGCCAGACAGTCAATCCACAAACCAGCAGAGGCACACAGGATGGCTAAGCAAGAAAATACCCACTTTCTAAAAAGTGGTATTTCCGAAAACACAATAACAAAATCATCTTTACTAAAAGATGCATTTTTATATTCTGAGTTCAGGTATACTAAACGTCATCTTTCTTTCTTGTCCCAAAGGGAAGTTATACTTATAAGATGTTAAGAATAAACTCCTGTTCTAGCTTATGGTACAAATAGCCTTTCAATAGTGAAACACGCAATATACTGTATTTCACTATCAGGACATTTCACACACTCCAGTACATGTCCTACCTTTCACATAAACTGCACCCTGCCCGCAGGGGTACCTTGGGCCCACCTTAGGGCTATCTTACATGTAAGAAAAAGGAATGTTAGGGGATGGCAAGTGGGTGCACTTACCCGGTTGGCATGGCAGTAGAAACTGCATGCAGACACTGCAGTGGCAGGTCTGAGACCTTTTTAAAAGGCTGCTTGTGTGGGTGGCACAATCAGTGCTGCAGGCCCACTAGCAGCATGTGGCTTACAGGCCCTGGGCACACACTGTGCACTGTACCAGGTACTTAGTAGTAAGTCAAACAAGCCAGTCATGGAAAAACCAATCCATATTCACAGTTTACAGAGGGAGCACTTGAACGTTGGCACTAATCAGCAGTGGCTAAGTGCCCAAAGCATCTAGACCAGCAAAAATGAAATCCAGCACACAGCAAAAATACAGGAGGCAGAGGCAAAAAGACAGGGGAAAACACACCAAAAATGGCAGGACTAACACATACATACCCCTCTTTTGTGTAACAGAAGTGGTGAGGCAATCGTTTAGACTCTCACGTACACATATAGAAGCTATAGAGTTACTAAAACAGAGAGTCATATACTTGCACACTTACTTAAACATATCATGGCATTGCTATAGGTAGACTTCCATACTCAGTCAGATATGTAGGCAAGTAGTAACACAAATCCTTCTATAAAGATGGGCCAGGCCTCCTACTGCAGACCCTGCCTGTGCACTTTCACTGCCAGCTTCACTTGGCATGAAAAAGACATTTGTCAAGTCTTACATCTACATATTAGTACACATAACATACCTCTGAGACATACTGTAGTTATGCCATAAAGCACAGTGCTTTGTGCTTAAAATATTGAGAGCTGTTGTTTTGAGTTTTAGTAAGTTACTCCTATACTTGCACACTACATAGAGTATAATACCACCCATAATACAACTGACATACATGTTTCGAAAGCATAGAGACTCTCTCTCACCTATTCAGACAGAGGGACTAATACATTCACTCACATACTCAGAAACTACCTATGTGTACAGCAGTATCAAAAGCAGTTGCAGACACAGTTACATACCCTCTCACCCCTAACAGAGGCACTAAGATATTCGTTCAGCCACTCCCATACACATTTAGAGAGTCAGAGGGGTAGTGAAACAGACAGTCAAATACTGGTAGAATTACGAAAATATCTCTTGGCACTGCTATAGGTGGACTTATATACACTCATTGAGATATGTAGGCAAGTAGTGACACAACCTCTTCATCCATCCAGACAAATAGTCCTTTAAACATTGGTCAGGCCTACTACTACAGACCCTCTCACTGCCAGCTTCTCTTGGTATGTAAAAGCTGTTTGTCAAGTGTTGAATCCACGTTTCAGTACACATAAGTCACCTCTGAGATACGCTCTAGGTATTGGATGAACCACAGTGTTTTGTGCCTAAAGGATTGAGAGATCTCCTTTTGAGTTTTAGTAAGTTACTCATGCACTTACAGACCCCAGTGCCAAGCACTACATAGAGTATACTACTCATAATGCAACTGACATATATGTTTCCAAAGCATAGAGATTTTCTCTCACCTAGTCAGACAGTGAAAGAGGGACTTAAACATTCACACACATACTCAGAAACTACTTATGTGTGCAGCAGTATCAAAAGCAGTTGCAGACAAGCTTACATACTCCTCTAGTCCCTAACACAGGTACTGAGGTATTTGTTCTACCAGTCACATACACATTTAGAGAGCCATAGAGTTACTGAAACAGGCAGTTATTTCCTGGCACGCTTACTTAAACATCTCATGGCATTGCTATATGTAGACTCCTACACTCATTCAGATATTTACCCAAGCAGTGACACAACGTACTTATCCATTCAGATAAGAAGTCCTTTAAACATGGGTCAGGCCTACTAGTGCAGACCCTGTATATGCGCTGTCACTGCCAGCTTCACTTGGCATGTAAAAGCCATTCGGGAAGTCTTAAGCCCATGTTTTAGTAGAGATAACTCATCTCTGAGATATGCATTAGGTATACCATAAAGCATGGTGCTTTGTGTCTAAAAGATGAGAGATGTGCTTCGGAGTTTCAGTAAGTTACTCATGCACATGTAGACCCCTATGCCAAGCATTATGCAGAGTATACCACTCATAATGCAGCTGACATACATGTTTCCAAAGTATAGAGCCTCTCTCCCAGCCAGTCAGACAGCCACAGATGGACGTATACATTCACTCACATACTCAGAAACTACTTATGTATGAAGTAGTATCAAAAGCAGTCATAGACTCATTTACATACCGCTCTATTCTCCAACAGAGGCAGTGAGGTATTCGTTCAGACTCTCAGATACACATTTAGGAAGCCATAGAGTTACTAAAACAGAGAGTCATATACTGGCACAATTAAACATATGATTGCACTTCTACTGATGAACTCGTACTCTCACTCACAAATGCAGCTGAGTACTTGCACACCCTACTCTCTCATCCAGACAAGTCATCCTTTAAACATAGGTCGATACACTGCAAGACAGTAATGGATACGTTATTATACCTATTGAGAGACTAATGCATACACTGACAGAGAAACGACTCAGAGACATAAACTTAAACATTAACAGATTAATGTCAGCTTTATTATAATAAGATAACTGTTTTTGTTGGTAATTAAAAACTTAAAATATATAATGTGAAAGTATGTAATTAAAAGGTAAATGTAATTTATTTTATCTTTTCAGGCATCAATTTGTAGCTACGTACATACATTTAAAGAACCATTAAAAAATCAGAGAAGAAAGAAGCAGAAGTAAGGATACTATCCCCTCACAACTGAGAAACAAAAGGGGCAAAATGTGGAGAATGCGGTGAAAGTAAAAATAGCTGCCGCTAAGAGAACAAACACATTTCCTAAAATAGTATGTGGACAAGTGGATAGTCAGCAAAATCAAGTAAATAAAAAACAAAGTTTAAGATCAAATAAGAAAGGAGAAAAAGTACATGATATAAAGAGTAAAAAATCTTACAAAAAGCAGATAGTTTAACCAGAATACAGAGGCAGTTTAAGGAAATCAGACTTAGAAAGTTCCACAGTAGAGTAATTTCGAATCTGAATAAAACTATGAAGAAGTGTGAAAGAAGAAGAGAGCAGTCAGACAAAAAGGAACGTGTTGAGGTTGTAGTTGATTAGGCCTTTGCTCTCAAGAGGAAGCTAATTATTTTGATTATAAACAGAATGAGGACACTGGATGAAATTGTGCTGTCTATGAGGAAAAGAAGCCAAAAGTAAAGTCTTGTCAATAGAAGTATCTTTTTGCAAAGTTGTCAGCGGTGAATGGAGATATACTTCTAGTATTGAGCCTTTCTTTATAGAAGAAAGCTACTTCCAAGAGAACACTTTAGTGCATGCAGTTGAAAAATCTATAAGATAAATGATGGTAGTCCTATTTTAAAAGAGGTGATGGTAACTAGTAATGTAGCAGAAGTGATAGCTGAAGAGGTGCAGGGAAGGCGTAGACAGGCCTCTATATATAAACTGAACTGTAGTAGTATTGGCAATATTCGGCAGGAATCTATTGATAGATTGAAAAATTTCCTATATATGATTCCTTGCAGAAGTTTGAAACAAAAAATAGGTATGTTGCAAGGATTAGATACATGCAAAGTAAGAAAGTATGCTAATTTACAGTGACACTCATCAGCATGTCTATTAAAGAAAGTATGCCAAAGAACCTTTCATCATTTCAAAATGCTAGCCGTTCACCACTCAAAAATACAAACTTTAGTTAGGAGGCTTTACTGTGTCAAAACTCCTGCACTATGTTTAGGGGAAAGGAATGGAGCTCTTCTGCATGGTATAGTGGCAGAAATAGAAAAGGTTTGTGATAATGTCCAGTTTTGTTTCTTTGGTCCTAAACAAAAGCGTATGTAAAATAAGGACTTGGTATCTGCAAGAGTACCAGAACTGGACACTACTATTACTGTTGATAACATTTGAGAAGAGATTACAAAGTTTAACACAGTCTGTTCAGAGAAACCGAACTGTGTTTGTATATGTTGTTGACATACTCAGTACAAAAGTCAAACTCATTATGTTGTTGTTTCATCAAAAACTAAAGGAGAGAACAGAGATAAGTGCCAAGAATTTGCAGCTTATTTATTTGTACAGGAACGCTTTGTTTGTATCTTACAAGAAATGATATGTAAGTGCTGTTATTATCAATCAGTCAATCAATCAGGGATTTATAGAGCGCACTACTCACCCGTGAGGGTCTCAAGGCGCTGGGGAGAAGGGGTTCTGGAAGCTCCGAGGTCATCCGATGAGCCAGGTCTTGCTGTCCTTTCTGAAGGCTTGCAGTGTCTGGCTTCGTCTGATACTGAGGGGGGTTCGTTCCAGGCCTTGGCCGCTGTTAGAAATGGGATTTCTGGTTGGCTAGGGCAAGCGCGTAAGCCATTCAGAAACCACCACTCTAGTCAGGGCAAGGGAGTTACACACTGAAGATAACCCCTGCTCACCCCCTTGGTAGCTTGGCACGAGCAGTCAGGCCTATCCCAGAGGCAATGTGTAAAGCATTTGCGCAACACACTCACACAGCAGCGACACACTAGGCACACCACAAAATAAATTCCACACAAGGTTATATAAAAATAGCCTTTGTATTACTCATAAAACACATTAGAGCATAATCACATATATACACTTTGCCACCCGGCACTAGGTATTACTTTACAGGGGATTATATACATTACAGGGCCAATCTGGAAACTGTCATAACCATTAGAACACCCATGTGATGAAATTAATCAACAACCAGTAACTACTGGCAAGAGACACTTAGCATAAACACATTATGCATAAATCATGAGGCATGAGGCATAAACATCATAACACTAGTGCACCACAGTAACACCATGCACCCTCAGTGGGTGCACATATCACTAACTGGTATTAGGTCCCACCGACTCTAGGGTGCAACACGGGAGCCCCGCCCGCACTCATGCACAGCCTGCTTGACTTCCAGCTACGGTGCTGCGTCCTCCATCCGGCCACAACTACCTGGCGTCCGGTTTCCTGTTTTCCGCTGGTGACCCGCCTCTCCTTCTACCCAGCGGGGGGAGGCGGGAAGTTGCAGAATGGAGCCCGCAAGGCTCCGGCTCTAGCTCGCCACCGGCCCGGCCCACAGTTAGATGCAGAAACCACACAGGGCTCTCCCTCTCCTTAGGGGAGCCCTGCCCACAGTCAGGCTAGCTTTGCCTGACTTTCGGTTTCAGCAGCAATGAGCAGCAACTTCCACCACAGTGCAGGGTAGGCTCCCGCCCGAATGTTTTATCCGCGGCGTCTCCTGGCAGTCCAGCAGCCGGTGAGCCGCCGCCTTGGGCTCTAGGACCAATTTCAGCCCCCACCACGTGTCTGCTCAAGAGGAGAACCAGCACACGCTCTTCTCTCCAGGGCCAGAAAAAGTACCCACCACGCAGTTCTCAAAGAGGAGAGCCTCTTTGAGACCTGCTCTTCTCTCTAGGGCCAGGGAAAGCGCTCACCATGCGCTATATCTCTCCCTTCCAGGTGAGGCAGGAAGCAAGGCTCAGGCAGGCCAGCACACCGGGTCCCTCAGCAGAGGATAAGTCCTTTTAAGTTTCCCCCCAGCAGACAGCAGGTCGGTCCCCAGTGGCGTTTCCACCTGGCATTCCAGCAGCCTGCCGGCCGCAAGTTCCCAGTAAGCACCAACAGCCTTGCATTGGGGTCACAGCCCCAATATTTATATTGCAAAGATCTTTGTTCTCCCCCTGCACAGGGCTCTGCGACTGGCCCAAACCAGTTCTTGGGGCACCTAAACATGTGCACAACACCCTCCTTTGTCAGTGTAGGTCCTGGCCCCAGACACACCACAGGGGTCGGAGCCAGCATTGTAAAAGGCAGGCACAGACCTATTCAGGGTCAGGGGCTACTCGTCCCACTACTCCAAATGCAGATCAGGCCTATTCAGCCTAGCGCTGACTCACCCAGCCCCTCTGGAGCCACTGCACCTCCCCAGCCCCTGTCACTCCAGAGCCAGACATGCAATACACATCAGGCAGGCACAAAGACACATAGCACACAGAAATGCCCATTTCTAAAATAGGTATTTCTAAAATAGTGACAATAAATCAGCGCACACCATTATGCAGCATTTATTACCACTATTCCAAACATACCAAACTTGATCACGCTACTCCTCTCAGATCAGGAATTACCACTGAAACACATATCAGGGAATCCCCAATGCATTCCTATGAAAGGGCAGCCTCACAGTAGTGAGAAACCAAAATGGCTGTTTGTCACTACCAGGACATGCCACAGAGTTATGGCACACGTCCTACCTTTTACCTACAATGCACCCTGCCCATAGGGCTAGCTAGGGCCTTCCTTAGGGGTGACTGTATGATATGTAGTAAAAGGGGAGTCACAGACGTGGCACCCACTTTATGTGCCACATCACAGCGGCAGTAAACTACACGCAGGCCCTGCAATGGCAGAGGCCTGAGACAGGTTTGAAAGGCTATTTTGGTGGGTGGCGCAAGCAGCGCTGCAAGCCCACCAGTAGCATTTAATTTACTGGCCCTGGGTATCTGAGATACCACTTTACAAGGGACTGATAGGTAAATTAAATATACCAAACAGGTGTAGACCAATCTTACCATGTTTTACCATAGAGAGCACATGCACTTCACACTGGACAGCAGTGATAAAGTGCCCAGAGTCCTAAAACCACCAACACCATGTCAGAAAAAAGACTAGGACGAAGGCAAAAAGTTCAGGGATGACCCTGCAAAAAGGGCCGAGTCCAACAGCTGCCATGTAGGAGAATGATCTACCTCCCGTTCAGGCTGTATGGATTCGGGGGATTTCGGCCAGGGCCAGGTCAACGGAGCTGAGGTTTCCCTTGGGGGCATGGGAGGAGATTCTTATGTTGAGGTATTGGTGTCTGGTGTTTTGGAGGGCTTTGTAGGGGTGTGTGGGCAGCTTGAAGGTCACTCTTTTTTCAACGGGGATCCAGCGGAGGTCTGGGATGTTCTGGGTGATGTGGTCGTGTCGTGGGATGCTTAGGACGAGTCTGGCTGTGGCGTTCTGGACGGTCTGGAGTTTGTGAAGAAGAGATTTGTTGATTTCGGCATAGAGAGTGTTCCCGTAGTCTAGCCTGCTGGTGATGAGTGGGTGGGTGACGGTCTTCCTGGATTCGGGGGAGATCCATTTGAAGGTCGTGCAGAGTATGCAGAGGGTGTTGGAGCATGCGGAGGATACAGCGTTGATCTGTCGGTTTATGGTGATAGAGGAGTCGAGTATGATGCAGTGGGGTGGGACGGTTTCCAAGGGCAGGGGGCCACCAGGTGATGTCCCACGCGGTGGGGGTGGATCCGAGGATGAGGACTTCCATTTTCTCCGAGGTGAGCTTCAGGCAGCTGCTGTTCATCCAGGATGCAACTTCCTTCATTCCTTCCTGGAAACGGTGCCTGGTGATGTTGGGTTCCTTAGTAAGGGAGAGGATGAGCTGGGTGTCATTGGCGTAGGCTACTATGCTGAGTCCATGATTTCTGATGATGGTTGCGAGAGGGGCAATGTAGATATTGAAGAGCGTGAGGCTGAGGGAGGATCCTTGGGGTACTCTGCATCTGATCTCTGTGGGTTCGGAGAGAAAGGGCGGGAGTCTTTTTCTTTGTGTTGTGCCGAAGAGGAAGGAGCGGATCCAGTCTAAGGCAGTTCCCTGTATGCCAGCATCGTGGAGTCTGGAGGCTAGTGTGCGGTGGGAGATGGTGTCAAAGGCATCTGAGACATCTAGTAGGATGAGGGCTGTAGTGTGTCCCTGATTGAGGAGAGCGCAGATGTCGTCCGTGGCGGCTAGGAGGGCAGTCTCAGTGCTGTGGTTGCTGCGGAATCCGAATTGAGATGAGTCGAGGATGTTGGATTCTATGAAGTGCGTTAGCTGGCTGTTGACGAGTTTCTCAGTGACTTTGGCGGTGGAAGGGAGGAGAGAGATGGGCCTGTTGTTCTTGAGGTCCATCAGGTCTGCAGAGGGCTTCTTAAGGAGGGGTTTGACTTTGGCGTGTTTCCTGTCATCTGGGACCGTACATGTTTCAACGGTGCAGTTGATTGTCCATCGTAGTTCTGGTGCAATGGCGGAGGCAGCTCTGTGGAAGATATGCGGTGGGCAGGGGTCAGTGGGTGCTCCGGAGTGGATGCTCCTCATAGCCTTTACGGTGTCTTCTGTGGTGACTGGGGTCCAGGTGAGGAGGGTCGGCTGGGTGGTGTTGCTGGTGGATGGTGTTGGGTCTGTGCCTTGGTCTTGGTCGTCAAAGTTGTTGTAGAGTGTCCTGATCTTGTGGTGAAAGAAGGAGCTGAGTTTGTTGCAGAGGTCCTGGAAGGGAGGGACTTCAGAGGTTTCACTGTTGGGTCTGGTGAATTCTTGCATGATGTTGAAGAGTTCCTTGGAGTTGTGGGAGTTGGGGAGGATTCTGTGCTGAATGAAGTTTCTCTTCATAGATCTGAAGAGTTGGTGGTGTGCCGTCGTGGCGGCCCTGTAGGCAGTGTGTGCTTCTGGGGTTTTGCTATTCCTCCATGCTTTCTCCAGTCATTGGCACGAGCGCTTGGATTCTTGTAGGCCTGTGGTGAACCAGGTGGCTTTTGTGTTGTGTCGTCTGTCTGAGTTCTGGTGGGGGGCGAGCGTGTTTGCGCAGTCGGCGATCCATTGGTTGAGGTTGATGGCTGCGGAGTTGGCTTTGGTTGTGGTGGGGGAGGAGTGCGGCTGTGGGCGGAGGTGAGGTGCTCTTTGGTGTTCTCGCTCCCGTTTCTGCATGGGAGGTGTGGCATTGGCTTGTGTGCGATGGGTTTCGAGAAGGAGAAGTGGACACAGTGGTGGTCCATCCAGAGAGGTTGCATGGTGTGACTGAAGTAGATGTTGTTTCCTCTGGCAAAGATGGGGTTGAGAGAGTGTTCTGCTGTGTGGGTGGGGGTGGTGACGCATTGCTCCAGTCTGATGTTGGAGAGGGTCTCTAGGAGGGCAGTGGAGTTGGGGTCGCTGAGGTTGTCAAGGTGGAAATTCAGGTCTCCGAGCAGTATGTAGTCCATGGAGGCGAGGGCATGGGGCGCGATGTAGTCTGCGATGGTGTTTCTGAACAGGGGCGGGGTCCGGGAGGTCTGTAGACGAGAGTTCCGCGTAGAGTCATTCTGGGGTTGGGCTGGAAATGGATGTGTTCCATGGGGGGGCGAGGCGTCGTTTGAGATGGAGGTTGTCAGTCGGAGGGAGCTTTTGTGGATGATGGCGAGGCCTCTTTCAGGGTGGTTGTGGCGGTCTTTCCTCAGGATCTTGTATCTATCGGTATGGCGGTTGCGATGTCGGGAGCGGAGCTGGCGTTGGTTCAGGTCTCTGAGAGGAAGGTGACGTTGGGCGAGAGGGTGTTGAGGAGGTCCCAGAGTTCTACTGCATGTCTGCGCAGGGAGCATACATTGAGAAGGATGCAGCTCAGGAGTTTGGGTGCCCTGGTGTTCGGTGGGTTGGTGGTAGCTGTCTGGGTCCAGAGGTGGGTGAAGGTGCGGTGGCAGTATCGGCAGGATAACGCACCTTGGAAGTTACTCGGTTGGGAGGACCAGGGTCCCTGGCACTGGTAGTGGATGGGCACATACAGGCTGCGGAATGGCCGCCATTAAGTAGAGGTTGGGGAGGGAGAGAAGCTGTGAGGCAGGAGTGGGAACACATGGGGGAGGGGCAGCGGGGACAGCAGCGGCAGGAAAAACGGAGGCAGGAAAAACAGAAAGCAGAGGAAAACAGTAAAAAAGAGGTAAAAAGGCAAAAGGACAGAAAAAGGAAAAATTTAAAAGAGAGCATACATAAAAAAGGCTAGCAGAGCAGACCAGCAGAAGAGCAAGGCTCTACCACTGGACCAACAGGGATGAGGCGAAGGCAGGAGCCTGCGGGTGGAGGAGGGTCCCAAACACCTACCTGGAACCAGATTGGTGCAGGGGGCAGAGCCTCAAGGACGGAACTGCATGAGGGGTGAGCAGTTTACCTGAACAGGAGGTCAGAGGTCTTGCTCCTCTGAGTCCTGGGAAACATCTCTGGTGCTAGGTGGTGCCTGCTGTATTTTGTGCGCTGCAGGTGGAGAGGCCACGACGCTGCTAGATCTCCCCCCTTCCGGAGATGGGCTGCCTATGGAGTTGAGCAGCTCTTGGAGGGTGTCCTTGTCGATGGTTGAGAGCTCTTATTCCTTTTCCTCAATGAAGAGTCGGACAGGCTGCTGAGCAGGAGGTGATGTTTCTTCCTTTTGTCAAGGGGTAAATGCTGCTTCATTACCTATAGTTCCTTGTCTGCCATCATGAGAACGCCTGTTTTCATGCCCACCCATTACATGGGGAGAGCTGGACTCATAACTGGTGTCAACGATAAGTTGGAGACTAATAAAATGCTGTGTAGTCAACAACAAGATAGAAATAGTTCCAATCCCGTAAGAACATGAAGATTTAAATGTTTATGAATCAATTATAATATAGTGTATACATCGATTCCAAGCTATAGTTCGTGGTGGAGCCAAAGACAGAGAAGTTGCCTCCAACAGAGTTACAGAAAGGTCTTAAAGGTAGAATTGCACACTTGACATTAGATTTCAAGCAGAATATTGAAACTGTAGGGGTGCAGAGAGATTAAGAAGAAGCATTTATTATTCTAATTAAGTGTGTCCCTACCAAGAGCAAAAAAATATGACAAGTGTTAGTGAATGTTAGTAGAGTAAAAAAGCACCATTACATCTGGTACAAAATAATATTGATTATAAAAATATATATCTTCTTGAAGCTATAACACATATGGAGGATGACACTTAATCATCAAGAGGTCTGATTGAAAAGTTGCATCAATCCAGATCAGAAGAAATTATATGAACACAACAGTATTTATCCTCTGCATTCTGAAGAGATAATTGGTGATACTAAAGGAGTTCCCTTGAGTATGTGGGAAAAAGTTTAGAATCTTGCTGTTTTCCATATCTGTTTCCTATTGGAGTAGGTGGTAGATATGATGACTGGCCTGTACAAATACCAGCAGTCGAGTACAGCTCAACTAGACTATATTCAGAAGATCCTAGATTTTGCCAGTGTATTTCCTATATTTTTCATCTACCATTGGAGAGCGATTTGTCAGGCCTACCTTAGGCAGTTAATGACATTCTCAAAACAGGAGTGAATCTGCAAAGTCTCACAGCAAGGGAAATTGTGACAAAGTGCAAGGAAAAGACAAAAACCTGGAATACAACTTGATTTATTTGATGGCGTGCTAGCGTGGCACCTTTGAGTATTGGTATCAGTGTCACGGTGAGCTGAAATGCATGTTGAGAAACATAGGAGCACCTACTTGGTTTCTAACACTCAGTTGTGATGAGTATGCGTGGGATGACCTGCTTGAATTCTTGTGAGAAGCAAACTCAAACATAGAGGACATCAAAGTAAAGACAGCTGGAGAACTTTGCTCATTGGATCTTGATATTTCAACCATAGGTTTCAAGCCATGGTGTCTTTCATCTGCAACAAAAGTATTCCCTCTCTGCGTGAAGTAACTGATTTGTTTTTTTGTCGCAAAGAGTACCAAGCAAGAGGTGCT
This sequence comes from Calotriton arnoldi, assembly GCA_963921515.1. Classification (NCBI taxonomy): domain Eukaryota; kingdom Metazoa; phylum Chordata; class Amphibia; order Caudata; family Salamandridae; genus Calotriton; species Calotriton arnoldi. The sequence goes on along the minus strand of CAWUFW010002191.1, from coordinate 1,237,089 downwards.
CCTCATATTCACATGCTGATGAGTCTGTCTTGTCTTTCCTAGAACAGTATGTGACAAGTGTCACCCCAAAAGATGATGCTGAAAGGGGTTTGAGACAGCAAGTTCTAGGCTTCCAAACTTATAGATGTGGGAAATACAGTTGATGAAATTACAGATGCAAAGGAAAACTTTACACAAGATGTGGTTTTGGATTTCCACGACCCATCATTTCACAAGGAAGAGTAAACAGCATTTTGTCTGCAGTCAGACATACACTAACATGGAAATCATCAAAAAATACATTCAATCTCAGAAGAACAGAGGCTTACAAGTACATTAATGGCTACAACCCTGGGATATTGAAGACGTGGATTGCAAATATGGATCTAAAATTTGTTGCAGACAACTCTATCGCTGTTGCTCGCTATGTCACTTTCTATACAACACAATCAGAGAAAACAGAAATCAAAGATGTGGGAGGAGATTTCTGCAGAAAAGAGTCTTGCCAAGAAATTGTACAGTTTCAGCTTGAAGATGCTTCCCCACAGAGAAATAGGGTCCTATGAGTGTTCGGACCAGTTGAGCTCAGCTAGTGTGTTCTCAAAGTCAAAAGGAATTGTGTGGGGAAAGCCTGGCATTGCAAGCAGTCGAAATAGAGTATTAAAATCTTTCCCAGAAAGAAAGTATCTCACAGAAGTCAAACCAGAAAGTAGAGTTATTCAGAAAACTAATATGTTGGATACATTCTACCCAAGAAGAAGTCCACATCTTAAAGCATGTGTCTCTATGAAGTACGCCAATATTACACATATAAAACTAATGCAACTGAAAGCATAGAAGAAGGAAGATATGCAGTATTTGGATGTCATGGTTGCTTGGTGAGACACAACAAAGCAAATCTAATTAACCACAGAAAGCTTAGTTTCCAGACTCCAGAGAGGAGAGAGTTTTTCTACTTGGCACTTATGCAGTTATTCAAGCAATGGCGTGCTGGATCAGATTTACGTGGACAGTATGACTGTTACAAAGACTCTTTCAATGCTGTGAAAGACAGTATTGAGCGTTCAGTCTTTCCAACCTTCTTGCAAATGTTGAAAGATGAGATTGAACAGGAAGAAACCCTTGCTGCTGAAATAGCCAAGGAGAGTTCACAAAGCAGCCAAAGTTCTAGACTACTTACCCAAGATCCTTTCGGAGAACCAATAATTCAGAATGAAGCAGCTATAGCTTTGAATGAGGTAAAGTATGCATGCAATGCAGCAAGCAAGAGAGGAAACTGTTCATTTCAAACACTTAGTAGAACAACTGAACATTAAAGAGAAAGAAATTTGCATGGAAGTTACTGATAAAATAGAGCATGGATTTCTCGAAAGAAGAAACAATGTGAACGTCTTTGTATAAACCAATATTACTATACAACAGTGGTCAAGCTGGCACTGGAAAAAACTTTTTAATTATAGTTCTGATTAGTCTTTTTTAGAAGAATACAGAATCAAATTTGTAATGTATAGTAACAGCACCAACAGGATTAGCTGCATATAACATTAAAGGGATTAGTTTACATCACCTACCAATGCTACCTGTTGAACATGACAATAAACTGGAATACCAGAAATTATCTGGTGAAGCTTGCTATAAGGTATCAAGAGTATTAAAGAAACTGAAGCTTTTATTCATTGATGAGGTCAGAATGGTCCAACTTAATGCTTGTTTTCATAAACGTAAGAATGCAGCACATTTTAAGAACGAACTATGTTATGCTCTTTGGAGGAAAGCATTTGATTGTATTTGGCGACCTACTGCAACTTACCCCTGTAAAAGGAGAACCTGTTTTCAAAACACTTGTCCATAATGAAACACAATATTCTGTTGGGAGTATTGCCAATGTAAATATTTGGTTACACTTTGACTACAAGGAACTAGTGAAAAATATGTGTCAAGCATCTGACGTGGATTATGGAAATATTCTTGAGGACATTAGCAGAGAGGTTCTAACAAATGATGGAAAATGTGGTTTAGAAAGTTGACTTGTCAAGAAACTATTCCATCTAACATTGCAGCAGCAGAACTAATGCACAATTTCATTGAAGAACAGTAATCCATAGCCTGTTTAATGCCTATACCGCAAGAGTGGTCCAACTTCAACAAACAATTACTATACCTGGAGAAAGAAGAGATTTTGGAAATTATAGCGGACGATAAAATGGAACATCAGGGAGTGACAATACTGTACACAGACAAACTACAAGCAAAATTAGATACTTTTCAGAAGTCTTTATCCAGGACTACAGGATTAGAAAAGCTTTTACGCGTGTGCAAGAACAGTTGAGAAACTTTATGGTGTAATTTAAATGTTGAAGAAGGCTTAGTAAATGGTGCAATGGGTAAAGTTATTGATTTAATTATTTTCCAAATAGAGATGAGGTTGAATACTTGGCCATAACATTTGATCAGATTGATGGCGTGAAGCAGATTGGATGATGCATTGTACATTTTTTGCTAGTGCAAGGCTTATATGTGCAGCGCCAACAGCTCCCACTCTCTCTAGCGCATGCTGTAACTTTCCATAAATCACATGGTTTAAGTGTAGATGTTACTTTCACTAATATTGGATGTACTTTATTTAAAAAATATTATCATAAGTAGCATTGTAATGAGTTAGAACATTGTCCGGTTTGCTTTTGATTGATTTTGATGATAAGAAAATTAGTGCTGATGGAAGCTGTGTAAGATAATACAATCAGTTAAGAAGTGTATAAAATCATCTCTTAGCCCAATACCCTGTTTATGAGAAACTGATAATTTGTCCAAAGAGGAAGATTACAAAGAGTGTCCAGATGTCCAGATGCCAAAGAAAAGAAAGGGCACGTGGACAAACTAGAAGCTCTTAAGAAGAGAAAACTGGAAAATGACAAAGTTCAGATGTCAACAGCTATAAAAATGTTGTTCTCAATGTACTGTTTCATTTACCACATCTAGTAAACCAAGTTCAAGAAAAACAGATAAGAGATTGTGTTTTTGCACTGTATCATTTGCTCCAATCTTTACTGACTGATAGAACTGTGATACATTCTGCTTCAGGTATTCAAGATCTTTTAGATATATGTAGCAGATCAGTAATGTTTACTCTCAACAGTCAACATGATAATTTATTATGGTTATGTTTGGAGTTTTAGTGAAAGAAGATGCAAATATTGATGATTTATTCACACTGAGTTAAACATGGAACCATGACTGTGAAGATTGTGATTACTCATCAAACAGTGAAATCAATTCTGAACAATTTCCCTACTTAACATTACCAGATTCCAAAACTGTGCCATTTGACAAATTGTTGAAGAAGGCTAGCCAAAATATGACCTGCACAAAACTGCAGATGACATGTTATGTCTACATTAACCCTAACAACAACTAGGAAATACATTATAGCAATGCTACAGCAATGCAGAGCAAATGGTTCCAAATTTGAAACTCAAATTCCAACTTCAAAGCTGGACAAATATCTATTTTGGGAAGAACCTTTACTACTTTAGCTATCATCTTTCACAAAGGAATTAATACAACTTCTGGACACTACACTGTCTATTGAAAGAGCGAAACTGGATAGAAGGAATGCAATGACATCAACATAAAATTCAAACCAAAACTTCCTTTCAAACAACTAAACTCCTATCTACTCTTTCTTCAACTGAAGTTCTAAGGAAGAATTCTGGATAAAAAAGTGGTATACTGTGTTTTTCCCATGTGGTTAATCAGTCTTTTAGACATTATTTAGCATATTGGGGGGGTATGTCATTAAAAAGTTCTTTAGAATTCAACAGTCCTTTTATCTTCCAGAAATGAGTTAATTCCACATCTAAATAAGCACTGTCTAATTAAAGTCTGAGACTGAATGGATAATTCAATTAGAGAAGCCTTAAGTAGAAAGCAAAAACTGTCTTTTAAACAAAAAAATTACCCCTTTTGTTTCATCAACCAAACTTCTACATAATATTTGTGGAAAAACCTAGAGTATGGGATTTTGTCCATATGGATCATCAGCACTTTAAACATCATTTGGCCTACGAGAGGTGATGCTTTCAGAAGGATCTCCAAAATTCAAGAATTCCTTATATTTATATGTAGTATTGTACCAGATATAACAATTTATGAAATATTTGAACATAGGTTTGTGTAGTTTAGTGTAGTAACTCCAGAAAAAGCAACTGATTAATGATTTGTAGTGAGTGCAATGCATAGTGTCATTTATTTATAGTTATGTACTGTGCAGCTTAGTTTTTTATTTTTACAACCCATTCATTGTTTTTTCCTCACTGGTCAAGGATGATGCTTCATACAGGCCATTGTTTATGGTGAAGTAGTATGAAAGATGAAAACAGTAAAAAAGGATATGTGATATTTTTACTACATTGTGATACAGTGTTACAGTATAACCATGTATAATGTTATGTTTCTGTAATTTTAAAGATGAAATACTAACATTTCTTTAATTTCTTTTTCTTTTTTAAATAGCGACTGCAGTTGAACGTTTTTAGATGTCTCAAAACACTTCTTCTATCACAGTCTTATTGCTTAGAGATATCCATGGAGAGTGTTTTTAAACATAGTGGTCTTGCCAAAGCTTGCCATCACTTTGTTTTGCCTATTTTGTATTTTCAACTTTCAGCATAGTTCAGCAAATTTACATGCAAAACTATACACCAATGTAGAGTCTTGTACAGCCCCTCACACATTCACATGCACACTGATCACACAACTCATACACCCAGTCACTCATCCATTCAACCACTTATTCACCCACTCACTTAGTGTCACAGGTAAAACACACTGTCTCACTTACGAGTATATCTCCTACTATATGATTGATTTTACTTACGCATAGAGATATTTACACTCTTAGTTACCTCCTATTACAGGTACTAAAATGTGCACTTAGCCACCTGCGCAGTACCTTATACAACCAGTCAACCATGCATACAATCACTAAGATACTCAGTCAATTTTCCATGTAACTACTGATACAGTCAATCACTCACCCATGCACCTAGAAATATATCCCCTTACTCCTGTAAATGGTGGCGCATACATTTACTTACTTATCTAAACAGCTACTAACACAGCCAGTTAGTTACCTATACAGCTAGTGCCATACATATTCAATATTACATACAGCCACTGTCTGAGTGAATTTGTCACCTATACAGGCACTCACACAGCTCATTAATCATTGATGCACACACTTACTCATCTATATAGATACCCACACAACCATTTAAACACAGATACAGACTGTGCCACACCTAGTCACAAAGTGTTGTATAAACAACCACACCCAGGCACACATTGATACAGACACTAACCCACCCAGGCACACACTCATGAATAGACTGATACACTCAGGCACACATACATTAATACACTAACACATCCCCCCAAACACTGATAGATATAGTGACATACCCAACCATTCGCTGACACACCCAGAAACACTGTTGTGTATACACTGATACACCCAGGCACACACTATTGTATAAACTATTACACCCATACACACAATAATACAGCCACCAATACTCCCTGTCAAACACTGATGGAAACACTGACATAGCCACTGACTTAGTCATAGAGGTACCTACCCACACATTTACTCACCAATTTAAGCACTCATACAGTTAGTTATTCACCCACACAACTTTTCACACTGCCAGTCACTGACTTATACAGTCTCTTACATCTCCATTTAGTCAGATCGACCACTATTTACACAACCAGTGACTGACTTATACATTTACCTACCTACCCACTCACTCATCCCATTAGCCACTAACACACCCAGTCACTTACTTATACCTACACTCACCCACCCAATCCCAATCTCATACAGGCACTTATAAATGCATTGCCTCACCTATACAGTCAGTCACACATCAACTCACTTAATCATTCAGGCACTCATATATGCATTTATGTATCCATACAGCCACTCACACAGTGTGTCACTCAATCATACAGGCAATAGTATACACACTATTCCACTCTTACAGTGGGTTACACCACCCTTGTTGACTAAAACAGCAACTGACACAGGCATTCACTCACTCATGCAGCTACTCACACATGCAGACACTACCTCAATGAGCCACTCACAGCCAGTCATTTCTCCCTAGAGCTGCAAACATACCCAATTACTAACTTATACAGACACTCATCGATCTAATGACTCACTTATGCAAGCACTCAGACTCATGCTCACTTCCCTACATAGCCACTTACACACCAATTCTCTCACCCATGCAGCCACACACACAGTCACTCACTCACCCATAGAGGCACTCATGCATTCATTAACTTACTCATACATCCTCTCACGTACCCTCTCACTCACTCTTACAAAAACTCACACAGTCACTCACTCAAACTGCCACTTATATAACCATTATCTCATTCATATAGTAGCTCATACATCCACTCATTCACTCATTAAAACTTACTCACTTACTCCTACAGTCACTCACACTAATACACGCACTCACCCAGTCACTCGCTCACACATCTACCCATTCATGCAGGTACTCACACAACCAGTCACTTACCCATACAGCCTCTCATACAACCAGTCACTCAGTCATACAGCCACTCCCATGCCCACAATTTCACTTATAGATGGGGTCACACCACCTCTCACTGACTCAAACAGGAACTGACAGAGACAGTCACTCACTCATGCAGCTACTTACACAGGCAGACACTCATACAAAAGCCACTCACACTCAGTCACCTATCCCTCTAGCCACACACAAAACCAGTCACCAACTTGAACAAACACTCACCTACCTAATCACTCACTCATGCACCCACTCAGAGTCACTCACTCCTATATATAGTCACTTACAAATCCACTTACTCATGCATGCAGCCACTCACACAGTCATTCACTCACCCATAGAGGCAGTCATGTATTCATTCACTCACTCACCGAGACATCCTCCCACGCACCCTCTCACTCACTTATCTAAGCAATCACACATACTGCCACTGACACACTCACTATTTCACTCATACAACTCATACACCCACTTGTTTACTCATAAACCCACTCATACACTCACTTGCTAATATAGTCACTCATACAATAATATAAGCACTCATCCATCCAGTCACTCACTCATACAGCCAGTCACTCACCTATATAGAGACTTACACACCCAATCAATCACCCATGCAGCCACTAATACACTCAGTAATACACTTATACAACTACTCCTCTTTATATACACACACACACACACAGGCATATAGTTTATCTCTTTTTAACCATAAAAGGCAGTTCTGACAAGAATCTTTATTTTCTTATTTCTTTTCTGGAACTGTGTTTTAAAAAAATTAATATATTTTCTAACGTACTATTTTTTCTTAAACAAAATGGCAATGATTGGAAACAAAATCTAACCACAAACACAAAAACAGTACTAAATTATAAAAAGAATTAACAGGTATGTTGCCTTACTGTCTCAAAAATCACAACAACAGACTTTGCACAAGCTATGAGGGTAGTGTTGTAGTCAAGACAATATTTCCCAATGCACCTTAACTCAAGAGAAACATCTGGCTGTCATCTCTCAACTTCTGTTGCCACTCTCTCTGGGAGCAGGTGGTGTCGCCCTAGAGGTGGATTGCCCCTTTCCAGCTCTCTCCTTCTGTGTACTCTTCAGATTATTCTTGTGGTAGGTTTTAAGGTGGTACACCATACTTGGTGTACCACAAGAAAATTGAAAGCAAGAATGAAAAAGAGCAGACTTATAGAGGAAAGAGTAATCATGAGGTGAGAATAACTCAGAGAAATACAACAACTATGTATAAAAAATTTGGAGACAATTCAAGTAAAACATTTTTTTATTGGTTACTGGTTTTACCCTTGAGGCGAAACGGATCTTAAAGTAAGGATAATCTCGATTAATGTAAATGGGGGTGTCCAACAAGCACAAATATGGTGGATTGATTAGATGGCTAACTTCCTTTTCTCCTCAGATTTTATATCTTCAGGAAAACCACTTAAAAACAAATACACCTAAACTTTTTATCCCCAAATATTATTTGAAGGCGTTCTTCGCCTCTGCTGGGTTAGCAGTAAGGGGGTAGCCGTCTACTTTGGGCAAGGGATTGATTGGGAGATCTCTCAAGTTTTGTGAGACCCCCAAGGGAGGTGGATTTGCGTTACTGCTGGGGTGAATGGGAAGTTCTTTAATTTTGTAAACTACTACACCCCGATAGAAGATGATCCTAAAGTCCTCATAAAGGTTAATGAGTTGGTTAGAGGGATAGCGGATCCTATAATCTTAGGGGGTGATTTTAACTTTATTCAAGACTTGAAAAGGGATACCTCTAATAAAACAAACAAACAACTGAAGCCTAGGACTAAAAAAGCATTGGATTTTATAAAACAGGATTATCATTTAATAGACCATGGCGAAGGGCTCATCAAGATATTTCACAATTTACTTGTTACTCTCGCCGATTTCAGACAGCTTCTTGTATTGATTTCTTTCTTATCCCTCAATATTTTAATTGTTTAAGTGCTGAAATTGGGGCAAATTAATTCTTAGACCATTCGTTGGTTATAAATGCTTTTATAATAGAGGCAGCAAGGAGGGAGAAGTCCAGGTGGCAGATGGATCGTCTCCTCCTCTTGAATCCCCAATAGGTGGAGGATATGAAAAAATGGATAAAAACATTCTTTCAGGAGAATAAGGACACAGCAGCTCTATTTTTGGTCTGGGGGGCTTTCAAGGCCACATTGCGGGGACAGATGCTGGCTTTTTCGGCCTTGCAGTCTAAGACTCGGAGGGCACGAATAGCTGAATTGCAACAAGCACTTGATACTGCTTTAATGCAGAGAAATAGCGGTTAGGGACAGTGTTCGGTAGCTGAGGAACAATTAATTAAAGCTAAGCAGGAGTTAAGAGAATTTTTTATTCTCGAAGAGATAACTAGTTCACAGACGTTCCAGCAGCACGTATACAAAGAGAGTCAGATGGTGGGGAAACTGCTCGCTTGGTCAAGTAGAGTTAAGCAGGAGGCCGCAGTAATAACAGAATTGGAGGAACCAGAGTCAGGGGTTTTGGTTACCGACAAGGAAAAGATTGCAAAAAAATTTCTAGACAATTATCACAAGCTATATGCAACAAAATATACAACTTCAAACGAGGTGATAAGTCAATATTTGGAGGTATCAAACTTCTGCAGCTGACAATTAAGCAGACAGAGGAAATAAGTGCCGAAATTACAATAACAGAAATCAAGAGCGCCCTAACCTCAATGCCTGGTGGGAAGGCCTCAGGCAACGATGGCCTTCCAACCAAGTTTTATAAAGTATTTTCAGAGGAATTAGTACCTTTGTTGGTATAGCTTTTTAACTTCATGAAAGCAGGGGGCGAAGTGCCATCTACTTTCAAAGAATCTACCATAGTTAGCTTTCTTAAAAAGGAAAAGAGCTCTAAAAATGTTAACTCATACATGCCGATTAGCTTGTTGAATGTTGGCTATAAAATATTAATGAAAATTTGGGCGAATCGATTTTCTCCAGTAGCGCAGAAGATGATCCACAAAGAATAGACAGGGTTTGTCTCAGGAAGATGTATGTCATCAAACTCTGCGTTTTTAGTTCAAGCACTTCATATTTTTAACACCAACAAACTTCCTGTTTTAATAATGATGGTCGATGCTGAAAAAGTATTAGATCTAGTTAACTGGGATGCTCCTTTTTATGTTCTTAGAAGGTTGGGGTTCACAATACAAATAATTTATATGCTAGGAAACTTATATCAAGGGGCCCAGGCTCAAGTCTTTATAAATTCTCATTTAGCAGGGACGGTGGATATAAAGCGAGAAACCCGCCAGGGTTGTCCCCTATCCCCTGCATTTTTTACCTTTTTTATAGAACCACATGCTGCTAGGATTAGGGCTAATCAGGAGATAAAAGCACCATTAGAGGGTATGCCCAAATTAAAAAGAAATTGCAGATGATATTATTCTCTATCTTAGACCTGAGGAACATGATATAAAAATAATGCTGACAGAGTTTAAGCAGTTCGTTATCTTCAACGGCAAGCCTGCTCCCCAGAGCAAATTCGATACCTGGGGATATATGTTACAAACCGATATGAGGAACTTTTTAAGTTGAATTACAGAGTGATGGTTATTAAGATCAGAAATTGTTCATTCAGCCACATGGCAATTTGTTCCAATTTGATTATATTATGTTTTCATTTGATTTGTCTATCGGCGCGCTTACAATTGCGTGGTTTATATACTGTGAATTGAGGATTCCCTGCCAACATAACAGTATCATTACCAATTTGAATGATAGTTTCATTTAATTTCATTCCAGCTTTTTATCAAGCTCCTTTTGACATGTATTTGAAATTACGAGGCAAAATTTTAATGTATGCAGATGGTATCATGTGATTAGTCTGTCTTCCTATTCCTTCTAATACCAGATGATTGTATGTATTTTTTCACTGTCTAAAACCTTCCTGATTTGTTTTTTAAGCTGGTTGGGCACTTTTGAAAAAATGGCTGTGACAAAGACCTTTTCAGGTCGAAACGTGTTGCCGCAATAAATTTACTTGACCTTCGAAATACTGAATGCGATCTTGCGCTTCCTTTCCTTTGAGGAGGCGTACCTGCTCTGATATATATATATATTTATATATATATATATATGGAACTAGGTCCAAACTATAACTACCTACCGTGACCACCAGTAGGTAATATATATATATATATATATTTATATATATATATATATATATATATATATATATATATATATATATATATATATATATATATATATATATATATATATATTATCTACTGGCGGTCGCCAGTAGATAGTTATAGTTACAACCTATTATCCATAGGAAATCCGCGACATTCTATTTGAAATAACTCTCTTGCCGGTTGACGTATCTTCGCGAAATTTTCAAACTTTGTGGCCCGCTCCGGTCCGCTCCTACCCTGAAAGTCTCGGGGGATTCGCTGCCGGGGCCGAGAAAAAGGGGGGTCCCAAAACGTGTTTTCCCCATGCACTTTTCCATAGGAAACTTTAGACACGGCTACAGCTCGAACTGCTGAACGGAATTACACCAAATTTGGTAAAGAGGTAGTTCTTGGTTCAGAAAGAACCCTTTTGTAAAATGGTGTAAATCCGTTCAGTAGTTGCTGAGAAAATGAAAAGTAAAAAGTTAGTGATATCTATGGCCGAGTAGGGTCCGCGTACCCTCAGCGCACCCTGCGCGCACCGTCCCGATCACGAGCTGCATGTTAATTGGCTGTCAGCTGGCTGTCAACATTCCGATTCAGGAAATGTTGGCAGTCATTTTGTCCCTCGGTAGAACCGAGGACAGAAACAAGTGCGCAAAGCGCACAAAGGGAGCAGGGTAGAAACACCCTGACCCCTAGGTTTGCTCAGGGGGTCCCACAAGGACCCCCTGGGCAAAAAAAAAGAGTTGCAGAGAGGTGTAAAAAGGGGTGTGGCCTCTCTACACGTCTCTGCAACGCAGCCCTGGCGCATATTGGAGGTTCCTGGTGGGCTAGTTGGCCCCTAGGGTCCCTCAGGATTCAAGGGGACTTAATCCCCCAACTTAAAACGCGCCACGGGGCGCGTTTGCACAGATGTCACCTCAGGCCCCGCCCCTCCCTTCACCATTGTGCAAATATTCCTCTAAAATCAGCCGAAATAGGAATTCCGATTTACTCACCTGTTATAAGGAGAGACCTCAGTGCTGTATCTTTCAGCCCAGTACTGGTCCTGAAAAGTAATTTTAACCGTACTTACCAGTAACTTGAATTTCCTTCCATAGGCTAACATTGACTGGTTTCACTTGGAAATTCTTCTAAGTGTGGAGTTTTGGAACTTTAAAATATTCCTCTAAAATCAGCCGAAATACGAATTCCGATTTACTCACCTGTTATCAGGAGAGACCTCAGTGCTGCATCTTTCAGCCCAGTACTGATCCTGAAAAGTAATTTTAACCGTACTTACCGGTAACTTGAATTTCCTTCATAGGCTAACATTGACTGGTTTCACTTGGAAATTCTTCTAAGTGTGGAGTTTTGGAACTTTAAAATATTCCTCTAAAATCAGCCGAAATACGAATTCCGATTTACTCACCTGTTATCAGGAGAGACCTCAGTGCTGCATCTTTCAGCCCAGTACTGATCCTGAAAAGTAATTTTAACCGTACTTACCGGTAACTTGAATTTCCTTCATAGGCTAACATTGACTGGTTTCACTTGGAAATTCTTCTAAGTGTTGATTTTTGAAACATACAAATATTCCTCTAAAATCAGCCGAAATCCGAATTCTGATTTACTCACCTGTTATCAGGAGAGACCTCAGTGCTGCATCTTTCAGCCCAGTACTGGTCCTGAAAAGTAATTTTAACCGTACTTACCAGTAACTTGAATTTCCTTCCATAGGCTAACATTGACTGGTTTCACTTGGAAATTCTTCTAAGTGTGTAGTTTTGGAACTTTAAAATATTCCTCTAAAATCAGCCAAAATACGAATTCCGATTTACTCACCTGTTATCAGGAGAGACCTCAGTGCTGCATGTTTCAGCCCAGTACTGATCCTCAAAAGTAATTTTAACCGTACTTACCGGTAACTTGAATTTCCTTCATAGGCTAACATTGACTGGTTTTCAGCAAAAAGTTTCAAAGTGTTAATTTTCACAAACTACAAATATTCCTTAAAAATCGCCTGTATGACTTAAACGCATTCTTTCAACTGTTTACAGGAGATGCACCAGTGCTGGATCCAGGATCCAACACTGAGTAAGAAAAAGTAACGATAACAGTTTTTACCTGCTAAGTGAATTTCCTTCCATAGGATAACATTGGTGATTCTATGAGAAAAAGTTTCTAAGTGTCAACTTTTAAAATACAATAATATTCCTTAAAAATCACGACTGTAACCAAAACGCTTTTACTCAACTGTTTACAGGAGATGTACCAGGACTGAATCTAGGATCCAGTCCTGTGGTTAGAAAAGTAATCCATAAAGTAACTAATTGCATTTAACTAGAAATTCACATTGAGCTGAATGTTGCATTGTGTTTGAAAATGTGTTGCCCATTGCAACAACTGTAACTACTGTACTTAAAAGTCTATTGCCTATCTGCAAAGTATTTAAACTAAAGTAATTCATTAAGAGAAAGTATTTTTTGTAATGTAATGTATAATGTAATTACAATGTAATTTAAAAATAAAATATGTAAAAAAAAATTGTTTCTAAAAATGTAGTAAATCAGTATGAAAAAAATTAATATAACAATTAATACATTTAAAAATTGTCATTTACAAAACCTTTGAAATTCACTAAAAAACCGTAGGTTTCAGGCACGTTATAGTTAGAAATTAGCATTTATAAAACCTTTGAAATTCACTGAAAAACCATAGGTTTCAGACACGTTATAGTTACAAATTAGCATTTAAAAAACCTTTGAAATTCACTGAAAAAACCATAGGTTTCAGACACGTTATAGTTACAAATTAGCATTTAAAAAACCTTTGAAATTCACTGAAAAAACCATAGGTTTTAGGGACAGTTATAGTTACTTGGACATTGCACTCGTACAAAACCCGTGAAATTCCCCGTTATAGTTAGTTCAGCTAACTATAACTCGCGCCCCGCAATGCACTGCTGATGACGTCACATATTACATCACTCGTGACATGGTCAGTGACATCACTGATGACATCACTGATGACATCTCAAATGACATCACTGATGACATCATCCACGTGATAATCTGATGCACCTCCTCACACCCTAATATAACCTTTGATACACCCACTCTAAATTACAGACTGCCATTCGCAAAACCATAGACACTCCAACACCAATAACTACATACCCACTCACTGATTCTTAGGTCTACACACACACATCCACTCACTCACCCGTACAGTCACTCATACTTACGGTCACTCAGTACAGGACTATCATATGCACTCATACTCCTATATAGACACTCAAACACCGCCACTCATCCATAGAGGTACTCACACACCTAGTCAGTCATGCAAATAATTAAACACACTACCATTTACTCACCTATACAGTTATACACACACCAGCTCACTTACTCATACAAATACTAGCACATTCTTACGCTCTTATACAATCACTGATACAAGCACACACTCATCCATACAGCCACTATCACAATCAGTCACTCTCGCTTATAGCTATTTATATACTCCAACACACATATATACTGCCTTTCACATATGTAGTTACTCACACATGTACCACTGGGACATACATTCACTCACTAACACACTCTTACACACACTTACCCACCCATACAGTCTATCACAGATGCACTCTTGAAACCATCCACCCAGTGAATCACCCACTCACACATCTATGCACAGAGTCGCACACACCCCTCCCACACAAACACTCAGGCACCCATACAGATACTCACACAAGCATTCAATAACTCAAATAGACACTCATGTAGCTATTCACAAACACATGCAGCCACTTACACAGCAACAGACAGACGGATACAGACATTCACCCAGTTTAGTCACTAACCCATGCATTCAGTAAGATACGTTAAATCACTCACTTATAGAGTCAGTCACGCACCTACTAAATCATCCATACAGACACTTACACACCCACTCATTCTTCAATACGTCTTTTCCTATATATATTAAAAATATTTAAACTTTAGAGAAACACACAGTCACTGGATGATGTCATCAGTGATGTCATTTGAGATGTCATCAGTGATGTCATCAGTGATGTCACTGACCATGTCATGAGTGATGTAATATGTGACGTCATCAGCAGTGCATTGCGGGCGCGAGTTATAGTTAGCTGAACTAACTATAACGGGGGAATTTCACGGGTTTTGTACTGAGTGCAATGTCCAAGTACCTATAACTGGCCCTAAAACCTATGGTTTTTTCAGTGAATATATATATATATATATATATATACATATATATATATTACTTACTGGTGGTCACCGGTAGGTAGTTATAGTTTGGACCTAGTTTCAATAGGAAAAGCAGTTTTTGACTTGGATATAACTTTGATGTTGTTTGACCGATCTGCATGAAATTTTCCCCAAAAAGTTTCAAGGTGGGGTTTATTGTAATGGAAAGTTTGGGGGTGATCCGTGCAGTGGAGACTGAGAATTCTGGGTGTGAAACAAGGTTCTGTTTGTAATGTTGATTCCCATAGGAACTTTTAGCCATACGTACAGCCTGAATCACTGAACTGACTTACACCACATTTGGCAGGGAGGTAGATGTCAGTTCAAGGAAGTGCCTTTTGCTTATTTGGTGTAAATCCATTCAGTAGTTGTTGAGAAATGGAAGTTTAAAATTATAGTGATATCTCTGGCCACGGATATTTTGCAAAGGTTTCGAGATGAATCGCGAATGCTAATGCAAACGGGAATGCTCTGATTGGCTGGACGCAATCCAAATAGAAAGTTGCAGCTACCATTTTATCTATTGGGAACTGTTCCGAGGGCTAAACATTTGTGTGAAAGCCCACAAAAGGGGTCAGGGTGGAGATACTCTGACCTCATGGTTGAGAAATGGGGGTGTTAGTGACACAAGTTATGTGTCCAAAATTGATTATTTTAATCACGTGCCATATTTGCGTTGACGCCGCGACTGCCAGAGCTGCACCCATGTACAATCACGGGGACATCGCGACTATCAAAGTCACCGCGGATATTGGTGGAAATATAAAAAAATATATCAGTGAATCATTATTATAGAGATATTGATAAATGTTTTTATGTTGCCTTCATCTGTAAAGTGCACTCCATCATTTCTATACATTTCATGCATGTCGACATGCAGAATGTTGTTATAGATACAGCCCATGTGATGGCCTCTGAGGAGTGCAGAAACAGTTTTATTAACATGTTTCCTGGCTTTGTCAATCTGTGGACAGAATTGATTTGACCACTTCCATTACTGTCTTTGGCATATATTAGAATACACCAAGACAGTGTGAGGGAAAAGCGACATCAGTTTTGCAAAGGTATCCTTCATTAGGGTTTCCAGCCCTACCCCAGTTAATGTGCCTAGGTCATTGCCACCACAGTGCACAATCATGAAGTGAGGAGCTTGGGAATCCGCAATGGATTTAACCGAAGCCAGCAACTGACGAAACTTAAACCCTCCCTGGCCAAACCAAGTACCTGCACATTTGGCAGAACCAAGTCCCTGTCAATACGTCTCTTTTTTGCAGCCTCTTTAGCCCAATAGATATAGCTGTGGCCCACAATCCATACTCTAAGCATTTTGAGAAATAGTAGTCAGGAGAAGGCTGGAGCTCATTGAGGTAGTTTTCACAAGGAAAAGCAGTAAATATGGAGGTGTTTTAAAAAATATATGTATATATATTTCATTGGATGCTGTCTGCATGAAAGTGAATAAAATTAGGTAGTGTGTTGGATGCCTTAGCAAGAAGTCTTATTATTGGCTGTTGTTTAAGAAAAGAAATGAAATACAGACATGGATATGCTTTTGAATCTGTGGAGTAAAGCACACCTGCTGTATCTTATTTGGAAGCAACATGTTCCTTCTAGAATGTGCAGTGAACTTGTGACCTACTGGTTCCACTGGGTTGGTAGGTACACTGAGCTAAGACTGCATTGGTGGGGAGGGTGTTAAAGAGACAGAACCTTTTTAAAAGTTGAGGGGTGATGACACAATATAAGTAATGGCAAGTTTTAATTTCCAACTCAGGACTATGTAATAAACGGTTGGGTAGTATTTAAATTTCAGAAAAATGAAGCTAGATATAGATTTGAACTTCAGTTTTTTTTCATGATTTCTTCGTGATGATCGTGAAAACATCGCGAAAACGCGCTGACAGGAACATCGTTTTGAAAGAGAGGGAAAGGGTTAACAGATGCTAACCATTCACAAGTGGAGACGCTGTAGTCTAAAATAAGACATGATTTCATTTGCTGCCTTTCTCATGATGATAGAGTGGAAAGTTGAAGAGGTTGCCATTTTAGAGTTGCTTTGTATGAGTGGTGTACCATTTTTGTGGTTAGTTTTTACAAATCTTAACACTGTCAAAACTATCCAGAAAGAGCTGAAACAACAATATAATCTACTAACTCAATTCAGTGGTATGTATATAACTTTGTACTTATTTTAAAAATGTAAATTTGAAAAGAAGATGTATATGGGAGTTTGATTAAAAGGAGTATCACAGTGATGTGAAAAAATATATGAGATGAACTGTATCTATTAGAGGGTATGTGTTTAAGAGGTTAGTGGTGAATGTTTTGGGAAGTAAGAGAAAATGTAATTAGTGCCTCTTTATTACATTGCGTATTTTACTGAAAAATAACAGTATAGTCTTGTGGGAAGTTGCAATGAAGAATTAAGAATGTTTTAAATGTCTAAACATCATGTGCAGAATAGATACATCTGTTATTTCCATTCTGGGAGTTTAGTAACATTAATAGACAAGAATAGTGTAGTGAGGAATAAAAGATGAGAACATGTTGTCCGCCTGTATATTAAATAGAAAAAAATATACTTGTTAGGTATGTATTGGGAATTGTTTGTCAATGTGGTTTTTAACTTTTATGGCCACTTTGCATATACTTAGATGGTGAGATATGTTTTTTGTGCTTGCACATAGCTATATACACGGTGGGACTTTTGAGATTACCTAAAGATGCAGAGAGGTATATATTTTTTTCAAAAGATGGCTTTAAAGTGTACATCTATTAAGAAATCGCATATATGTTTACATGGTGATCTATATTCAGTAAGGCTGATGAGAATTTCATTTATATGGTGTGGGTGGTGTTTTTCTTTAAACATGGCTTGTTTAAAATTGAAAAGGATTAATAGCGCAGAATGCCTTGAGAGTTCTTGTGCTAGCTTCATTTTGAGTGTAACTTTTGTTTGAGATATGCTGAATATATGTTTTTAGAACCAGAAAATGTATTTGAGAAATGATGTAGGTATGCCATTAGCAAACGTTTTTGTGCTTTGAACAATTTCAAAATGTTGTTTTCCATTTTAGAAGCTTACTGGGGCATGTGCATGCTCCTTGTAGTGTCTCCTCTGGGGAGGTGTAGAATTATGACGTATTCCCAGGTGTACGAATCGTTGTAAATCTAGGAATGTGGCAAAATGCATGGGTGTTGCATGGGAACACCCACAGTAACACCCATGGCACGCTCCTTTCACGCAAAGTGCTGTGTGAAAAGGGCCTATATTTACAAGGCCATGAAAAGCCACGCTTTACGTGGTCTTGTAAATATGAAGCATCACCCTATGCCAATGGTGTGTCAAAAAAAGTGACGCTTTGGCACAAGGGGCTTGTAAATATGCTCCCTTGGATTGATGTTTAAATTTAAAATTCACTACAGAAGGGATAAACTGCTCTTTCATCATGTATAAGTTAGAGTGGGATATGGTGCAGCTATGTTGTAGGACAGGGTGCTAAAATGTTAAAAGGAACTATTAAATAAAGGTTAGTATTTTGCTTTGGGTTTGAAATATTGAAGTAAGTGCTTGTAGTAATATAGCTAGGTTCATCAGTAGATGTAAAACTGCAACATATATAAAAACTGTTTTTTTATTATATGTAAATCAGTACTAAAGTAGTTTGCACGTTGGCTAGGGTAAAAATTAAAGTATGTTTTTTAACAGGACAATATATACATAAGTACACACAATTAGAATGCCAACAAAAGCTCAGACGAAAAAGCAACAGAAGCAACTAAAGTATATCTGCAGAAATGAGATACAAAAGGGGCAAAATGCTGAAAAAGTGCTGAAAGAAAAGAGATATCTGTAAGAGGACAAAGTCATTTCTAAAAAATATATGTGGACATTTGCAAAGATTACAAAATTAAAAAAAGCAATTATGACTATGAGAAACAACAAGAGTGGACAAAGTGTACACTGGAAGAAGAGAAATGATTGTAACAAACATGGACACAACAGAACCAGGAGACAGAAGCAGTTTAAGGATATCAGAACCAGGATGTTTAGTATTAGAGTGGTTGTAAATTTAGTGATAAATTAAAAAAAAGTGTAGAAAAAGGGGAGATGCAGTGAAACCGAAAGAATGAGTTGAGAGAGTAGTTGATAAGGCCTTTGCTTTGAAGAGGAAGCTTTTCGTTTTGATTCTAAAGACTCTTGACAAAATTGTGTTGTGCATGAGGAGACAAAAACAGAAGTAAAGATTAGTGAATAAGAGTAACTGTTGTACAATTTTTAGTGGAGAATGGATACATACTTCTTGAACAGAGCCTTTATTTAATGAAGAAAGCTATCTCCAGGATTAGTTCATGCTACTTATTAAAGAGAAAGATGTTATGAAATGAAGAATAAAAGTCCTATAGCAAAAGAGATGATGGTACCTAGAAATGAAGAAGAAGTTATTTTGCAGAAGAGGTACAAGGAAGGTGTAGTCAGGGTCCTGTATACAAATGGAATTGCAGCAGTGTTTCTAGTATTAGACAGCAATCCATTGATATATTAAGAAAATTCCTACATATCTTTCCAAGGCGAAGTTTAAAACACAAAATAAGTTATACCACTCAACAATGCGAACTTTAGTTAGGAGGCTGTAGTATGTGAAAACTCCTGCTTTATCTTTAGGAGAAATGAAGAGAGCACTTTTGCATAGTAGTGTGGCAGATATAGAAAAGGTTTGTGGTGATGTGCAGTTTCGTTTCTTTGGTGCTAAGCGGATTCTAGGGAAAATGAAGGGTTGTTAAAAGGAGGAGTTGCAGAACAAGACATATATATTACAGTTGATAGTTTTAAAGAAGAGATTACAAAATTTAACACAGTGTTGTCTAAAAAACCAGAGTATGTTTGTATATGTTGTCAATGCACTTACTAGAAGATTTAAACCCAGACTGTTAGCATATTTATTAAAAAGTGAAAAAGTTAATAATGATAACTGGCAAAAGTTACCTGTGTATTTATTTGCGGATTGATAGTTTGACTTGTCAATACGGCAAGTTATATGAAAGTAGTGTTACAATAAATTAGAAGATAATAAAATGAACAACACATAGATATTAGATACCCATTTTGTAAGATAATAAAATGCCTGCTAATGTAGAAAAACTATGAAGGGCCAAAAATAAAACAAAATCAACATTTATTATTCTTTGCAGCATTGGGAAGTGCTGTTGTAGACTGCTCTTTAGCACTCACTACAACTGCACAATCCATGCAGAATGATGGCATCGGAGAAAACTGTGGAGCCAAATCTTGAAGTAAGATTGTACTTTTGAATGGGCTCTCTGCTTCGGTGTTGTTGTGCTGCTATTGAAGTCGAGAATCCTTCAGCTTTGCATTGCCTTATTGCTGCAAACTATGAACTTCTCTTATGAACTGTGCAAAACATATAAAAGGGGGAAAAATGACCATGTATGATTTTTGGCAACATTGCGAATAGCTGTAACACACTGCAGTCCATGCAATATGTGGCCATTCTTGAAAACTCTGGACCCATATCTGTTGTAGTAGTCTGTACCTGTGAAGTGACTTTCTGGCGGGGAATTATTGCTGCTGCCACTGATGTAGATGGTCGCCCAGCTTCCCTCTGCTTGATCAGCAGTTGGAGAGATTTTCTATGATAAGTTTTAAGATGACATAATATGAACGTCGTCCCTCTGGTTCTTCTCATTCCACTTTATTTTTGAGGAAATAGTTTTAGAAAGTTAAATACCAGCACAATTTTAAAAGCAGTTTGTATGACAATCCTTAGTTTGATGAGTGTTTGGTAGTTTTGTTCTATTTGTTAGTTTTGATGTTGAAAGTTATTTTTTAAAACTGTTCTTTTTTATAAACGTGTTATTAAAATAAAGTTATACCAATATGTTACTAAACAGCTAGACTGAAACTTTGTGTAAAATATGTCTAAATATCCGTTTTAGACTTTGTCATTTATATTCGTGACTACTGATGCCATTGCGACCTCTGGTGTTGGTGTGAAGAAAGAAAAATTGATTTTTTTATTTAGTTATTTTGACAAATGAATACAAAGGGGAAAGTTAAATTGGTATCTTACTAAACAGCAACACTGAAACCTTATTTAAAATATGTCTATATATGTGTTTTACACTTTGTTAAAAACACCCGATATTCGCAGTGTATCCTTGGCAATGGCACTCATAGAATCATACAGGCACTACCTGTGCAATCATCAAGGACGTCTTTCCTCCACCACTCTGCAAACGTGCCTCCTGGCATAGTATTATTGGGGGGATGAAGTTCCCTTGGCTATTGAGGGTATTTGGGGGCCAACTATCCCTCTTGTTACCTCCAGCAAGTTCCACACAGTCAGTTTGCTAAGAGTCTTTGGAGGCTACGCCCCCTTTCTGCACTACTCTGCAAACGTATCTCCTAGCACACTAATGGTTGGGCAATAAAGTTCTCTTGGATGTTAAAGGAACTTGGGGACCAAGAAGCCCACCTGGTACTTTCTGTAAGTCCAACTCTGCTGGATTCATGAGAGGTGGTCAGAGCCCCTCCCCTTTCCATACCATTCTGCAATCACCATTGCTACTTAAACAAACTATGGAACTTCACTGAAAAAAACAAAGGTTACACGAAAGTTATAGTTAGGAATTAGCATTTAAAAAATCTTAGAAATTCACTGAAAAAAACAAACATTATAGGGCTGTTATAGATAGGAAATAGGATTTAAAAACCTAAGATATTCACTAAAAAACAAAGATTACAGGGACGTTATAGTTTGGCTCAGATTTCACATACACAAAACCAGAGAAATTCAGCAGTTATAGTTAGCTGAGCTAAACATAAGTTGTGCCCCCGCAATGCACATGCTTATGACCTCACAGATTACATCACTCAAGACATGGCCTTCATATGTAGCACAATACTACTAAAATTAGCAAGGAAGCCCAAGAACAAACTAGACTGCAGATTTACAGTTTTAGATTTTCTACATGAACAACTGATAGACCCATTTATGGCCACATGCTAATGAAAATCTATAAACAAATACATAACAACAGAACAGATCTTAATCGACTAAAGATTTCTTTGCATGCTCTCTGGCTCACAAACCTAAACTGTGACCAACATGCCATACAAAAACCATCTTCCTTATGTACTCCTGTGCAACAAACTGAAAAAATTATGTATCAGTGAGCTACACAAACTACTATATAGCATAGCATGTGTATTTGTAAAGTGCACGTTCACCCACAAGGGCATCTTAGCACTGAATAACAGATGTTTATTGTTACCCAACTAAATGGTACTCATTTTATTGACATCAGAAGAATGGAAGGCTGAGTGGAGCTGCCAGGATTTTAACCTATGACCTTGAGGTCAAACACGGTCCCCTACACTGGATGCATTATTCCACTAAGCCACCAGACCCGGCTAATGGAGGAAATGATAATTGCCTATTAGTAAAACAATAATCATCTTTTTATATCTACAACGATTGGCTTTTATTCACTTTGGGCTTCATATGAGCACAATCCTACTAAAAGCAGCAAGGAAGCCCAAAAAGTAAACTAGACTACATAAGTAAATTTTTAGAATTACTATATCATCAACTAAGACACATTTAGGGTCACATGATTATGTAAACCAAAAACAAAATACATAGCAAATTAAGTAGATAAAAAGAAAGAAATCACATTAAATCTGATTGCCACTCTGTAGTTATAGTTAGCATTCCCAAAGATAGGAATTTCTCTGCTATTACCTCCCTGATAACTATCCAAACATTTGACGAATCATCACAAATCTTTCCAGACCTACAGCATTTCTACTTTTTGAGATGATGTAACTTTTGTGATGAATCGTTAAGTGGATGCAAAGATAAAAGGAGGTCCCAAAACGCATTTTTCAACCAATGTATTTTCCATAGACTATCGTATTTGGTGTAGCATGAATACAGCTGAATGATTTACATTACATTTAACAGAATTTAACAGTATGATGCAGAGAGGATGCTTTTTGGGTACTGCAGTTAGATAAGGTAAGTATTTTGTAAGTTATAAGGCATTTAAGGTTAGTGGTATCAGTCACGGCGGTTTTAGTGTAATTTTTACAAACTATTGCAGTACTTGGTCATTAACTTATTTAAAAATATACAAAAAGAAATACATTTCCCTATCTATCACCACTTAAATAAAGTATAACTTACCTAAATCTAAGGCCCCAACAATGAACAGAGCTAAAGTATAGTAAAAACAATATGGCTGCATTTTCATCCTCAAAAAGCAGCCATTACCCAATTATTTACTGACTTGTCATCGTCATGAACAACGATACACTGCAAAGTTATCATGGTATACCAAGGCCCATAATGTAACTAAGGCCAAGCGGTATTATTGAATTGCAGTACCCTTGCATCACTCATGGTGATGCATAGGCAGTGCAATGCTTAAGTACGATTTACAAAGCAATGCAAAGGCCCTGCATTGACTAGTTAATCTGGAGGAAAGAAAGGCAGTGCAAAACGCTGTTTTGCATTGCTCTGAATACCATAATCAAAATTTATGCTAAATTTCACATACAACCATATGCCGCACCACTGTAGCCACTCCACTATACGCTATTCTACTCTACGCCACTCCACTCTATGCCTCTCCACTGTACAAGACTCTATACTAGGCAACACCGCTCTACACTCTTACACTGTACGCAACATCACCATATGCCACTCCAGTCTACCTCACTCCACTATACAGCACTCCACTATACACTATTCCACTCTACACCATTTTTCTATACGCCGCTCCACTCTACTCAATGCACTGTATGCCACTCCAATGTACGCTACTCCACTCTACAAAGCTCCAGTAAATGACACTCCACTGTATGCCACCTCTTTCTATACTATGTGATTGAACCCCACCCTAATATATGCCACTTCACTGTATGCTATTACACTCTACCCCAGGCAACTGTATGCCACTCCAGTCTACACCACTCAATTAAATGCCACTCCACTGTATGTTACTCCACTATACACTATTACACTCTACCCCTCACCACTGTACAACACTACGCCACTCCACTCTACTTTACACTATTACACTGTAGACAATTTGACTATATGCTAGGCCACTCTACGCTATTACACTGTGTGCAACTCCACCCTATGCCTCTTCAGTGTACACCGCTCCTCTGTATTGCTCTCCGCTATATAATACTCCAATATATATATTTTTTTTATTTTTTTAGAGTTTTATATAGCGCGAACTAGACCCGAGAAATCGGGTATCAGAGCGCTTTACATGAGTACCAGTTTCGTTACAGAAGGACACATTCATTTTTTTTTTTTTGTTAGGCACGGGGAGATTAAGTGATTTGCCCAGAATCACAGGATGTTGAGCATCGTTGCCGACACTCGAACCCGGTTCCCCAGCTTCGAATTCGACAGCTCTATCCGTAAGGCTACATCCTTTCCCGTATATATATGCTATTCCACTCTGCGGTATCCACTGTATCCCACTCCACTCTATGCTATTCCACTGTGTGTCACCCCACTGTATGCTACTATAATCTATTCCACTTCAGTGTATGGGACTCCACTCTACACGACTTCATTCTATGCTACTCATTTGGACCTCACTCCAATGTATGGCACTCCCCTTTATGCTATTACACTCTAACCCACGCCACTGTACACCACTCCAGTCTACATCACCCCATTATATGTCACTCCACTGTACGCTACTCCACTTTACGCTATTACACTCTATGCCACTTCGCTGTACAACACTCCACTCTATACCACTCCACTCTATGCTTTTACACTGTATACAACTCCACTCTACGCCAGTCCAATCTATGCTATTACACTGCATCAATTCCACACTACGCCTCTTCAGTCTACACCATTTTACTGTATGCCACTCCACTATATAAAACTCCAGTATATTCTATTTCACTGTATGCATTCCACTCTATGCCACTCCATTCTTTGCTAGTCCATTGTATGCCACTCCACTGCATGCTATTCCACTCTACCCCTCTCTATTCTATGCTATTCCATTGGATGCCACTCCACTGTCCGTCACTCGACTGTATGCTATTACACTCTAGCCCATTCCAGTGTACGCCACTCTACTCTACACCATTCACTGTATGCCACTGCACTGTAAGCTACTCCACTAATCCACTCTATGCCACTCTACTGTACACCACCCCACTCTATACTATTCTACTGTATGCCTCCCCACTATATGCTACTCCACTGTACGCCACTCCAGTGCACACCACTCCACTCTATGCCACAACACTCTACACTGGTCCATTGGACACCATTCCCCCACACCAAAACATTATATGCTATCTCACTCTACCCCACTCCACTGTACTTTGCCCCAGTCTACATCTCTCCACTGTATACCACTCTATGCTATTCCACTCTATGTTATTCTACTCTACGCCACTCCACTGTATTCCACTGTACACTATTCCACTGTGCTCCTCTCCATTCTAGGCAGATTCAGTCTTATCTCCTCTACTGTAAGGTATTCCACTCTACCCCACTCTACTGCATGCCACTCCACAGTATGCTATTACACTCTACCACACCTCACAATACACCACTCCAGTTTAAACCACATCACTGTATGCCACTCCACTATATGGCACTATACTACACACTATTTCACTTCATCCACTCCACTGTATGCTACTCTACCCTATGCCACTCCAATGTATGGCACTCCACTCCACTCTACACCACTTCATTCTGCTATTGAATTGAACTCCACTCTAATGTATGCCACTCCTCTGTATTCTATTACACTTTACCCCAAGCCCCTGTATGCCACTCCAGTTTACACCAATCTATTAAATGCCACTCCACTCTATGCTACTCCACTATACAATATTACACTCTATCCTACTCCACTGTACAACACTCTGCTCTACGCCATTCCACTTTATGCAATACACTGTACACAATTCCACTCTATTCCAGGCCAGTCAATGCTATTACACTGTGTACAACTCCACTCTACGCCTCTTCAGTGCATGCCACTCCACTGTATGGCACTCTGTTATGCACTGCTCGATTATATGCTATTCCACTCAGTGCTATTCCACTATATGCCACTCCACTCTATGCCACTCCACTGTATGGCACTCTACTTTACACCACTTCATTCTATTCTATTTAATTGGACCCCATTCCAATGTAAGGCACTCCACTTTATGCTAATACTCTCTACCCCACGCCACCTATCAACACTCCAGTGTACACCACCCCATTATATGCCACCCCACTTTACGGTGCTCTACTATACACTATGACACTCTACATCACTCCACTGTACAACACTCTGCTCTACGTCACGTCAATCTACTCTATTACATTGCACACAATTCTACTATATGCCAGTCCACTCTATGCACTAACACTGTGTGCAATTCAACTCTATGCCATTCCACTCTATGCCACTCAAATCTACAGTAGTCCACTGTATGCCACTACACTGTATGCTACTCCACTCTATTGCACTCCAGTGTATGTCCCTACACTCTTCCCATCTCCCTTCTACACTATTCCATTGGATGCCTCTCCACTGTATGTCACTCCACTGTATGCTTTTATACTCTACCCTGTTCCAGTGTACCCCACACCACTCTACACCAGTTCACTGTACGCCACCACACTGTAAGCTAATCCACTATTCCAGTCTATGCCACTCTACCGTATACCACTCCACTCTACAACATTCTCCTGTATGCCTCTCCACTATATGCTACTTCACTCCATGCCACTTCAGTGTACATCACTCTACTCTACACCACAATATTCTATGCTAGTCCATTGGACACCATTCCCCTCTACTCCAATCCACTATATGCTATCTCACTCTACCCCACTCTACTGTACACAACTCGAGTCTACATCACTCCACTGTACTCCACTCCACTCTACTCTATTCTATTCTATGCTTTTCCACTCTATGCTATTCTACTCTACTCCCCTCCACTGTATTCCACTGTATGCTATTCCACTGTACTCCTCTCCATTTTACGCTATTACACTGTATGCAACTTGATCTTTTCCCTAATACTGTATGGTATTCCACTCTACCCCACTCCACTGTACACCATTCCACAGTATGCTATTACACTCTAACCGACCCCACAATACACCATTCCAGTCAAAACCACTTCACCGTACGCCACTCCACTGTACGCTACTACAATATACGCTATTTCACTTCATGCAAATCCACTGTACGCTACTACACTATATGCTATTACACTCTATGCAACTCCACTGTATACCACTCCAGTCTATGCTACTCCATTCTATGCTGTTCCACTTTAGGCCACTCCACTGTACACTACTACACTCTATGCCACTCTAGTGTACTCTCCTCCACTCTAAAGAATTATACTACACATGCCAGTCTACTAGACTCTCCTCCATTCTATCCTCATACACTTCACTTTCCAAATTTGCACTGAACTCTATGCCTGTACATTCTATTGTACAACACTGTACTCAACTTGACAACACTTTCCAACATTGTACGACATATCACTTCTTCTGTATGAGACGCCACTCCAATTTATAACAGTTTTCTTGACATTACGCTATGCCACTTCAATGTACTGAACTCTATGCCTGTACATTCTATTGTACAACACTGTACTCAACTTGACAACACTTTCCAACATTGTATGACATATCACTTTTTCTGTATGAGACGCCACTCCAATTTATAACAGTTTTCTTGACATTACGCTATGCCACTTCAATGTATGCCACCCCATTCCTCGCTAATCTACTGTACCCTACTCCACTTTACTCCATGCCACAGTAGAGTATTCCACTGTACACTCTTCCATGGTATCCTACTCCACTCTGCATCATTGTACTACACTCTATGCCACTCTATGACGCTCTACTCCACTTTATACCCATCCACTCTATGTCACTGTACTACATTGTATGACACTCGACGTGTCACTCAACTTCTCTCTACGATACACCACTCCACTATATGACACAGCACTCCACTGTATGACACTCAGCTCCACTCTACTCTATAACACTCCACTTCACAATACTTCACTTTGTGACACTATACTTCACCCTACAGCACTCTAAAACACTGTACCCCACTCTGCTGTCCAATACACCATTCCACTGTACAATGTGCTGCTCCAGTCTACGATACTTGACTCCATTATATGAGACACCATGCCACTACACTATATAACATTTTTCCACACTGTATGATACGCTACAACACTGTAATCTACTCCACTAGATTCCAATCTACAATACTCCAGTTCATGATAATATACTTTACAACACTTTCTTCCACTTTACTCTACAACACTACATAAAAACTCTCCACTTGCGACATTAGACTCCACGATTTGAAACACATTTTTTTAAATTGAAAAAAACATTAAAATTCAATGAAAAAGACAAAGGTTAACACTTAGGGGTCGATTCCGATCTCGGCCGGTAGGGCTCCAAATCGGATTCGGCTTTACCGGATCCGATTCGGACGCCCTGTTTCCGACCGAGTCGGACGTGCGTCCGGGCGAGCGAGTACGATGCGAACGTACGCGAAATCGCCGACCGACTCGTTCGCAGGACCCAACCGCTCCGACCGACTCGCACGGACACGACTCGCACCGCGCAATGGAGACGTTCCCCGGCCGGGTAAGTACGATGCGCGCCGCGAGCAGTCCGACCGACTCGCGCCGTCCGGCTCGAAGGAGCAGTCGGAGCCGGACTTTGGGGGTCCATGTCGGACTCCCCTGTACGCGTAGTGGCGCGAGTCGCACACAGGGGGGACCCATGGGTCCCCCCTACCTGTGCGTGTACGGCACGACCCGCTTCGACGCGTACCCGCTATAGGGGGTGCCCTTGTTCGCCTCGCACCCATTGAGTCAATGGGAGCCCGCGTACGCATTGTACGACCGGGTCCCATTGACTTCAATGGGAGTCCGACCGAATCGAGTCCGATAGCATGCGAACGCATCGTACTCGTTCGGTCGGACTGCTAGTGTCCGATTCGGTCGGAAATCTCTCCGGGTCCGGCTCGGTCGGAGAGATTTCCTGCCCGAATCGGAATCGGCCCCTTAGTTATAGTTAGGAAAACATATATGTCCTATACAAACCAAGTTTAAACTACATAAAATTTTAAAATTCTAAAATTATATTCATAACTTGCATTTACAATTTATCCACCACTTTCAAATTGTTACCAGTAGTGGAACTTTTTACACACTCTTTTCAGCTTGCTAAGCAGACAACACTAACTATAGCTCGCCACTCTGCCATGCACTGATGAATTGAAGCAATCTTTCATCCACAAATTTATTTACTTAACCTGCTATGTTCCAGGAGATTATATTTAAATACCTCCCCCACCCAGGTGATGCTTGAAAGCTTGCGTGTTAGGTCCCGATATTTGACTGTTAGCCCCCATATTACTCACTTCCAAGCTACCATTGGAGGTGCCATCCTGACCTACAGTGGTACCCACTTGTGGCAGTCTAGTTACCACTCTCTGTGACGCCATGCACTGAGTTGTAACAAATAATGTAATTTTAGAAGTAAAAAGTGTTGTTATGAATGCTATGATCTCACATGCTATAAGTGATGTAGTATGCAAGGGTATAAACATGGTATAAATTAATAATTAATTGCTAATTAAGTATTACTTAATTAACTTCCCATCCTATGTCCCTACATACCTAGCAACCCGCACCTAAAATTGAAAAGAAATAAATAAGTATAGCACAATTTACATAATTGATAATCCTTTCCTTTCTTTATTCTTTATTTCGGTTGGTGGACCATAAAAGAACATACAAAGATATATACAGACTATACAAAACAGATAAAAAGGCTAAAACTCATGATAAAAACAGTTTTAGATTAAAAATACCATTTAGGTTAAAACAGTGAGAGAGTCGGTCACTAAAGGGTCCATAATTAGTCTTTAAGAAATTTCATCCGTGCCCACCACATAAAGCTTAAAAAACGGGATACAGCATAAACAATTTGGAGTTCGGTATTGTATTTTAGGAGCCTGAATGCTTCTTTGCAGTGAAGTGTGCCGAGATTCCTAAACAATTGGATCAGCCATCTGTGTCTGATTTTGTGGTATCCCGGGCAAAAGGAGAATACATGGAGTTCAGTCTCCTCTCCCGAACTACAAGCTGGACACCCCAGAATGGCACTACTAGACCATTTATTAGTGAATGTGCGCAGGGGGAGAGAGCCATGCCGAAATTGCACGTACAGTTTCATGGCTAGTGCCGGTCGTATTTCATCTAGGCATGGCTCTATGTTATACATGTCCTTTACTGCCAGGAAATTAACTGTAAGGGATCCAGTGGTGGAGTTTTCATGGAGTTTGCCAAGTTTGCCCCCCCCCTATAGCTGCTAACTAGCTGTTTGCGTGTAATTGCCACACAGGCTGACTCTGAGTCTTACCATAGGTTGTCTCTACCAATGATACTAAGACCTTCCCTGATG
Organism: Calotriton arnoldi; assembly: GCA_963921515.1. NCBI lineage: Eukaryota > Metazoa > Chordata > Amphibia > Caudata > Salamandridae > Calotriton > Calotriton arnoldi. The sequence continues at coordinate 1,206,545 of CAWUFW010002191.1, read as the reverse complement.
TGTGCAAACCAAGCCAGCTTACCTATGCCAGGGAGTCTCAGAAGTTCTAGGAGCTCAGACCTGTACTCGGCCAGTTCGGGTGTCGCCCATAGGCGGCGCCAAAATAGTAGGGGTCTGCAACCAATTTCCACTGCGATGGGTCTCACCCCTAGATCCAAACGCAGTGGAACTAGTGGGGAGCTCACCGGTAGGCCGAACAGCTGCCTAACAAAACTGTTCTCTATTTTGATGATAGACTTGGGGTGACAGTGCCCCCAGAGTTCGGCCCCGTACAAGGTAGCACTGCTGAGTTGAGTTTTATAGATCTCTATAACTGGACTTACAGGCTTATGAATAGAGTTTCTATAAAACCTGGCCAGGCCACCAGCGGACTGGGCCAATTTAAGGCTTGACTTATCCGTTTGGGGCCCCTAGGCCATATTTTCAGTTAGAGTAAGGCCCAAGTAGTCGAAAACGGATACCCGCTCCAGGGGAGTACCATTCATGTGCGGATTGGGTCGGCTTGATCTACCAGGGTTGAAGACCATATATTTTGTCTTTTGTATGTTGATCTCCAGCCCCCTATGCCTACAGAACTCACAAAACCCATCTAGTATTCTTTGGATTCCCATGGGGGATTTAGAGAGGAGTAGGGTGTCGTCTGCGAACATCATTGCCGGAATTGGCTTGTGTGCTAACTTAGGAGCATCTATGTCCTTCAGTTCGCTCAACGCACTTACCAGTCCATTGATGTAGATACAGAACAAGGTAGGGGCAAGCACACAGCCCTGTCTAACTCCCCTATTGATGGGAATGGGCAACGTAAGTTCCCCCTTCTTCCCATACCTAATTTGGGCATAGTTGCCAGTATGTAGCCTTCTCAGTATGTTCAAAAGATAATGGGGTACTCCTAGTTCGCTCAACACCTCCCAAAGAGCATCTCTGGGAACCAGGTCAAAAGCACTTTTGAGGTCTACAAAGACCAGATACAAGCTACCGCCTTCTAAAAACACTGATTTCCAATAGAGAAGTTGGAGCCTAAAAATCTGATCTACAGTTGATGTTTTTTCTCTAAACCCAGCTTGCAAGGGACTCATGATCTTATGTTCCTCCAACCAGTATTGCAGGCGATCTAGTGGGATCCTAGCAAAGACTTTTTGTGATACGTTGATCAGACTGATCGGTCTGTAATTAGTGGGTAATGGAGGAGATCCCTTTTTGTGTACCGGGAGGATCTCAGCTCCTGCCCAGGTAGCAGGGAGTGCCATCCCTAGCAATATGGCATTATAGACCACCCGTAGATAGGGGCCCCAGATATTGGGTTCGGCCCGATAAAGATCCCCTGGTATCTTGTCCCTACATACCTAGCAACCCGCACCTAAAATTGAAAAGAAATAAATAAGTATAGCACAATTTACATAATTGATAATCAATTAATGAATTGCTAATTATAATCTTATGAACTTCTCTCCCTATACCCCTACAAACCCAGCCAGCATCTAAAACATAAAAATATATAATTATTACACAATTTACATATTTAATAATCAAGTAAATAAGTATCAACAATGTAATAATTAATTGTTAATTGCTTAATTAATTTCCTACCTGTACCTCTATAAACCTAGCAACCCACACCTAAAATAAATCAGCGTTACACAATTTACATTATTATTATCCAATAACATAACTAATTAAAAGTTATTAATTATTAACTTCATTGTTTGCTATATCTATCAACATCCTACCCTATCTTCCTACAAACCCAACAACCCATTACCACACTATAAATTACTATTAACAATTAAAATAATAATTTCTTAAATGAATTGTAACACATACAATTATTAATTATTATATGAACTAAAACACAGTAAATACTGAAAAACAATATTCCTTACAACTATCTTATTGAAAATGATATTAAAAACAACAATATTCTTAAAAATGATATCACATACCTAAAAAAACTATATTCTTGACAAAAATATTTTTGCATCACGATAATTACAACTCAATATTTTGTTCAAACACCCCTACTACCCGTCCTAAGAACACTACTTGACCTGAGAAAGATCAGAACAGGACTGAAACTCCCACCTTAGGCCTGAAAAGAACCCTGAAGGACTTGATCTGCTCTCTCTCATACCTAGGACAAAGAGGTGGAATCCAAGGTTCATAAGGCTGAAATCATGTTAAAGCTTAAAGGACACACCAAGGTACAAAGGCCTTTCCAGCAACTACTCAGCTGGCTAGTTCCAACTGGGCTTGCCTTGGACCCTCCTGTAGTCCTCTCCAGGAGTATCTTCTGACCCCCAGGTGTGGTTCCTGAGGTGTTGGAAGCCTTGGCTGGGTCTGGGTGGACTCCTCCTACCACTCTTGATGCCTGGGGTTTAGAAATGTTTTGGTGGCAAATACGTCCGGAGGACTGGGACAAACCTGTCAAACTGATCTGAGGTGCATTGCTGCCGGGCTGAAGATTCTGGTTTCTCCCACTCTGAGGATTTTCACGATAAGAAATCCTCATTCCTTGGAGATTGCAGAAGCAGGATCATACCTTGTGGAACCCTCTTCAATTACATTGTACATGCTTCCCCCGCTGGAGGAATCGAAAATCCAAATAAATGACTACGTGTGAACAAAGAAATGTTGACCATACAAAGGCGCCAAAAGTATCCGGGCCAGCAAGGGACCTTTCTTGGGTGTGAATTTTTAATTTCTCCCACTCTGAGCTTTCGTGCCCCAAACAAATGCCTTAATCTGGATCTTGTCCAATGGTTATCCAACCTCGTCAAGCCCTCCTTGAATACAGCCTGCTGTTTTGCCCCACTAAACATTTTGTGCTTCTATTTTTTAGACTAAGTCCCAAGATTAAACTTCTGACAGGGTCAAACCATATTACTCTATCTGACCCACGCTCAATTTCAGTAGGCCTCAAATTGCGCCTAGGTCCTGATTGACCGCGACCATTTGACAACAGCTTGTGCTTAACACAATTTGGTGCTTTTTTATTTAAAAGTTTAAAAAATCATATCTCTGATTCTTCTAATTGGCTTTTTGTTATTTTTGTGCCATTTAATTTATTAATTTGCATCTACTTTTCTAAATTGGTTTACAGATTTTTCTTGGGTTGTATTTTGATGTAGTATATTGGGAAGAGGAGTAGGGGGTTGCCAAAAAACAGGAGTAAAGTGAGTGAGGGAGTGATGAGTTTGAAAAAAAAAGCTGGAGTACAGTGGGATCGTACGTATCACAAGAGGCATAGAAGGCAGAGAAGAGGTGCTTTAAAAAACAGATACAGGGGATAAGAGGGCAAATCTGCCCTTGAAAACCAGAAGAGAAAAATGGCTTTCAGTTTTGTCAACATGGTGAAAGCCATTCGAAAACGAAAATTTGTCAACAATGGTTTGCTAAGATAAAATTGTGAGAACCATTTTCCACATGCTGGATTTTCGTTGAGATCACATACAACCATGAATTCCACTGAGATGATGGCAAAGCTTTCTATCAAGTATATGTTCTTGAACATGTTGATATAATGGCTGGTATTTTATATGTGGTTTGGAAAGCCAAGCATGTTGGTATCTTGGTGCTGCTGAATCATCACATCAAAGATTTAAGGTGTAGAAGTGAGATATAAAATGTGGGTTGGTGTTCTCCAATATTTCTGCCGCTTCTTCTGTGAACATAGAAGAATCCTTGACTTTCTAATGGATGGGTGTCGCAGGGGGTTTTCAGTTTATTCACTGACGGTGCTGTGAGTTTCAGTCTGGGCCATGTGGGATCTTTGGGATAATGTGGTCACTGCTTAGCCTCTTCTGCCTTATGTTTTGATGGATTTCTCATTCTCCTGTCCTTGAATTTGGGCTTTGGTACCAGCCAGTAATTTTTCCTTATCATATGCCTTCTCTGGTGTGTGGCCTGAAAATTCTCTCAGCACCATTTTATTTTTGATGGCTATAACGTTTGCGAAGCGTATTGGAGAACTGGAAAGCCTGCTCTGCTCTCTGGCAATCTTCCTGAGGGGTTGGTGTTAAACACTTCGGGGCTTCTTACGATGGTGGTCGGAAAGCCGCTGGCCTTTGGTCGGAGGCTTTCCGACCGCCGTCGTCAGTTTCAATTTCGACCGACTGGTCGGAATTGAAACCAACCGGTCATTCCGGCTGGCTTCTGATGGGCTCTAAGAGTCCGTTGGCCAGTTGGAGGCGGCCCGTAATCCCAAAGGACAGCCTTTTTCGCCCTTGGGATTACGATACTCGGTCTCCGGCAGGCTTTCCATGCCGGGCTTTCTGACATGGAAAGCCTGCTGGAGAGCGAGTATAGGGGCCCCTAGCAGGGCCCCCTTTACTTGGTGGCCTCCGGCTGGGGGCCGAGTTGTTAATCCCTGCATCCCGTGGCAGGCACCTTGTCCTGCCATGGGGTGCAGGGATTAACACCACTTCCCATTTCCCAATGGGAGCATGTACATGCTATCCACGGGTCTCAAGGAGAAATATATAGAGAGACAGGCGTTACAGCAGTACACGCAACAGGAGAATAAAACAAGAAAGAGGGGGGATCTCAATTACGAGGACGGATTCCCATCACCCACCGAAGTGGCATGCTTCATCATTTGGGGATCTCCTCTCGGCTGCACACTAGTGCAACCGAGGAGCTACAACTCCTTGCTAATGTAAAGGAGGAGCTCGCGGATGTATTAAATATAATCCAGGACTAGATCACCTAAGATCAATGAAGCATAAGGCAGTGTGGTGAGTATATGGTGCAGTGTGAAGAAAAAAGTGAAATAAAATTGACTACCAGGAGAGAACAAATTTAATAAGATCCCGTGGTGTCAATGGTTAAAAAGCAGTCAAAGCGTGATCTGAATACATTTGCGAGCGCGCTAGTGAAGAGGTCTACATGTTTCAGCCACTACCGATCTTACTATGATCAAGGCTTTCTTCAGGACCTAGTTGTAACTACTGCACTATAAATGTGAAACAAAATTATACAAAAACTGTGAAGAACGATACAACCATATACCTGTGTACGTAAATATGTTGGCACTATAGGCATTGGTATAATACTCCTGTTGAAAAAAATGAAAAATTTAAATTTGTATGTACATACTGATTATAGGTCTGTATCAATATATAAAGAACACATTACATTACAATGTGGACATGCTAAAAGTCCTCAAAATAATTCAATGAGAACTCTGTAGCGGAACGCCTTACCCGTATCAAATCGGGAGGAAAACCCACCGCTCCTGGCAACCGCTCAGGGCGGAGGCAACGCTCTGTGAATTTAAAAAAAGGAAGAAAAAACTAAGCCCACAAGAAATGGGGTTATAATATAAAAAGAGGTAGGCCGACAAAGCACCACCACTATAAATACAATTAAAATTAAAATCATGCAGGTTTATCAAGAGTTATTGAAAGCACCATCATCAGTATAATGCCAGTTACTGTTAAATGTTATGAGAAATGAGCAGTCCGATAAACACTGCCCTACTCTTCAAAGAAAACAAATTCATGCAGTTTAAAGATCTATAGGTGATGTAAACTACCATCAAAAGTGTCGGGACAAGCCCCGCGAATAGTTCAAGAAAAACTGTACAGACTGGAGACGCCTCTGACAAAGGGAAACGCTCAGTCCAGTAGACTACACCCCTCGTAATAGGTCCGCTCCCTCTAATAGACTCCTCCATTCATGGCAGTGTGTAGAAAAGTCTGAACAAGACAAGAAGGCAGCAGTACAGCCGGAATCGCTCTTACCTGCTCCGTCGTTACCCCGGACCGGATCCTGAGAGTCACAGGGGGTGACGTCCGGCCGGGGCAGGAGCTTAAATAGAAGTGCCGGGTGTTAAAAAATGCCCACACCTGTGTGGAGTCAAGTAGAGTGACGTAATCCGCGTCGCGGAAGAATGATGCATGACACGGTCGTTAAAAACTACACAAGAGTCAGGAAAGAACTGGGAATTGTAGTTTCAAACTAGCAGCTTGTATTTGCGAGTGTTATCATCAGCTAAAGACCCACGGTATCTAGAACATGACGAAGCCTTTATCCCACATCGCATAAAAAGCTGCAATGATAAATAATTGTAACCCAGAACTAGACATCAGTGTGAGAACCATGTTATATTACCACACAATTAAATAAACGGCAACACAGCTATATTATTCGCCGCAAACATTACTGTGGCTCACTCAACCCTCATGACTCAGATATATATCTCTAGGCTGCACAAAAGACCGTAAAGTTAAAGGGGACTTAGTATGTGAAACCAGTAGTGGTGACACTCAGTCTCCTCAACAAGTATTGTATTAAATGGCATCCCCAACCTGGAAGAAAACGTCAGAGTGTTACACAATCTACCCACTAGGGGTACTGTGAGTGTCGCTAAGCTTAGGGGTTGCAAAGCTAGATTAGGGTCCAAGGAATTGCGTCATTTAACCCCTCCACATCACTGCGTAACTTGAACACCCAACGTTGCTTTTTCCTAAATAGAAAAGTAGTGATGTCAGTAATCTGTCTTGGTATATATGGCTGTTCAAGAATAGTCCAGCTCATATCTTCAGGTC